>OW240919.1:104975358-105150275 GCA_933207985.1 Pelobates cultripes
TGCACAGAAGTATTCAGCGAGGGTCATGCTGTGCAGCCCACTGTATACATGCATTTTCTTTGCTTTAAGCAGGTCTTTTGGCTGACCTCTTTTGGCTTATTTTCAAGGAAAGCATTATTAGTCTGTGCTACTGGGATTATCCATTGTACATCTAAAGCAGTATAAGCAAAAACTCCCATTGTAATAAGTCTCCATTTGAGTTTATTAGCCATGGCATGTTTTCTAGATCGACTGTAAACAGTAAACCAGTCGTGCAAATCAGTTTAGTTAGGTGCAGTCAGGAACATGTTACAGATTTACTTTGTTTTGAGTTGTTGAACTGTATTTTGGTTCTAATGTGTGTATTCTGTGGTAGAAGATGGGGACATTAGTTTTACAATTGTAGACCGTCTTTCTTCAAAATTTCAGCCTCCTTTGATTTTAATATAAATGTAGAAAACTTGCCAGCAGAGCTCCTTCCAGGCAGAAATCTTTCTACCTGTAGTTCTGTGGTTTCTGTGACCTTCACACTGCCACGATGACATAAAACGTCCATACACATAGAGATTAAATCCCTTACAAAGTAACAAGGGAAATCAGGATAATAGTATACGACCAATCTTTAGAGGGGCTGGACTTAAATGGCCACATCTGGGTTTTTTTAACACCCCTCCTGACTCCACTACATTTGATTGTCTTTCTAGTCACCCCCAAATACCCCTATGTCCCCCTTTTCACTTTTTTTTACCGCTTTATTTCTTGTCCGTATTTTTGTCCTAGGCACCCGCAATCTTGGTGTTCCCAGATTAAGGCCCTGAAGGACAGTCATCTGCCCACACTAGATAGTGCTGTGATATTCCCGCATATGCCCAGTTGAACACTTGGACATTCGCAACTGTCCGTAATTCAGATAGGAATTTCAGCTATTCATTCAGTTGTCAAAAAGACGAATGAACACATAGAAATTACAAAGAACGAACAAAGACCAAATTTTAATTCTGTTTTCATTCATTCGTTTAGTTTATTACAAGGAGAGAGCTACCGTCTCACGTCTCTATCCTTGTAACATGTAAAAACTGAAGCAGCTCCCTGCCACTTCCTAATCCCCCCCCCACATGTTCCCCTATGTTCCCCTCACTATATGGGGTGGGTGGCTCTAAGTGATAAAGAGGGGGCGTGGAACTAATGGCCTTTACCGTTAGTGGTGGATGGGTGCCATAAGTGATAAGGGGGGGATATTGTCTCCCACCCTGGTCCCCACTCATAAGCAGCAGGTAGGATCCCTAAGTGATAAGGGAGTAGAACCTTCTGTCTTCCCTCTGGCTCCCACCCATTGGTGTGGGCCCTAAGTGATAAAGGGAGAGGGACCTACCGGCCCCCACCAATTACCGGTGGGTGTGGGCCCTAAGTTACAAGTGGCCCCCCTTAGCTTAATAATAGTGAGGGGGGGAGCAATAAACGAAATACCTGAAAATTTTAAAATAATACTTACCATTAGATGTCTTCTTTTTTCTAAATTCCAGTGTTACTAATACTAAGTAATTTTATTTGGTATTAGTAAAGTTGGCTAAAAGACTAATTATGGTCTTTTAGCTTTTTAGTAGATAGCTCCCTGATTTTATGGGAATTATGGGGTTCTCTACTAAACAGCTGCAACATGCAGCCATGGCACAGATTGGATCAGAATTTAATTCTCCGAATGAAATTCCAAACCTAAAAAAATAATGCCCAAATTTCATCAAAACACGAATGGACAAACTGTTGACCCTCGTCTTGACACGAAATTCTTTGATGCAGGAAATGGAGCTGGCTTAGGCTCTTCCTTTGGTCAAAGAAAGTCAAGAGTAGGAAAAATACATAAGACAAAGCAGTTCCTACTTTATCTAATGTTTTAAAGAAAACTGGATCAGAAAAGAGCAGATTCTGAGAGAGGAAGAGGAAGCAATTGGGAAAAGGTAATTTCGGCGTGACGGTGCCGCTTTAGTAGTACCCCTATTAAGGGTTGAAACATCAAACCTGTAAGCAAGTAGAATAGTCATGCAGCAAAAAGGTTTAAGAGTAGAGAGATCAGATAAGCGAAGGACAAGCCAAGCCAAGGGTATCAGAAGGATGTAAACTAGCTGGGTCATATTACCAGAAACACAATAGAATGTATTGCCCTATTCGCTAAGCAACAGGACAAAGGAAATAACATGGCATGAGTTTAACCCCTTAAGGACCAAACTTCTGGAATAAAAGGGAATCATGACATGTCATGTGTCCTTAAGGGGTTAAACAGGAGGTCACAAGCTATTTAGATTCCCATTTAGACTGTATATATAGAGTATATAAAAAACATTTGTTCCGTAGAAAATAAAGCAAACATTGAGAAGCTGTGTGTGCTTCCATATGAAATAAAAGCTAGGTAGCAGACAGGTGCTGCTAATCAAATGCCCTTGATTAATTGATCATCAGTAAGTGTGACCACCTCTATAAAAGCCAAACATTTAGCAGTTTGCTGGTCTGCAGCATTAACCCCTTAAGACCGGAGGGCGTACTATTACGCCCTATTCTAAGCGGCTCTAAACGCCGCCGGGCGTAATAGTACGCCCTCCGGTCTTTCGGTACTTACCCGGTCGCCGGCGATCCTACGCCGGCGATCGCGGTTCGGGGGACTCCCAGGGAGCCCCCCGCGGCACCTCCGTCCTCCTGGAAGCCCCCCAGCCATGTGAGAGTGGGGTCCTTGCGAGGACCCCACAATCACATGGCCGGGGATAGCTGGCTGCAGCATTGCCAGCAGGGGGGCTGCCTGTAATGACAGGTGGTCCCCCTGCTGGCTGAAAATAAAATTAAATAAAATAAATAGTGTAAAAAATAATAATAATATATACTTAGATCATATATATATATATATATTATATATATATATATATATATGATCTAAGTACATATATACACATATACATACACACGTCTAGGTGTATTTTACTATTAATATATATATATATAATTATATATATATATTAATATCAAATTACACGTAGACTGATACTGATTAAATATATATAATTATTGTTATATATATATTTATATATATATAAAAAAATAAAAATGTAAATAGTTAAAAATAAATAAATAATTAAAAGAAAAAAATAATTAAAAAATATATAGATGTGTGTTATTTCGTTCTAACTGTATTGTGAAATTAATATATATATATATATATATCAAAATACACGTAGAACAAAATAATATATATATCTATATACATAAATATATATACGTATATATCACTATTATATACATATATATAAATAAAAATATTTTAAAAAAATTATATAGATATATACATATATATATATACACATACGTATATATACATATATTAATTCTACATATATATTTATGTAATATTTTTACATAATTAGGTATCTTAATTAAATTACAATTAGCGGGACCTGCCTGACAACCCATGCCAAAAGTAAAGGGAATTTAATTTGCCAGCTCTATATTTAACCCTATAACTTTCCAAGACACCATAAAACCTGTACATGGGGGGTACTGTTCTACTCGAGAGACTTCGCTGAACACAAATATTAGTGTTTCAAAACAGTAAAGTGTATTACAACGATGATATCGCCAGTAAAAGTGAAATTTTTTGCATTTTTCATGCACAAACAGCACTTACACGGACGATATTATTGCTGCGATACTTTTTACTGTTTTGAAACACAAATATTTGTGTTCAGCTAAGTCTCCCGAGTACAACAGTACCCCTCATGTACAGGTTTTATGTTTTTTTCAAAAGTTACAGCGTCAAATATAAGGCTTGCGTTTCATTTTTTTCATATTAAAATTCGCCAGATTGGTTACGTTGCCTTTGAGACCCTATGGTAGCCCAAGAATGAAAATTACCCCTATGATGGCATACCATTTGCAAAAGTAGACAACCCAAGGTATTGCAAACAGGGTATGTCCAGTCTTTTTTAGTAGCCACTTAGTCACAAACACTGGCCAAAATTGGTGTTTATTGCATTTTTCACACACAAACAAATACTAATGCTAACTTTGGCCAGTGTTTGTGACCAAATGGCTACTAAAAAAGACTGGACATACCCCATTTGCAATACCTTGGGTTGTCTACTATTGCAAATGGTATGCCATTATAGGTGTAAATTTCATTCCTGGGCTACTATACAGTCTCAAAGGCAACGTAACCAATCTGGCGAATTTCAATTTCAAATGTAACGTGCCATATTTGACCCTGTAACTTCCCAAAACGCCATAAAACCTGTACATAGGGGGTACTGTCTTACATGTGAGACTTTACTGAATACAAATATGTGTATTTTATTGCAGTAAAAGCAAACAGTATTATGACATTGACCGTTAAAATGTCATGTAGAACTAAAAAAATAAAACAAAATCGGAGGCGGAGTCTAGCAACGGACGAGGAAGGTCGCATGGCGGCTGAGCTCCCGACTCTAATCGAGCTAAATCGCCGCAACCAGAACCCGACCACGACCCAAACACTCCCCGGAGTGCCCCACAGCTTACCAGATCCAAATGGGCAGAAGAACAAAAAAGCAAAAGCCCGACAAGCCCCGTCTGGGCATGAATATAGGGGACATGTGGAAGCAGGCCCACGAGACAGCCGGCGCAACAATGGCGTCCCTGCACGGAGGCTGCTCTGATTTCTCGGATGGCACGTCTGATGAAGAAGCAGGGAGCTGCATGCCGAGTAACGCTCCACTACTGCCAGACAGACCTCGAGTGCCTACATTAGCTCCCACGCCGGTGACCATGGAGGCCATCAGGGAACTCATGGCCGCTCATCACGGCAAAATCTCTGCAGAAGTGGCCACGATCAGGGAGGATCTGAAAGGCCTCTCAGCGAGGCTTGGGACCGTGGAATGCACCTCAAGCGGCCACACCAGTCAGATAGAGGAGCTGAAAGCAACAGTACACGACCTCAAACAACTGGCTGCACTACATGACCAGCAACTGGCCACACAAGAGGACAAGCGACGGCAAAACAATCTCAAAATGCGAGGGGTCGCAGACTCTGTACCCGAGGCCGAGCTCCCACATTATGCTAGGCGGCTACTGACTGCGCTTTTAACCCCGAAAGTGGCCAAATCCATAATATTGGATGACATCTTCCGCATACCACGGCCACCTACAGCACCACCAGCTGCTACAGGGGACATAATCCTACGTTTTCAAAGCGCAAGGGACAAGAGGGATGTTCTAGTAGCCACCAAGGGCCTAACCACCTACACTTTTGAGGACATGACTATCATTTTATGCAGACCTTTCAAGCGGAACGCTGACCTGGAGAAGATCCCTCAGACAGCTTACGTCCTTCCTGAGACAGAAACAACTCAGATACCGCTGGGGTCCAGGGCGCGCACTACACATTGAGGGCGCAAGCGGCCCACTAGTGGTGCGGAACATACAAGAGGCCACAAGGACACTGGAAGACATGCAGCTGCTACTGACGGCACCGGACACCGCTAACCCACTGGCTGGAACTACAAGCAGACCAGGGAGGGGCGCAGTTGACGCGCCAATCTTTGTGCCACGACAGCCCCCACCAGGACCACGTGTGGCTCCCACAACCTGAAGCAGAACAAACATTATCGGGACGCTTTCCCTCTCTTTTCTTTCACAGGGCAACAACCTGGTCCACTGCCCAACAGACGAGAACACCCATCCACAGTGAAAGTAATCGAGACTGTTTGCTCGCATTTTTATTTTTCCTTTTTGTGTTTCTTGTGTTGTTGTTTATTGATGCTGACTCATACTAAAGGTTTACCACACCTATATAGATACCTATACCTACTACATGTACCTAAACGACCAGATTAGGCGGAAGCCGCTTAAAAATTATGCTTAACTATCTGACCCATCACCTTAAGCAAGGCATAACCTTACAGACAACATTACATAACACATCGCTACCATGTTATCCCATGAAAACTTTCGAACGTGGTCAAACAGTGGCACCCACAATAATGTCACTTCATAAAACCTCAGCCTGTCTTATAAGGCTCTTAGCCCGATCACGCACGAACAGTGCCCTCTTGATATGCCTGGCAGGAGCTTCGAGGGAGGCTTCACTCATCCCCACTCATTTAGAAATATTTATTTCCAACCAGTATAACACAAGCACATTCCCTATTTACATCGCCCATACACTCACAACCTATAATGTTACTATATAAACATGAACTACACCATTAACATGCTGACTAATTGTTAATAAGCTTAAGGTATCAAGCTGGTCAACACCGTTGGGTCATAACGAGCCCACACAACCTTTATATCCACGCACACCATAATATGATGTTGCGCAAAGCTATGACATGTTTCTGCCTATTAAGCTACGCCTGTTCTGGCGTCACTCTGATATTTTTTTTTTTGTTCTCTTATTGGTAACTTTTCTTTGTTAAATCTTTTTGGTTGAATCGTTAATTTCTCACTCAAACAAAAACAAAGTGCAACGCATAACAAATATGTAACCAGAATTGTCTTTATCTGCCTACTACTGTAATCTTATGTGGCCACCTTGACAAATGTACCTACTTTTGCACTTACAAAAATAAAGAATTTAAAAAAATAAAACAAAATCGTATTTTCTCCCATTTTTTTCATATTAAATTATGTTTCATAGCTAAATATTTGATATTAAATGAAAGCCCTGTTTCCCCTGAATAAAATGATATATAATAAGGGTGGATGCATTTACTATGAAAGAGGTGAATTACGGTTGGACAGACATGTAGCGCAAATGCCAGGTTTTGTTTACATTTTGTTTTGTTCACAACGTGTACATTTGGCTCCGTCCTTAAGGGGTTAAGATTATATAAGTGAGATAAATTGAGGCTGTGTTTTAACAGAACTTCATGCACATAATATACCACTCACATATACTGAGGTTGAGACACACAATGCACACATAGAACCAGTATTTGATTGGACTCATATAGCGGGTGTACTTATATCATTCACATATATTGTGCTTCCACTAATACATCAATCATAGAGAACAGATACACTGAAGCAATGTCACCACACCATCTTACATATAGAGCATGTATAGGGCATATACTGAGGCTGTGTCCTCACAGTAACTCATACATACAGCATATAGTGGGTACATATACTGAGGCTGTGTCCTCACAGTAACTCATACATACAGCATATAGTGGGTACATATACTAAGGCTGTGTCCTCACAGTAACTCATACATACAGCATATAGTGGGTACATATACTGAGGCTGTGTCCTCACAGTAACTCATACATACAGCATATAGTGGGTACATATACTGAGGCTGTGTCCTCACAGTAACTCATACATAGAGCATATAGTGGGTACATATACTGAGGCTGTGTCCTCACAGTAACTCATACATAGAGCATATAAAGGATACTTATACTGAGGCTGTATTCTCACAGTAACTCATACATAGAGTATATAGTGGATACATATACTGAGGCTGTGTCCTCATAGTAACTCATACATACAGCATATAGAGGATACTTATACTGAGGCTGTATTCTCACAGTAACTCATACATAGAGCATATAGTGGATACATATACTGAGGCGATGTCCTCACAGTAACGCTTACATAGAGCATATAGTGGATACATATACTGAGGCGATGTCCTCACAGTAACGCTTACATAGAGCATATAGTGGATATATATATATATATATATATATATATATACACATATACTGAGGCCGTGTCCTCAGTAACTTATACCAAGAGCATATAGTGGGTACATATACTGAGGCCGTATCCTCATAGTAACTCATACATAGAGCATATAGTGGGTACATATACTGAGGCTGTGTCCTCATAGTAACTCATATATAGAGCATATAGTGGGTACATATACTGAGGCTGTGTCCTCACAGTAACTCATACATAGAGCATATAGTGGGTACATATACTAAGGCTGTGTCCTCACAGTAACTCATACATACAGCATATACTGGACACACACTGAGACTCCATACCAATTCATACATTAGAGCATATAGTGGAAACATACTGATGCTGTACCACCACCAGTTCATGTACAGATACTGAGGCCCAGTGGTCTCCTGTGCAGTATATTCTTTCACTGTCTGCAAAGCCTGCTTATTTGTGATAATGCACAGATAACAGCAATCAATGCCACATACCTTGATAGAAACAAGTGTGTGTGGACTTAGAGTTAGGTTTTTAAAACCTGTCATATACATGTGTGTACTTCAATCAGACATCCAAGAAAGGCCTCTTACCTTGGATATTTCTCTGCCTTCAGGCTGTGGAATTCCAGCAGACTTTATACAGCCAGGATATCCATTATTAGCACTCCTTTTCACAATGCCTCGTTGCATTATCAGCACTTGTTTTGCACAATGCCTCTTTGCATTATCAGCACTCGTTTTGCCCAATGCCTCCTTGCATTATCAGCACTCTTTTTGCATTATCAGCACTACTTTGCCCAATGCATACTTGTATTATCAGCACTCTTTTGCACCAAACATCCTCATAGACTTACCTAAATGCTCGCCACACAAATCTCCTATATGTGACCTATTTGTTAGAAGGAAGCCTAAAATAAGCAGCTGGGAGGGACTGAAAGAACAGAGACCCAGGTGCCTATACTAGTTTTTATCTAAATTACTAATGCACTTACCTGAACCATTGCAGGCCTGTGTTTCAGCGGCAAACTGGGGATTTGAACAACTCACAGCCTAAACAGTTTAAACTATAGGCTTCCATCAGACCCCAAATGCCATTCATCATCACCATACAAGGTGGAATACATAGAATAGGTATACCCCGGTAGTCACAACTCTGTTGGGCCTCATGTATGCAGTGTATCGCTGTCATTCCCTCAGGGAGAGAGATAGGTTAGACTCCTGGTTGCTGAAGGAGGTACCCAGGCTGGCAACTCTTACACATGTGCTGTTTGCTGGGTCTTCAGGGATAAGGGCTTAGACTTAACTGGGCCTCATGTATGCAGTGGACCGCTGTCATCACTTCCTAGAGAGATAGGACAGACCCCTGGTTGCTGAAGTAGGAACCCAGGCTGGCAACTCTTACTGATATGCTGTTTGCTGGGTTTTCAGGGATAAGAGGCTGAACCCTGGCCTGGCTTCATGTAGGCAGCATATCACATACATCCCCTGAGGGGGTACCCAAGCTGGCCTGTTGCTGGGTCTTCAGGGATAAGAGGCTGAACCCTGGCATGCAGTGGACCATTTTCATCCCTTTCAGGGAGAGGTTGGGTCCAACCCCTGGTCACTAAAGGGGGTACCCAGGCTAGCCACTTCATCTTAGTGCATTTTGCTTTGCCTTCAGGGCTTAGAGGCTGAACCCTGGCAGGGCCTAAAAAATATTGCCTGGTGAGCATAAAAGAAAAAATTTAGGCCTGCTTAAGCAGACTCCTTCCAAACTGCTGTGAAGGACAGGAAAAAAGAGACTGCCTGATGGGAAGGGGGAGGATCTATTTATACCAGTTTCAAAGTTCTATTGCCTGTGCTTTCTACTGTAAGGGGAGGAGCTAACCCATGAGTAAATGCTGCCATGAATAACGGTCAGGAAATATATATATATATATATATATGTATATGGATGTAAAAAACAATTTGTATCTTGTAATACCTTTTTTATTGGACTAACATAATTTTTTAATGACAAGCTTTCGGGAGAACTTCCCTTTCTCAAGTCTGAAACACTTCTGAGCAAGATGACACATAGAATTCAAAGTTGAGTTGTGATATATATATATAATATCTCTCTGTGTCCTTGCACACACACTTTAACTTTCAAAATGCCGGGTGCACTTTAGCCAATGCCATAGATTAACATATAAATATTTGAAAAGGCTTGACGGTCTTTTTTCTTTTAAAAGGTTCCTTTATTTCAATCCTTTAAAATATGATCGACGTTTCAGCCAACATCCGTGGCTTTCATCAGGATCAATACAGTGAGTATTACAATACAGGACTTTCTTGAGGATCAAACCTCCTGATGTTGTTTAATGAAGTCCTTACCATAGGACTGAAACGTTGATCTTTTTAATGTATACCAAATAAACTGGATTTTAATGGAAGACCGTGAGTGTAGCTTTTCCTTCCTTTTTCTTGGATAAGTTCAACCCTGGCTGGCACCCGGCACTTATATATACTATAGTCTGTCTCTTTATTTATATATATAATTAGGTTATGATTATGGGTAATAACAGGAAAATCACAATTACACTGTAGTACAGTAGTAATTAGTTCTTCCGACGGGTTGTGATTTGACATCTGTGATGTCATTGTGACTATATTTATCTGAAGACAGGAACCAGGGAACATCTCTGTGCAAATGTAAATAAATTGCTATTATGTGGTTACCTAGGTCAGTAAGATACAGAGCACTTCCCTTTGTGCGTACCTGCTCATTCCATATTTTAAATTATTAACATAAATGTACACTTAAAACATCATCTCAAGTGTAACGGTCTTCTAAAGTCACTTTTCATCCCCTTGAAACAGACAAGTTATGTTAACTGTTTCAAATTCTTTTATACATCTAAATTATAACAGTAGAAAACTGCAACTAACAGACCCTGTAAACCAGGGGTGCCCAAAAGGTAGATCCTCAGATGTTATATAACTACAACTCCCATGATGCTTTGCATGCCTTTAGACTACCTTTAGCATGACAAAACATCAAGGAAGCTGTAGTTTTAAAACATTGGGGTATCTACCTTTTGAGCACCCCTTCTTTGAACCCTTTCCCCACCAAATCTATATATGTTTAAAACATGTTATTGGTTAGTTTCTGGATTGACCATTACAGTATAGAAAACTATTACAGCATCAGCAATCACCAAATCTATATACAAACAGGAAGTGGGGTCACACCAAAAAGTAAGTGTATTGCTCTCTTTTGCCACTTTTCTTTTCTTTCCCCCTCCCCCCTTGATTTTATTTAGTAAAGTTGTTTGTTCAGATAGTTTTTTTTTCATGCAGTAATCTTCGATACTTGTAAAAATAGTGTCTCTTTCACACTGCACCCACATTCTTTTCTTCAATTTCACCAATCTGCTGCTGCTACTCTGTAGTATAATGATCTGATACCGATTGGCAGAGAGAAGCCAGCATTCTTCATTCTGGGCCAAAAGCCCATACAGACAGCCCAGTTATACAGTAATCAGTAAACAACATACGCTACACAATATTGCCCAGCATGTTCAATACACAGTGGGAGCAGCACTATGTTAGTATTTAAACAGGACTGCATAAAATGGTCTATTTCAAGGAGTGTCGATACAGCTTTGCAGAGCTCAGTCTCTCTATATGAGCTCACTCCAACCTCCTTTTTTATTTTCCCTGTCCTTCAATATCTTCTCCCTCTGTCTGTCTTCCACTTCCAAATCAGATCGCTTATTTTTTTTTACTTCCTTTTTTAGTCAAAGAGCCGGCAAAAACAAATAATTAAATTGGGTCCTTTTTTTGTTACATGAGAAAAAGCATGCTCCAAAATAATTTTACATTCCCAGCTTACATAACATTGCATCTGTGTTAAGCTATGTTGACAGATAGAAGCCATCTCAGTTTTTAAGTAAAACTTAAGCTGCCATCCTTGAGCAAGAGCATGTGAAGAGTAGTTTAAAAAATGTATCTGTATATTTTAAATCAATGGGCCTATTCTATAGGCATGGTCCTGGAGCTGCAGCTCCATCAGCCCCTATGTTAATCCGGCCCTGGCCATTGGGGAAGTTTGCATATTCGGCAAAGTCCCCAAACAATGCATTCACATCAGGCTGACCATCTAATTCTTAGTGCAGACACGCCCCCCTCTTGGGCAGTTCTGGCTACGTGATTCACATCAGTGGGCCACCTTTTTCCCTGCCAACTGAAATCCTGCTGTGATGGACGCTTCTGTTAGGAGGTATGGATGTATTTGAAAGATGAAAGTGAGAGCTTAGCATAGGGTATGTGTATTCAGATAGCTATATCCTGTGAGTTTCCCTCCAGCACCACCTCCACAAGATACAGGACACTTGGGAGGTATAACGGTTTTAGTGTTTTCTGTCGAAAAGATTCTGGCCCATCATAATTGTTTGCACCAGGCCCAATGGGCTCTTAATCCAGTCCCGCCAATGGCGACATCACTGCTGGGGGTCTCGTGGCTGGGGTGGTAGGTTAATGTAGGATTTACTTACTTGAACATGTCCCTCATCGGTGTGGTCATCTTGATCTGGCAGGGTCCTCTTCAGAGCCAATGTCACTACTGTACTCACACGCACGTGCAAAAACAGCATTAGAGTCTACGGAGGATCTATAGACACAGCCAATTCCCTTCAGCCATCAAAACTGACTCTTAGACTCCACCCAGAGACTAAGAAAGGCTAATCCCTGGAGCGAATAGGGAGGAGGAGAATAACTGCTGCCCTTAAGGATCAGCATAGAAACCAAATGGATTCAGTTGGTTAGAAAGTTGGAAGTGGGGAATTTTGGAAAAATTACCAGACTACCGGTGAACACGGCTAAGGGAGCCTGGCAGTGTCTACCATAGTAGGGGTGGGGGTCTGCGGTGGCGGGCTTCCTGCGCCAGCAAGTTTGGTAAATGAATAATGACTGGACGGGCTTGGGAAGTCACAGCCTGAATTTGGTTGATGACAAAGGACAGGCTAAAGAGGTTCTGGAAGAAGTGTAAAGTCCCAACCTGTCTGATTCTGGAATGCTAAAATGGTTTAGGTGTGCTGATATCTGCATTAGCAACAGCTTTCTTGATGATATGGAGCATTAAGTGCCTTAGCGTGATCCATTTATCTAAATATCTAAATAAATGGTATAAAGCAAATATATTTAAAGTGTACAAAAAACGTACTAGTGTGTTATAATTAAATCTGGTAACAACAACCCCTAATATATTATTACGCTTTGTGATTACCATAAGCATAGAGCACTCAGGTGCCTGCAGCTGTCTGATCATAGACTACATGTGTAAATAGTTCAACAATTAAACAAACAATTAACCTAAAAGCAATTTGTGTATAGTATTGAGAATCTTCCTTAACCCCTTACGGACAAAGGTATAAGTTCTGAACAAAACCAAAACAATACCTAGAATTTGAGATATAGCTTTGTTAAACCAGAATGTATCCATTTCATATTAAGTGTACACATACTCATATATCATTTTGTTCAGGAGAAATAGGGCTTTCACACCACATCAAATATTCATATAGGGAACAATTTAATATGAATACAATATAAAAAACATTGTGTGAGAAATGACTAACAAAAATATTTTCCAACTTCTGCATGGCATTTTAGCGGTTAATGTCATATTACTGTTGGTTTTCACTGCAATAAAACACACAAATGCGTGTTCAGCAATGTCCAGTGAATACAACAGTACCCCCATGTTCAGGTTTTATTGGGTTTAGGAAAGTTACAGGGTCAAATATAGGGCTTTCCCCTTTTCAGTTACTACACATTAAAATTTTCCAGATTGGTTTACTGGGCCTATGTTTCCTTTTAGACCGTATGGCAGCCCAGGAATGAAAGTTACCCCCATCATAGCATACCATTTGCAAAAGTAGACAACTCAGGGTATTCAAAATGGGGTATGTCCAGTCTTATTTAATAGCTACTTTGTCACATATCCTGGCCAAAGTTAGTGTTTATATTTTGTTTAATGTTTTTCACACAAAACTTTCATCGATGATATCATCGCCGTGATACATTTTACTGTTTTGAAACACTCATATTTGTGTTCAGAAAAGTCTAATGTGTACAACAGCACCCCCCATGGACATATTTTATGGGGTTTTGGAAAGCTACAGGGTCAAATATATGGAAATAGAGGGCTTACAAATTAAATTATCTGGACTTTCTGCCTGGGTTGTCAGGCAGGTCCCTCAATATATAATTAACAAAATCACATATTTTTGTCAAAATAATACAAAATAATTATTATATATTCATTCTGTATTTTGATATAAAAATACAATATAATATCAAAATATTTATATATATACACACACACATTATTGTGCAAAAGTCTTTGGCCACCATTAGATTTGTTGTTTTAGCAATGGTATACAGGGAGTGCAGAATTATTAGGCAAATGAGTATTTTGACCACATCATCCTCTTTATGCATGTTGTCTTACTCCAAGCTGTATAGGCTCGAAAGCCTACTACCAATTAAGCATATTAGGTGATGTGCATCTCTGTAATGAGAAGGGGTGTGGTCTAATGACATCAACACCCTATATCAGGTGTGCATAATTATTAGGCAACTTCCTTTCCTTTGGCAAAATGGGTCAAAAGAAGGACTTGACAGGCTCAGAAAAGTCAAAAATAGTGAGATATCTTGCAGAGGGATGCAGCACTCTTAAAATTGCAAAGCTTCTGAAGCGTGATCATCGAACAATCAAGCGTTTCATTCAAAATAGTCAACAGGGTCGCAAGAAGCGTGTGGAAAAACCAAGGCGCAAAATAACTGCCCATGAACTGAGAAAAGTCAAGCGTGCAGCTGCCACGATGCCACTTGCCACCAGTTTGGCCATATTTCAGAGCTGCAACATCACTGGAGTGCCCAAAAGCACAAGGTGTGCAATACTCAGAGACATGGCCAAGGTAAGAAAGGCTGAAAGACGACCACCACTGAACAAGACACACAAGCTGAAACGTCAAGACTGGGCCAAGAAATATCTCAAGACTGATTTTTCTAAGGTTTTATGGACTGATGAAATGAGAGTGAGTCTTGATGGGCCAGATGGATGGGCCCGTGGCTGGATTGGTAAAGGGCAGAGAGCTCCAGTCCGACTCAGACGCCAGCAAGGTGGAGGTGGAGTACTGGTTTGGGCTGGTATCATCAAGGATGAGCTTGTGGGGCCTTTTCGGGTTGAGGATGGAGTCAAGCTCATGATTTTCATGCAGGACAATGCTCCATCACACGCGTCCAAGTACTCCACAGCGTGGCTGGCAAGAAAGGGTATAAAAGAAGAAAATCTAATGACATGGCCTCCTTGTTCACCTGATCTGAACCTCATTGAGAACCTGTGGTCCATCATCAAATGTGAGATTTACAAGGAGGGAAAACAGTACACCTCTCTGAACAGTGTCTGGGAGGCTGTGGTTGCTGCTGCACGCAATGTTGATGGTGAACAGATCAAAACACTGACAGAATCCATGGATGGCAGGCTTTTGAGTGTCCTTGCAAAGAAAGGTGGCTATATTGGTCACTGATTTGTTTTTGTTTTGTTTTTGAATGTCAGAAATGTATATTTGTGAATGTTGAGATGTTATATTGGTTTCACTGGTAATAATAAATAATTGAAATGGGTATATATTTGTTTTTTGTTAAGTTGCCTAATAATTATGCACAGTAATAGTCACCTGCACACACAGATATCCCCCTAACATAGCTAAAACTAAAAACAAACTAAAAACTACTTCCAAAAATATTCAGCTTTGATATTAATGAGTTTTTTGGGTTCATTGAGAACATGGTTGTTGTTCAATAATAAAATTAATCCTCAAAAATACAACTTGCCTAATAATTCTGCACTCCCTGTAATGACCATATATAATTATTTCTCAGTCTCTTTATTCGAATACAACCAGAAAATACAGGAATGTATGCACGATCACTCTCTTGGGAAATCAGCAGACAAACTGGATATTTAATATGTGGTATTCAAGCTGTTATAAATAAATTTGAAGAATCATGAGAGATCTTGGACACAAAAATAGGACTGGAAGGTCAAGAAAACTTACAAAATCTGATAAGAATTTTTTGAGCTTTTTCACCTTCTCCTTCGCAAAGGTTTCTTGGCTGCTACCCCTCCGCAAAGACCATTCCTGATCACACTTCTTCGGACTGTACAATGGTCATCTTGGCTTCCCAATGAAGCTGCCAGATGCTGAGCCAGGTCCTTGCTGGACTTCTTCCGATCTCTCAAATAAGAAAGTTTCTTCTTATCAGATTTTGAACGTTTTCTTGGCCTCCTACTCCTTTTTTTTCCACCAAAACCTCTCCTGCATACATATTTCCTGTATTTTCTGGTTGTATTCTAATAAAGACTAAGACAGGCACTGCAAGAGAGAAAAGGAAAGTAAACTTTCTTTTTTACTCCCTACAGGTGGGAGCTGGGGACAGCCGCCAGGGACGGCCACCAGGGATATTGGTATATTCTGGAATGATAAACACCTGATCTACTGGGCAAAACAAGCATGCCTGACAAAAGCATCCAATAACAGGCTGACATTACACAAATAATCTGATGTTGTCTGAGGTGTTGGTGATGGCGTGCCACTCGGCTTTAGCTCCCAAATAAACACTGCAAATGGTGCCTTCAAAACCAAAAGGTGTTTTCTTTTTTTACAGTTTATAACGTGATCTATTATTTATTTATTTTTTGTTACCTACTTATTTTTGTCAAACACTGCTATAAACAGATCGGTCTTGGAACCAGGCAGTTAAGGAATGGGAGGGTTGCAGGCTATGCCGGGTTTTTCAGTCATCCGCAGAGAGTGTACCAATTACTGTGCCAAACTTCCGTGAGTAATAATGAAAGAACAAACCAAAAGAAGAGAAAAATAAACATACAAGAAGCCAATATGACTCTACTACAGGAAATAATAATTGTATCCATTGTACCTAGATGAGGTAGGCCGGGATCCACCGCGAGACCAAACGCCCACTTTTCTTCAGCAGAAGGTTCTTATTTTTGAATAACAAGAAAAATGAGTCTCAAAATTAATTTAATCTCAACATTTATAACGGACCCTTAAAGATAAGTGTTTACACTAGTAAATTCCCCAATTTATGTCAACCATCAATCTCAATGGACACAGGAAGACTAACCAGTCATGCATTCGGTCACTGACAGAAGGGGGCCTGACGATAACTGAAATCATAAACAATAACTGCCCATAGGGATTCAGAATTCATACATAAGAAGAACTTCTACAGCGGATCCTTTAATCTATTGTCACAAGTGCAAAAATATAATGGTGATGTTGATGGTGGCAGAAATGGAAAATAAGGTTGAAAGTACATGAAGAACTTTCAGTGTTTTTGGCAAAACTGTTAAAAAAGAGAAATTATAATTTTAAGCCAAAATAGTTTGAGAAAAAAAACAAAACACCACCACTTAGCTACAGAGCTAGTGCAAGGATTTTTGCCGCCCTAGCCAAAAAAAAAAGTTGCCTCCCCATTTGCTCCACCCACTCATCTAGACAAATGCAAACACACTGGCTCAAGCAGACACACAGTAACCCAAGCAGACTGACTCCCACAGACACACATGGACGCATGCTAACACACAAATACTGACTTTTACCTTCATGTCATGTATCTGTTGACTTTTCATACATTCCAGACATCTTAGTTGCACCTGGCTGCCAAGTGGCCCGTCACTGCCTGACTCAGCCGCAGTTCCATATATGTTCCTGCCCACTTGTCCCCACTTACAGGGGAAGAGGTGGAAGCAAGTAAATGATGCGTCCTAGCGCTGCCGCAGTGGGTGTCTAGGAGGGGGGTCTGGCTTTGCCGGCTGTGGTGGATGCCGGGTGCGAGTCAGTATGCAAGTGCTACCTAGCACCCAATAAAGCGAGCAGAAAATCCACTGTCTGCTGGTCCCCCCACTTAAGTAGCACCCTAGACGCCCATCTAATTGCCCTATTCTGTACCTTTAAAATAGCATGGTCTCAGTCCAGCATGTATGAGCTAAGTATTATTTTTACTTTTGTGTACAAATGTCTAGACAAATATAGATTTCTCCACCTTTCCCACTAATTTCTATTTACTTTGAGCTTCACTAATAATTAATGTGTTATTGAAAAGAGCCAGGACATTATATCTGCAGTTTCATTTCCAACAGGCATTTTATTATATTTTTAGAACGTGCAGTTTATGTCTAGATTTCTTGACAAAAAAGCAGAGGTATTTATTCACTAAACACTGAATTATAGTGAACTGGAAACTAAAAAACACAAAAGCATGCTGGTTTAGAAATTTTTCCACAGTGTGGTATTGCTAGGGCTGCAGATATACAGTGATATACCTCCTAAATGGCAGACAATTAAGCAGTGAGTCTGCAGAGACATGAACCACTTCATTACGCTAAAGTTGTTTTGGTGCTCAAAATGTTCCTTTACTAAATTTCCAACCACTAATGTTATGCTCACAGATCAGTAATGTTCAGGCAGAGATTTTGATTTCTTATTAAATATTGGCATCACAATAAAAGCAGAGGTTTTGCTAGTTCTATGCTAAGCTCCACAGTACACATGAGCATACTTCCCAGCATTTCCCTGGGAAGACAGGGACCAGGGTGGTTTGGCTAGAAGACTAGAGCAGACAAGTGGTGGCCTTACCTATAAAGTAGGCAGGCTGTCCCTAAAGGGGACACGTTTATCTAGTGTGATTGCACACCAGGTTGATTGACAGCCTCTCTGGTGTACCCCACTTAGGCCAGCCCATGCAAAGAACCCTGCTGAAATGCCTTGATATTATTAACACAATGTGATAATGTCTAATGATATGCTGTTGTACTGCACTTTCTGAAGACAGTTCCCTGGTATCCTCAATAGCAGGATACAAGGTAACCAGCCCAGGTTATTAAAACAGAGATAAAAGAGATGCCCCCAAGGACTTTCAGGAGGTATGCATGGGTGAACACCATCTGGCCCTGGGGTTCTGTTTACATTAAATTTACCCTCAGACACATCTATATCTCTGAGATCCTAAAAATGAGGGGCATTAGAAAGGGGGGCAGAGGGATATGGGTCCCAAACAAGGACAGTTAGGATTTATAGTGTGGCAAAGATGAATCTTCCACGTGTTCCTGGAGGGTCCTGCTGGCTAGCCTCCTGCCCAAAGACTATGGGCCATGTAAAAAGACATGTTAAAAGTTGACTTAAAAGGAAAATCCGAACCACTGAACCGATCTAAATGTTGATTTTTGGATATGATGGTTACTTAGATCAGGGCTATCCGGGGATGTGACTTGTGTTTTGGGGGTACTTTTGGGTTGTTGTGAAATTGTGTGTTTTTCTCTCAGACACAGAGGAGGAGTATGTTGAATGTACTGCTTGTATGTGCCTCTCCTTTTTCCTGTCCTACTGTTTCCCCAGCAGGGCATTGTCCCAGGGACAAACTAGCTGCTTTGTCCCTCCTCAATCTCCCATCAGCCCTTGCTATTTTCTGACCCCACACTCCCTTGTACTATAGTGCCCTATGTACCCAATTGTATGTAAATGAGGCTGTCTGGGGTTAAAATGTGTGTATAAATTGTGAGTGTTAGCCTGCATTAAACGGTCTAACTCCCAGCATTAAGCCTCCGCTCATGTGTGGGGGGGGGACAGCTATACTGCAGTATTGATTGCTATACTCTCAGGAGGAGAGGTCTACCCACTGGAAGTTGGATCCAGGACTTGGGTCCAGGGTGGGCAGAGAAGGCGAGACCCCAGCCAAGCTGCGGCGGCTAAGGGGCTACAGTGCTTGTGGTGTCCGGTGCAGTGCTTATAGTACTCGGGGATTAGTAGGAAGCGTGATTGGCGGAAGTACTCAGTCGGTCTGCCACATATAGTAAGCAGTCAAGACATGAAAGTCACGAGTCATAAATATTTTCAGGAACAAATAATGACATTTATAGTTTCTACACTTAAAGTTTGGTAAAACTATACTTTAATATTGTAAATATTTACTGAAAATGTAAATTGATTTGCTTTTGTTTTCCAAGGTGCATTCACATACAACTGTTTAATACTTATTATCTAAAATGCATTTCATAATATTTTTTAATAATTTAGGAATAAAAACACTTTATTAAAGGCTCGTAATTGTGTTTATTGCATTCTTCAGATGTGCCACTAGAGGGCTCAAGGTCCCTTCTGTCAGACCTTTGACTGGGCAGCCTTTTGCAGATTCATTTTAGATAAGTTTTAAAAAAAATATATCATATAAAACTTGTCTAAAAAGCTAATCCTCTCCAAATACTTCAAGCTTAAGGCTATGTGTAGGTTTCGGCCTCACAGTACCTAATATTAGCATGGACCCAGAGTACTTTAGAAATATGTAGTTACTGAGAAAATTATGTAAACCAAAAGATTTTAACATTTGTCTGAAACGGAAACGGGTCAAGACCTCAAAATCTTTTTTCACTAAATCTTGATTTTATTCACAGATCACGTGATAAGTGAGAAATTAAAAGGACAAAAAGAAATGCAGTAAGAACCAACTATATTTATATATTATAATATATAGAAATCTAAAACATTTTTACTGATCTTCCTCTTTTTCCACTATCGGTTACCCAAATCTGTGAACCAAAAGGTAAAAAAAAAAAAATATATATATATATATATATTTATATTATGTTTTTATTTTGCAGTATACTAATCGGTATATTCTTGTGCAATTTTGGTTGGCACAAATAGTTTTTCCTGAAACAACAGAATGGACAAAATTTGTCCGAACCAAAGTGGGATATGTTTGAAATTCGGTCCACCAGGGCCAACTATTTTTTTTCTAATTAATCAATTTGGCTGAACAAACTCCACATGCACAAGTCTAGTGACTATGCAGTTGCTAACACTGAGGAAAAAAAGATTTCTTACTCAATATTTTGATATCATGCTATCAATATCTAGGATAACTGACCAGACAGCAGAGTGTGATAAGTTGTTACCATAGAAAGTGATTCTATGGTAACAACTTCCACTGAAGACCAAATATTTCTATACTTCTCCCAATCAAATATGTAGAGATGACCTGTGATGAGACTGAAGAAGCAGATCGCTATACTTAATATACATTTGCAATCTATTACTGAGAAACCCAAACAAATATTTTTATACTTCTAGAATCTTTGCATTTCTCCTGATTGTAAATCTCAAAATTACTTTTCTAAATAAAGAAGTGGATTCTGAGATCCTACGGTTAAGTGCACCTAAATATACAATTTGCTGCCCTCTCTGGAGAAATTTTAAGGATTCCCCAAATAAATTTTAAATTTTAGATTTCCAATAATAGACTAAAGTCCTAATAATCCATTTCTTTTTCAGTAATTAAAATGTAAAAACATTTGATAACTTTACAAATATTGTATTTTAAGTACTATAATGTTTAGGGGCAGTTTAGTAGAAAAATCTAAAATTTAAAGAAACAAGTATATGACTTTAGATATAGGCTTGACAAAGACGCATAAAGGATCTATTCAACTCCAGCTCATGTGTTGGTGGCTAAATTTTAGTATAATGGATAGAATTTGTTGCTAGATGTTTTCTCAATTTGTTTTCCAGTAAACTTCATTTCTTACTGCATTGTGTGTAGAAATTCAGCGTAAGCAAACATAGCATATAAGCAATACTTTCCAAATAAAGGTTATGTATTTCAGTTCTAAGAGCATGTATCTGGCTTAGTAAGTCAGCATCAGGGTTGGATTTTTTCCGGGGTTCTAGAGATGATAAAGAATTATAATGTTTTAGAAGTTTAGCCTTACGTGCTTGTTTAGGTATCACAGAATTTTTTTTTTTTCTAAATTCCCTAGTTCTATTGCCATTTTTTTTTTATTCTTTTTTTTTCTGTGCATAGTGATTACAAACACATCTGTAATGCCACAACAGCACAAACAATTGACATAAGAGCATACACGTTGATAACAAGGCATGGCAGAAATAGACATTGCACTTTTTTTTTTTTCCCATGAGTAAACAAGCAAGACTGTCCCGTCTAACTGGTAGATGTGGTAACTTAACCAGGTAATTTAGACTAAAGCAGATAATGTGTGGATCGAGAGCACGGAATGCTTGGATAGTTAGTGAGTTATAGCAAAGTTCCCCAGACAAGGAAGACATATGCTTTAGTGAAAATGCCATTGGAACTCAAATGCATAAATAGTGTTCTCCCCGACAGCGGCCTAGCACTCTTTAACATGCTTAAGGTATCAGCCCATTCTTACCACAAGCTGGGCCTAATTCCACACAGCGGAGGATAAAATTTAGACAGTAGAGGTATACATAGATAGTCAGGCATGAGTAACCAAAATAAAAACAAGAGACAAAAAAAGAAGATGCTGTGTTGCCAGACGAGTGCTGGAAAATCCAGGTTTACTGCAGAAGTCCACCTCAGAGAAATGGTCAAAGGCAAAGGCCAGGCCTGCGGCGTGTGCCAGAGGGCCGTTAGGATCCACCTGTGCTTTCAGCCTATTCCAGCCTTGAGAGAAGACCATTAGGCTGTGTGAAGAGGGTTCCCTATTGGAGGGTGATCATAGCTTGGGGTAACAGAGTAGTCCCGGGTTGAGTCTCGGGGTAACACCGATGCTCTGCTGAACCGATATAGTAATTTTGGTTTGATATGTCATAAATTAGTCGCTTTATAGCAGGTTCCTGCTCGGAGCTCACGTTTAGTGCGACCAGTCTGATCGGTGGCTAGGCCCCGCCCCAAATCAAAATCTTTTTTTTACCAATCTGTTCAAGTAAGGATGAAATATTATTAATTAAATATTACTTTCACCCAATTCAGGCACTTGGGACCCAGATGTCCCAGAACTACATTTCCAATAGTGCCCACCCAGACTTAGTTGTGTATGCTATGAGAGTCAGATTTAGACAGACTGTGTGACCTTAAGAATCTGACCTCTCATCCTAACACTGTCAAAATTCTAAGAGAAGAACATGCTCAAATTTGGCTTTAGAATATATCCACTAAAACATTATATTAGACACATCGAAAATGGAATGGCAATTTATAGACTTGGAATAGTTGAACTAGAAAAACAGCTAAAATAAATAATTTCACCAGTTAAATTATTTTAATCTAGAATCATAATTATATCCCCATTGTCAACGCATCACAGAATCACCAAATTAGTGAACAGACCAACAGTTTTAGAAAAAAGCTGACGTATATTACAACTATCCAAGTAAAGACTTTTTAAAGGTGTTGGGCTGTAAGATAATTGTACACCAATGTTACCTTTAATATTTTATTCAATCAGGTTTTAATGCATTCTACGAAGAAGTAAGTAGAAGTATAGATCAGGGTGTTGCAGTGGATGTAATCTACTTGGATTTTGCCAAGGCATTTGATACGGTTCCTCACAATAGGTTAGTCTTCAAACTAAAAGAAATTGGTCTAGATGAATATTCTTGTTCTTGGGTAGAACATTGGCTTAAGGATAGAGTACAACGAGTTGTAATTAATGGTAAATTTTCAGGCTGGACAAAAGTGGTAAGTGGTGTCCCTCAGGGTTCTGTTTTGGGACCGCTTCTATTTCACATATTTATAAATGATCTTGAAATGGGCATTGAAAGCCATGTATCAGTGTTTGCAGATGACACAAAACTTTGTAAAGTAATAAAATGTGAGCAGGATATTGCCTTGCTGCAGATGGATTTGGATAGATTGGGGGACTGGGCACTAAAATGGCAGATGAAATTTAACGCATGCACTTCGGGGTTAAGAATGCACAAGCAATTTACACCCTAAATGGTAGTGAACTAGGGATAACCACACACAAGAAGGATTTGGGAATTGTTATAGACAACAAATTAGGCAGCAATATGCAATGTCAATCTGCCGTTGCTAAGGCCAGTAAGGTTTTGTCATGGATAAATAGGGGCATAAATTCTCGAGATGAAAATATAATTTTACCACTTTATAAATCGCTGGTAAGACCACACCTTGAATATGCTGTGCAATTTTGGGCACCTGTTCTAAAGAAAGATATCATGGCACTAGAAAAAGTGCAGAGGCGAGCTACAAAATTGATAAAAAGTTTAGTTATGAAGAAAGGTTAAAATTTTTTAATCTCTTTAGTTTGGAAAAACGGTGCCTGAGAGGGGATATGATAACATTATACAAATATATTCGGGGCCAGTACAAACCATTATCTGGAAATCTATTCATAAATAGGGCTATACATAGGACACGAGGTCAGGCATTTAGGCTTAAAGGAGATTTCATCTAAGGCAAAGAAAAGGTTTTTTTACAGTAAGAGCAATAAGGATATGGTATTCTTTGCCTGAAGAGGTGGTTTTGTCAGAGTCTATACAGATGTTTAAACTTATGTGTTGGATAAATACTTGCAAAAACATAACATACAGGGATATCATTTTTAATTAGTGGGGTAATAGCTGCTTGATCCAAGGAGACATCTAACTGCTATTTTGGGGTCAAGAAAGACATTTTTTCCTAGTTTGTTGTAAAATTGAAAGCGCTTCAGACTGGGTTTTTTGCCTTCTTTTGGATCAACCACAAAAAAATATGTGAGGAAGGCTGAACTTGATGGACGCAAGTCTCTTTTCAGCTATGTAACTATGTAATGATGCTGTAAATGCATCTAGAAATTCAGGTTCAATGTATACATTTGCAGGTGCAGGATTGTGCAGGTGACATTGTTCTCAAGGGTACAGGTTAAAAGATATACTTTCCAAAGGCCCGCTTTATGTGTACTCAAGATGGTACCCTGGACTGGCCAGAGCATCCTCTCTGTCCCCAAATAATGCAGGCTGCATTCCTATCTCAGTTACTAGAGTGTGTGTGCCCACTGGTGGAATGTGACTCCACTTTATTTACAGGAAGGGGCTGATCCAAAGCCAAATCTGGGGGAGTGGGCACTGCGCCAGTTTAATATCTCAAAATTAGTTTACAGAACCAACAGCTTACGAACTGCTGTTACACACATTCCTTTATTAGGCCCCCTCCCTTCCCCACACATACATTAGGAAGCAGTCTCGAATAAATATTACATTGTTTTCCACAGCCTCTAATTGCAAATAGTGCCTCTCTACAACTCACCATGCATTATTTCCCCAAAGTGCCTCTATGTGGGTGGCAATTCGGAAATACTTCAATTCTGCATGTCCTGCACTAAATAGTGCTGACTGGCAGGATGTAGGAATCATATGTGGTCAGAGAAAACTGGAAAATCAATTGAAAATCAATTAATGAATCAAGGCTATTCCCATGGGATCCTCCCCTGTCGCTATTTGACAAATTTCCTCCACCATGTGAATTCTGCTTATGGCTGGGCAGCCGAATTCAATAGACCCACAGCACATAACGCTTTAAGGTGTCTGGTCATGTAAACAGCCAATTCACCAAATGTACATACCAAAGATGTATGTACATTATGTAGTACATATAGGAGCCACAGCCAGAATCTTGATACAGCCGAATATACACATTAATATTACAATTTCAAGTAAAAAAATGTCAAAATTCTATGTCACAGATTTCAAGGGCACAACATAATTTTACCATATGACAGGAGGCTTCATATTTGCATAACTCTCTTTACTGAAAATCTCCAGCAGCACAGATAATAAACAACCAATCAGAAAAAAGTTGGATGTTACACAAAAGGCTCTGTAAGACCACACCCTTCCTCTTTCTCTTTACTGCTCCAGCTAGTGCACAGATCAGAGTAATGTGTTCTACCTTATTCTTTTGGATTTACACAGTTTAAAATGGATTATTCAGACTTTTTTCTACTTTCTCTGTCACCCCTCATCTATTACTTCATGACTATTGGGGTTTTATTGGTGTATATTAATTTGAACCTTTATTCCCTCCTCCGCCCTCTGGCATTATTCCCTCAGACGGTCACTACCTATTCTCTGCTTTATTAGCCTCAGGGTTCTTGGCTCAACACGGCCGTTTTACACCGCGTTTGCGCTCATCCTTCTATCAGGGGACACTGTTTAGGGTGTGGCGGGGGTTTGCAGGGTTAGTCTTGCTATACCTGTTAGTTTGGGCGGCCCGTTGCGTGTGAACAGTGGCTATCTTGGATCTCACAATTACCGCGAGATTCCTGGCAGCCATCTTTTTTCTGTCATTCCATATCGGGAATCACTCCATCTGGACTCTGAGGATACAGATTTCACAACCTGCTACCAAATATACCTAGGTACTGCTTACTAAAACTATTTGAATCTGCTTGTACAAAGGATTATTACATGTTTATACTTGAAATTCATTCACATGAGTGTAGCATTTTCTACATATGGGTGTCTAAATGACAATATCAATTAATTATTACAGACCTGTTCATCCACTGGGATTATTCTGTACTGTGCCAAGTGTATATTATTATGTGGGTGTCCTCTGGGTTTCTCACAGCCGCCAGAAATTAAACGCCTCCGAGCGTCTGTTCGGAGGCTGAGCCCCTCTCAGGTACCAAACACCACGGCGGAGTCTTATTGGGTAAGCCCCAAATTTATGAGACTATTATGTCTCCCATATAACTCAAGGGAAACCCCCTTTTGTACCACTAGAGGATGGCGTGGACGAAAAGATCCCTTCGCTGTTCAACAAGGGCGCTGTGCAATACGCACTGGATGGGAACAGTTTCTTCAGCAAAATATTTATAGGCAAGAAGAAAACAGGGGACTACCGACCGGTTTTAATAGTCCGGAATCTCAACAAATACGTAGTTAACAGACATTTCAAAATGGAAAGGATACATCTCCTTCAGGAGCTCCTTCTGGAAAATGACTGGTTCACCCGACTGGATCTGAAAGACACATACCTGTCGGTACCGGTTGCTTGGGAATGTTGACGCTTTCTCAGTTTCCTGTGGAGAGGACGAGCATGCCAGTTCACTTGTGTGCCCTTTGGTTTCAGTTTGATCCGTGGTGTTTCACAAAGCTACTGAAACCAGTGATGGCTCACATTCGATCCGAAAGCATGTGGTGTCTCGTTTACCTGGACAATTTGCTAATCTTCTGCGAATCTGCGTCAAGGCTATGATTGCAAACAAAATTTCTTGTTCACTTTCTGGAATCCTTGGGTTTTGTAGTGAACAGACAGAAGTCGGCACTCTCCCCCTCGCAGACGGCCCAGTTCCTCGGGTCTGAGATTGACGCGGTGAACTGTGTACTGTGCCTTCCGGCCTCAAAGATTACATCCATCTGGAAAGAGATCAGACGGGTTCTTCATATGGACACAATTCTCCTCCAGATGCCCGCCCATATAGTGGATCTTCTGTTGTCCTCAATTCAGGCGATATTTCTGGGACCACTACACAACAGGGCGAGGCAATGCCTGAAAGCAAACGGCCTATGTTCTGGACAGTCCTACGACCACTAGATACCACTTTCAGCAAACGTGAGCACAGTCTGGCCAAAGACATATCAAACTGCTGGATTCTACTCCGCATTAACAATGTCTCTGCAGTGCAGATCCGAAATGCACGGCAGTGGACGCGGTTCTTCAACCATGGTTGACACACGGAGTGTATGCATTCCCTCCATTCTCCATGCTGGCAAGAGTACTCCGCCACATACGAATCCACAAAGCTTCACTCCTCCTCATAGCACCTCTCTGGCAGGGTCAAGCATGGTTCCCGGACCTATTGGAGATGTCCCGAGATCACCCACTTCTCCCATCCTTCCCTCTACTTCTGACGGGACTGAGGGGAGAACTTTATTCTTGAACAAAAGCTCGTTCTAGTGGCCTGGACGATTTCTGGGGATCCTGGTCGGTCCGGGGCCTATCACAAGCAGCTAAGGACCTTTTATGGGACTCACCTGGAAATTCTACATCTCGGCATGGTCCTCTTTGAGTTGTTGGTGTCTAGACAGGGCCGGTGCAAGGATTTTTGCCGCCCTAGGCAAAATAAAATTTTGCCGCCCCCCCCATATGCCCTGCCATATGGGCCAACGCCAGTCTTCACAAAGTGTCTTTTATCTAAAAAGACAGTGTGTTTACATTAAAAAGCCTACAGGCACAGGCTATAGACCCCAGAACCACTACATTAAGCTGTAGTGCTTCTAGTGACTATAGTATCCATTTAATGTGAGGTAAATTAGAGATTAGTGCCACTAATAATATATTGGATTGCCTACTTACCACCAGATGAGGACAAGAGGCTGATGATGGGCTCTGTCTGGCTCCACAGGTCTGGTGTAGAAGAGGCTCTCAGGAGACTGTTTTTAACAGTGCTCACAACAATTAACGAACAGGAAGCAGCTCCATGTTTTAGGGCCCCTTACACAGCTCAAGGTCTGGGCCCCCGGGGCTTGACCGTGAGTATGCCTACAATGCCCACCCATAAATCCAGCTACATGGCCCACCCATGAGTTCTCTCACAGGAAGTGGAGTGCATGTGTGTAGGGGATGTTTTATGTGTTTTTGTAGAGGATGCAATGTGTGTGTGTTCTTATAGAATGTAGTGTATAGGGATATCAATTTCTGTAAGGGATGTAGTGTGTTTATAGGGGATGCAGTGTGTGTTTGCGTGTAAGGAATGCATTGTATGTTTCTGGGTGTGTGTGTGTAAGGGGTGCAAGGTGTGTTTCTGTGTATTTAATTGAATGCAGTGTGTGTCTGTAAGGGGTGCATTGATTGTGTAAGAGATGCATTTTGTTTCTGTGTGTAAGAGAATGAGTGTTTGTGTGAACGTAAGGGATGCATTGTGTATTTCGGGTGTGTCTGAGTAGGAATGCATTGTATGTTTCTGTGTGTGTGTGTGTGTGTGGGGGGGATGCATTGTGTATGTGTGTAGTGTAAAAGAGAGGGTTTGTGGGGTAGGATAGAGACTGAGAGGGGAGCTGCTCTTTATTTTTTTCATAGTGCTCTCCCCCCCTGTCAATTATTGATTTCCCCTTCCCTCCTGTCCCTCCGTGTTCTCCCCTTCTGTCCCTTAGTGCTCTCCCTTGGCCCCCTGTAGTCCCCCCTTGGTGGTCTTCTCAGTCCCCCCTTCCCCCTTAGTGGCCCTCCCTCTCCCAAACCCCTTAGTAGACATTCCCCTCCTCCCCCCACCCCCTTAGTGGTAATCCCCCCCCCAGTGGTCATTATCCTCTTTCCCCTCACCCCCCCTTAGTAGTCCTTTCCCCCCTTAGTGGTCCTCCCTCTCCCAAACCCCTTAGTGGACCCCCCCTCCTCCCTCAGTGGTCCTTACTCCCCACCCCCCGTCCCCCTGTGTTCCTTCACCCCCCCTTCCCCAGTGGTTCTTACTCCCCCTCTCCTCCCCCAGTGGTTCTTACTCCCCCCATTCTTCCCCCAGTGGTCCTTACTCCCCCCCTCCTCCCCTAGTGGTCCTTACTACCCCCATCCCTCTCCTCCCCAGTGGTCCTTACTACCCCCATCTCTCTCCTCCACCTGTGGCCCTTACTTAATGACAGGAGGCGAGTATTTACCTCCCATATTTTTCTCTTCTCTCCCTTTTTTTCTGTGTATCAGGGTTTTCTGTCTTCTGTACAATTTCAATAATGGTTGGAACTAGGAATAATGCAATTGTTCAATATATGCGGACATTCGGCCATTTCAGATGCCTTTCACTTTTTTCTTTTCTTTCAGTGTAATTGGTTCTCTTTTGGAGTCAAGTATGCAATTTCAATATTCTTCAAGCATTTCCCCTCCTGGATCTATGGAATTCTGCATTGACTAATTGGGACTTTGACATACGTTGTTTTCATGGTTTATTTATCTTGTTACCTGTTTATTGTGGCTACAAAGAAAGAGGAAGGGCGTGGTTTTACAGGGCCTTTTGTCTAACATCCAACTTTTTTCTGATTGTTTTTTTATGTTTCCATGCTGCTGGGGATTTTCAGTAAGGAGAGTTATGCAAATATTCGCCTCCTGTCTTTACTAAAATTAAGATTATAGGTACACTATGTTAGCATAATCTACAATTTTAGTGTTTTTTTTATTTTACATTTTTCATCAGGCAGGTGCTTCCTAAAGTTGATATAAAAAAAGATCAGTAACATAGTGCTCCAACTGGCTATATATTGTAGGGGTCATCAAATCTTCGAGTCCTGAGTGTTTTTGGAACCTAACAAGATCCACTGTGTTAAGATATTCCTTTACATCCTAATGACCAACATAAGGAAAGTAATGTCCTTCTGAATGTGTGTATGTAGCCTTCATGTGCTGCACGAAGGAATCAAGTAACAAAGATAGGTCTTTTGGAATTTCTCCTCAATCAATTCATTTTCTTCCTTTAGCATACAAATTCCACATCTTAGAGGGCCCTAGAGTCTTGCAGTACTGATACAAGTTGAATGTTACAACTCTACCACAACTTGAGGTTTACAGGAGTTTGCCTACCCTTGACTGTGCATCTATAATTGAGAAAGCCTTCATTTTACAGTGAACAAGCTTAATAGTGTCAGAGAGGAATGGAGGGTTTTAGAATAAACATGACAATTGCCATCAATGTTCGAGTGGTATAACACAGATAACACAAGTATAATTTTGACAGGGAACATTAACGGAAGAGAACATTCAATTTGAGTGATACCCAGTTCTAGATGACATTTGCTCCTGAGGCAACAACATAGTCTTTGGAGGATTGCAAGTGACTTTTCAATGACCCATGAGCTTTTCATTAAAAAAAATGGTGCAGTTCAATAATGTCTTCTGTTTGATGGTTTGAGTATTTATTGCAGACATCATAGAAGCTACACAGATCCCTGCTAAATTATTTTTAAAAAGACAAAACTAAAAATCCGTTTATGATGATCTCTTAATGAAGGGTAAACGGTGGAGAATAAACATTACAATAACAGGCACCCTTTCTCACGAGTGGGCATATAATAAAACATACAACAGTTAGTTACATTTTCTAGATTAATTCCATCTCTAATAAGAATCTTTTCCCCGGTTTAGCTACACAATTGCTTTTCTGTTTATCCGTTTCTTCGATACATGACCAAACTCAAGTCATCATCAAAAAGACTTTTCAAAACCTCCAGTTACCCTGCAATGGACACACAAGTTTGGGTATCAATAGAACATAAATATTATCTATGTAATGGCTAAAACTAATCTTAAAAGTATAGGTAAGTAAACATTTATAGTATAGGTAGAACTAAGTACCATGGACAGCGACTTCTTCTCTATGGCAAAATATTCAAATTCCAGCCACATGTCTATTGAGAACTTTGAGATTTCGTATTCTCCTTAATCTCTGAGACATTTGATTCTAGTGTACCTCTATAAAAATAAATGTATATGTGTCTAATTTTAGCACAAGAAAAAAAAAACTTAATTTAAACAAATTAGGAAAAAATATGTACTTTATAATAAATCTCTGGCTCTTGCATCTTGTCCTATTATGAAGGCCAAACCAGCTATTTATTTTGTGATAATATAGCTGCCCCTGTCTACAATATTTAGGACATTGTTAATATCACTACAGCCAACACAATAAAAAAGTGGGTAAAAATTAACATGGAGCTCTACAAACATTCGTCATGGTCTTAAGAGTCCCTGCGGTATGCATACATTATGTAAAACGTGCATGTTTTAATCGTATGTACATTGTAAAAATTTTTGTATATTGCAAATTATGTATAGGTATATTTGTGTAGTGTGTTAAGATATACAGATAGTGCAATGCATGAATACATTGTATATGGATATGTTTGAGTTATATGTGTCTGAAGGTTTGCATAGTGTATCTGTTGACATGTTTGTTAAGTGTATGATTGCATAATGTATACAGTTATGTGTTTAAGGTTTGACTGATTGCATAGTATGACATTTTTGTCTCATTCTGTGAATGTGATGAGATATGGCTGTACTCCTACATATGTCAAGGTGTGCATGTGATGTATGTTTGGGTGCGTGTTGTATAGTGGGTATACTTGTATAGCTGCATAGTATATGATGTATATAGGTGTGTGGTATGAATGTATAAACTGCACTGTGTGTATAAAGTGTATGTATGTTTCTGTGTATATATGTGTGATGTGAGTGAGAGAGACCCCTGCCAGGAGTCGGACTGGGCCTGATCTGCTCCCCCTCCGTTCATTCTCAGTGTCAGACTCCATCCTCCTCCCTCCCTCCCCCTGCTCCTCCCTCCTGCCCCTGTCTGTGGCACAGGATATATCAGTGTGTACAGAGCTCGGAGGGGAGATACTACATCTGACTGGGTATGCCGGTGCCCCCACTTCTGGCATAATGCTCTGTGGGTGCCATTCGGCGGCCCCGGGACCACCGTTACATCCTCTGTCAGGGTGAGCAGGAGGCAGAGGAGCCTTGGGTCTGCTGCCCCCACCCAGCCCTGTGCACAGCAGGATTTGCCCGAGTGCCTCTCTCCAGCCCTGAGCTCTGCGCTTGGACTGCCCCATCAGGCACTGACACCAGTACCGAGGTCCTAAATTTACCCCTGCACTGAGCACCTGGCATATAGATCTTCTCTATCACCTCTGAATCTACTCCTAAACCTACTTTCTGAGATTGGGAAGTCCCCCTTACACTGCCACCTACCACCTAAAGGCTCTCTGAACTACCCCAGGACGCTGGAATCTACCCTACTCCTAGCTGGAAGTACACCGTACCCTGGGATCTACCCCATCTAGAGCGTAGGGTCTGGTTATCATGTGGACTCCAACTGAGGAGGAGAAATACGGAGTGGGTGAGTGTGCTGCACATTGATACAATGTAACACACATTATGGAACGCACATAGAACGCTCACTGCCACTTGGGAGAACACTTACACGCAGGCAACACATTGCACAGCACACAAGCCATCAGTCACTGCAGGAATAGCCACACTACGTGACAGGCATACACAAACACACAGGGGAGAGTGTGCAGGAATGCACACTTGTATCACAACACTGCAACAAGCACACATGGCAACATGCTTCTCTAGATGAAAACACACACACTTCATATTCAATTTAACCTGTCAGATCCAGACAAAAACTAAAAATAAATTTATATACATACACATAAATTTGCATAGAAACGCAGGGAAATACACACAGTGCCAACTGTTTAAGTATGTTTGTTGGAGTAAGTGTTTTTTTGTCTGCAGTGGGAGTTTCTGTGCAGTTTTAATGTGCAGTCTGGTGTATACACTTTAGAGTTAGGCATACAAGGTTAGTGTTGCATATATCTATTGCTATGGTAATTGCTTGGTTTATGTGATTGATGATAGTGACAGTTGTAATGTGAATTGTATGATATTTTTCTGAGCTCTGATAGTTAGAATGTGTATTTGAGGCCAGACATAGTTTGGTCTTTTGGTGGTAAGTGATTCGATGGCTGTTTACATTATTGGTGTATATTGTTCTTGTTGGTGGATGTATGATAGTTATTTGTGGGTATGGTTTCTGATAGTTTTAATTTGTGTATGTTTGGGGTTATTTGTTTAATACCTAGTTGGTTAAGGTTTTGTTTGTGGTGTTAAAGTGGCCTTGATGCTATGTGTTAGAAATTGATGCATGTGGTAACTGCATGGCGTTTGCTAGTGATGCATGTGGTTAATACTAGGTGTTTGGGTTTGATGCATGTGGTTTATCTTAGAGTTTTGAGTTAGATGTATGTGGTTACTAAGTGTTGAGTCTGCTGTATGTTGCTATAGCTACGTGCTGAACTTTTAAGGCTGATACTGTGTTTTTTTTGTGTACCTGTATTTAATTTCTTGTGTATGTGGTTTAGGATTGATGTTTGAGATTTCTGTGTGCGATTGATGTATGTAGTTAATATTAGATGTTTAATACACCTAGTGTATTTGCTTGATACTAGTTTCGTGAATTTGGTATTTGATCTATGTAGCTTTTATCTGAAGCTAGTCTTGGGTATTTATGTGGTTATAATGCATGTTGAGTTTTAATGGCTGGGGGCAGGTTGTTGTGTTTGTAGTTGCTTATAGGTGCTTGAGTTTAGTGACCAAGTGATTTTATTTAGTGTTTTGCATATGTAGCTACTTGGCTGTGGTAAACATGGTACAAGTGCTGTGTCAGTGAATGCTATTAGTGCTGTCAGTGAATGTCATGGATGGTGAGTGTAATGTAATGGGCACTAGTTGGTGTACATGCCTGAAAATGGTCTATGTGGCGAGTTTGAATATGTAAGATGTGGGATATTGGGTACTGTTCAGGCCAATTCTGTGGCTCAGCATTCTTAATGCGAGATTGTCCCAGGGTTGGACCATCGTTTTCATGCTACCATCCCAATTGTTAAATTTTTTGCTGCCTAAACGTTGTGATTGTAATGTATTTGGAAAGTTTAACCCAAAACACTGCATAGAAAAAGGAACCAAAAATCCGTCATCAGTGTCACTGTTTTCTCTCAACTGTGGTCTTTTAAACAAACACACACACACACACACACACACACACTCTCTCTCTCTTTCTCTCTCTCTCTCTCTCTATATATATATCCAAATGTGTAAAAGCTTCTAAAAGCTTGTTTTTTGTGGGGGTTTTATTCACAATATGACATTGGCACTTACGAGTGTTAGATGGGGTGAGATTAGTGTTTATGTGTGAGATCACTGCTCCTTGTTCTGCGTGAACTATAAATTGGCTGTTTTTCTGTGTGGTTTGTGCTTTGGAAGACATTGTATCCAAGAGAAGGATTTATTATATGATTGGTGAATAAAGTCTGACTTTATTATAAGGAATGTAATGTAAGACCTGGGGGAGTGAGGAGTGATGCTGTGTGGATGGCTAGTCTGGATCAGTGGGAGTTTTATTTGTACACATGATTAGGATAGGCAGGCAGGTAATGCATAGTGTATGTGAACTATTGGGGATTCTCTATGTATGAGAAAGTCTGGAGAATTGACAAAGAAATTTCAAGTTTTAGGCCGAAGTACTGAAGTTGGGGAATTTATCACAATTTGGCTACTTATTTCCAAATTTTGTAACTGCCTTATTAAAGGGTAAGACCAATTGAAAATAAACCACCTAAATTACTGTTAGGTCAGCCGGGCACAAGGCTGCCCACCAATCAAGCAGGTCAGCCCACTGAGCGAAGATTATGCAGGGAGCACATTTTCTATACTCCCTGCTGGGTCCTAGGTCCCTGAATATACTGTGAGCATGTCTAATGAATCTCATGTGCTATGATTGTTGTGGACAGGACGATGGAACAGGACCCACAAATCGAGAATTGTAAGCCTGCCCAAAACCAGGACTGCCCCTCCTGAATAGAGACACTTCTGAAGCATGGACTAGTGTGTGTGTGTGTGGGGGGGGGAGGGTTGGCAGCCTTCATATGTGACTTATATAAATTTCAACTATTGCATTGCTCAAAAAAATTGCCTTAAATGTGCCTGTTCTTGTATTTGTCTCTGCAGTCAGTACTGTTTTGTAACAAATTTGCAATATGCCCCTATCCTCCACTAAGAGGATTTTAGTAAGGGAGGGGGTTTTAGGCTGTGAGCATTTAGGTCTTCCATAGTCCCATCTCCATTTGTAATACTAAGATGATTATACCTCTTTCTTAAATCCCCCCTTATTCCATTGCCTATATAATTATCACTATGTGTAAAAGGCCTAATAAATAGAGCAGTTATAGGCCAGTTCTCCCTATACGTTTACACACGGCTGCTTTCAATAAACAGATACTACTATCGCTACCATTTACTCTTATTCTTAGAGAAACAACAATTTATCTGTTCAGCAGTGCTGACAGTAACAATTAGATCCCATTTGGTTACTGGAGTGTGTTATTTTCCTTTAGATGGCCTATCCCTAATTTGAATCCCTTGTGGAACAATGACATTTTATTTCTGCATAACAATCTGTTTTTTTAAAGGAACAATATAGCATTAGAAATACAAACTTGTATTCCTAATACTATAGTGTTCCCGATCCTAGTTGTATTAAAGGGCCAATCCAACCACCATGACTACCTCAGTGATTTTACATGGTCATGGTGGTAGGAGTCTGTGTGTGAAGCATTTCGCTATGAAATACGGCACATGCAGAGATTAGCCTCTCTGCTGTTGGAGAAGTAACTACCTCTGGAAGCATTATAGGGGTGTCATCAGCCACCCCAGAGCTAGAGTTAATGGATGGCTGACAACAGACTTTAAAATCTTCCCCTTGAAGGTACACCACCTGCAAGGGGAACCTAACTCTCCTCTCCTACCATCCCTCCCTGTGGTTGCTCCCTCCCACCTGCCTCCATTTTTTGTTTTTAAAAAAACTTCCTCCACCTCCCTTCCCTTGTTGGGCCGTAGTGCACACATGCTCTCTGAGCCGGCAATGTGTCCAACCAAGCTTCTCTATGACCACGCACGGCCCCAGTGATGTAAGGAGAGGGCGCAGACATAAAGGGAAAAAAACTAAACAGTTTTTTTTCCCCCAAGGGAAGCTCCTCCATAGTGCCCAGTAGACATGTAGGCATGTTACACAGAAAATGCCCTCCAGCTCAAAAGGCCCTCCCGCACCATTAGCCATACAAATTAAGAACATAAACGTTTTACTTACCTTTTTCCACTTTTCCCAGCACAAAGACTCCCTCTGTGCTGCTCACTACTCCATCTCCGATGGAGTCATCTTGGGGGCATGGCAGATCAGTGGGGACGTAATGTGCGGCAAGTGCCACAAGCGCATTCGAGTTTCCCCAATTCCCAACCTTTGTAACCAATGCTTTTCCATGCGCTTCCACATCATGTGACAGAGTTTTACATGAGTTTTTACAGTAGGACAGCCACTAGAGGTGGATTTATCCTGCATTGTAAACATTGCAGTTTATTGTAGTCAGTGCTCAGGCTCAGTTTATTAGGTAGATACTGTAAGTTTACACAGTTGTTAAAATCACAGTGGCCATCACTAATTGTGACTAAGCACTAGGGTCATTCATGTCAGATTAGTGGTTTACATATGAGATTTCTCAATAGCAGAGCTTCTCAGACTATTGCTGGGCTAACCCGATTCCATGAAAATGCAGCATATATTTGCTGTCCAAAGTTGTACAGGCACACTGCAGACAGAAGTTCACGACTGTATTAGCAGAGACGAGGAAGTGGGGCTGTGCTTTAGTTGTTAAATGAACCCTGTTTTTGTCATAGCGCTTTGAAACAGTTTGACACATGCCAGAGTGGATTGCGCTGAATGACTCGTTGTTGCACAACCACTACAGCCATAACCACCGCTAATGAAGACTTTTCATCATGCTTTAAATATATGTGACACATTTTTATTTTTTTGTATACAGAAAAGCATAGTAGTATGGTGGTTAAAATGTTCTGTTTTTATCCACAATTACTCACAGTTATGTTTATTCACTAAACAGTGTATTGTACTGAACAGAATACCAGAATAAAATTGTTTTAATCCAAAATAGATGACTTGGAAAGCTATCCAGCCCACACAGCTTGGCTATTCAAAGCCTGAATTTACATTTCAATTTTTAATTCACTATGAGTGGCTGTTTAGCGAATAAACTGCGCTGCCTCTCTGTCTCTCCCTGTTTTTCCTAGCTCTTTCTCTCTGATTGCACAGAAGGGGATTCGGGGGCATTAAGTCTCCAGATGTCATATTCTGTGATTTGTATTGGGGGGAGATTCATTCCGACATCTGTCACTGTGTATGTTGTGGTGGTCTTCATATAAACACATACATCTTCCTGGTTTTCATTACACACACATACATACAATTAAATCATTTTTGGTACGGCTATAAAAAAACAAACAAAAAAAACACCACACACACAAAATTAAATTTAAGTAGACAAATTATAGCCAGGAAAATAGTTGACACATTTTCTGGAAAGGGTACATGTGTGGGAAGCAACAGATTGCTTTTCTGTAGAGATAAATAATTATGTTTCTTTACATTGAGAAATCACTATTGCTATGTATGTACATACATATTGCTATATATATATATATACACACACACATGCACACATCCATTAGGGCAGGGACATGATACCCTAATATTTTGTCTTTTACCTCATCTTATAACTGTATAGCTACTGCACTTCTGTAATCTGTTGGATATACCCAATTGTGCGACATTACTATATTATAGAAGTTATACATTGTATAACTAGTCCACTGATTGTACCCGTCACTACTGTATTGTAGCCTATAAAATGTGAAGTACACCTGTTAGAGCTGTATAAATAAAATATAAATTTATTGCATTAAACTACTCCATTTACTGTATTCTCCCTCCTGTAATGTAACCTGTTAAGTGGAGATATAAATAAAATGCACACACTTATTGATCTGTACAGAAATGCAGCACTTTGTTTACAGAGCTCTGTAATAACATAGCAGCATAATAACACCATGGCGCTGAAGGTGTTAAAACCCCTTCAGTTACTTACTTTCATCCAGCCCGGGCTCCCTCGGCGCTGGTGACCTCTCCTCCCCCGCCGACGTCAGCTCCTGAGTGGAGCGGAATGCACATGTGCGTCCAGAGCCGCGCGCGCATTCACACAGTCCATAGGAAAACATTTCTCAATGCTTTCCTATGGACATTCTGCACGCTGAATGTGATTTTTGCATCCAGCGTTGCAGAAGTGCCTCTAGCGGCAGTCAGGAAGACAGCTACTAGAGGCTGGATTACCCTGCAATGTAAACATAGCAGTTTCTCTGAAACTGCTATGTTTACATCTGAAGGGTTAAAACCTGAGGGACCTGGCACCCAGACCACTTCATTGAGCTTAAGTGGTCTGGGTGACTATAGTGTCCCTTTAATCCATTAAGGACACAAGTCATGTGTGACATGTCATGATTCCATTTTATTCCAGAAGTTTGGTCCCTAAGGGGTTAAACAGTCACAATTAACTCTACACACATCCCTGTTGCTCTGTTTGGTCCAAAAGAAGACACAAATCTCAACTTGAAGGCGTTTCCAGTTGTGACAAAAAGAGGAAACAAAACGTCCTCTTTACTGGCGCAATCCAGTTTCTCACTAGGTCAGCAAACTTTTATTAATAATGAATATATCCATAATAAAATATATATTTTTTAAATGCATCTGTTTAAATTGATGGAAACACTGGCCTTCAGCTGAGTCTCTAACGTCTGTGACCATTTCTTCTGACGTAGAATGTATTTTTCTCAAGTCTTACTGGATGACTTTATGTACTTTGCACAGTACTGTTAACGAAGAGGTGACTTGTCTGTGTATGTGAAATCATAAATATTTTAGGGGAAGTTTGAATCCACTACGGTTAGACAATGTTGCTAGCACTTGAGCTCAAGTAGACCATGGGCACCCCATATTGGGGTCTAGGTTTCCCATGATCTTCAACTGGCAAAGGAAGGGAGGCAAACAGGGTTTAGCTGACTACAGATGTGCTACTCAAGGTACTACAGGCGCCACAGAGTGGTAGCATCCCAAGCTGCCCAGAAAACTGCTGAATTAGCATTTAAGAATTCGAATATACATGTGCTATGTGACCAAGGTAAAATGATCATGGTGGCATATATAAGAATGAGCCTTTATTTGAAACTTCTTATCAAACTAGTGATTAGCAACATTCTCTTATGATGCTGTCACGATACCTAGTGACCCAACACTCAGTGTGTATATGATAATAGATTAGACAATGTGTACCGGTCCCTAGAATGGTCAGGTTTTATGTTGTTAGATAAAGAATGGTCAGGGACAAGCCGAGTCAGGGAGGTCAGAAATCAGGGAAGTGAAAAACCAATAGCCGAGTCACAGAAAAACAGAACAGAGAATAGTCAGGGAAAGCAGAGATCAAAATACCAAAACAGATACAGAATATAATAATATAGTACAGATAGAATATAGTAACGGCTTTAGAGTGGCCGGGCTTAATATATAACAAAAATATGGAATACGGACTATTATAGATATAATAAAAAATATAGGCCAAGGTCAAGGATTGAAGAATATTGGAAAAAGGAGTAAAACAGAGCCAAGGGTCAAGGATTCCAGAAATTGGGATAGTCATAATACACAAAGCCAACTCAATACAAGAAAAACACATAACTAGAGGAATGCACTGTTGAGCTACTAAAACCATGACTGTGCAAGGGAGTGAGGGCAAGAGGGCTATAAATGGGCCCAGGTGGCACCTCATTTGGTTTGCACCTTATGTGCCTTCAAAATGTATTTTCCATAGTGTGCATATAGGGAATTAGCAATGGAGCGTTTTGTGTCATTATTGACACTGGAGCAACATCCAACGTCATGGTGCACGGCGCTGTGCATGCCGGAAAAGTCCAGAGCACCCAGGAGCTAAAAGGGGGGCATGCTGACAGCACTGAGGGTATGACATCTATTGTCCAGCTGAAATGAGAAAAAAGTTAGCCACCGCTGCTTTACAAAACTATTTTTACACCTAAATATAATGCAAGTGTCCTGGTGTGACCCCTATAAAAAAGTCCTGCAAATGTTTATGTAGCTCAGGAAGATGTACCTAGACTTCAGTTTCTCTTGAGATGTCTTTACAAGAACTTAACAGCTATACAGTAAAATAGAACACTAGAAATGGATCTGTACATGGTCACATTCCAAGGGTTAAACTGGATCATAATTTGCAAAGACCCCTCAATATGACTGCTCCACTAGGTTTCTGGTGGCCGTAGGGTTCAGGGTAAAGTGAGGTATACTTACCTGAACATGTCCCTTGCACCTGCCGTTATGGTCTTCTTTCCGTTCTCTTCACCTCTTGCCACTTTAGCTTCCAGGAGCCCACATCAGTGTTCTGCTGTTGTGCATGCATTAGAGTACAACACCGAGGTCTATGAAGGAGTCCAAGAGACTGCAGTATCCTCAATAGACAGGAACTTTTCCCTACAGCCATCAGTAGTGATGGCTGATGGAAATTACAGAACATGATGATGGTAACCAAACGCAACAAAATTCAGTCAAAAATTTTTTAGCTATGCTTCAAGCTTGACTACTCTGGCCTTAAATTTACTTTGAATTCTCACTTACGTGAATAAACCACACATATAAGAATTATATGCCATAAAATTATTCTTGCGAATTCCCAACAGATTACAGTTTTGTAAATTACCTTGTGTACTATCACTGTGAAACACTATTATACACTCAAAGCTATTATTTGAAACTCCTAGAAAAGTGGGACAGAGAAATTTGACCTCAAAATAAGGACTTGCCCTCCTAAAGAGGTATGTAATGAAAGTTCTGGATAGGGCAGCTGTTTCCTCAGCGCCGCCCTCTTGGCAGATCTGTGTGGGAGGCTATGTAATTACTATGATAAAACACATACGGTACGACTCATAGTCAGACAACATAGAGCACAATATCACACAATTGTTTTAGAAACCTGCAACATAAATAATAGACAAGCTTTGCACCACTTACGTCCCCATTGCCCCTCAGGATGTTACAGGAAAAATTGAAAAAACATGGCAGAGAGAATATTTAAGTATATGTTGGCGATTACAATCTGCTAGATAAGATGCAGCTGTTTTATAGCTTGTTTTAACCATTTGGATGATTGCTGAATATTTTTTTGCAGTAGAGCATCTTCCCTTCCTTTTTGGAAGCAGATTTGTATCTATGTTTGTCTTCAAAACGATACAGTTTTATTACTCCATCAACACAGAAACAGATCACATACACCTCTCAGTGCACCTCTGCAGAAACATATAGTGATATATTTATTGCTCTGCATAGATAGAAGCAATATGTGTTGCAGATTCAGTCAGAGGGGTTTGTTTATTCACTAAACAGTAGATTATAGTAGAATAAAAACCAAGTAGTTTATTCACTGAATTATAGAAATTGAAAGCCCAAGAAAAAAAAAAAAACAATATAATGAAGTAATTGTATTGCTGTTATTATAAACTCCTTTTTTGTTGTTTTGTTTGTACATTTGATGTGTGTATCTCCATATACAATTTGTCTATGTATTAAATATAATAGTATTGCATCTATTGATGTAAAAATATAAAACCTTTAATAAAAAATATTTGAAGAGAAATTGAAAGCCAAATTACACAATATATTAACTAAAATAGTCAAGATGTGACAAGAGCAGACCATTGTTTTTTCCAAAACATTTTGTCAATTTGTCTAAAGATTTATAATCTGCTTTTTCAACTCACTACAATTTGTCGTTTAGTAAATAAACCCTGAAAATTCAAAATGCAGGCCACATTAGCTTCTAGTCACAGATTGGGTATTTTCCCATAAATTTTATTAAAGACACGGAGGCTCATATTATGCATAACTCTTTCTTTATTTCCTCAGCAGCAAAGATAGAGGAATATAAATATATCAAAAATGAAAGAAAAAAACTGTATAGATACACAGGCAACCAATCACATAACAGAGGAAGTGACTATATAAAGCCTGTGTCTCCCACAATCCCCCTCTTTCTTTGCTGCTTCCTCAGACAGCTAAGTACCTTGCTTGATCCACTGTATTTTATTTGGTGTACTTTGCATTTACTTGGTGTTATGCTGTACTGATGTTGTACTTTTATTATGGTTATGTGATATTTTTGCACTGTGCTTATTCTCACTTCTTTTGAGTGTGTGATATCCTACTCTGTTTTTCTTCTGTCAGCTGCCTGCTTGGTGCAGCTCCTATCCTGTCCCCTGCGCTGGTGCCTCCCTCCCCTCACCCCGCCCGCCGCGACCGCTCTGTCGGCCGGCGGGTGCTATTCAGTCCCAGGTCGGCTTTCAGCCGCGGCTCTCTCTGATACTGCCGCGGCTGTGCTCTGTTTCCCTTGATCGCGGGCTGCCCGCGCGGGTAGGGTGCGCGCGCCCCTTCCCCCGCCGGGGTCCTGACCGCGATCAATCTCCTGCACGTGCGGCGGCCATTTTGGGCGGTCCGTCGGCTGATCGGTCGCTCACTCTGCTGCTGCCGTGCGGCCTGTCTCCCCGGTCTGGGTCCCCTGAGTGCACCAGCGGGCAGGTTTCTTACTGTGTTCCTCTGTGGGTTACTCAACCCTTTTACCATCTAGTTTAGTTTATTCTAGCTACCTTCCGTTTTTGCTTATCTATATATTTCGATTTCTTAAAGTCATATTACTACAGTTTTAACTTGATTCACTTAAAGGTGTATTCCCCTGTGGTTTTCACCATGCAGGATAAGGAGGATGGGCCTGTTGGCACCCCTAGTGATTTTAATATTGATAACCCTGAGGGTGCCATGGCCTCCCAAGAATTTCAGGCCCTGTTGGATGCCACTATGGCTTCTTCATTACAAAAGGCTTTTGCTTCAGCCATGGGTGCTGTTTCTTCCTCCTTTTCTCAGTCCCTGCATTCCATGCTTATGCCCTCACTGCCTACCCCTACCCTCCAGGGTACTGGGTCCCCTTCCTCCGCCCAGACTGTGCCTGGTACCCGTAAGGTGAAGGCGAAGTCTAAGCACGTTGATTCCCACTCCTCGATGCAGGTGCTACCTGCCATGACTGACACACTGGATGTGGTCACAGACAGCGCGCACCCCACGCGCAAAAGAGCCCCTGGCCGGGCTAAAAAGGCTATATTGTGGAAAAGGGCTAGAGCCCTAGATGATGAGTCGGATACCGACCGGAGTGTGGAACGTGACTCTGATATTATGGAGTATGACTCCTACGATGAGGGCGGGTCGGACGAGGAATTGCCCTCCACGGAGCTTGCCCCCTCTGGGTCCTCTGCCGTTGCCCTAGGCCAAGTTAAGATCCCCCCTGGGGACAGTAAGGCCATTTTAGACCCCCAGGGAAACCCACTGTTCGACCCTGACGACCTGCGTCACCCACGGTCAGCAGAGTGGGTCCCCCCGGACCATATTGCACAATATGTGGCTAAACGCCTGCGCACACCCCTCTCCAAGGAGGGTCGCAACAAGTTGCGTGCCGAATGCCCTAGGCCCTCTCTCCCGGGCTCGGCCTGTAAGACTCCGGATATTGACCCCCAAATCGCCCAGTTTCTGAATAAATCAGGCTGGAAGCCCAAGAAGGGTTTGGATTACTCCCTCAAGGGATGCCAAGATAAGATATTGGATACCCTGGGCCCTCTGTCTAAGCTGTACGAGCTGCTAGATGCCGCTAGGGCTGGAGACTCGGTTATGGATGTCGATGTAGCCATTGGATGGGTCCAGAGGGCGATCTGCCTCTTGGGGAATGCAAATACCGCCATGTCTTCTGAGAGGCGTAAGGCGATTCTCCTTGAAATCGATCCCAAATTGGCTGCCATGACGGTGGCGGAACCTGACCCCTCTGACGAGGGTTTACTGTTTGGAACCTCTTTCGTGAAGGACCTTGGTTCCTATGTAAAGACCTTTACGGCCATTGACAAGGCCCAGGCGAATATGAAGCGCATGTTTGCGCCCAAGGTTTTCGGAGGGGCCGGGCGTAGCAGGAACCGTCCACCCGGCCGGGGCTTCCGTGGCTCGTTCAGGGCCTCCAGAGGTTCCTTCTTTCCTTCCCGAGGATTTCAAGATACGAGGTCGCCTCCTTTCTTCCCAGCCAGAGGGAGATCCTGGGGCTCCAGGTATCCCCGTGGTGCCGCTTCGGGCAGACGCCCTTATGGTGAGTACCCATTTTTCCCCTCTCGATCATGTACGGGTGGCAGGGAGGCTTGCCTTATTCTACCATGGGTGGACAAATATAACCTCAGATGCTTGGGTTCTGCAATGTGTAAAGGGTTATCACCTGGAGTTCGTTTCTATGCCTGTCCAGGTTCGCGTCCCCAGAGAGTTGTCCCTCCCACAGGATCAGGACGTCATGATTTCCAAGGAGGTAGAGGAGATGCTCACGAAAGGTGCCATAGAAGAGATGCCGTTGGCCTCTCCGGGCTTCACGAGCAATCTTTTTCTGGTGCCAAAGAAAGGGGGCGGGGTTCGTCCCGTGATAAATCTTCGTCCCCTCAACGCATTTCTCCGCTACCAACATTTCCAGATGGAGGGTATACACTGCCTCAGAGACCTCCTTCGGCAATCAGATTGGTTGGCCAAGTTGGATCTGAAGGACGCATACTTTACAGTCCCCATCGCGCTGGACTGCAGGGATTACCTCCACTTCACGTGGCACGGTCGACGCTGGCGCTTCACGTGCCTGCCGTTCGGTCTCTCGTCGGCCCCTTGGTGTTTCACCAAACTCATGAAGCCAGTAATGGCTTACCTTCGTACCCGTGGGGTGCGACTGATCGTTTACCTGGACGACATATTGATCATGTCCCAATCCAGGGAATCTCTGCTGTTACATTTGGGTTGGACAACCAACCTTCTCCAAGATTTGGGTTTTCTGATCAACTGGGACAAGTCGGTCATGATCCCTACCCAGTCTATAGAATTCTTGGGTTTCCAAGTGGACTCCATCAGGCAATTCCTGTACTTGCCGGAGTCCAAGATGAAGGCCATTGAGAAGGAGCTCCGAAGGGCTCTTCGGGTGCCGGATATGTCCGTCAGGCAACTGGCAAGGATTATCGGCCTTCTGGCGGCTTCGATTCAGGCGATCTTTCCGGGCCCGCTACACTATCGTGCCCTCCAACGACTCAAGGGTTCACACCTGCGTTCGGGCCACTCCTACGAGTCCCGAATACGGCTGGACGACGAGTCCAGAGACGAGTTGGTATGGTGGTTGGCACACATGGAGGCCTGGAACGGACGGGCCATCTTCGGCTCGATCCCGGATGTCGTGATAGAATCCGATGCCAGCTTACACGGCTGGGGTGCTCGTTGTGGAGACGTTTCCACCGGAGGCAGATGGTCCGACATAGAGAGGTCCCTACACATCAATTGTCTGGAACTGCTGGCGGGGGCCTTCGCGATACGCAGTCTGACCCCAGGCCGGGCAGACTGTTGCGTGCTCCTCAAGATGGACAATGTGTCGGCAGTCCGGTACATAAATCATCTTGGGGGCACCAAGTCCAGAATGTTGGCGCTATTGGCGAAGGATTTCTGGCAATTTTGTCTCCTCAACAACGTCTCGGTGCAGGCGGAACACATCCCAGGCCTGGACAATTCGGGAGCGGATTGGAATTCCAGGCACTTAAGAGACTCGGGAGATTGGCACTTGCACGTTTCGGTTTTCCGAGGTCTGGACAGTCTCTGGGGACGCTTCGAGTTGGACCTGTTCGCTTCACGTCTGAACACTCAACTCCCTGCGTTTTACAGCTGGAGGCCAGACCCGGCAGCAGTAGCGACGGACGCCTTTCTCCAAGACTGGCCTCCGGGACGCCTGTATGCCTTCCCACCGTTCAACATGATCGCTCGCACGATATCGAAGTTGATCCGGCACGATTGCTGCCTGGTACTGATCACACCTCTTTGGAGGTCCCGTCCATGGTTCCCACGCTTGATGGAGTTGTCGATAGACTACCCCAGACTGATTCCGAGCTTCCAGGATCTCCTCCTGGATCCGGATGGGAACTCGCACGGACTGGTGCTCCGACACCAGCTACCTCTGATGGCGTGGCTCCTTTCAGGGGTACCTGGGTTGTCCCGAACGTTTCGCGGACGACTCTACAACTCCTCGATAATGCCTGGGCTCCAGGTACGCGATCGGCCTACCGCTCTTCATGGGGCTCATGGTCTGGTTGGTGCATGGAACGGGCAGTGGATCCCGTATCTGCCCCTCTCCATCTGATTTTGGAGTACCTCACTTTTCTGTTTGATTCGGGCAAGGCGTATCGAACTATCAACCTTTTTCGTTCCGCTATATCAGCTGGTCATGTTGGTTTGGATGGTTCGCCCGTGGGCAGACACCCCTTCGTGTGTCGCCTGCTCAAGGGCATTCGCCTCGCCCGTCCGCCCAAGGCTCGTTTCTCTGCCTTTTGGGACGTTAACATTATGCTTCAGTTTCTGTCTTCCTGGTACCCGAACCAGGGGCTGACCCTTAAGCAACTGTCTTCCAAGTTGGTTATGTTGCTTTGTTTGGTTTCATGTAAGAGGGTTTCTGACGTTAGGGCCCTTGATTGGGACGCCGTTACCTTCTCCCCTGAGGGTGTGACTTTTAACATTTCCAGACGGACTAAATCTGCGTCAAGGTCTTTCGTGTACCCTAGATTCCAAGGATGTCCGGCACTCTGTCCAGTGGAGTGTTTGAAGGTCTATATGGAGGTGACCCGGCCTCTTCGCTCACCAGATCTACGACCTTTGTTCATTTCTTTTCGTACACCGCATCGACCTGTGTCGACACCGACCCTGGCGCGTTGGGTGCGTTGGCTTTTGTCTGCGGCTGGTATAGACACGTCTATCTTTACACCCCATTCGGTGAGGGGTGCTATGGCTTCCAAGGCTTCGACAGTCGGCTGTCGTCTGGAGGACATCATGCGTGCAGCGGATTGGTCTCGAGAGTCGACCTTCCGTGACTTCTACTTCAGACCTATTGAGCACATCGCATCTCAGGTGATAGCACAGCTTTGAACTTGCATAATATGAGCCTCCGTGTCTTTAATAAAATTCCCAGATTTTACTATTAACATGACGTAAAGTCATGATTTTATTAAAGACACGGAGGCGAGTATTATTCCCTCCCACCCTCCCGGTGTGGGGTATGGAGCGAGATGCGATTGGTGTGCTCAGGTATGTTGAGATTTGGCCTGCCTTGTGAGTACTTCATGTGTTGTATTGCATATACTGATTAATTATGTCTATTGTATTTTTCAGATTTCATTCCTTTAACCATATGAATGGTCGTTAGTTTTGTATTGGTAAGTCCACAGTTTGGAGTTTGGTTATTACCATATTTCTCTCTCTTTTCTAGCTTGAAATTGTCGGATTGTTCCAGTTCCCGGTTTTGGCCAAGCAAGATATCGTTTTACTTACCTGGTCTTCGGTTTTCGCAAGAAAGAGGGGGATTGTGGGAGACACAGGCTTTATATAGTCACTTCCTCTGTTATGTGATTGGTTGCCTGTGTATCTATACAGTTTTTTCTTTCATTTTTGATATATTTATATTCCTCTATCTTTGCTGCTGAGGAAATAAAGAAAGAGTTATGCATAATACTCGCCTCCGTGTCTTTAATAAAATCATGACTTTACGTCATGTTAATAGTAAAATCTGGGAATTTTACCACAATATGTGTATAGGATGTTGATCTTCTAACTAACATATTTTGCAGAACACCTGCTTTGACCAAGCTCCGCATGTTTATAAGCCTGATACAGCAGTATTTGTTCTGTTCAATATACAGGAGTAGGCCTGTGTATTCAGGAAAATCTTATTGATTAGTGGAAATCTTACCTCTAGACAGGAAGCGTATTCCCTCCCAACTCTACCCCGCGAGGGGGAGGTGCGAATTAGGTTACTTAAATGCCCTTCATGTCAGACAGACCAGCTAAGCAAAGCTTTTGTCTCCTGTATAGTCTCTGATTTCGTACATTGACATTGTAACATTGAAACACATTTGCATCTTTGTAGCTGCTGCCCCATCATTCTTGATTAACCTGACCCAGTTCATAGGTAAAATAAAAAATGCACATATGGTTTTTCTTAATTCAATTCAGGCACAGACAAATGTTTGTAGTGTTTAAGAGCTAAACAACATTAAAGGGACATCATTAAAGGGACATTGCAGACTGGAACCGAGATTCTTTTTAATGCATTATTTATTTCAGAGAATGCATTAAAATATATGTAAAAAAATAAAAAATAAATTAAACAGATATATTTGAAGCTCCAGGATTTTCAAGCTTTTGTGTGGAGATAAACATAAATTGACTCAGGCAGCCCTGATGCTATTAGATTTCTCTAAATGACTTCTGAATATATGTCACAAACTCATACATTCATTGTAGGGCTTTATGGGTAAAGCAATGGCTTATGGGAGTTGTCGTTCAGCTTCCTAATGTAGAAAAAGCACACCTTCTCTCAGCAAGCATATTACATTTATAAAATTGTAGCAAAGAGGAGAATGTAGGCTGGGGGTTACATTTTTAAAAGCAGTCTAAACAAATCAGATTCAAAAGCTTTGAGAATTCCAAGTGAACATTTGTGACTTTCACTCAGTTTTGATTTCAGTTTGTGGTAGAGGATGATGTGAGCTGCACTACAGCAGGACCCCGTGTAACAGGTTTATTTTGTTCCTTATGTTGTTTGCAGCTCTTTATTTAATAAAGAAGCAGAGACACTTAGAGTGGTCATGTGATAAGGATGTTAATAATGTGTAGGCATCAGTGCTGGTGGATTTAGCCTCTGCAACTATAACTCACAATGACATTATTGCTGCACGCCAAGTCATTGCATGTATTGTGCAAATACTGTAGTGACAGCGGAGCACGCAGCTCTAGAGGGCTGTGAAGTTAAATCCTACATGGTTATTCACTAAATGGTGAACTGTCAGGGGTTTTACATTTTTAAAGCAAAATATATGAATTTGAAAAAAATAAAATAAAAATCCAAGTCAGCTATGTTGCCAATTTGGCTCTTTTTTTTAATTTTATTAAAGGGACAATCCAAGCACCATAAAATGGTGTTAGGAATGCCATGGTGCCCCTAATGTGTTTTCTACCAGTTTGACTTCTAGCCTGGAGTCTGCTGTGCGAAGCTGTTTGTCTTGATGAGACCTCAGAGCTCTGTGCCTGAGTTAAGCCAGGCATGGCAGAGCATATCCTAATGACAGAAAGCAATCAGCTGTCACTTGGGCCCAACCACAATGTCCACCACTCAGGGCCCAAACCACCAGAGGATAGGGTAGGTGGGGCTCTGAGGAGGCAACCCACATCACTGTTGACAACCATCAGGTGAGTGCCTGCCGAGAAGAGTGGAGGGCCCGCTTCCTGACAAGGTGTTTGGCCTGCAACCTTCAGGACTACACACACACACACACTGACAAGCTGTTTGTTGTAAGGTATCCTCCTGCACCATAAACTCTACAGCTCTTTAGTAGTTTTGCTGCTTGGAGTGTTTCTTTAAATTTTGAAATTCATTTGTCAATACACAACAAATCAAGAATTAGTGATTAAAAGCGCATAACTTCTGCGGGTTCAACGGAAAACAATATAACATGAGTTGCTACTTAAAGTGGAGAGTTCATTCATTCCAGGGTCACCTCACATTTTAGCATTTAATTTTTTAAATGACAACAGAGCATGCACCAAAGTTGCACACATTAACACTCCTTAAAATAGCACCACCCTCTGCTCAGCATCCTTGTTAGTTTATGTAAAGGAACACTATGGGGTCAGGAACACAAACATGTATTCCTACCCCTATAGTGTTAAAACCACCATCTTGCTCCCCTAAATATAATAAAATCTTACTTTTGTTTAAGTCTGCAGCTGCTGGCTCTCCCTTTGATCTGCCTGCTTAGCTGGCATCAGGAAAAGTTATTCTCTGAGCTAATCACAATGCTTTCACATAGGATTGGCAGAGACTGTCAAGGAGGCAAATCAAGGGCAGGGCAAGCACAAGCCAAACACAGCCCTGGCCAATCATCTCCTTGTAGAGATGAATTGAATCAATGCATCTCTATGAGGAAAGTTCAGTGTCTGCATGCAGAGGGAGGAGACACTGAATAGTAGTGCTGTATACTGTGCAGCACTGCCCCAGGAAGCACCTCTAGCAGCCATCTAAGGAGTGGCCAGTGCAGTTATCACTATGCTGTAATGTAAACACTGCATTTCCTCTGAAAAGACAGTTTTTACTGAAAAAGCCTGAAGTGAATGATTATATTCACCAGTACAAATTCAATAAGCGGTTGTTGTTCTGGTGACAATAGTGTCCCTTTACTGCAAAGGGACAACTGACTAAACAACCAGCAGGTGTACATTAAGCATTACCTGCAAACACTACAAATGACTGATTTAACAGTGATCTCTGGGTAACTGAGAATATTTTTTTTGCTAAGCAGGTTGTTCTGTTTTAGAAAGTGACATACAGTGGTTCATTCAACTAGATGCCATACAAGCATTAAAGGGCCACTATAGGCACCCAGACCACTTCAGCTCAATGAAGTGGTCTGGGTGCCAGGTCCCTCTAGTTTTAACCCTGCAGCTGAAAACATAGCAGTTTCAGAGAAACTGCTATGTTTCACTGAGGGTTAATCCAGTCTCTAGTGGCTGTCTCACTGACAGCCGCTAGAGGCGCTTCCGTGATTCTCACTGTGGAGGAGGAGAGTTCCCCAGTGCTGAGGGAGCCCGGCGCTGGTGAAAGGTATGTGGCTGGAGGGGTTTTAACCCCTTCAGCCAAGCGGGAGGGGGGCCCTGACTGTGGGGTGGACCCAATGACCCAATGACCCTATAGTGCAAGGAAAACGGGTTTGTTTTCCTGGCACTATAGTGGTCCTTTAACTACATATCTCTAGGTTTGTGGCATTTAAAAAGTTAAATTATATTGTTCCACATTTGAATGATAAGCAGGTGGGAAATGGAAAAAACAACAGATAAACAGTGAGGTTGATGATTGATGCTGTTCTGAGATTTCTGATAATCCTGTTACTGCAGATGTATTTACTGTCTGTTCTTATTGCTTGCCTTAAAGCAGCACTGTCACCCCCTCTGTAATATTAGTATTTCATCAAAATAAATTTTTTTATGAAATACTCATATTGACTGTGTTGGAATTTTGCTGAGATTCAGGGATTCGTTTGTCTCAGTATTTCTCCTACGCCAGATACTTCTTGACACGGGGCGGAGCTACCACAGTCTAGACGTGTCAATCTCCCCAGCTGTCACCAGTGATGGCTGCAGGGAATTAGGAGTGTCTATGGAGGGTCTCACTGGACCCTCAATAGTCCTCAACACTGTTCTCTTGTGCATGCGTGAAAGCACAGCATTGACATTGCCTCTTGGCACTGAAGCACCAGGAGCAGAAGAGGACCGGCCAGACGAAGATGGTGACACCCGTCAGGAACAGGTTCAGATAAATTAAACTCACCTTTACCTGCACCCCGGCCACCGGACTCCTAGTGGCCAAGGGGTCTTTGCAAATTTTGCACAGCCCCCAGACTGTGAGTGCTGCTTTAAAGGGACGCCTGAGACTCTCAGCCAATTAATTCTGTCTAAAAACCGGCTGGACTGATCTCACTAATGCAGAAGTAGGGACTTTGTTTTAGTGACAAAGTGGGCCAGGTTGTAGGCACAGAGTGGACCCAGGTAAGTGAGAAATCATTCCAAAACAAAGTTTGGCTTTTTACCGTTGGCTTATTACCACTACAACATGCTATACTGGTTATGGTCCTTGCACTGTAGCTTCAGAGCATTCCTCCCAAGTGTTTCTATTTGAGGCTAAGCCCTTATTTTGGGCACAAATCCCTTTCTCGTTTCTTTGTGCTAGCATGCCTCTTTTCCAGGAGCTCTAAATTTGTAATGTGGATTAGTGTATAATAGAACTTTGCATTAATAAAACTTCCCGTAATCTTTCTTTGAACTACAACAAATGAGTTTAGAAATCAATTTGTATAAATAAAATATTTTGATCTTTCTCTAAATTGCATTTTTAGTTACAATTTTTTTTTCAGTAGATCACAAACTCAACCTAAATGCCCTAGAATAGCTCTTCCTGCTGGTGCAAGACTTCACTCATTGGCTGAGAGTGATCAGCTTGTTCTCCTGCTCTCTCCCCTGTCACTCAACTATTGAAAAATATTTCAGAAATCTCTGTGTTGCCAGGATTCTCAGACTCTACAAAAAAAACTATTAATGAATAATGCCAATTAGGCATTATTCATTAAGAGTTTTTTTGTACAGTCTTGGTCACTTTGTTATTTCTTCAAGGAAAAGAATAGAAGAGATTTGCAGCAGGCTTTGCTGTGTGCTGTAAAAAAAAACAACCTTATTTGATCAGTAATTTAATGCGCCTGCTCATAGATTTATCATAGGCAGTAGAATCCACAGATACATTATGTTATTATGTTATTTATAGCACCAACAACTTCTGCAGCACTTTACAGTGGGTGGACGAACAAACATGTAATTTTAACCAGACAAGTTGGACACAGGAACAGAGGGGTTGAGGGCCCTGCTCAATGAGCTTACATGCTAGAGGGAGAGGGGTATAGTGACAGGTATAAGGTAAGGATAGTATTAGACTAATGACAGTTGCAAGAGAGGAATCAGTCATGAGCTATTAACAGTTTAATTGATACGCTTTAATAAAGAAGTGGGGTTTTAATGATTTGTTTAAGGAGTGGAGACTGGGCGAGCATCTAACGGAGGCTGACAGGGAATTTTTGCTTTTTTTTTTTTTTTTTGTGAGAGGCAAACTGCAACAAATGGAATCCCGATTTGCTACAAATAACCAATTTTTTATGACAGGAATAGTTTTAGAGCAAGGTAGCTTGACTTTAAGAAGGCGGTCATTTCACAGTAATTTTAAGAATTATTTTATGTTCAGGCAGACCATAGCGCCGTCCTTAGCACAGGTAAAACTTAACATTAAATGGCTGGAAGATTTTGGTGTCTCATAAAATGAAAGGGCATTAAAAAGGGACACTATGGGCATCCAGACATCTTAAGCTTATTGAAGTGGTCTGGGTGCAGTGTCCCTATTGCCCCCTAGTCCTGCGTTGTAAAACATTCCAGTTTTAGAGAAGCTGCAATGTTTATATTGTAGCACTAAGTCAGATTATATTGGCTGTCTGCCATTTAGCCACTTGAGGAGCTTCCTGCTTGCTAGGTGACTTTTGGTCACCTAACTGACGCTGGACGTCTTTACGCTGTGCATGAGGAAATCCAGCGTCAGTTAAATCCTTATAGGAATGCATTGAAGCAATGCTTTCCTATAAGAAGGGCCTAATGCGCTAATGCATACGCTTTAGCCTCCTGCTGGATAACATTGGAGGGGGCGGAGCGCAGACCCAGTGCTGAAGGACATCGGCACTGGGATTGGGTAGGTAAATAAATTGTTTTTAACCCTTTATTGGCCAGGAGCAGGGCCACGAGGGAGGGGGAGGTATAGGGAGCTATAGTATTCGGAATACAGCTTTGTATTTCTGACACTATAGTATCCCTTAAAAATCTCCTCACATTAAATAACAACGCTCAGAACTTTCCTATCAGCAGTTTTTCCTGCTTACCATATAGTTGAAGTAGATTATATTCCATTTAGGGACACTAAGAGAAGATATGCAGTGCAAGTGTGTCATTCAGATCAGCCCTTAATCATATGAGTGGTAGATGGGAGTGAAGCACATTTCTGTGTTTAAAATAGACTATTTGATTATGACCAGTTAAACGTTGTGTATATGTATCAAGGAGTGTACCATAGCGTAAATTAAGATCAAAGTTTTCTGGCATTTAGAAGGTTTTAAATGGTGCCCAGGATAATGGGCAAATAGCCCACAAAGAAATCAAAATAAAGTATAAAAAGAACATGAAAATAAAACCAACTTTGAAGAGGACAAAATGGGGATGGGGTTCAGCGGGAATCTCAGAGACATTCTGCTCTGTTCTGTCCATTCACCTTAGGTACCAATTCTTTCAGGTTAGAGACCCCATTTTTTTTTATAGAATAAAGAAATAGAATTGTGAACCATGGCATTCTATCAGTCCATTTAAGGGTCACGCCTAACATCATAACCACTACAGCTGCAGTATAATAGAAACATAGAATGTGACGGCAGATAAGAACCGTTCGGCCCATCTAGTCTGCCCAATTTTCTAAATACTTTCATTAGTCCCTAGCCTTATGTTATAGCTAGGATAGCCTTATGCCTATCCCACGCATGCTTAAACTCCTTTACTGTGTTAACCTCTACCACTTCAGCTGGAAGGCTATTCCATGCATGCACTACCCTCTCAATAATTTTTTTAAACCTGTGCCTCTCTAATTTAAGACTATGTCCTCTTGTTGTGGTAGTTTTTCTTCTTTTAAATATAGTCTCCTGCTTTACTGTGTTGATTCCCTTTATGTATTTAAATGTTTCTATCATATCCACCCATGATGCCAGGAGTAACCTGACCCGACTCATAGTCGTGGTCATGGTGCTTGGAGTAAGCCTTTAATTTGTGCTATAGCTAAATTCCATTAAGTGCATTGCATTTCTGGACACACTCTGACACTATTTTTAGTTAATCACTCAGCCTTCTCTCTGCTCTTAGTTTATAGCGGTAGATCCCAGTCTGGTGAAAGGGATGTCAGACAGTGATACTTAATGGATGTGATGTCTCCCATGAAGGGAGTGGACTCACATTAATGTGCTACTCCAATTACAGTCCTTTTCAGGATGACAGTAAGTACCGCGAGGTCAGGCTCTTAGTCCCCTGAGGCCCACAAAACCTCATACTTCTCAGAAGATTTGGTCACTTCTGACGTTTCTATCCAGCCCACATTAATTGACTGGTATGTAATCTATTAGGCTAGCCTACTCAAGGCCATCAATAGATAAGAAGTAAAGATCTGGACTCAAGACTGGTAAACAAACCTCTACACGGGAAAATATAGATATTTATCACAGAAATCTATGTTAAACCAAGAGAGACTGAGAATGGGTTGTGGTTAAAGAGGACACGGCTGCATAAGCATAGGATCCTGTGGATTTTCTGCAAACAAGGGACATTCTTAGTATCTTTTTAATTGTATTTTTTTCATCCTGTTTTTTTTTCTTCTTTTTTTGCAATAGATTATTTGTATAATGTCTCAACCCCATTCCTTCCCATATATTGGATACATTTATTGTTGCATTCAAGACTTTGTCTGAAATGGTGCAAGTATAATCGTATACATGTCTCCTTTATATTTTCTCTTAATATTCATATAAGTATGAAATATTAAATGAAAGGATGCCAATGTTCTAGTGCTAACCATGTGTATACAGAAATACAGTCGGTTTTCATACTCTTGAACCAGATCATAAACAACCACCAAAGTAGACCAAATTTCAAATTGTGGACAAGCAGAGTTGTTAAAGTGGCTCTGTCACCTTCTTGAGTCTTGCATGTTTTGTAAAGACCATTGATGGTGACATCACTGCTTGCTGTGCAGTGACCCCGAAGTGCAGTAGAATTGATTAATACTTAGCTGATGCTGTTTTCCATGGGTGTCACCATTTTGATCTTCAGCTCCTGGTGCTTCCTCTGCCAACAACCCATGTTAGTGCTGTTTGTACTCTAGACCGTGTGTGAGGGCACAACAGTGATGTCTATATAAGATCTTGTGAGAATGCAGTAGCCACCATAGATATGCTTGTGATAAGCACGATAATGCCTTATTCCTACAGTATTTTGTCTTGACTCTCTTTAGACTCTGTTGCAATTGCAATTCAATTTCAACAATTATTATGAGCATGTAATAAACGCCACTTTCCACAGATATTTGCCACGAACTCCTGGAGGAGTGTGGAAGCAGGCCAGGTCAGCGACTGTAAAGACCCATATTTTATTCCCACTGGTTCCGCTGGTTCGGCACTTTTCATTAGTGCGCATAGAACCGAACACTAGCTCCCTGGCAGCCGTTCGCATGGACCAAAACCACGAATAGACTTCAGGGGGACTTAGTCGTGAATGCCCTGGAACTATTTTGGGCATAGGACCATGTGTGCGGTTGGTCAAATTATGACTTCCAGGAAAATCCTGAATCCCTGAACCGATCTGGATGATTTTTGGATATGTGTGTGTCACCCAGATCAGGGCTATCATGCGGTGTAACTGGGGGTTCTGTGTTTAAATGTATTTTGGGGGTTTTGTAAAAGTGTATGTTTTCTGTGCCTGGAGATCATTGCGTTTAATACAGTGCTTGACCCAATTATCTTTCAGGCACAAGGCAGGGATTATTCTATTTTGTATGGGAGTGTCCTGGACCTGAGAGCTAATGTAATCTTGTGTATGTTTTTACTGTAGTCTACTCTCAGGTCCAGGGGGGAGTGCCCCTTACATGGCGACCTAAGGCCAGTTGTGGCTGCCAATAAAGGAGTTCCTGCTTACCTTCAACATAGAGTCTCATCTCATGTTTGCAGGAAACCGCTATACCAGCTACAATCACCAGCTTTTGTAAGAGCTACACTGCTATACCTGTTATACTCTCTTGGAGGAGAGGTCTTCTCACTGGGAGCTGGATCCAGGAGTTTTTTCCAGGGTGAGAAGGGATGGCGAGACCCCAGCCAAGCTGCGGCAGCTAAGGGGCTATGGTGTCCGGTGTGGTGCTTATGGTACTCAGCGACAGCTAGGAAGGAGCGATTGACGGAGGCACCCAGTTGGGGTGCCAAGCGGTCCGTCACAGAGCATTTTATCTTTAAGATTTTACTTTTATGAAATGCTCAATTTGTATTTATTTTTTGGAGGGGGAGTGATTGAGACATTTCAACTGAACTTTGAAATGTAGCAAATTTAAATCCATGTTTCTAGCTGGTCTGCAACTATAGCTGAGTTGGAGAAAATTTCAAGTTCAGCTATATTTACCTACATATTGCCATTTTGATTTCACTAAAATTAAGGGTTTCTCAAGGGATGACAAATAAGTAAATTGCTCTGCTGCCACCAATGTTTTGCATGCCTATGAATAAATTATTTATATATCTATATATATATATATACCCCCAACATTGTGAGGTATGAAACTGGGACAAGAGGGCGTGTATGGAAAATTTGCTAGTAGTGCCATACATATAGACTGTTGTGTGGCCATTAAGAGGCATTTCATCTCATGAGCACCAGGTAACTGGCAGCCGAGTATGGCAACCAATCAGAAATTGACTATGACCAGAACATAGCAGAAATGGGAACAAATTATATGGCGAAGAAAATAAAAATGAGAGGGTCTCAAATCAGGACTTCTCCACCAGCTCTAAAGCATTTGTGAATTAAAACTAGACTAGTTAAAATGAACCTGTCATGCTAGATTCAACTACGTGTATAGCAGCTCCCAAAGCAACACATATATAATGTATCATTAAGGTAAATTATGTATTAAATTGATTTGGGAGTTATTATACACTTAGCCACCTGCTGCCCCTTGCTCCAGAGGTGCCATTCCTGGAGGATATTGTCGGTCTTCCCTGCTATGCTCTGTTCTGCACTGTGTATGGCCCTTTTCGGAGACACAGTCCAAGGAGGGCAGCCTGCCCTGATAACACCTGCATGCTTGCTCCACCGCCAGCAATCAAAATCAGAATAACATGACATGAGCCACTATGTTCCTATACTATTATATACTATTATACTAGAGAAGTATTCAGTTGCATTGTAGGTTCTCAGTGCTTTTCTATGAAAAGAGCATCACTAAGGGTGATCGTATCATTAAAGGAACACTAAAGTGTATTCCTAATCTTATTGTGTCTCTCTGGTCCCCCCTCCCTCCTCCCCTCACTTGGCGGGGAGGGAAATGCACATGGGCAGCAAGCACTGTGATCACATTAGGCCATCCCCATTGCATCAGTGCTTTCCTATGGAGATTTAACTGACACTGGTTCTTCTCATGCAGAGCGTTAGGCCACCTAAAGTAGCCTAGCAAGCAGGAAGTGCCTCTTGTGGCTGTCCAATGTAATTATTGGAGTTTCTCGAAAACTGCAATGATTTACAATGCAGGACTAAGGGGGACAGGGACACTGCACCCAGACCATTTCAAAGTGGTCTTATTGCCTATAGTGTCCCCTTAACTTATTTTTCAGTACAATTTCTTCATTTTTAATACTGACAGGGTTATTAACTAACGTGAGCATTCAAAGTGAATTTAAAATGTAAGGTCAAAATATCTGATTTGTGAAAAAATCTGTAAGCCAGATATGCTTTCTCTTTGGCTACTCTGGCCTTGAAATTCACTTTGCACATGGCTTAAAGGGATTCTCCTGTAGCCCCATGTAGCAAAAGCGCAGCTTAGCGGAAAAGGGCCTTGACAGGGGTTAGGAGGCGGGCATAGGAGGAAGGAAGCAGGGATTGGAGTTATGGGTAAGAAGGCTGGCTATTTAAATAGGCAGCCATTTTAGAGCAATCATTTTTAATTTCCTACCTGGCTTTGTCCCACCCACCCTCCCTGGGTTTTTTTGTTTGTCTAAGGGTCATCCCGTTTTGTCACAGCGGCGGGATAGGGAGCTGAAGGAGAAGAAATAGGCTCCCCATGAGGAACATGATGGAAATAGAAAATCGTGGTCATTGGTGGTTGGTAGGTTTCGAGTCCTGTCGTGGGCTCAGAAGCTGGTGGGGTAGGGGTATCCAGGTATACCCCTGCCGTGGTTAATTTATGTTTGGGCACATTAAGGTGGTTCCAGTTGGAATAATGTTGGTATCTGTTATATATATTTATATATGTGTTATTTATATTGGGTCACTGCCTTTTATATTAACAGAAGGATACGGGTGCAAGGGTGGAGTATGGGGGGCATTGACCCATGTTTATATGTTAAGTTATTATGGTTATATTATTATAATTATTCTAATTGTTATTATATGAGATTGTTTAATAAAGCTGTGGACAATTTTTCCCATATACCCGAGTGTCAGTGCATTATTGGGTTAGGTATGTGGGAGGGTTGTCCTGGATTCCAACTGCCCATATGGCGACTATACACCGGTCATGTGCTAGGAAAACATATACGGTTTCCTGGCACTGCAGGTTCCTGTAGTGCCCCTCTCCCTCCACCCCCCCATCCCATGTTGCTGAAGGGGTTAAAACCCCTTCTGTGACTTACCGGGTATGGCCCCGCCCACGCTCCTAATGGCCGCGCGCAAGCATTAGACCTCCCCATAGGAAAGCGTTATTCAATGCTTTCCTATGGGGATTCCGGCGACGCTGGAGGTCCTTGTGCATTCACTTTTCGGGTTTTAAGAACCTGGAAGTCCCTCTAGTGGCTGTCTTATAGACCGCCACTAGAGGAGGACTTAACCCTGCAAGGTAATCTTTGCAGTTCATAAAAACTGCAATAATTACACTTGCAGGGTTAAGGGTGATGGGAGTTGGCACCCAGACCACTTCAATGGGCAGAAGTGGTCTGGGTGCCTGGAGTGTTCCTTTAAGGAAACCATATAAAGGAAATTAATCCTACATACGCTCCCTAGTGGTGCCTCTAAGACATTAACCTCCTTATGCTTTATTTATGGCATAAATCATTATTTAAAATCATTACAACTTTGAATTCCCACTTTAATGAATAACTTTAATAAGTTGAAGGGCCCAAACATCTAATCCAAAACTGGAACATGCCTGCGTTAGAAGTAAAAAAAAAAAATATATATATATATTTATTTAATGTTGGAATGTTATTTTAAATTAAAATCTATACATTTGTTATCTCGCTGCAAAGAAGAAATTTAATGGCCTTGAATTTTAAAGCATACCAGGATAGGTATGTACGTGTATACCAGGAGAAGTACGCTTTAAAGGCTCTTTGTAAAGCTAAAAATTAATGTTAAGCAAGGTAGAGATGTTTCCATCTTAATACTGTAAGGAGGAACAGAAAATCATTGAATCTATAAATGTTTGTAAGCGAACATTACCATGCACACATATTTGCCAGAAAGCAGCTCCTTACTGTAAGTGCTTTCATTGATAACGCAATTCCTGCTCGGGAAAAACTTTTGAAAAGCCCAACACTGGAGCCAGAGTCCTGAGAAGCTTTTAGATATGATTCATATTCAAATCATCAGTGGGATTACAATTTGTTCGATATCAAAAAGACTGTTTTGCACATTGAGGACAATACAGTTTGCTTTTCCGCCCTGTAGTTTGTTCTCTCAAATAGAGATACAGGGGGTATATTCATTAAACAGTGAAGTGCGGTGAATTGGAAATTAAATTGAAAATGTAATTCTTTATTTTTATTGTGCGTGAGGTAACATAACAGCTGACGATGCCACAACAGCATGGTACAAGCTCAGTAACACAAGATTTTCACATTTATTGCACTAAGTTGTAGGCACATTTTTATATTAATATGAGTATGGTCAAGCTAGGTACATACATCGATTGCATATCGTAGTGGGTATTATGTGAGTGACTATGATGTATTGTAATAAAATGTAAATGTTAGATGCATGGCTTGTCTGGTGGATGTTAGATAGCTAGCTTAAGATAGGCACTGGGGCGGCATGCGGTGTGCTCTGAGATTCGTGATGCGCCTATTGTAGGTGAGATACGACAGAATTGGTAATTAGTAAAAATATATATATTTTTTATTCTTTATTTTTATTGTGCATGAGGTAACAACAGGCGTGTAGAGCCACAACAGCTGCTGCTGTTTTGGTATTTTAAAGTGTGGCAGATTAAACAGCAAATTTTTCTTTTAGGAAAACATGAGAGTAACTAACTACATAACTTCAATGGGTTGGTTTAGATATGCTAAACTAGACAAGCTTATGAGGAGTTTGGTCACGTTTACAATTATATTAACTACATGACTTTGCATTTCTGAGGAGGTCAAACAGGTATACTTATGCCGTTTTCTACAACTGCTTGGGTGCTCGCTTTAGTTAAGGATCAAGAGGAGTCTGACAGGAAAGGAGGGTCAGGGGAGAGACACAGAGTGGAAGGGGTGTCATAGTATTGGATTATTAATGTTATGGTTCAAACATAGCTGTAGCTTATACAATGCAGTGAATTTACAGGTGATTTGCTTCATGGATGTAAATTACTGACTGTGATGGTCTAATAGGTGATCCAGTTCGCAGGTGACCGCAAGGCTGGCATAAAGATAAAAAAATAAAACAGAAATGGGCGGTGAGAAAGTAAACAAAGAGAGTCCCCAGGGTCCTAAGTAGTGCTGCTGTCAGCCGATGCCTTGCGGGGCAACAATGATGTCCTGGTGTGGTGCTCTATATCTTGCTTTTGGTGATCCGAGAGTGCAGGCAGCTGTGTCTTCCGTGGGGTGGTCTGGTTCGTTCATTGGGTAAGTCGCAGTCCCGGTCGTAGGTCTTATTTTTGGCTGTAGTTGTGAGCCGCTGCGGGTCTGATGCAAGTGCTCTGGGGTTGCTGCTTTTTCCGGCATTACCAGTCGGCCATATTGTGCTGTGTTTCTCCGGGGTTGTGGTATCACCATTGTTTGTAGGTGATGTAGCCTTTGCTGTTTGCAAGCTTGCGTCGCCTTTTTTTGGGTTGTTGCTCCCGTACCACTTTTCCCCCCAGCGTGTCTCAGAGCAGCAGCCTTTAATTCAGCCCCTCTCTGTTGCCTGGATGCCTTGGTAGGGGAGTCTGGGAGAACTTCCATGCCCCTTTCCCTGGCCTTTTGCGTCCGACCCCTTGGTGTGCCGTCGGGTGTTGTTGCCGGTTCCGGGGGTCTCTGAAGTGCCTCCAGCTTGGCCCAGAATGCTTCAAAAATTTTGTTGAGTCTGAGCTCGGTTTCACTGGCGGCGGTGCAGGAGATGGTGGTAAGCGAAGCGTCCACCATATTTTGGGCCTTAGGTGCGCCGTCTAGACCTCGTGGTTGTTCTGTTTGTGGACGGCTTGTCCACGGGCTCTTGTGAGGGTGGCCCGAGATAACCCCCGCCGGGCCACGCGGGGGGGGGTGAACAAGGGCTCCTGGCCATGTTTCCAGCCGCTTTTGGTGGCAGGAGAGCAGCCGTCTCTCCCATGCTTGCCATGCTTGGAGGCCGTTTCGTGGTATCTGGTGTACGTCTCATGGAATGTCGCTTGACAGGTATCTGTGTATTCCTCTCGTCGTGCCCCTACACCAGGTGACCTTTAGTTTTAGTTTAGTCGCTTATTTTCCTTTTTATTTCGTTTAATGTGGTCCCCTGTGCCGGAGCTATGGAGGCACACGTCCTCTCTGCTCCACGGACAGGCCCCGCCCCCCGTAATTAGTTAAATCTTTAACTTGCTTGCATATATGTTTTAGTTTAATTACTGTTAGCATGTGAACACTTTAAACTGGAAATGAAAATAACTAGAAATGAACATAACTAGCAATGGAACTAAGGCCCCCCTAAGGCTCAGCCAATGCCCAGCGGTGGATGACTGCAGAAGGGTGATCGCCAAAGTCCAGTTAAGGTTTTGTAAGGGACCCTCCCATTCTGGGTTCTTGTTGTTCGTTCCACCGTTGTGGCGGACCTCAGCTAGTGGATTGTGGGGCAATTCTGCATCAGTAGAGGTCCACCGTGTCTTTGTTGTTTTTGTCAGCATCCAGAGCGGTGAGTGGCGTTGTACATTCCATGGCTGTCTGGCTCGACCCGGTTGGCTGTTGGGTATGTGGAGGGTTTGCAGCCCTCTACCGCTTTGCTCTGGTGTGTGGTATCCTCTCTTGTGTTTGCCTTTAGGCGGAGGGCATTTTCTTCTGCTGCGCCATCTTGGAGCACTATGTAGTTGAGGGGTAAGTCACTTGCGGCGGGGTTGCTTGGGTTTTTTGTTGCTCAGGTGTGCGCTTGTTTTTTTCCAGCCATTCCTGGTTCTCCAGCTTTGCCCAGAATGTTTAAAAAATGGCATTTATCCTGGCCGAGTAGTCCGGCACCTCTGTGTGGCACTCTGGTGCACACGTGGCGTCCGCCATTTTGTGGTTCTTTGTGTCCGGGTGCCGTCTTTGCTGGCGTGCAGTTTGTGTTCACCGTGGCCCAGTTTCTTTAGGGCGGTGGACCGGGATTACCCCCGCCGGTCCTGGGGGGGGCTGACTTTCTGTGTCTCCGCTACCCCGATGCCGGGTTGGAGAGAGCGGTGGCCTCTCTCCAACTCCATCCACTGTGGGCCACATAGTGTCTTCACAGGGCCACAGTTGCCAGAAACACTCCTGTCTGACATCAAACAATTCGCCTTGGTGCCCCCTGCTTGGGTAAAGCACCTTGGCATGTTTTCAAGCTTTGGTTGGCTTTTTATTGCTGTATTTGCAGCTCGTGTGGCAGGAGCTCCTCCAGCATGCGACCTGTCCGCTTGCCGTTCAGGTGCCGCCCAAATTGAAAATTTAGTCTAATATATATTGGATATTTAAGTCTGAATTTTGCAGTTTTGTTTTCTTTGCACTACTCTGTTCACTGAAAAAACCCCCACTAAAACTGTTAAAAATACTATAAATAATAAATTATTAATACCTGTCTTTTGAATGTCTGAACACACAAAGCATCACAAAGCTATTTTTTTTTTACTTTAACTAAAGTAAGCTGTTTTCTCCGAGACCCACTAAAGTACTCCTTGTATACTTGCGCATATATATATATATATATTTATATATATATATATATATATATGTGTGTGTGTGTGTTGATAAATAATGCATCATTATTTAATTATTTATGTCCAAATATTCTAATCACAACACCCACCCGAGGTACAAGCTATGCCTGAATCAGTTACGTTTAATGTGATACACATTGACACTTATTGTAGTGCCTGATTTGATATTATTTTAGTAAATTTTAATATTTTAGGATGCTTCTGTTCAGCCTATAGTTCCCAGTAGATTATACAATAAGGTCAGGTTTAATACATACTCACTGCTCACACAGGTTATAGCTTAGGTGTGCCAAAACAATAATGTACATACTATTAACATACCACACTTGTCTTATCCACATGGGTGGGTAGTAACTAACAAATTCTTTGTTATCCAGATGCCCTCAGTATTAGAGATACAGTGACCACTAACACTGACACAACGAGCAAAGTGCTAATGTTTGGATTATCATTTTGTACAATATAGCTAAAAGGGCACGTCATTCTGCTAACATGTGTACTACGTTGACAGGCAGCCAAACAGGGCTGTGGATTCCCACAGTTGCAAAGGCTCTCCCTTATGGACATAATAGGCATTATATATAGACATAATATTAATAGCTGTGTTACACTTCAATGGGACAAAAAAAACCTGAGATGGATACACAGGGGTCTGATTTAGGACTGTTTCACCAGTTACAGGACAATTAAGAGGTATGCAATTTAAGACTGATTGAGACCTTGAGCTAAGAAAAAAAAACGTTTACTCATTTTAAAAGCTCTTGTATTTTTTTGCTTTCCAGTTCTTTCAAGCAAGTTCTGCTTAGACCAGGAAGTGTCTCAGGTTCTCAACAGGATTTCATTTTGTTTAGTCAAACCTGCAAGTTTTTGCAGAAATTACCATTTCAGGAGACAGCTAAATCTATAGTCTAAAAAGTGGGAGAAATATTTATAAATCCGCAAAGGCAGAAAAGTCATGTATTAGTGATTATAGTGCTTGTAGTATTCCTTTAATTAAGATAATTATTTTTCTCTTTTTAATTTATTTTCTTTCTTTATTTTTTTTTGGCAATGGAGGTTACTTTGACACCTGTTGTGTCATTTTTAGGATTGTTTCAGGTGCAATATAGACTGCTGAACATTGCCTGTGGTGGCCCTATTGTTCAGTAATGGAACCACTTATATTCCTAGCAGGACCTATATGTAAACCACCACTAAGCAATAGAGACTAAACCAATTCCTATCTTGTAACAAGTGTCAGAATTAAATTGAATCTGTTTTTCTGTATCTTTTCCAACCTCTGGTGTTTGAAATACATTCATTATATGTGCCCCATAGTCTTCAGGATCATGATTGAAGAATAAGTGAATGCATTTTTCTCAGAGACTACACAAATACCGACATTTATAGCATGATTGTCATGACTATAGAGTAAATGATAATGAGAAGACTGACATTTAACACTTCAACTTAGTGTGTAGGCTTGGATGCAGTCTTCAGGATTCCCCCTCCAGGTCCTTTTAACCAACATATTGTAGAATAGAGAGCTGCAAGAAAGTCATTCACTTTAGACATTTTGTTCCTGGATCAAACGTTGAATTGGCAGTGTTTCAGCTCTTGGTGGGTCTTTGACAGTGATAGAGGGTCAAAACGTTGCCAGATCCGCTTTTGATGGTGGAATAAATGTCACTTGTAAATTGTATTGCCGTGCTCAAACTCTCTCTTCTACTATATGTCATGATTTTTGACACATGCAAGGAAGCCACAGAAAGTGTTGTAATGAACACAGACTTATGGTAAGAAACAGGGAAACCATAGAACTCAGAAATACACCACACTTGGCAACTTTGATATGTTACCATTACCCATAGATATCGCAGTTTGCTTCTTCCCCCGATTAGAGAAAGGGCAATCTGGCCTATGGATGTTGAATTTGACTTTATGGATGGTTTTGTTTTGAATATTTTTATTGTTTTCACAATATAAGTGCATAATGCGAACTGGTTCATAGTAAAGCAAGAGGTTGCCCACGCAGGGGCTTAAACAGTAATTTATAGCATTCGTTAAGGTGAAAGGTCGCCTGCGTAGGGGCTTAAATGTTAGCACATAGGAATAAATGCAGATTATCGCCTGCGCAGAGGCATATTGATCAGAACACACAGGCGTATTTGAACTTTTCAGGAATACACTTCGAATCATTACAGCATAAATTGCAGGCACTGAGCTAATACTGCGCACCAGGCTGTCTACGCTTAAATGTTAAGCTTCTTGGTCATGTCCTTTATAACAGCGGTTTGTGGGTCATATGGACCTATTTCGCTCCAGCGGTGGCTGAGCATGATCACACGTAGCTGTATGAGGCAGATACCGCTAGTGTGATGTGATGATCAGACAGCGTGGGTCGGTTTAATAAATCTTAGGTGGGTGCAGTTTGACCGTGTCTAACTAGACCTGAACCTGTTGGTCAGCTGCAATCTTTGCATATTACCACTTATTTAAGGTATGCCTATCTGGTCAGAAAATAAAGTGTGCAGCTGGATTAATCGTGTATGTAGATACGATATGCCGCTGTTCCTTGATAAGCTAATATGGTTACGAAGGTATACCGCCATATCTTGGGTGCTTCAGTTTAGTTCTCCACTGATGGGTGCAATTCAACTGCATCGAGGTAGGCCTAAACCTGTGTACCATAGCAAACTAACGTATATGTGCTGCAGCATAAACAGCGTGTCCACGCCTATTACAATATATTAGGTAATAAATGAGTTAGGGTATAACAGTAAGCAAATTCTGTATGATGTTCATGGCTCATTGCAGAGAGAAACAGTAGTATGTCTAACTCCCGCAAAACCCATATAAGATTTAGAGCTTGAGTCACTTCTCTGGAGGGGGCGTAATGGCGCTCGGTGTGGCGATATGGTCCTTTGTGGACTCGTCATCTCCCATGGTTGTATTTCTGCAGGCTTCTCTCTGGTGTGTCCTCATCATGGTTGCTGCAGGGCAAGCATGTACATGGCGAGTTAACTGTGTCCACCTGGGTCTCCCCGGTTCCCCCAGCTGTGGCCGAGCCCCCCCTGCGCCCCATCAAGGCATGCTTCGGTGTCTTTTAAGGAGTTCCACCTCGCCGTGGGCACTCAGAGATCGGAGCCATTCGGCGGTCTCCCCCCCCGTAGAGTCCGCGTGGTCTCAGTCTCCTGCACCTCCCCAGCCTCAGTAGGGCCTCCCTGGAGCTCTAGCCCTGTCTTGCCTCTCCCATCTCCGGCCACTTACATGACGCCGGCACGCGCCCCCCGGCCACCGGTCCGCCGGCAGGCACGCGCATCTCAGCTCCACCGGGCTCGCGGAATTGGGGGCATATTTCCCCGGACCACCACCAAATCCAGGAATCAGGGCCGGCTCCTTGTCGACCAGTCCACAGCCCGGAAGGGCCCAGCTGCGGGCTCAGCCACCTCAGGGGCCGCGGCGCTCCAGCGCGGATCTCTGCTGCGTGTATGTGTTGTGCCAGTCAGCCATTTTAGCTCTGTACAAGAAGGCATCTCGCTCCGAGCACGCTTCCACCTCCAGCTTTGAAAGTTCTGACTTTTGGGCCGGGATCACCCCCCCGGCCGGGTGGGGGGGAGCGGGGCCGATCCATGTCTCCTGTGCCGTCCGTGTGCGCTGTGAACCGCTTTAATGCAGCATGTCTCAGATCTCTGGGTTCGTCGTGTTTACTCGGCATGTGTCTCCGCTCCTTTCTCCTCGGTTCCTCTCCCCCTGATCTTGCCTCCGGTTGCGGTGCTCATATCGTGGGTATGTTTTGGGGTTTTTTCCCCGGCATTTTATGCGGTTTATAACCGGAGCCGGCATGGACAGCAGCCGCTCGGCTCGGCGGCCCGGCCCCGCCCCCCTTATGGATGGTTTTGCAAGAATTGGGCAGATGTTAAAACAGCTGTCATAAGTGGATATACCAGTGGATAGTTTCATGTGGTGTCAGAGCAGTTAGCTCCCAAACCAAGAGACTCCAGGTGAAATCAGGCAATACTCGGGTATATCAATGGCCTGTGACATATTGGCCTTTTTAATCAGGAAAAAATAAGAAGTCTAAACAAAAATTTGAATGAATAGCATCATCTCAGACATGCTTGTGAGATGTAATTGTTCTGTTTTAAAGGAATATTCTATTAAAAAACAAACAAACCAAAAACCATAGTTTTCTGAATTTAGTTTCCAGTTATTTATTTTAAACATATATGATCATCTTGTAGGTTTAAATATATTATTTGCCTAGAGATACTCTTATTTCTTTGCCTGTTCAAGCTGTGAGATGAGTGCTCGTTGGCTGTAGGAAAATGATCCTACTGTTTTCCCTGAAGATAAGACATTCCCCCAAAATAAGCCCTTGTTTATTTTCAGGGGATGCTTCTACTATAAGCACCGAAAATAAGCCCTAGTCGCTAGTTCACTAATCTATGTTTGGGGAAGTTTACCCCAACATAGATTTGCAGGATTCCTTGCAAAGCATCATGGAACTTGTAGTTATGAAACATCTGGGATTCTGTCTTTTGCACAACCCTAGTCTGTATGTAGGACTGGGTTTTGCCATATTTTGGATGATTTATAAGGGAGTAAACAAGGTTAAATTAAATGCCTCCCTTCTTCTCCGAATAAGATTTGTTCTCTTTATCTATAGATCCCCTGTAATTCCTTCATTTGGTTTAGAAAAAGGTGGTTCTGGGCAAAATAATGCTGATTTGGCTACAAAAAAGGGAAAGTTACTCAAAATATGGATGGTCTTATTGACAGAGGGTGGTATTTTTCACATTTGATAGAGGCATCCTCAGTGTGGTTGGAGGAACACCGCTGTCATTTAGACCGCTATGGATGTAAGCAACATCGGTAAAGTCTGAGCATCATGGGAAATTTAGTTCACAAACATACGCAGTACTGAGATTAGCCATCGATTAAATAAGTGCCCTAACATGGTTTAAATTAGATACTCTGCATAAAACTTAAACAGTTTTGACAGTGATGTAAATCATGATTTGCCTCATTAATAATTCAACAAAATAATGGAAACAAAGACAATAAAATATGGTTCACTCTTCTGTAACACAATTAAGACTGCTGATCTATATTTTACAGTTTAGAATGTAATTGTTTCAAGCATGGGGGTTATAGTGAGTGCAAAGAGATCAGTATTGCTTAGTGACTGCATTTGACCACTTTGGTATAGTTTGGTAATTAACATAAAATCTCAAAGGAGGTACAAACGTTCTGTTGTTAATTAGCAAGATGGACATTTAGTCATGACCTCACTAGCTGTCAAACAGTTGACGTTTAATAGTTCTGGGGTTATTCAACAAAGTGCGAATTGAAAGTTCAAAGAGAATATTTAAGAGAATGGTAGGTGGACTGGAAGAATTCTCAAATTCTCATTGATATTTTCTATTTAGCTAATTGGGTCTAAAATTTTAAATTCACCTTTAATCCCCAACTAGTTTCACCTTTCACTGAAAAACTTAATTGCACAATAAAGTGACAGTCCACCGCGGCCCCCAGGGCAACATGCACAGTGTTGTTAAGTCACAAGGTTCAATAACATAGGGGCTGATGGAGCTGCAGCTCTAGGCCCATACCCATGGAGTAGGCTCACTGATTTAAAATATATATATATATATATATATATATATATTTATTTATTTACTGCTCTTCACATGCTCTTGCTGAAGTATGGAAACTTAATAGGGGTGTAGGGAAACAAAACATGTGTGGACTGACTGACAATTAAATTAAGGTAAAGCTGACTGTGCACTATGTAAATGCTCTTGCTGCTTCAGTCTCTCTAACACTGTGGCATGTTCCCTTTCTTCTACACTCACTACATACAAATTTCCTCTGTCCCAGACTGTAGAACAGGAGCTTCTGCCTGCTAGTAAGGGTAAGGAGAGGGCTGGACAAGTGAGTGCTAGAGGACAGTCCTTAGAAAGCGTAGAGCTAGCACATCAGTAGACGCATTTATGCCAAGTTCAAGGTGCCGTCTGCACAGTATGACCTTGGTTGGCCAGCCTGCATGACTGGCCGGCAACCTGATGTGCATTCACGCCAGGCTGACCCTATAATTCTTCGTGCAGACACACACCCTTTTTGGGCATATTTGTCCCTGTGGGTGGTTTTACCCCGCCCGCCAAAATCCTGCTGCACCGGACGCTGCTGTTAGGGGGGTATGGATTTAGTTGAAAGATGAAAGCAAGAAATTAGCATAGAGTATGTGTTTTCTATATTCTTTGATTTTCCCTCCAGCACCACCTCCACCAGATACATGACGCTTGGGCGTATAACTATTGTAGTGTTTTCTGTCAATACGATTCTGTAAATAGGCCCATCATAATTGTCAAACTTAACTTTTAATGACTATAAAATATAAAAATAAAAAAACAGACTTATATTCTGCTAATCAAAACTACAACTGCCTAATTCAGCCACATAATGTTGGATATAATGGTATAACAATGTGCTATCCACCTGTAAGTAAACAAATATATTTCTACCTTAAAAAATGTTACAAGTAGAAACATTATCTAAAGGGGAGGGAGGGGTTATATATAAAAAGAGTATCAAAGATAAGAAAAGACTAAGTCAGATGAAGGATAAAAAGGGTGAAGGAGTCCAACTCTATCCTGTCTGTGCCTTCGAGGGCACCCCTTAAGAAATCCTACCCCACCTTCCAGCTAATAGTCAGGAATAGTAAGTAATAAAAAACAAATACCAAATGGAGGAAATATAGTGTGTGGTGATATATCTTCAAGTATTATCAAATAGAGCTGCAGCATCGTCCCTTTAGTATTTGTGGATCACTAACACATACACAACGTCCCGACATGCGTTTTGCCAATGAATGGCTCTTCCAGCGAAACGCGCGTCGCTACCCCAGAATGTCAACACTAATTTTACTTTACTGCCCAAGGGATACTTCAGATCAGATTTACCATCTCAGTTTCGAATGCATTATTACGGAGCTGTGAAGGAAACAGGCAGAATTTGTTTTTGTTTCAAAATCATGTGCAACTCACTATTAGGTTGTACACATATTTAGTAATACGTTCCCTTGACGTAAGTAATATGTTCACTCATGTTAATAAAACGAGAGAAAAATTTCAAGAAAATGACACCTTGATTTACTTCTTGTGAGGGAACAAATTGCTTAATCAAGCACACAGTCTAATGGATTGTGTGCATGGAATGCTGGGAAAAGTACAAGAATGATGTGTTTCCTGGGCTCTGTAGGATAAAGACTAGGCAGACACTTTTCCAGTCCTGCTTAATGATATCATCTGACTGTTGCTTCCAAGAAAGCACCGCATGCAACGCAACACAATCACGACACCTAAAAACTTTACTTACATTTACATTCTTAATGGCCGGTCTGTAAACGAGCAAAATGGCTTTGTGTACATAGCTTCTTCTGTATGGAGCCCCCCAGGGGGGTGCATTGTTCATATACTCTATTGCCCAGGCATTTGTGTGTGCACAATCTATTTGTGCACTTGATTAAGTAATTATTTCCCTCACTACAAGAAATGCGAGCGTTTGTTTTCTTTACGCTTAGTTTATTAATACGAGTGCCTGGATTACTTATTGTGAACGAACGTGTAACAAATTGTGTACACCACTAATTGAGCTTGTGCATGATTTAAAAAAACCAAAACATTTTTATAAAAAAATCTGTCACCTTAATGTTCCTGTGCATTATTATAGACAATTCACTGAAAAAGTGTATTAAATTCTAAATAAAATTAGAATGGTTTTCACACCAGAATGTCTCTCTTGCACAGGTGGTGGAATCACTGAGCCTAGATATGCATGAAATGTTCCGGACATGCATGCTTAGTAATTCCACACTGAAATACATGGACAATAATACAAGTCTACAAAGCAGCTGCTTACTTGTTTTTAATTCACCATGACAAAACATACGAGAACTGTTCACACAAGTACATGTGAGCACCAATTCGCTAACAGAAAAAATTACTTGAGTGATGATAGGTTGGTAAAATGCTGCTGGCTGGGAAAACTACGTAGAAATTATTTGTTCATCTATTTATTTCGCAATAAACACTTCTCACACAAAAAAAAAAAAATCCAAACAAACAAAATAAAATAATTATTTTGCATGTTTATTATGTGTGGAAGAATACATCAAAACAAGATTTATTGCATGGGGCTTCACTTCAATATTTTTTTTGTTTATTGCATGGAGATGCTTAATTCAGTGCAAATTTATTGCAAAGTGGTTACCGCAATGTTATTTGTATTTTGCATGAGGAGTTTTACCTCAGTGTTTTGTTTATTGCATGGGGGTGGGGGGTTACCTCAGTACAATATCTGTTGCATGTGAGGTTACCTCAATGTTATGTCTGTTGCATGGGTGTGGTTAACTTAGAAATATATCTGATACATGGAGGGTTATTTCAGTCCAAATCCTCCACAGGAGGTTTAGTGAGAGAACACAGAATGTGGGCCATGCATGCTGCTCTTAGATTGGCTCACTCCACATATAATCAGCACAGCAGTGCCTGCTCCTAGTTTGTAGCATAACTCTATCATCATATCATCATCATAGCAACCAATAGGATCCCGCTTGGCACCCTCTTTTCTTCCCAGCTGTATCCTAGCAACATTCCAGAACTCTAGTCTCGTACAGAGATACACTGTAATCTTTCACCCACTGTGTGTGTGACAATGGGTAACAGTCAGTGTGGAGAAGGAGAAGCCATAAAGTATTGACGTTGTGGGGAGCAAGAGTAGAAGCTATGTCTGGATACATTTTAGGGGACATTACATTGGAAAAATAAAAAGTGAAATTAATTCACAAGTTTTCATAATCACCTGTTGCTCTGGTTGATCAAAATAATGACTAAAAGTAACAATCTGAAGAGACTACAAGCTGGAACTGGGGAAGAAAAGCCTGTTTGAATCCAAAGTGACATCAGATTATTTTCTGGATCAGCAAGTTATTATTAATAATGTCCTTGTTAACTATTATAGTCTTGTGCTTTGCATTTAAATAACGATAAATTTGAACACATTTGTTGAATTAGACAGTCTCTAAGCACTGAACTCCAAGTCTTATTGTTCTTTGCTATTCCTCCATTGTTGGTGAATATACACTTAGGGACTAATGAAAGTATTTAGAAAATTGGGCAGACTAGATGGGCCGAATGGTTCTTATCTGCCATCACATTCAAGGTTTTTTTTTCTTATGTTTCTTTTCTCAAATCTCAGTGCATGACTTTCTTTGCTTTGCTTTGTAGTCTTGCTAACAAACAGTCAACTAGCAAAGCAATTAAATTAGCACTCTAATATTAAACATAAATATATATCATGAGAGATTTAGGATTTTATTTTAACGTAAAAAATGGTTAAATCTGTACATAGTTTGCATCCGTCACAAGCAGGCATAACACGAGTGACGAATGACCAAAAACACCTCCCAACTCTCCATGTTGCTGTAAGCCCTCCCTCAACCCTCAGGATATCCCTCTACATGTAGGGAAGGGTATTAACATACCCAGAGGAGGATTGGGCTGCATGGAGGCCTCACTATGGAATTTTCTAAGTAATTTGTTTTTGGTTCGAGCAGCCCTTTAATAAACAGGTCACTAGACATCTCTTTCTGGTGGCCCTATAAATCTTTATAATGGTATGATGTACCCTATAATGTATTCTAAATGCATGGTGTAACCATCCTAGAAAGCTCTTTGAAAATTATAGTTATAGTGTTATGACTTTGGGTTGTAAAAGCTTTTATATATAAATTAATGAGTCAGGGAAGGACTCAATTACACAGCACATTTCTAAGGAGATATAGCTTATTAGACCCACAGTGTTTTTCTTAGCAGTAATACGGTCGGGTAAGATTTTAATTGTGTTCCTTAGCAGGCTGAAAAAGATTATTATTAGATTATTATCAGACGTCCAAACACAGGGTATGTGCAAACAAATTGACATTTAATAATTTATAATTGTGTTACATCTGACATCCGTATTAATTAATATGATTTTTAAGATAATAATAAGAATTTTAATTGTTTACATTTCTTTCAGTGCGCATTTTGGGAATATAAATCATTACAGCATTAACGGCTAACCTTGGTACCCCAGTTACTTTTGCTACATTTGCCAAATCTCCATGATGCTCAGGCAGCCACAGAACATCAGAAGAGGTGCCGTTTAGAAACAGGGTTAGCTCTAGCTGGTGAATTTTTTTTTTTCTTCTAATAAATGTCTGTAAATGGCTTATAGTCACCAGAACAAATAAAATAAATACAGTATTATCCAGTGGAACACTTACATAAAAGAATAAATCAAAAGATGCTCAATACACCTTAGTGAGTACCCTTCACCCTCACATTAGATTAAAATACATACAATGGAAGGTGGAGTGTCTTCTGGTGGAGTGTCTTCTGGTTACAGATTATAACAAGTAAATCCTAAAAGTAGAACAAATAAAAACACTTGATAGTGCAATATTGTCTGAACAGTAAATAAGGTGAGGATAAAATATATGGTAATACACTCACAAAATTAGAGCCTGTGTAACAAGGCTCAATTATCCAGTGTTGTGGGATTAAGGATCACCACTTCCTTCTTTGTGCTTGCCAAGGAGTGGTAAAAAATCCAATGTCCTCTCATATATAAAGGTAAATAGTAAAAGTGCTTTAATGATAAAGTGCACAGATAGAAAATAAAAATCAAGACCTTACAGTTTAAGGTAGCCTTGTTAGAGTAGTCTCTAGCAGCAATACGCGTTTCGCCTCATGTGGAGGCTTCCTCAGTTGTTGAGCAACTGAGTTACACAGGCTCTAATTTTGTGAGTGTATTACCATATATTTTATCCTCACCTTATTTACTGTTCAGACAATATTGCACTATCAAGTGTTTTTATTTGTTCTACTTTTAGGATTTACTTGTTATAATCTGTAACCAGAAGACACTCCACCTTCCATTGTATGTATATAGTCACCAGAACAACTACAGTTTAATGAGTATAATAGCTCCCTTCAGGCATTTTCATGTAAACACTGCCTTTTCAGAGAAAAGGCAGTGTTTACATTGCCCCTAGGGATACCTCCAAGTGGCCACTCCTTAGATGGCCACAGGAGGGGCTTCCTAGCTCAGTGCTGCACAGTAGGCAGCCCTGCCGTTCAGCGTCCCTACGCTCTGCATGGAGACGCTGAATTTTCCCTCATAGAGATGCATTAATTCAATGCATCTCTATGAGGAGGTCCTGATTGGCCAAAATGTCATTTGGCCCTGCCCCCATGCCAATTTTAGCAAATCCAATGCTTTCCCGATTGGCAAAAAATCAGCCATTTTGATGATGTCACAAAGGGGGCGGAGTCAGTGCCGGCAGACCCAGTGAGTTTTAAACTTTTATAGTGGGTTTGAGGGGGGGCAAGCCACCTAAATGGTGGGTTTAGCACTATAGGGTCAGGAATACATGTTTGTGTTCCTGACCCTATAGTAATCCTTTAAAGATCCAGCATTTCATTCAGGTTGATGTTGTGTCAACTCTTATTGTGTGAAACAGTTTTCCATATGCGTTTTTGGTAATTAAGCTTGCAAGTGCAAGGCATGCTGTATAAAGGAGAAGAAGAATGTGGCACCTTCATGGTCAGTGAGTGTCTTACGCCTCTTCCAGCTTAAGTGGTTCTATGTGCCCCCTATAAATTGTGCTCTTTGATGTCTTCCATCAGTGGTGTTCCTTTAGTATTTCTTCTTCCACTATGCCTAATCCTTCCTCGTAGTGAGTCTGATTCAGGAAAGCTTTTTTTTTAATTTATTTTTTAGGAAGCTTCGTTTGGAGTTGTTGGCTTTGAAATGTTCCATGTATCCTTGCATAAAGGTTACTCCATATATCTTTTTTCCCTTAAGTTTGTTTGAGTGAAGTATCGCTATTTTGTGAGAATTTTCATCTTTGTTAAAGGACCACTATAGCATTAGGAACACAAGCATGTATTTCTAATGCTATAGTGTCTCCTCAATTTTTAGATTTAGCCCCCTTCCCCCCAATTAAGTTACACAAAAGAATAAAATGTTTAAACTTACTTTTATCCAGCACCTGGACTGGACTCACTGTGTGCAAACATCCTGCTCCTCCTCCTGTGACATCATCTGGTAGGTGTTGCTTCTTCGTCTTTTCGTTCAGTCCACTGCTTCTTATAGAGGAACATTGGGAACGAAAAGCACATGAGCGGCGCTTGTCCAATCAAATGTTTCTCATAGGAAAACACTTTAATGCTAATGTGCAGCATTTGATGAAGTTCAATGTCCTCATGGACATCAAACGTCACATGGCCGAGTCAAACCCGATTGTTGCAGTGGAAGCATCTCTAGTGGCTCTCCGGAAGACATCCACTTAAAGTGTTTTTAAATGAAGTGGTCTTGGTGCTCCTGTAAGTAATGGTAGTATTGAAAAAGTATATTTTTAATCATTCTTTGAAGTAATAGAGATTTGGTGTGAGTGTAATGGAGCAAAGAATGGAGTTCCAAATGAACAGTGCAGCCCTAGAGAAGTTTTGAAGTCAAGAGTCAGAGATGCAAGTATGAACAGAGTATAGCCGCAGGTCTATAGCAGGGCGTAATGGCCTGAATGGGACATACTTGTGTATTACTGATTACTGATGAGTTTACCAAGGGAGGTAGTATACATCAAGAACAATAGGGGACCAATGACTGAACCTTGGGGAACACCAACAGAGAGGGCATGCAGAAGACATGAAGAAACAGAAAAGGAGGCACTGAAAAAGCATTAAGTGAGGTAAGAGGAAAACAAGGATAGAGCAGAGACTTGTACACTGAGGTTGTGAAAGATGGGAATAAGAAGTTGATGATCAACTGTGTCAAAAGCAGCCGAAAGGTCAAGGAGACTTAAAACTGACTAGTGACTACTGAAGTTTGCAGCAAGTAAGTTATTGCATACTTTGGTAATGGCTGTTTCAACAGAGTGATGAGTGCAACATTCAAACTGAAGCAGGTCACACAATGAGTTAGATTCAAGGAAATCAGTCAGTCTCTTGTACACAACTCTCTTAAGGATCTTAGAGGCAAACAGTAGCAGGAGGATAGGATGGATGGGGAGTTTGGGTCAAGATTAGACTTTTTTAGAATTAGGGTTATTGTTTTATGCTTAAAAGGGTGCAAAAATACACTGTAGGATAAGGATAAGTTAAATATTTTAGTGAAAGTCAAAGCAAAACAAGGAAACTCTACCTTCTGATAGATTAGCTCTCCTGAGTGCTTCTAGTAATTATCTGCTTTAGCAAAATGAACGTTTGGAATACCCTTTTTCATTCCCTTTGTTCGGCTGTCCGTACCCCCCATTCGTTTACTGAACCCCCATCTGTGTGGTCCATGGCTTTGCATCTTTTAACAACCGACCACCCCTGGCTATTAACCTCAAAAAGCTTGTTAAAGTGTTTCCCCTATGTGGCCAGGGTTCGTATTACCGAACACACGTGTGCAAACAAATGGCGGCCATTTTGTCTCGCGAACGTGGGCAGCGGTACATGGTCATCGTTGACGACCTTGAACTAATTTCGGCTATTTAATCCCGCGAACACCCGGTAAACTGATACTGCTGCCCATCCAACTTCCCGAACCAGTAAGAGAACAGCGTTCGGGAGACCTAAACTACCGAACAGGGGGAACATTTGTATTTCTCTGGAATTGTTTTGGGGAATCACCTCGTGGCCGACCGGTCAAAACTTCACTCGAATAGCGTTCCCGAACCACGGAACGGATATGAGTTATATTTTGACAAAGTGGGTGCTCAGATCCCAGCTGTTCGGTGATGTGACTTTTGTGGGGTTCTGAAATATTAAAATGTGTTTTATGAGGTTTGTAAATATTGTATATTTTCTGTACCTGAGAGATAGTTGAATTAAAGAGTTGTTCTTACTCAATTATCTCTCAGGCACAGAGGAGTAGTGATGTCCCGAACGATTCGCCGAATGGTTTGCCACGAACGGTTCGCAACGGACTCATCATTGAGTAAACTTTGACCCTGTACCTCACAGTCAGCAGACACATTCCAGCCAATCAGCAGCAGACCCTCCCACCTCCTGGACAGCATCCATTTTACATTTATTGTGAAGCTGCATTCTTAGTGAGCTGTCCAGGAGGTGGGAGGGTCTGGGAGGGAGGGTCTGCTGCTGATTGGCTGGAATGTGTCTGCTGACTGTGAGGTACAGGGTCAAAGTTTACTCAATGATGAGTCCGTGGCGAACCGTTCGTGGTGAACCGTTCGGGACATCACTACAGAGGAGGAGTCTGTGAACTGTTTACTTGTCCCTTGTCCCCTCTCAGGTCCACATGGGGAGTTGCATAAAAGCCAGCTGTGGCTGAATAAAAATCAGTTGACTCCAAGAACTGTGTGTCGTCCAGTTACTGGGGGGATTTTGCCTTGGATATTTGATTACTTCCTCAGCTACAAGGATTCTACAGTGGAGGTTCCTATGCTGGATATTGGAGCTTCGCTACATCTACCTACATCAGTAAACACAGTAAACAGTGCCCACCACTCCCATCAGCCTCAGACAGTATACAGTTTACCAAGCCTACATCAGTAAACACAAAAGTGCCTGCCACTCCCATCAGCCTCAGCCAGTATACAGGATCCCAAATCAAGTATTCTTCCCCTGACACCTGCAGATCTATGGGAGGGGGGGGATCTATATTCTCTTGAAGCAGATATGAGACAGGGACCGTATTGCTGTGTTGAAATAGTACATATTAATAATGGTAAAAAGGAATAGCCTAGTTACAGATTGTGAACATATCCTGTTACTTGTCTCAGTAGTCATATAGTATTGCTTGTTGTACTGGGTTGTTCTTGTGTATGGATTAGTATCTGCCTGCTGGTAGTGGGAACCATTGACCTCATATTGCCTTTGACCTTTTAGAAATACAAATTTCAGCACAAGTTGAGTGATGCTTGCCCCAGGTCTTTTCCTAGTAGTTTCTCTTTTTATTCAAATGCAGCAGCTCATTTCAGCTTAGCATTACTCTGTTTACCTCTGCTCAGCACAATTTACACAGCATCACTTTTAGTGCAGTGGAGATAAAATACATTGGCTAATTAAAGAAAAGGTTTGTAATGGCTCACAGCAGCACCCCATGTGTTTCCAAATTACAGTTATTCTTAAAGGGACCCTCAAAGCACCAAAACCACTACTCCAAAAAGTGGTTTTGGTATGTAGATACTGTACCATTTTTTGGACAGTGTTGGGTGTTGCTGTTTCTGAGAAAAGACAACATTTACATTTGTCTGAAACCACAACTCTAGTGGCTGTCAGAAAGACAACTACTAGAAGCTCTTCCTACTTAAGACTTTTGAAAGTTGAAGGTTTTTGTGTTTGGCGTCATCAAGCTATGCACCACACAGCCATATATCATAGCCACATATCCCTGTACTGGTTGAACATGGTGGGATGTAATCTCCAAACTTCTTCAATGTCTTTCTGAACAAATTTAATCCACTTGGTTGTTCTTATTTTGCCTTCAACGAGTTGGATTCTTGATTTTCGCAAAATAATTCACTAGAAGTGACTTTACTTACATTTTATTATAGCTCACAATGTTCTGGTGAGCAGATTGATGATAGAACTGCTAAGCATCACTCACAGACCATTTTCAAGTTTCTATGAGCTTTCCCTTTTCTGAGAGTTTATTGTTATTGTGTCTTTATTACTTCCATAAACGTGAATGCAGAAGAAATGCTAAAGAACCATGAATTGCCGATGGACAACTCAAGACCTAAAACAGTGGATGAAATTTGACCAGAAGGGATTTTCTAAATTTCATTTCTTGCATCCTTAACAGATCACGGTTTTATTATTCGCTTATTATGGAGATTCATCAGTTATTCCTTTATCTGACAAGTCAATTTGTGTTAATTCTAGAATCAGCTGTGCTTCTATAAGGAATGTCTGCAAACTTACACTGTATGGGCTATGTAAGGACACACAATTAGATACATCAGCTTAGAATAGAGATTCTGGGTCAGTGCAAAGTATCTCCATAGATTTGTGTTTGTTGGGGAAGTTGACTTGCAAAAGTCAGAGCTTATAGCAAAGACTGATAGTGTGCTAATATGGAGGCACCCAGTTGCACGATAAGAGGTGTGAATTTTCATACTTCACAAATACATATTTGTTAAAGGATCACTATAGTGTCAGGAAAACAAAGCGGTTTTCCTGACACTATAGTGCCCTGAGGGTGCCCCCACCCTCAGGGTCCCCCTCCCGTGGCACTGAAGGGGTTAAAACCCCTTCAGCAGCTTACCTTAATCCAGCGTCGGGCTCCCTCGGCGCTGGTGACCTCTCCTCCCCGTCCAACGTCAGCTCCCCCGTCAGACGTCACTGGAGCCGAATGTGTATGCGCGGCAAGTGCCGGGCGCGCATTCAAAGTGTCCCTAGGAAAGCATTTCTCAATGCTTTCCTATGAACGCTCTGCGCGATGGAGGTGAAAGGCGACATTCTGGATTAACCCCAAATACAAACATAGCAGTTTCTCTGAAACTGCTATGTTTGCATCCAAAGGGTTAAAACCTGAGGGACCTGGCACCCAGACCACTTCATTGAGCTGAAGTGGTCTGAGTGACTATAGTGTCCCTTTAAATATACTGACTTATTAAAGTAATAATTTACGTACCATAATCACTTCAACTGGTTAAAATGGCTATGGTGCATGGGGGCCAGGTCCTGCATCACTGTTAAATGGTTTACTCATCGTTTAGCAGAAATGCTTTGAACCCTGCAGCCTGGCCCCAATTACGTTGCTTCAAACACTTTAGTTCTTGTGAATTATTATTACAGGGTTAGTTACTAAACAGGAATTGTGAAGATTTAGAAATATATTTTTCGTTTAGCTAGTGTGCTGTAAAATCTGAAAATCCCTTGTCTATTCATTACAATTCCTAGTTTTGGAACTGTAATCACTACAGCCCATTGCAGTAGTTATAGTGTTAAGCATCCCCGCTGTTGTCTCACAGTAAGTAGTCCAATTGTTTTCAAATTTGACATGTAGCTGTGTCCATTGGGCAGTTGTATTGCTTTCAGCCCTGAGGATATATCACTAAAGCAAAAGTAACCATACCAGTTTTATCAATAGTTCATATCCCTATTTGGACACCATTTGTTATATAAGAGTGTCATCTGACCCAAGTAAGCCTCAAAACAGTCAGAAAGCTACATTCCGTGTTATGGCATCAGGGGACTCCGGATATCGTAAGCACACCACCACTCCCATACTCTCAACCAGCAATGACTTTTACCCAAGGTATACTGTCAAAGTGCTGTCTCTTGGCAACTTACACTATTTATCTTGTAAAAGACACTTAACCATTATATGACCAAAATGGAACGGTTTTTCTGCTGAGTTGTAGCTCAGTAACGAACATAAATGCATAGTAATTAGGTTGCCATTTAATGAGTTTCTTGCTAAGTTATTACTGGAAGATGAGAAACTGTAGATTAATCAAGTCCCATTCATCCTTCACCGCAAGATTAATAAAGTGCCTTTGAAGAGTCAGCATCTTTTTACTTTTGAAAGCCTGTGAAATATGGAAAAAACTGGAACGCAATTAAACAGAGCAGTGGGCGGGACTCTGGAAGATTATTTTATGTCTATAGAAAAGAGGTGTTGTACAGAGGGCAGATAAAAGCTACAATGTGCAATAATGGAACAATAAGAAATGCCTTTATTTAAATATTCTTTTGAACAAATATGGAGCAAAAACAAGCACTTTTGGAAAGTTATGATATGAACTTTGCGAAAATCTTCTAGTGGGAAGCCATTTGTTTCAAAACGGAAATCTTGCTTTAATTGCATATTCTTTTGATGATTTGCAGTAAACTCAAAAGGTGAGGTTTTCTTTTTGAATTCATTATTGCATATTTTAATTGTAAAAATATATATTACTATAAATGATCAGTCAACATTGTGTGTCCCTTTAAATGTCAGGATTCCCGGAAAATAAAAGCCTTGCAGTAAGAGAATGCACAGATAGACCCAGATGTGGTTAAGCAGGAACACCCATAAAATCCCTTCATCCAGGGTCCCTAGCGGCCCAGAGTTATACACACTATGTAGAGGAAGTAGTTCAGTGAGAGGAGGGAGGAAAACGTGGAGCGGCTGGTGTAGTCCATAAAGCTTATTTGGGGGGAGGGATAATTTCTTTGTTGTAAAGAGGATCTAATTAGGCTAATCTGTGCTGAGAGCCTTAAAGCAAACTAAAAGCTACAAGCTTGTTCACCCATGCGTAGCAAGGATGCACACTGTCCATGAAAAGCAAGCACTGGCCATAGGAAGGAGCACACTGTTGGCAGGAAGAGAGCATACTCTCATTAGAAAGGAAGCACGTTGTTTGTAGACATGTCGGCTGAAGCACCATCCTGCACTCGTGCAACATTAACATGCCCTCATCATGAGCCACAACCTGGATATGTCTCGCAGGTAGTGGTGAGGCCGGCCAGCGCACTGAATATTTTGGGGGTAGATTTATGAATTCAAAACAGGCGCTATTCTGTGTACAACACAAAAAAAAAATATATCACTATATGCTCTGAGGCACACAAGACACCTTGGGTTAAAGTGTTCCCTAGAGACACTCAAAGTTACAAGTAATGCAGAAAAAGAAGAAACCAAAGGAAAACATGTGTGTACAATCACCAGAAGTGATAACAAATAGTACAACCTGTATAGTAGTTGGTATAATCTACCATCAGCACCGTTTATCTGGTGGAATAAAACACAAATATGGTGCAATACAATAAGCACAAGCATGGGGTGTAGGGTGGTAAAAAACCCACTAGAAAGTAGTTGATTAAGGCGTCTCCCTCAATATTAGGGTAATTGCATGAGTATAAGGACTCTTCCAGCCATAGAGAACTTGGTATAAGTGTATCTTCTTGAGTATAAGGAGAGAAGAGAGTGCAGACTGTATAAAAAAAAATAACAAATTTATTCTACAAGTTGCACTTACAATGTATCAGAAGATAAACAGCATGTCTCCACATCACAGTGGTATCCAGATATTCAGCAGCAATCAGGATCACAGATCCAAAATAAAAGAAATAAAAAGTCTGTAGACAAGTAAAAGTTGAAATCCTACGCGTTTCGTCACGTTCTGGAATTCCTTTGCAATGTAACTAGCTATTCTGTGTACATACTGTATTGCTAAATGTTAAGGGGCATTTACTGGTTTCCATAGCGATTGCTCCTTATTATCATTTAGCACTTTGCCCCTAACTATTGTTGCTTTGATAAGTCTCCCTCTCGGTCTGGAAGTTGGTTACCGGCAGTTGACCTAACTTTGTACTTTTCTACAGTGCTACAGAATGTAATGGAGCTTTTATGACCAAAACACATTGTTTGAATAGTGGACTAAACTAGTGAATATGTTGGATCATTGACAGAAAATGAATTGTTTCATTATTATTTTATTGTTTATAAAGCAACAAAGTCTGCAGCTCTGTACAATAGGTCGATTAACAAACAAGTAGTTGCAACAAGACAAGCTGGACTCACAGGAACAGAAGGTTCTGAGGGCCCTGCTCAAATGAGCTTACATTCTAAGAGTGGGGTAAACATATCTCTTGTGTGAAAATAGGTTTCTAGAATAGTTTACAACGAAGGCTTAAACTATTAGATTACACCATTGCAGGAGAGAAGGTAGGTTAGTGATGTGTGGGGAGAGAAAACAGTTCATCGGGATACTATAGACATCAAAGCAACTTTAACTAAATGAAGACGTTTTAGTGCATAGATAATGCCCCTGCAGTCTTACTGATCAATTCTATGCCTTTTGTTTCTGTTTATTGAGCCCTAGTAACACCTCCCCGGGTGACACAGCCTGCATTAAAAAAAAAAAAAAAAAATTTTTTTCCAATCAGATGTTAACTTGCTTTAGAGGTTTTTATCCCCTGCTCTGTAAATTGAACTTTAAGCACACACAGGAGGCTCCTGCAGGTTCTAGGAGGCTGTTAATAGAGTGTGAGATAAGAATTTCTAAATTAAACACACTGTGCAATACAGGAACCTAAAATATCTAGGTTAGGTTTCAAGAAGTGTTTAGGAAGGCTGTGCAAGTCAGATGCAGAGAAGTGTGACCAGGGCTATATAAAAAAAAGTGATCTAACGCCTATATGGTAAAGAATGCTGCTTCATTAATTGATATGCCTTTTTTAAAACATGAGTTTTCAGTGTTTTTTTTTTAAAAAGAGTTGTAGACTGGTTGAGAGTCTAATTAAAGGACCACTATAGTGCCAGGAAAACATACTCGTTTTCCTGGCACTATAGTGCCCTGAGGGTGCCCCCACCCTCAGGGTCCCCCTCCCGCCCGGCTCTGGAAGGGGAAAGGGGTTAAAACTTACCTTTTTCCAGCGCTGGGCGGAGAGCTCTCCTCCTCCGTCCGGCTGAATGCGCACGCGCGGCAAGAGCTGCGCGCGCATTCAGCCGGTCACATAGGAAAGCATTCATAATGCTTTCCTATGGACGCTGGCGTGCTCTCACTGCGAAAATCACAGTGAGAAGCACGCAAGCGCCTCTAGTGGCTGTCAATGAGACAGCCACTAGAGGATTAGGGGGAAGGCTTAACCCATTCATAATTATAGCAGTTTCTCAGAAACTGCTATAATTATGAAAAAATGGGTTAACCCTAGAAGGACCTGGCACCCAGACCACTTCATTAAGCTGAAGTGGTCTGGGTGCCTAGAGTGGTCCTTTAAGCAGGGAAGGGAGTTCGATAGGAGTGTTGCAGCCCTAGAGATGTATTGAAGTTGAGTTTCAGAAGTGTGAGTAGAAACAGAGGACAGATGCAGATCATGGACGGAACATACTTATGTATCAGTAAGGATAGGCAAATAGGAGCACTGTTATGAAAAAAGGTTTGTACGCGAGAACCAGAATTTCAAATGTAGCCTTATATCTTATGGCTGCAGTATTGATTTTAGACTGTAGTGGGTGAGTTGAGAGTGCATAAGACCAACGAGAAGTGGATTTCAGTAGTCAAGGCGGGAGATGATAGTGATATGGATGAGCAATATGTAGCTAAGGAAAATCTATAAATAGTGCTATTTCTAGACTTAAAGAAACACTATGGGAACACCAATACATAAACATGTATTCCTTACCCTACAATGTTAAACCCACCATCAGTGGTGGAACTACCGTGGTCGCAGGTGTTGCAGCTGCGACCGGGCGCGTCACTCCAGGTGGTCTGGCCGCCCTGCTGACCCCTTGCGACCGCGGTGCCCGGTTTAGTAATGCGGCCCCAGTCCGCGACGTATTACCATCGGGGCCATATTTAAGGGGCCCATCGGGTGGCCCATGTTGTTAGGGCCACTCGATGGCAATGAATTTCCAGGGGGCTCAGTCAGCGCTGTGGCGCTTTAACAGCACAACCGGGTCCCCTATGACGACATCAGACGCTGGGAGGAAGTGACTGCCTTGGTCACTTCCTCCCAGCAAACACCAGGAACCACTGGGAGTAAGGAGTCAGAGTGGGAACTCTGACTCCCGTCAGCCTGAGCCACCACTGGACCACAGGGGAGTCACCCTCCTGCATCTAAAAAGGTAGAAAACAGGAGGGTGACTAAAACATTTTGTATATGTGTATGTATGAGAGAGAGAGTGTGTGTATCTATTTATCTGCATGTGGAGGGGGGGGAGGATAGATATATGGGGTGGGGTGTAGACATATGGGGGGAGCCATTTTTGCACCGGGACCCCGTGATTTCTAGTTACGTCTCTGCCCACCATCTAACCCTCTGGCCTCCTTAAATATAGTAAAATCTTACATTTAGTCTGCCCCTGATCTGCCTGCTTGGCTGACATCAGAAGTGATTCTCTGAGCTAATCACAATGCTTTCACATTGGATTGGCTGAGACTATCAAGGAGGCAGATCAGGGGCAGAGCCAGCACAAGCCAAACACAGCCCTGGCCAATCAGCATCTCCTTATAGGCATTGAATCTCTGGGGAAACCTGTCTTCATTGCAGAGAGTGGAGATACTGAATGTCAGTCACACTGTGCAGCACTGCCCCAGGAAGCCCCTCTAGTAGCCATCTGAGGAGTGGCCAGTGGAGTTATCCCTAGGTTGTAATGTAAACACTGTATTTTGTCTGAAAATACAGTGTTAACTGCAAAAAGCCTGCAGGGAATGATTATACTCACCAAAACAAATACAATAAGCTGTAGTTATTCTGGTGGCTATAGTGTCCCTTTAATCATGATCCATTCTGTCTTGTTTTTGTTTTTCTATGATTTAGATGAAGATACCTGGAGTGACTTTATACCTCAAAACTAAATAAGGCCTTCTTCTTAAATAGAATCTTTTCAAATGCCGAGAGTCATTGGGTGGAGGAGAATTTTAGAGCAATAGAGGTCTAAATTACACAGTGCACTCCCACAACAACTTCCAACATCATTAGTAACAAAAGTATTATAAAATAATTACATATGTGTTTTTGTTTTTAACATGGAGCTGCTTGCAGACGTATGTGTGAATGTCTTAATACCGTAGAACTGAAATGCTGAAAGAGGAAAGTCAATTAGTTATGATTCTCTCAGCAACTTACTTCTGCGTTTATAGTTATATTTAATTAAGTACATGAGCTATGTGGGCCACAAAATGTGTAATGCGGACTGTCCATACAAAACTACAGAATCTTTAATGAATGGCCTGCCTGTTATAAAAAAAAATACAGTATCTCACAAAAGTGAGTACACCCCTCATAATTTTGTAATGTGACAACACTGAAGAAATGACACTCTGCTACAAAGTAGTAAGTGTACAGTCTGTATAACAGTGTAAATTTGCTGTCCCCTCAAAATAACACACAGCCATTAAAGGGACACTAAAATAATAATTAGGTTGCGCCACAGTAAAAATAGATAAAATAATATAATAAAGATGATTTAAAATGTAAACATTTATACTTACATTAAAAAGCCAAATAGAAATATTTCACAGTCCAGACTATAAAATGTTTATAAAAAGAGAGTCCAACTTGTGTGAGGTACTTGAATGAGGTGTGGATCTATATTTGTGGGTGTCTTTAGGTAGTTAAACCATCTTGGTGCGGTTTAAGCATGCAAATGAAAAAAAAAAAAAAAAAAAAAACTCAAATAGTGTAGTTTGTCACAGGCACGCAAATGAGGACTTTAAAAACAGTAGTATTCCTACTCACCTATTTGAGAGCTATAACAAGCTCAGGTGTTACTGGCATTCATTGGCGTTGACCCCCCACTGGTAGGATATAGGTGATGGTAGTTGATAGGTTTCTAGGAATTAAGGTTTCCTGGCAAGGAGAGAGAAATAAAACAGAAATAGTGCTCTCTATATAAAAAATATGTATAAAAGTAAGATATAAAAAGGTCTTATATTCACATTTAAGTGAGTAGGATTTACTGCTCACTTTTTGTAGTGTAGTGGATATAATCCCCACCTGGGATTCTTTTGCGAGTGGATCTTCAGTATTCTTGGTAACCAGGTTAAAATAAGAAGAAGTTAAAAAATAAAGATATATGGCACAAGAGAAGTTTAAAAGGCCAATATTCCTTTAATAGTACATAATTAAAAAAAAGCCAGAACGCATTTCGCCAACACAGGGCTTCATCAACTGGCAGTAAAAACATTAACCTGGTATATATGAGGGTTTATATAGGCAATACAAACAATTGCAGTTAGAATTTTGGCGTCAAAATGACGTCATCTGCATAAGACATATTATACAAATTATGTTGAAAGTTTAATAGGATGACAGTTAATAATATAGGTTAATAAAAATACATTTATTTAATTAAGATGAGGGTTGTATCATAAAGAATATTTATTCCAAAATAATGTAAATATCCGATCACGTGGTGCTCGATTAAAAGGACACTGCAGGCACCGAGACCACTTACGCTAATGGAAGTGGTCTGGGTGCTGTGCCTCGATTGCATTTACATTGCAGCTGTAAGTCTTCTATCAGACAGCCAAAGGGGGCGCTTCCAGATTCATAACAGACTTTTAGTCCGTTATCTGATGCTGGACGTCCTCATGGACCTCCGTCAGATTTTCCCCATAAGAAAGCATTGAATAATGCTTTCCTATGGGGATGTCTAATGCACACGTGGCTGACGTAGGTGGGGGGAGGAGCATAGGCGGAGTCTTACCCAGTGCCGAGGGACATCAGCGCTGGATTCAAATAAGTAGCTGAAGGGGTTTAAACCCCCTTCAGCGACATGGGATGGGGAGCGGGAGGCACTGCAGGATCCTGCAGTGCCAGGAGAACGGGTTTGTTTTCCTGGCACTGGAGAGTCTCTTTAATGTCTAAACTATTGGCAACAAAAGTGAATACACCCCTAAGTGGAAATGCCAAAATTGGGCCCAAAGTGTCAATATTTTTGTGGCCACCTTTATTTTCCAGCACTGCCTTAACACTCATGGGTATGGAGTTCACCAGAGCTTCACAGGTTGCCACTGAAGTCCTCTTCCACTCTTCCATTAAAACATCCCGGAGCTGTAGGATGTTAGAGACCTTGCGCTCCCCCACCTTCCGTATGAGAATGCCCCACAGATACTCAATAGGGTTTAGGTCTGAACATGCTTGGCCAGTCCATCACCTTTACCTTCAGCTTCTTTAGCAAGGCAGTGGTCGTTATGTTGGAATACTGCCCTGCGGCCCAGTCTCTAAAGGGAGGGGAGGGATCATGCTCTGCTTCAGTATGTCATAGTACATGTTGGCATTCATGGTTCCTTCAATGAACTGTAGCTCCCCAGTGCCGGCAGCACTAATGCAGACCCAGACCACACATGCTTGACACTATCTGAACCAAATAAGTGTATATTGGTCTCATTGGACCACAGGAGATGGTTCCAGTAATCCATGTCCTTAGTCTGCTTGTCTTCAAACTGTTTGCGGGTTTTCTTGTGCATCATATTTAGAAGAGGCTTCCTTCTGGGACAACAGCCATGCAGACCAATTTGATGCAGTGTGCGGCGTATGGTCTGAGCACTGACAGGCTGACCCCCCACCCCTTCAACCTCTGCAGCAATGCTGGCAGCACTCATACTTCTATTTCCCAAAGACAAGCTCTGGATATGATGCAGAACACGTGCACTCAACCTCTTTGGTTGACCATGGCGAGGCTTTTTCTGCGTGGAACCTGCCCTGTGAAACCACTGTATGGTCTTGCCCACGGTGCTGCAGCTCAGTTTCAGGGTCTTGGCAATCCACATACCTGAGACCTTGTAACACTAATGAGTCACACGACACTGGCGATGGAAAAATGACTAATTGGGCCCAATTTAGACATTTTCACTTAGGGGTGTACTCACTTTTGTTGCCAACTGTTTAAACATTAATGGCCTCAGTGTTGTCACATGAAAAGATTAACTACTTACACAAATGTGAGGGGTGTACTCACTTTTGTGAGATACTGTACACTGTTTAAATACTGCAACATGCAGAATTAGATAGTGCATGTACACTCACAATGGTGATAGTTTTTTTGTTGTTTAACTTTAATACATTTGAAAATATATCATTTGACTTGTACTCCTAACTCATTCCTTCCCAGCAATATATACACATTATAGTCAATAATTGCAAAATGGCATTTAGACTATTAAAGGACCACTATAGGCACCCAGACCACTTCAGCTTAATGAAGTGGTCTGGCGGCCAGGTCCAGCTAGGGTTAACCTTTTTTTTTTTTTTTTTTAATAAACATAGCAGCTTCAGAGAAACTGCTATGTTTATGTTAGAGTTAATCCAGCCTCCAGTGGCTGTCTCTTGACAGCCGCTAGAGGTGCTTGCGTGCTTCTCACTGTGATTTTCACAGTGAGAAGACGCCAGCATCCATAGGAAAGCATTGTGAATTCAGCCGAAGAGGAGGAGAAGAGGGAGGAGGAGGAGAGCTCCCCGCCCGGCGCTGGAGAAAGAGGTAAGTTTAACCCCTTCCTCCACCCAGAGCCCAGTGGGAGGGGGACCGTGAGGGTGGGGCCACCCTCAGGGCACTATAGTGCCAGGAAAACGAGTATGTTTTCCTGGCACTATAGTGGTCCTTTAAGCCCCACTCACCTCCCTGTCTTTCTGTGTTGATGTTTTCCTTTAAAGAGGAACTAAATAATCTGCCTGTGCTGCATTCTCTTCTGTCAGTATCTATACAGAATGCACAACTCTAAATAATGTCCCCCCAACTATGAACAGCAACATTTTTATGTCAAAGGTCATAGCTGTTTTCTTGATGCAAAGACGAAGAGTGTAGGGATGCCAGTTTGCAAGGCAAATGTACTTAAAAATACATTATTTTTTATTGTGCACATAGAAACATTTACAGACAAAGTCGTCATGCCACAACAGCAAAGTTGTCATGCCACACTAACAGTAATGTGACATTGGAAAATAATGCACAATTTCTTCATATTATATGAAGATGCTAAACTACATGTTTAAGCTCAACAATGGCTAAGTATAGGATCACCGGCCATAGGTAGACATAGTAGAGATTGTAAGATAGCAAGCTAAGTAAAGACAGGAGATAACATTTGCTGTTTCACTAATATGCATGCCAGCCCGGACTAAACTGACTGGCTGGGTGATTAATTAGTAGTGGTGCCACTGGGTGTTAGCAGGTAGTGAAAGGTTAAGAGAAATAGCAAATATCAACGCTGAGCACATCAATAATTAAAATTTTCAGGCAACAGGAGTTGTATAGAAAGAGATATTGTCGCCTGTAATAAACCAACACCACGTGAAGGCCATAACAGAGTCCATTTCAAGTATATTATTCCCTCTCCCCGGCACAGGGCATGTCAGGTAGTGCGGTTTGTGCAAAAGCTCTGGGCCTTGAAGGGAGCCAGTTCCCTTAGTCCATGGATCTCCCAGTTCCGAGCGGCGGGATTGTGGGCCCCTGGGTCTTCTGGAATGCAGTCTTGCCCGTGGGTATATGGACTGCGGCGTCGAGGGAACTCCAATTGGGGCCCCAGCCCAGAAGAGGAACAGGTAACCAATACTGCTTCACAGGCTGTCTGTGACACAGGAGGGGTGAATGTTGGTTGTAACTTAGCGAAACGATCCCAGAAGGCCTGGCATATTGCTTCAAATCTAGCGTCGTAGGCTTCTCTCCAGTTCTGGCCTGATAGGCTCATTTGATTTTGCTGAGGTGTCAATGCGGTGGCCATCTTGGACAAGCCGCATGGCTTGCAAGATTCCTCCTCTAGTATTCCTGGAACAGGCTTAGCAGTGGGGACCGAAATATTCTCCACCAGTCCAAAGGGGAGGGGGTAAAGAGGCCCCCGAGTGTTCAGTTGTAAGTTGCACACCCACTGGTAGGAGATCGGTCGCATCTCCCCACCGATAGCACTACAGATCCAGTAGGCCTCATATGTGGACACAGGTGATGTCCAGCAGACTTCCCTGATTCGGACTCAGCAAGGTATACTCTGTAAACACCATAATCACAACTGTCTGTTGTAATGGTTACGGTTCTAGGAATGCCCTAGTGCCATCCCACGGTGCAGTGTTTAAGTATGGCTTGATAACGTAAAGAGACACTGTAGACACCATGACCATTCCACCTCATTGAATTATAGTGCCTGGAGTCCCCTGGCACGGTTCCTCCATTCAGTGTTAAACCATTTTTAAACAGTTTAAAGATAAATGAGGGTCCCTGGCTTCCTATAGCCCTGCCACCACTGGAGGTGTGGCTAACTCAGAGACTACACACTTCCTTCTTGTGTGATCTTTGTCTGCAGTTAGCACTGTCCTTTTGGGTACAAACATGCAGTCTTTAACCCCTTAAGGACCAAACTTCTGGAATAAAAGGGAATCATGACATGTCACACATGTCATGTGTCCTTAAGGGGTTAAAAGTAACTTAATTCCAGGCACTTTATTGTTGAGCTTCACCACAGAGACTGCGGCAAATGAAAAAAACAATAATGTAACACAAATCCCTATAAACAAAACCTAGCTCGTCTGAGCACTTACTAACTTCAGATTCCCTATCTCTCAGGGGTTAAACTATAACAAAACAATATTGGTTTCACCAACCTAGTGTCTTTGTCAGCTCTCAGCACTCCAGTGTTTAGTCAGCCTGCTGCTTCCAGCCCTTCAAGAGAGAAACAAATATTCTCCCCTACCTGCCTAGCAGGGAGGGGTTTATGCCCACTGCTGCAGCTGATTACCTGCAGCTGAGCAGTGGGTTGGAGACAGTCCAAACCAGTGCCGGACTGGGGATTCCAAAGCAGCCCTGGAAAAAAAATCTATGCCAGCCCCATAAGTCATTGCGCCATATATTGTTGCATGTAATATGTAAGGCTATGTCTTGCCACCCTAGATGATTTTATATATATATATATATATATATATATATATTTATATATATATATATATATATATATATATATATATATTTATATATATATATATATATATATATATATATATATATATATATATATATATATATATAGCTTTTTCCAATATAAAATATTGGTCCTTTCAGAGTAAAATTTTTAATTATACAGTAAGCATACTCACATGCAGACACAGACAATCTCACTGACACAAGCTGATTGATACACAGCCTCATAGACAAACAATCTCACTGATATACATAAGGTCATTGACATAAAAACACAAGCTCACTCAGTAGCAGGCACACACACACACATACATGCAAGCCCACACACTAGCAGGCGCGCACACACACACAGCTTAATGTAGTGGCTCTGGTGTCTATAGCCTGTCCCTGCAGACTTTTCAATGTAAACACTGACTTTTTAGAGAAAAGGCATTGTTTACATTGCTTCCTAGTGACAGACACTCAGACGGTCACTAGAGGTGCTTCCTGTGTCAGTGCGTATTGGCTGAAATCATCAAGCTTGATGATATCAGCCGTAGAGGCAGGGCCAGTCGAGAGGAGACCTGCACGACGTGGGGAAAAAAAAAGGTGAGTAAAAACACATATACATACCATGACAGACACACACCACGACACAGACAGACCGTGACACAGACACACACAAACCGTGACACAGACAGAAACACACACACACACCGTGACAGACAGACACACCATGACACAGACACACACACACACCATGACAGAGACACACACATACCATGACAGACACACACACATACCATGACAGACACACACCTTAAAAAAGACACACACCATAACACAGACAGACTGTGACACAGACACACATTACATGACACAGACACACACACCATGACACAGAGAAACCGTGACAGACAGACACACGTTACATGACAGACACACAAAGACACACAATGACACAAACACACATTGCATAACACAGACAGATGCACACACACCATGACACAGACACACACCGCATGACACAGACAGAGACACACACACCATGACACAGACAGAGACACACACACACCATGACACAGACAGACACACAATGACACAGCACACACACCATGACACAGACACACAATCACACAACACACACACCATGACACAGACAGACACACACACAAATGACACAGACACACACACACATACACTGACACTGACAGTGTGCTGGCATGGGGAGCTCTGATGGCGACTGCAGAGGAAGCTCTTTATGCGGCCACAGGGGGAGATGGCTGTTCTGTCTCTGCTCCCCCTCCCCAGCGCACTGCTTAATGAGACCGGGGCCGGAATATGACGTCATATTCCGGCCCCGGTCTCATTAAGCAGCGCGCTGGGGAGGGGGAGCAGAGACAGAACAGCCAGCTCCCCCTGCGGCCGACTAAAGAGCTCCATCTGCAGCCGCAGGTGAGCCAGCTGCCTGCCCGGCCCCAGGTGCCGACGGCCCACCGGGAAATTTCCCAGTATCCCGGTGGGCCAGCCCGGCCCTGGTCCAAAGCCTGGCCTGGATATATGTCTCCCAAGAAAAAAAGAAAAAACAGCGGAGTGGAGCACTGGCCCACCCTTCTCTCCAAATGCTCCACCCCAGGGGCCCATAACTAAATATTAATTTGTTATATACACACACACACACACACTCACCCTGGGGTTAAAGATCATATGCCTCTCTGAACAATGCAGATGAAATATAAACTCCCTCACAGACCACCCCATTCACCTTATCACACTAGCCATACCTTTTTCATACCCGAAAGGGCAATGTGATAGGCTGAAGGTGGTCACAGCCGCCCATTGCTGCTCAGGCTTTTTCTTCCTCATTAGCCTAAGAAGCACTGAGTTGGTGGGCTACTGGGAACTCTCATTTTGCATTAAAACATTAAAACGGGTTTAACAGTAAATAGAAGGATAGTGTCTTGGGACTCCAGACACTATCACCACTTTGATGAGATGAAGCAGCTACAGTGTCTATTTAATCAGGTCTGCGGTTATATCTATTCTTCCCAAGCATTGTGCAGAATAAAGTTTGGCAGAAGCATGACCTCACTCACTGTCACTCAGCTGATACTCTTAGCCAATGAGTAGAGTCCTGCATGGCTCTGCTTTTCTCTATGTAGCAATCTGTCTTCTATCTGCTGAGTTAGACCGGCTTCAGGACGTGAGTGCGTGGGCATCCAGCTACAGCTAGGTAAGTTGTCAAACCATATTAAAATAAGGGTAGAGCCAGGGCATTCTTGAAACCATAATTTTAACAGCTGGCTGCAGTGTTTTATGTACTTGGAGAGTTGTTTTAAAGAATAAGGGTTAAATGTTGTAAAGTGATAACCACATAAGTTTTGCTTGACTAGTACGGGTTGGAAGAGCTCTTCACATGGATCACATGTTGTAAACCATCACTTGGGGAAAAAAAAATCTTATTTGCAGTCCTCATGGAAACCATGTCTGGATAAGATTTAAAGATAGTATAAACTGAGTCATCTGTACCTGAACACGAATTCTGAGTATGACGTGACAGGGGGTGGGGAATGTGTGTAGGCTCTTGTCTCATCAACTTGGTGTAGAGAATAGCCATCTTTGTCCTATTCCAAATCCTTACAATTTGATACATATGTATGCTGTGTTATAATACATCATTATTTAATAAGATCCTGATTACTGACAATGCACAGTTTGGGAAACTCACCCTTCACTCTCATGAAAATAGCTTATTTATTGTTTATTATCTTATTATTATGGTTACTATAATGGGTATCATTCTTTTGCGTCAGGTCTTCTGAATCGACAGCTTAGTGAATCACTTCATACATATTATCACAGTCACTGCTGTAACCACGTGTTACTTAACCAGCAGTATCATTATAAACACGTACAAAGATCTGCACGTTATCTTACTTTACAAACTTAGACAGTGCTCTGTCTAGTACACATCAAAATACTAAATATGCAGCACAGATGTGCATTCCTGACCTATTTCTCCAAGTTGCTCTTCACATTAGCATGCATACAGCTACACACATATATATTGATTGCCAAATTGTTCCTGTACGTAAATACATACAGCTCTGCAAATACTAGTTTAAATACAGTTCTGCCCATACAGTGGCCTGCAAATTCTGGTCTGATAACTGCGCTGCACATAAACACATGCATACCGCTCTGCAAATACTGATCTAATAGCATATATATATATATATATATATATACACACACACAAACACACAAACAAACACTTCCACCGCCCCCCTCCCTCCGCAAATATTTACCAAATACTTGTTTTGAGTGTAAAGATCCAAAAAGCACTGCATATACTGGTCTAATAACTGTCCCACACATAAACATAGGAACAGCTCTGCACATCCTGGTCTAATAACTGCTCTGCACATAAACACACATATACTGCTCTGTAAATATGAGTCTAATTATTGTTCTGCATACAAACATACATATTAGCTCTGTAAATACTGGTCTAAAACCTGTTCTGCACATAAACAAGCATATTGCCCGGCAAGTATTCGCCTAGCAATTGTTCCATGCATAAACACACCAATTGTTTTGCACGTAAACACACTGCCCTGCATGTAAACAGACTAATAATTCTGAAGAGATTCATACACCCTGCTGAGACAAAAACCTTCATAAAGTAACACGTGTGATGCTCGTGGTGCGTTGTATGTCGCCAGGTCACTGTGTCAATCCATTATCACTACGTCACATAGAGTGGAGTGTTCGATCTGCAAACTGTTGTAGAACTGCAAATACCATGATGCTTTCAGGGCATTAAGATTGGTGAGGCATCATGGGAATTGTAGTTCTTCAGCCGCCGGTGTCTCTACTTGTTGGCCATCCCTGTTGTTGAGTGTGTCCTCTTCCCCCACTCTCTGTAGCCTGTATAGATGATGCTGAGGTGGTTCTCCTCTGAATGGATAGGTCCCCAGACGGCTCCAGGAATGGGCCGCTCCAGGATTACTGCTATGCAGAAGGTTTAAAAAGTGATTGTTATAATGAAATCAGCATTAAATAATCCCCTGGTCGAGAGGATACTTGCTCCCCCCTCCACCGGCACTCTCCGGGCAGTGTCTGACCTTAATTCATCAAAACCTCCTCTCTGAGAGCAAAGAAAAAGAATACACAATTTGGAAAGATAGGGCATTTCAATCAGTCCTGCTTTAAAATAAAGAAATAAAATTAAACATGCACATTTATGGGGAATATTAGTTAAGTATAGATTGCATTATTCCGTATCCAAATCACCCAATACTTTCCTGGAGTATTCATTTTTTAAATATTTAGTGTGGCATGTATTCCTTCTAGTTATTGTGGAACTAACTCTCACATTATCCTTGAAGGGATACTATAGTGCCAGGAATACAATGCTGGTAGACAGCCACTTGAGGCAGACTTAGTTCTGCAATGTTAACATGGCGTTTTTTTCTGGAACTGCAATGTTTAACATTGCAGCACTAATGGCAATAGGGACACTGCACCCAGACCACTTCAACTTTAGCTGAAGTGGTCTGGGTGCCTACAGAGTCCCTTTAAAGGGACAGTATAGTCACTAAAATCACCTTAGTGAAGACGTTTTTGTGTATAGATCATGCCTCTGACGTATCACTGGTCAATTATCTGCCATTTAGGAGTTAAATCACTGTAACTTCCAATAAGTCAGTTTGTGAAATTTCATCCCTGCTTGATATTCCACGGTCAACTGCAAGTGGTACTATTAGAAAATGGAAGCGTTTGGAACAGCAACAACTCAGCCATGAAGCAGAATATCTTTTAAAGTCACAGAGCAGGGTCACCGTATGCTGAGGTGAATGGTGCTTAAAATTTGGCTCTGCTGAATCCATAGCTGTAGAGTTCCAAACTTCCACTGGCATTATTATCAGCACAAAACCTGTGCGGTAGGAGCTTCATGGACTCTGGAGAAGTGGAAACGTGTTCTGTGGAGTGACGTTTCACAATTCTTTGTTTGGTTCTATGGGCGAGTCTGGGTTTGGTGGATGCCAGGGGAACGTTTACCTGCCTGGCCGCATTGTGCCAACTCTAAAATTTGGTGGAGAAGGGATAATGGTATGCGGCTATTTTTCAGGGGTTTGGATGGGCCAAGGAAATCTTAATGCTTCAACATACCAAGACATTTAGGACAATGCTATGCTTCCAACTTTGTGGGAACAGTTTGGGGAAGGTCCTTTTCTGTTTCAGCATGACTGTGCCCCAGTGGACAAAGAAAGGTCCATAAATACATGTCAAACTGGCAGCACAGAGCCTTGATCTCAACTCCATTGAACACCTTTGGGATGAACTGGAATGGAGATTGTGAGCTAGGGCCTCTCGTCCAACATCAGTGTCTGACTCACAATGATGAATGTGCAAAAATATTCACAGAAACATCCCTCAATCTTGTAGAAAGTAATCCCAGAAGAGTGGAAGCTGTTAGAACTCCAAAGTGGGGACCAGCCATATGTTAATGTATATTTATTTAGAATGCAATGTCATAAACGTCCCTGTTGGTGTAATGGTGAGGTGCCCCAATACTTTTGTTCATATAGTGTATTTTTGAGAAATGAAAAGTAAAAATTAAAAAATGATATGTAGAAACCAACACCTCTATATTCTTCAACTAGCAGTCAACATGGAGAAGAAGATAAATCAATTGAGATATGTATGTCACATTATTTTCTGTTTTTGTTTTTCAGTTTTGTGCCTTAAAGGGATACTCCGACCAAAAAACATAGTTTTCATAAAACATTAGTTTTGATTGTAGTGACACTTTCTGTGGTGATCTGTCCCCCTTAAACACCAAAAAAAAAAAAGCTTAAACTTAGCTAAGTTTTCCCTAAGTCCAATCTTCCATCGCTGACATCACTCACCCTCACTTGGGGTGGCTTGGAGGCAGTGGCATACACACAATCCATGGGGCCCCGGTGCAAAACTGACATACATACATACAGACAGACAGACATACACATACACACATACATACAAACAGACAGGGACACAGACACACACACACACATAGACACAGGGCCGGACTGGGGAAAAAATTCGGCCCGGGCATTTTTAATTACAGCGGCCCACTGAAAAGGGGGCGGGACCAGATAGGGTGTGTTTTGTCATCCCCAATGACAAGCACGCCCCATCTCAAAGTGAGCATGTTGGTTCAATGCTCTTCCAGGGCATGAGAAAAGGGCCCTGTATTTGATCTGCACAGCGCAAGCAAATTTAATAACATGCTTGCATTGTGTTTGCTTGAAACTTGTCTCAGGGGTTTCCATAATTGGAATACTCACTGTATCCCATTTATGGAGACACTATGTGTTTGCTTAAAGGATATCTAGTGTGTTCATAGGGGATCCTGAGTGTGTATGTCAGAAATGTAGTGTGTGTGTAAGTGGTGCAGTGTCTGTGTGTAGGGGATCTAGTGTGTGTTTGAAGGACTCAGGAGTGCGTATAGGAGATCTAGTGAGTGTGTGACTGGTGCAGTGTGTTTGGGGGGTGCTGTGTGTGTGAGGGGTGTAGTGTGCATTTGTGAGGAGTATAGTGTGTGTGGGAGGGTGCAGTATGTGTGTGGGAGGGTGCTGTGTGTGAGGGCACTGTGCGAGGGTTCTGTGTATTTGAGGGTGCTGTGTATTTGAGGGTGATGTGTGTGTGTGTGTGTGTGTGCTAGGTTGCTGTATGTGTTAGGGTGCTGTGTCAATGTTAGGGTGCTGTGTGTGTGTGTGTGTGTTAGGGTGCTGTGTCAATGTTAGGGTGCTGGTGTTAGGGTGCTGTGTGTGTTTTAGGGTGCTGTGTGAGTGTTAGGGTGCTATGTGTGTGTTAGGGTGCTGTGTGTGTGTTAGGGTGATGTGTCAATGTTAGGGTGCTGGTATTAGGGTGCTATGTGTGTGTTGGGGTGCTGGTGTTAGGGTGCTGTGTGTGTGTTAGGGTTCTGTGTCAATGTTAGGGTGCTGGTGTTAGGGTGCTGTGTGTGTGTTAGGGTTCTGTGTCAATGTTAGGGTGCTGGTGTTAGGGTGCTGTGTGTGTGTTAGGATTCTGTGTCAATGTTAGGGTGCTGGTGTTAGGGTGCTGTGTCAATGTTAGGGTGCTGGTGTTAGGGTGCTGTGTGTGTGTTAGGATGCTGTGTCAATTTTAGGGTGCTGTGTGTGTGTTAGGGTGCTGTGTCAATGTAAGGGTGCTGGTGTTAGGGTGCTGTGTATGTGTTAGGGTGCTGGGTGTGTTTGCCAGGATTTTGTATTGGGGGAGGCAGGTAAATGGAACTATTAATGTTTTACTAAAAAATAAAAATAAATACATAATAATAAATAATAATAATAAATAATAAAAATAAATACATAATAATAAATAATAATAATAAATAATAAAAATAAATACATAATAATAAATACTAATAATAAATACTAATACATACTAATAAATACTAATAATAAATAATAAAAATAAATACATACTAATAAATACTAATAATAAATAATAATAAATACATAATAATAAATACATTATATCCCCCCACCCCCTCTATTCTTACCTGTAGTCTGGAAGGGGGGGGGTCGTGCTCCTGCCAGCCATCCCTGGTGGTCCTCGTGGTTAGTGAACTCTAGCCCTTTGGGGCTAGAGTTCACTCTCGCGAGACCCGGCCGGTTGCCATAGCAACGGTCCGGATCTCGCGAGAGAAACCCGGCGGAGCTGCAAGTTAGAGCTCCGCCGGGTCCTCTCTCCTGGCGGCTGGCTCCCTCCCTCTCTCCCCGCTGGCGGCCGCGTTTGAATGCATGTGGGCCGGTGAGGGAGATCTTTGATCTCTCCACCGGCCCTTCATGGAACACAGCGGGGCCGGCGCTCGGATAGCGCCGGCCCTGCATAGACTGGCAGGGGAGATCCTGGGACCTCCCCTGCCGGCCTCGGCCCATGGCCACCGCGGCCCACCGGGCATTTGCCCGGTGTGCCCGATGGCCAGTCCGGGCCTGCATAGACACACATACAGACAGACAGACACACACATACAGACACACAAACAAACACACAAATATACAAAATATTTTAGTCACCCTCCTGTTTCCTACATTTTAGGTGCAGGAGGGTGACATTGGAGTCCAATGGTGGCTCAGGCTGGTAGGAGTTAAGAGTTCCCACTCTGACTTCCTGTCTTTCCTCCCGCGCGGGCTCTGTGTAATTGCTGGGAGGAGTGACCGGGGCAGTCACTTCCTCCCAGCAGTGATGTCATCACAGGGGGCCCGGTCACGCTGTTAAAGCGCCCAGCTCTGACCGTGCCCCCTGAAAATCCATCTCCATCAGGTGGACCTAACAGCATGGGTCACCCGATGGACCCCTCGAATGGCGCAACTAAATGGGTGAAAGCAGGCTCAAAAAAAAGAAATGTTAACAAACACTCAATACTCTTTATACATAATCCTCTATGTTTCAATTTCTCCTCTTGATTTACAGTGTTTACCTTTGTCTGAACTGGATTATTATGACATTTGTTTAATCCAAGGGTGCCAAAAAAGGTAGATCCCTAGTTGTTTTAAAACTACAGCTCTCATGATGCTTTGTCCTTACAAAGAAAGCATCATTGGAGTTGTAGTTCTAGAACATCTGGGGATCTACCTTTTGGGCTCCACTGGTTTAATATATCACATAGATTTAAAAGAAAACAGAGCATCTCATGAAATCTATGGCTATGGGTGATATTTCAGTATTTATTCAATTGTATAAATTCCAGAAAAGTTAGAGTTCCCCTTTAAAGCTGACCTGTCACATCTGAGATTTATACACAGCCCGAAAACGAATGAAAACATGGGTTACGCTATATTTGGAAAGGTTTTTGTAAAAAAATAATCTGTATATATATATTTAAATTCTACAAATATATTTATATAATATTTTTTATATAATCAAGTCATTTTATTAATTACAATCTGAGGGACCTTCCTGACAACCCAGGCAGAAAGTCCAAAGCATTTGGCTCGCAAGCCCTATATTTAATCCTGTAACTCCAGAGTATAACAGTACGCCCATGTACAGTTTTATGGTGTTTTCAAAAGTTACTGAGTCGCTGAGTTCAAAAGTAACTGAGTCACATTGAAATTTGCCCAATTGGTTATGTTGTCTTTGAGACAAAGTTAGCGTTCATAATTGTTTTTTGCATTTTCCACACACAAACAAATATGAATGCTAACTTTGCCAAGTGTTTGTGAATAAGTGGCTACTAGAAAAGACTGGACATACCCCATTTGTAATACCCTGGGTTGTCTACTTTTGCAAATGGTATGCCATCGTGTGGGTAATTCTCATTCCTGGGCTACCATTTGATCTCAAAGGCAACATAACCAATCTGGCAAATTTCATTGATGTGATGTGCGTGAGAGTGCTGTGTGAGGGTAATGTGTGTGAGAGAGTGTTGCATGTGAGGGTGTTGTGTGTGAGAGAGTGCGGTGTGTGAGAGTGATGTGTGTGAGGCATTGTATCCCCCCCTCCTTTCTTACCTTTAGCCTGGGAGGGGGACTGTGCTGCCATCTCTGGTGGTGCTAGTGGTGAGTGAACTCTAGCCCGTAGAGTTCACTCACGCGTGATCTGGGGCGTTGCCATGGCAATGCTCTGGATCTTGCAAGAGGAACCCGGCGGAGATGCAAGATAGCACTCCGCCGGGTCATTCCTCCCTCCCCAGCTGCATGTCTGTGCTAGTGGGCCGGTGAGGGAGATCTTTGGTCTCCCCACCGGCCCATCATGGATTACTGCAGGGCCGGTGCTCAGATAGCGCGGGCCCTGCATTGACCGGCCGGGTAAGTCCTCTGACCCTGCTGGCCTCGGCCCATTGCCATTGCGGCCCACCGGGCATTTGCCTGGTGTGCCTGCTGGCCAGTCTGGGCCTGGGTTATATGCAAAGCATTCACCCTCCTATAATTGACAGTAGGATTGCAAGAGCTCTTATACAGCATGTGTAACTCATTGATGTCCATGCTCCACTTTCAAAGCATTTCCTGTGTGAGAGACTATTAGTGGGCAGATGGGAAGTGATCTCTTCCTGTCCAGCCTCACACTCAGACACTGGAGGAGCTGGAGCAGCACTGAGTTTTACACTCTCTGTAGCTGTTCCTGCATCCCTGTTAGTATACATTCACTTATATGGAATTTCTCTGCACGTGTCCAAAAGCCTGTGTCATTACATGGCAATATTTTGACTGGAACATAGTCGTGCTGAGGAGGTAAGTGTGTTTTATACTTGACTCTGCTGCATTACTCCCCAGTAAACGCTTCAATAGCTCTTACTTGTATAAAGGAACATGGAACGCTCACTTGCTGGTAAAATCACAGTTCCACTTTAAACAAATAAAAGAACAAAAATTGAATTAGACTCACTCTTTTTTTTTATATAAAGTAATGTAGGGGGCGTGGCCGGACAAGCATGGAGAAGGACGCTTGAAAATAGAGCTCCTCACCTCCCGGCCTTTATCAGCTAACAAAACGCACCTCTTCACTAACGGAGCCCTCCAATATGGTCCGCAATAAGAAGCCGAACACCCTGGGAGGCTCCCCACACCGCCAAACCGGCACGCTGGATGACTATATGTCCACTCCGGGCTCCCGCGGCGGCCTCTGGCTGACGGGAAACATGGCGCCTGACTCCCCAGGCGGTGAAAGCGCGGGAAGCGCCATAACCGGCGTTACACAGGAAGACACCCTTGCGATGATCCGGCAAGAGCTGACCGCAATATCGGGGCAAATGCTGAGGAAGGCTGACACTACCAGCCTCCTGCAAGACCTCCGGAGGAGATCGCGGCCTTGCGCACAGACCTGTCGGCGGTGGAGGTCCGCGTGGAGGCACTGGAGACGGAGGCTAAGGCGAGCCGCACACAGCACCAGGCAGCTGAACTAGCCACTACGCGCCAAGGAAACCTGCTCTTGTAGCTCAGAAGACAGGTAGAAGACCTGGAAAACCGCAGCAGACGCCACAACATTAGGATCCGTGGCCTCCCTGAGCCTGATGCGACTCCCCTGTCGGAAACGTTCACAACTCTTTTTCAGCAGCTTCTGTGCCGGGAATGCCCAGCGGAGATTCAGGGGGGAGCTGGACGCCCCTATCACAATAGAGGAACTCTCGGCGGCTCTGAAAACCACACACCTACACAAAGCCCCCGCACCGGACGGCCTCCCCGCACGTTACCTCAAGACCTTCGGGGATATCATGTTGCCGGAGCTGCTGAACGGCCTGAACTAACTATTGGAAGACGGTCGATTTCTTGGAGACACTCTACTGGCTACCATCGTGGTAATACCTAAAGAAGGAAAAGACCCCACGTCGTGCTCTAGTTACCGACGTATTTCCCTGCTTAATGCCGACCTCAAACTCTTTACTAAGATCCTGGCTCAGCGCATCGGCCGACTGGTTCCGACCCTGGTCCACCCGGATCAAACAGGATTCATCCCAAGGGAGAGAGGCAAAGGACAACACCATCAGGGCGCTTAACATCATGCATCTCTTTCAAACCACAAAGAGGGGAGGTCTTCTCCTCTCAACAGATGCCAAAAAGGCGTTTGACCGGGTGGACTGGCACTATCTACAAGCCACCTTGGAGACTATGGGATTCGGACCCCAGATCCTCAAATGGATCTCTGCTCTATACGCGGCCCCGAAGGCGCAACTACGCATAAATGGAGCCCTTTCCCAGACATTCAACATCCGGAATGGGACGCGGCAGGGGTGCTCTTTGTCCCTCCTTCTGTTTGCCCTCTCTCTAGAGCCATTTCTAGAGGCGGTCAGACGGGACGGGGGCATGGAGGGGATAACTCGGCGGAAGGGAACATAGGGTAGCTGCATATGCGGAAGATCTGCTCTTTTTCATTCGCAACCCTACGGTCACACTGCCCTCCTCCTAGCTGCGTTCACTAAAGACGGGACAGTCTCCAATTTTAAACTCAATACTGACAAATCAGAGGTACTACCCCTATCTCTCCCACAGGAGCTGGTGGATAGGCTAACAGCGAACCTCCCCTTTAAATGGTGCTCCAACAGTGTCAAGTATATAGGAATCTGGCTGACGAGAGAACCCTCATGGCTCTATCAGGAAAATGTCCTCCCCATGTTTCAAACATTATGCAAAGACCTCCTGAGGTGGGGACGCATGTATGTCACATGGTTCGGGCGCATTAGCTCAGTGAAGATGAACCTGCTACCGCGCCTATTGTACCTGTTCCAAACCATCCCGATCACGATTCCACCGGCTTACTTTCGCACCTTGCGCTCCACAATATCTACGTTCATCTGGGCGACCGGCCCTCCGAGAATTAAACTAACACAATTAGCCCTCCCGAGACACAGAGGGGGAATGGGGTTACTGTCCCTACGCGTATACTACCGAGCCACTCACCTCCTGCGGATCATAGACTGGCACGTCCCCATGACAGACAAGCAATGGGTACTCATTGAAAGAGTGCAAGCTGGCGGCCGAATCCCACCGGTAATGTGGACACAGAACCCAACACGAGATGGGGACCTATGGACCCACCCTTACATCGGGGCGATGCTGGGGATTTGGACGAGGATCAGGTACAAACTGGGGCTCACAACAAACCCGTCCCCCCTGACCCCGGTCATTCACAACCAAGAAATCGCAGGAGGCCTGACGTTGCGAGACATTGAGGGCCTCGGTGGGAGTGAGGCTCAAAACCTCTGCACATGGCTCGTCAACAATACACTACGACCGATGGAGGACATGCTGTCCCAGCCTAGGCGACGGGCATCCTCAGATATCGATACCACCAGGTGCAACGCTCCTATGCAGCCCTACCGGGGAAGCAACTCCTACAAAGGGACCCCACACAGTTTGAAACTCTCTGCGCCCACAAAGAACACCTAACCAGAGGGATCTCGACTCTCTACACTCTACTCCAAGCAGCAGAACAGGGCCCCCCGGCCCGCTTCTACTCTAAATGGGAACAGGCCACTGGATCGACCCTCACGGACCAACAATGGGAAAAGATCCATGTTCTCTCCTACCAAGGAATACTCAGCTCCAAAATGCAAGAGCTTAATTACAAGCTCCTGACCGGTTGGTACAGAACCCCAACCAGACTCTACGCCATGGGGATTGTGCCGACCAATACGTGCTGGCACTGCGAGGTGGATGAGGGAACCGACCTTCACATATGGTGGTCGTGCTCCCCGATCACGGCCTTCTGGCGGCAGATCCACAACAAGCTCACTGAGATACTAGACTCCGACATGCCCTTTGAACCACTCCCCATGCTCCTCAACCACACGTGGGCCCCGCTGGCTAACTATAAGAAAACTATAACGAGACACCTACTCAACGCCGCCAAAAGCCTAATCCCTCCTAGGTGGAAATCAAAAGACATCCCAACCTTGCCACAACGGATGGCGAAGATAGAAGAGATCTTTACGATGGAGTTCCTGACAGCTGAGATACGCGAAACTCAGGAACGCAACGCTCAGCTGTGGGCGCCCTGGATCATGCATGTGGCCGGGGCAGACTCCGCCGGGGCCCGGACCAGCGGCCAAGTAAGGACCTATAAGGCTCTGGCCGGTGGCGGGGCGAGACCCTCCCTCCCATACTTTTCACTTGTATCATCTACCCCCCACCTCGCAGACTACCTACCGAACGATGGAACTAGTAGACAATTCCTCGGACAGATATCCACGCATACGGACAGTTACCTGACCACAGACCACAACTGCACCACGCCCTCAGACACTGACCCACGTTACCCAGCTTAGATACTCACAGAAACAAAGAAAAACCGGCCCCGCAACTCCAAACAACCAGACCCACATACATAAGCTCCACGAACACGAGACGTGCATACCCATGTTTTTCTTGCCTGAGAGAGGCACTCAGTAACTTAGAGGAAGGGAGATAACGGACGCGGACAAGAGGCCCGCAAGGACCCACAAGTCAAGGAGAGGGGGACGTACATAAACCAATGGGCATACCCCTACCACAGCCCTTTGTACACTGACAGAGACACCAGGAATGCAGGACCCGTCAAACCCTCACACAATAATAATACACACACACCAGCTACCTGTAGACAAAGTCCCCTGCCCTATGAAGGGCTGACTCAAGTTAGGAGACTGAGAGGTATGTTATGTCCCAGCTGCTAAAGAGGAAGAGGGCTGGGGCCCCCTCCACCTCACACAGGGGTGATAAGCCTCTCGCTCCGGCCACTAGCTACAACGCTTCGCTATCACTCCCCTATCAATGACGAACAAACACAAAAGGTAGATCCCTTTATTTGGGTCGATTCCGAGGCTCACCCTAGAGGCTCACCAGGGGCACCCCGGCTGAATAGTGGGATGCAGTGGGCACTCTTACTACGATTGGACCATACACTGCTATATGTATACTATTGTATCCCCAATTGGTTTCTATCTTGTACAAACGATAAAACGTTAAAATAAAGAATGTCAAAAAAATAAATAAAAAAATAAAGTAATGTATTTTGTTCACTAAAAGAACGTTGTTGTAAGCTGAGTAATAACTTGCAAAATGAAGGCTTAAAAATCCAGAGTTGGGTACAATTTTAGCTACTGCACAATTGTGGATTTTGTTTGCAGTTCCCCTATTTTGACCTAAACTGTGCAAGTCAGGTATTAGTTCATTAACTCACAAATAGCTGTAAATTTCTTTATTTAGAAACTGTCCACAAGTACAGAACTGCCCAAAGGGGTCAGAATTGAAAAGTCTAAACCACGGCGATCATAAATGGCACAGTATGATTGCACATTAGTGGGGGCCCTGCTTATAAGAGCTTACGAATTGTGCGTCCCGTTCCTGCGTTCTGTAAAGAGCAGCTTCCTTTCCACATGACTTGGTTCTAGCGTATTTTGTGCCTTAGGTGAAACTTCTGCTTCACTTCCTGCTATCCCTCATTTGGCATTCGAGAAACTATATGTGGACTCTGTTATTGTATCAAATGGCAAAAGTAAGTGAGCTGCATTTTTTATATTGATCTTAGAGAATACAGGAGCTGCCTTTTGTGCTTGGCCAGATTTTCTGCAAAATGGCTAAATACCTGTATTATTGTTTGGTAATAAAAGTCTAAATACTAGAACATGCTTTAAACATACCATCCAACTGTCCAAGAGGAGGCCACGGGTGACTTTCCCTGGCAGGGCTCCATGTCAATCCAGGCACCATAACCACTACAGATACCTGGGTCGATAGAACATAGGATCCAAACTGGGACGGTCCCAAGGTCCCACCAGATCCTGGACTAATGGGAAGCATACATTGTTTTTTAAAAAATTGCCATCCAATGGAATAAAACCGCACTTGTAAGCTTCAAGTGCACCGGATATCAAAATTCCATGGACACCAGATTTTTGCAAGTAAATAGCAAATACTGCATTCAATGTTCATTTTTAATCTGCTCGCTTGTTTAGCATGTCCATACACCATGCTACTCTCTTCTCGGCTAGGCCTGCATAAACAGAAACAAAAGAGATTTAACTCCTAAATGGCAGTGACTTGAGAAGTGAGACAACAGAGGCAAGATCTATACACCCAAACTGCTTCATTAAAGGATCACTATAGTGTCAGGAAAACAAACTGACACTATGTAACCCTTAGGTCCCCCCCACCATCAGTGTCCTCCTCACGCTGGGCGGAAGGGGTTAAAACCCCTTCTGACACTTACCTTTATCTAGCACCAGGCTCCCTCGGCGCTGGTGACCTCTCTTCCCCTACCGACGTCAGCTCCCGAGTGGAGCGCATTCAAACAGTCCATAGGAAAGCATTTCTCAATGCTTTCCTATGGATGTTCTGCACGCTGAATGCGATTTTCCTGAAGCGCCTCTAGCGGCTGTCAGGAAGACAGCCACTAGAGGGTGGATTAACCCTGCAATGTAAACATAGCAGTTTCTCTGAAACTGCTATGTTTACATCTGAAGGTTTAAAACCTGGGGGCCTGAGGTGACGAGATCTCTCACATGGTCCAAACGCTTATTATACAAAAAAGCTAACAAAATGGACACACTATTAGCAAGGACACTAAGACCCAGGCCCGGATTCCGACCGATCACGGCCATTAAGACACACACCAACGACACAGTCAACACACCTAATGACATTAATAAGGTCTTCACAAGATATTTTAAAACACTATATATTCCCCCCGCATAGATACCAAACAAACCAAATACCTGACAAACATAGAGACCTTTCTAACACAAACCGAATTACCCAAAGTAACCGAGGGGGAAGCTGAAAACTTAAAGGAGCCAATCACGCCTGAGGAAATCGCAGCAGCGATCTCAACCCTCAAAGGCAACAAAGCCCCCGGACCTGATGGGTACGACATGCAATACTATAAGACATTCCGAGAAGAATTGATCCCACAACTCACCAAACTATACAACCATTTCCTTCAAGGAGGGACCCCTGACCGAGACATGGCCACAGCCAATCTTATACTGATACCAAAACCAAATAAAGACGCTACCCAAGCCATCAATTATAGACCAATATCCCTCATCAACTCTGACTTGAAAATTTTCGCAAAAATCTTGGCAACGAGACTAACACCACTATTACCCAGACTATTACCCAGACTAATTCACTCGGACCAGGTGGGTTTTATCCCTGGCCGACAATTATACGAAAATACCCGCAGAGGGGCAGACCTAATGTGGCATATGACGCAAACAAACTCCCCATCCCTGGCCCTATCGCTAGACGTGGAGAAGGCCTTTGATCGGGTGCAATGGCCATTCCTATTCCGACTCATGGACACACAGGGCTTACCCGAATCGCTTCATTACAGCGATCAAAGCACTGTACACGGACCTACAGGCCCAAACCATAATAACTGGAGCCCAAAAAACACCCTTCCGAGTAAGCAACGGAACGAGACAGGGCTGCCCCCTATCCCCCCTCCTCTTTGCAATAGTGCTGGAACCACTACTGCAAGCCATCAGAAAGGATCCCAACATACAGGGAATCCCCCTAGGCAACAGACAATTTAAAGTAGCGGCGTACGCAGACGACGTACTGCTCACGCTCTCAAACCCAAGACGATCTATGGCACACCTCAACACACTCTTGCAGACTTATGGAGCAGTTTCGGGATACAGAGTCAACCTTACCAAATCTACAGCGATACCATTCCACCTAAGGGAGGAAGATAACACACACATAACCACCACGCACAAAATTAACATGAACAAAGAGACACTCACATACCTCGGGATACAACTCTCAGCAAACCCTAACGCGCTATACAAACAGAACTACACAACATTAATCAACACACTAAAGAAAGACTTAGAGAAATGGACAGATAAACCCATCACATGGATGGGCAGATTACACTCGATAAAGATGAACATCATGCCCAGACTCTTATTCTTATTTCAAGCACTACCTATCAGGGTCACCAAAGGAGACCTAGCCGACATACAGAGAGCAATAGACGCATTCATATGGCAAAGGAAAAGACCCCGGATAGCCCGAGCCGTATTAAATAACCCCAAGTGGAGGGGGGGGACTGGGATTGCCTCACCTCTACCACTATTATTTAGCAGCACAGGTAGCGCAAATAGCACATTGGCACAGCCCCACCGGCCAACACCAATGGGTAGACATAGAAACATTACTGATGGGCGACGATTCACCGCAACTCTTAATATGGACCCCTAAAGAACACAGGGTACTCATCAGAACCACTTGTCCAGCAATCCTAAACTCTATAGGCATATGAGACAAAACAGCCCTAAAACACCAACTCATGAACAACCCCTCTCCCATGGCACCGGTACTCCGCAATAGATCGTTCCCACCAGGATTAAGCACCACTGCCTTTACAGGTATAGAGGCCACAGGGATACAGAGATACACACAATTATACCAAGACAAACAGTTAATAACATACGACTACCTAAAGACCCTTGCACCCCTAACGACCCGAGATTTCTTCTGCTATATACAAAGCCGTGATTTCGCCCAAACCATGGAAGTTAGGACAGCACTCTCCAAACAAATGACCTTTTTCGAATGCATATGCCTCAATGAACGCATGCCCACGAAACTGATCACTACCATGTACAGCCACATCGGAGTAGAGTCTGGGGAATGGGGCACATTAACTTACACAGACAGATGGGAAGCTGACCTGGGCGAGAAGCTGGATGGGGAAGAATGGCGGGACATATGGGAAGCATGCTCCAAAGTATCCATCTGCACTACACTACAGGAACAAACATACAAGATCCTATTCCGGTGGTACACCACCCCGGTCAAACAATGTCACATGTCCCACAGACACTTGTTGGCGACTATGTGGGGAAAAAGGCACATACATCCACATGTGGTGGCAGTGTCCCAAAGTAAGAGCCTACTGGAAAGAGGTGACAGACATGAACTCCCGTATATTATAAAAAAGACTAACGACAGAACCATGGTCATGCCTCCTATCCAGACCGACAGACGGACTAGACAAATATGACCAGAGACTTTTAAACATGTTAAACCAGCACGAAGAGCTCTAGCGCAACACTGGATAAAATCCGAGACCCCACCCATTACGTTAGTGCAAACAAAAAATAGAGACAACTGTATAATGGACAAATTGACGGCCCAGGTCCGAAACACCACAACCACTTATCAAAAAGTCTGGGCATTATAGGAGCAATTCGACACATGATACCGCCCCCTAAAAGGAACGTACACAACAGAAATGACCGGTCAGTCTTAGCCTACCAGGGGAAAAACAGACTGCAGAGACCTGACCCGACCAGAGAAACACTGAAACACAACAAGGAAGGGTAATATAAAACAGAATGCAGCTTACATATGCTAACAAACATATTGAAACAAATATCACTTGTATTTATGTTAGGAAGTTATCTCATTTCTTTTTATGTATGTTATACATGTTTATAAAAACAAAAACAGACAGTTACCAAATAACCACGGGGCTTCTGCGTAAGCCAAAGAACAAACCAATACCAAAATGTAACTGTCGATGTAAAAATAAAGAATTGAAAAAAACAAAACCTGGGGGCCTGGCACCCAGACCACTTCATTGCGCTGAAGTGGTCTGGGTGACCAGGGCCGGACTGGGAAGAAAATTCGTCCCGGGCATTTTTTAATTACAGCGGCCCACTAAAAGGGGGCGGGGCCAGATAGGGTGTGTTTTGTCATCATCAATGACATGCACGCCCCATCACAAAGTGAGCATGTTGGTTCAATGCTCTTCCAGGGTAGACCATGCACAGAGCTCTGCTGAAGAGCTCTGGCATGAGAAAAATACCCTGTATTTGTTCTGCACAGCGCAAGCAAATTTAATAACATGCTTGCACTGTGTTTCCTTGAAATTTGTCTCTGGTGTCTCCATATTGGGATACCAGGAGACAAAAATGCCAGGAAAGCATATTGCGCAGTGTGTGTGAGGGTGCTCTGTGTGTGTGCGTGTGTGTGTAAGGGGTGTAGTGTGTGTGAGAGGGGTGCAGTGTGTGTGTGAGTGATGGGTGCTGTGTTTGCGTGAGGGTGCTATGTGGGTAAGGGTGCTGTGTGTGTGATGGGTGCAGTGTGTGTGTGCTGTGTGTGAGTGGGTGCTGTGTTTGCGTGAGGGTGCTATGTGCATGTGAGGAAGCTGTTTGTGAGGGTGCAGTGTATGCATGTGAGGAAGCTGTGAGTGTCAGGGGTGCAGTGTGTGTGAGTGGGGGTGTGTGATGTGCATGTCAGGGGTGCAGTGTGTGTGTGAGGGTGCTGTGAATGTCAGGGGTGCAGTGTGTGTGATGTGCGTGTCAGGGGTGCAGTGTGTGTGTGTGAGGGTGCTGTGAGTGTTAGGGGTGCATTTTGTGTGTGCTGTGAGTATCCGGGGTGCAGTGTGTGTGTGTGTGTGTGCTGTGAATGTCAGGGGTGCATTTTGTGTGTGCTGTGAGTGTCAGACGTGCAGTGTGTGTGTGAGGGTGCTGTGAGTGTCAGGGGTGCAGTGTGTGTGTGTGAGGGTGCTGTGAGTGTTAGGGGTGCAGTGTGTGTGCTGTGAGTGTTAGGGGTGCAGTGTGTGTGCTGTGCGTGTCGGGTGCAGTGTGTGTGTGAGGGTGCTGTGAATGTTAGGGGTGCAGTGTGTGTGTGCTGTGAGTGTTAGGGGTGCAGGGTATCTGTAAGTGAGGCTGCTGTGACATGAGTGATTATATCCCTCCTCCCTGCTTACCTTTAGCCTGGGAGGGGGGGATCCTGCTACTGGGGCTGCCATCCATCCCCGGTGGTCCTAGTGGTGAGTGAACTCTAGCCTGTGAGGCTAGAGTTCAATCTCGCGAGACCCGGAGCGTTGCCATGGCAACGCTCGGAATCTCGCGAGAGGAACCCGGTGGAACTGTAAGTTAAAGCTCCGCCGGGTTCCTCTGCTGGCAGCTGGCTCCCTCCCTCTCTCCCCGCTGGCGGCCGCAGTATACTCTATGTGGGCCGGTGAGGGAGATCTCTGATCTCCCCACCGGCCCGCATTTGCCCGGTTGCCTGATGGCCAGTCCGGGCCTGTGGGTGACTATAGTGTCCCCAGAGCTAAAGTTATTTTGGGGACTATAAGTCCCTTTAATTCTAAAGGTTCTGTATCTTCACAATCAGTCCATGAGACACCTCAGCCCAATGATAGATATGGGGAGTGTCTGTGTCATCTATACCTCTCTGTCCCTGCTGAGTATCTCAGAAATAATGTCCGTTATACTTACACTGGTTCTATCTGTGAATGTTGTCACTGTATGTGTATTTGACTCCAAGAGGCATTTTATTTTGGAATCTTCATAAACCTAATGTTTAATCAGTCCAGAAGGATATTGCAGAGTTCAAGATTACTTCTTTTTAGCACATATTTGATAAATTGCAAGTGTAAGTTCTATGCATAGTCTGCTCCTCTCTATGCATACTTGTGTATGCAACTTGTATAGGCAGCAATTCATTTTTTGCCTTACATTTATAATAATTATTTTGCATATGCATTTCCAAATTATTATTTAATTAGAATGTGTAATATATATTGAGGAGGCATCAACAGTGATTGATCACCCAGAAAAAAGTGGCGGGTTTAGCCGACCCCCAACCCACATCACCTTGCAGGGAGCACTGCTGGAGCACTCTCTGCCAGGGCTTAGTGCCAATGCACAGCGAGTCTAATGATGCAATGGTGCTTTGCTGTCTAACGAAATTTCCCTTGCGGCCCAGGATGCAGGAACTAAATTGGATCAGCGAAACATGACCCAAAAATCGGGACTGTTGGGGGCATGGTTATGTATATTCAGAGCACTCTACATAGCGCGTGTTGTGGTTATATACATGCAGAGTAGTATGTGTGTTGTGGATGTCTAAATGTGCACTGTGTGTGTTTCAGGTCAGCATATATCTATAACATTTTGTGTTCATGTCCCTGGTCCTGGTCCTTTTATCTTGCAGAGTAAGATGAGACAAATACTTAAAGGAACATTATAGGGTCAGGAACACAAACGTGCTCCTATAGTGTTAAAACCACCATTTGGCTTCTCTTCCCCCCCCTTAATTGGATTGGCTGAAATTGGCAATAAGGCTGGATGGGGTCAGAGCCAAACGCCATTTTGGCCAATCAGCACCTCCTCATAGAGATGCATTAGATCAATGCATCGCTATGAGGAAAATTTAGCGTCTTCATGCAGAGCGTTGAGAGGCTGAACGGCAGTGCTGCCTACTGTGCAGCACTACCCCAGGAAGCACCTCCAGTGGCCATCTGAGGAATGGCCACTGAAGGTGTCCCTAGGGGGCAATGTAAACACTTCCTTTTCTCTGAAAAAACAGATTGCATGAAAATCCCTGAATGATTATACTCACCAGAACAACTACATTAAGCTGTAGTTGTTCTGGTGACTATAGTGTCCCTTTACTACCGCCAATAAATAACTATTTGCATAGCTTTCATGTCATTCAAACCACTCTGGAGTTATTTAGCAAACTATTAATCAAAAAACAAACAAACTTCAGTTCTATTTTTTACAGCTTTGCAGTTTTGGCATAAAATTAGCAAATCCTTTGTCTTCTCTCCACAATTCCCTGTTTATTGAACATTCCCATTATTTCTTGAAAACTAGCATTGCAAAAAACATGCATAACTTTTCCAGTACAAAAAAACCCCCAAAACATTGATTTATCTGTTATCACCATTCTCCACATGCATTTCATCCTGATTTCCTCTTCTATTTTAATTATCTATCTGTAGCATTTAATCCACCTATCTATCCCCCTCGTAGTATCCTGTCCCCTCCTTTCCCTACTGTCTGTTGGTGCTTTATTATCTTAATTATGACAAATATTGATAATATTGTGTTTCACTGTACTCAGCTCTACATGGCAGAAACAGACCAAGCTAAGAGTGAAAGACAGCATATGTACGACTAAGGAAATACCATCTGTCTCAAAGAACTGCTAATCATAGTACGAGGACTCTCAGAGCCTGAGGCCGTGTCGGCCATCTTTAGCCCCCAGATGTTCCTAAATTTCCCATGACACTTATGCCAATACCAGCCTCAAAGCTATTGTATACGTGTGTGTGTGTATATATATATATGTAGATATATATATATATATCAGTATGTGTTCTTATCTATCGTATGCTAAGAGGTTTTGTATGAAACAGTCTCTGGCAATGAGAGGGTTAGAGCTGCAGCAAAGAGAAAGAGCACTCTGTCAGCGTGTCACACGGGGAAGAGATATAGCCTTGACGCAGTCCATTTAAAAACCAATATATTGCATAGCCATGGAGACGCTTTGCAGACGACTGGGAGGATCTGAGTTTATTAATCGATGAGCTGGGTGTCTTGTCAGCACATGGGTCACAGCTCAACAATATGCAGCTGTCACATAGGGTCACAGACCTAGAGCCCAGATGTGTCAAGTATTGCTAGAGCTGTATAGCACTAAACTGTCAGCCATGGCCAATTCTTCACCTCTGCCACACTTAATTACATTTACACGACACAGGACGGACAAGGTCATAGTTCTGCTTAATGGATTCGAGGGGCAGAGGCAATGATGGCTTTCCCTGCAAGGTCACGAACAGACCGAGAGGTCCTGTCGTATTGTGTTACAGTCACACGACAGAATTGTAACACCGACATGTACTGCCGTACGAGTATAGAAAGATAGAAAGGCCAAAAAAAAGTCAGTCACACTGGGTCATTGTACAACAACAACAAGGGACACGGTTCCATTTACTGCACAGAAAGCTGTCTCATAGAATTACTGTAAAATATAACTTAGGGCAATAATTTAGACATATGCAAGAAATAATTATTTGTTTTCCAGGAAAAGTGGCAGCCCTAACAAGGCCCTCAGTTAGAAAATGCCAAATAATTAAAGCCTTACAATTCTGAGCTACCGTGTAGTCAGAGCCTCACACACAGAGCTGCTGCCTAGTCAAAGCTCCACACAGAGCTCTGCTGCATAGAGAATCGCACACAGAGCTGCTCCATGGTCAAAGCCCCACAAACAGAGCTTTCGTATACGCAAAGACTTACATACAGAGCTGCTGCATAGCCAGAGCCCCACACATAGAGCTGCTGCATAGCCAGAGCCCCACACACAGAGCTGCTGCATAGTCAATGCCCCACACACAGAGCAGCTGCCTAGTCAAAGCCCCACACACAGAGCAGCTGCCTAGTCAAAGGCCCACACACAGAGCAGCTGCCTAGTCAAAGCCCCACACACAGAACTGCTGCCTTGTCAAAGCCCCACACACAGAGCAGCTGCATAGTCAAGCCCACACACACAGCTACTGCATAGTCAACACCCCACAACAAAGAGCTGCTGCATAGTCAAAGCTCCAAACACAGAGCTTCTACATAGTCAAACTCCCTCACACAAAGCTGCTGTATAGTCAGAGCTTCACATACAGACAAACACAGAGCTATCACATTGTCACAGAGCCACAACTACACCCATGTTCTAGAGATGACACAAAAGTCAGTACTAAATATATTATTTTCCTCTCAACCAACTGATACAAAGCATTAATTCCGTTTCTTTCCTCTGTTTCAGTGATATGTAACTTCCGTGGATCAGTGTCTCAAGGATTGACTCTGGAATTAGGAGAAACTGTCCATATCTTGGAGAAATGTGAAGGTGAGTGTACTGAAGTAATGTCACCGCACACCGCACACCGCACACCGCACACCAGCGTACAAACATGAGTCCTGTGAGTTACAGGTCTGACAGAGCCACAGGTTTATTCATTAGAGCCCAGATGAAGAAAATTCTGTTAAAATAACTACATTTAAACCTAGTTTACAATCCACATGTTTACTAGAGTCTAATCTAGTTAAAATTTGGTTATTTTAACCGAAAATGAGTACATCTCATTTGGTACCATTCGCTATCTCCTTTAAAATCTGTCATTTTCACACCTAAATCATATAGAAAATATAGGATTTCAAAATTTATCAAGCACTGAATTTCAACCAGGGTCACTCATTTTTGATTTTTTGAACTAATATTTGATTGAAGCAAATTTGTAGACAACCAGCTTCCAGTTCTGTTATATTATCACTTAATTGGATATATCCAACATTGGTTCCTGATTTCCATCCGGACGGGCTGACAACCAGTCTACATTTAATTTAATTTGAGAACAATGTATGGGTTTTGTAGTAAGAATGCCTCTGGATGGTACCTTATTATTTTAATAATTACCTGGCATTTGAACGTAAGTAAATAACCCATCCAGGGTGCCCTGGAGCCTTAAAAGCTCTGTGCATTATGTGAATCTGATAATCTGGGGCAGAAATGAAAACTTTAAAACCTACTTGCCAGGCCTCAACGTTGCTGTCATTGAAATCTTGGAGGGTCAGTGGCACTTTTACCTGGTGTGAATATCTACTCATGAAGGGCTGATTTTGAACTTGCTGATGGCTCTTGGACAAGTGGAAATTTTGAGACCTGGTCTAGAGAGTGAGCAGAAGGTTTGTGGCCCTCTTTGACACAGAAACATATCCCAGCTCTTTCTGAGCCATGCTCACTGTGCGAGGATTTGAATGATATGATGTGTTCCCAGACATTGTACTGAAGCTGGTAAGCAATGAGATAGGAACTAAGCAACATCACATGCAATGTGACTTTGAATTAAGAAATCATTTAGCAAAGTGTTTCTGGCGGTGCTTTAGCATCTAAAGTGACAAAGGCTTGAAGAAACACTATAGGCACAAAAACTACTTTTAACTTAATGAAGCAGTTTTGGTGTATAGATTATGCCCCTGCAGTCTCGCTGCTCAATTCTTTGCCATTTAGGTGTTAAATCACTTTGTTTATACATCCCTAGCCACACCTCCCTGCATGCAACTTGCAGAACCTCGTCAAACACTTCCTGAAAAGGAACCTGGATGTTTTAGGTTCCTGCATTGCACATTCTAATTTAGAATTTCTTATCTCCTGCTCTGTAAATAGCCTCTTAGTCCCTGCAGGTGCCTCCTGTGTGTGATTAAAGTTAAATTTACAGAGCAGGATATAAAAACTTCTAATGCAAGTTAATGTCTGATTGAAAACTAAACATTTTTTTTTAATGCAGGCTATTGAATTATAGCCAGGGAAGGGGTATAAGCAGAAACAAAGTGATTTAACGTCTAAATGGCAGATGCTTAAGCAGTTAGACTGCAGAAGCATGATCTATACACCAAAACCGCTTAAATAAGCTAAAGTTGTTTTGTTGCCTTTAGTATTCTTTTAACAAAGACATGGCTACTTATGGATGTGAGAATTCAAAGTGAATTCAAAGTGAATTTTAATTTTAAGGCCAGGATGGCAAATAACCCTGTTTAGACTGCTGCATTAGTATATCTAGTGAATTCATAGAGTGCTAAATTCATACATCTACTGAATTCATAGAGTGCTGAATTCATACATCTACTGAATTCAAAGAGTGCTGCATTCATATATCTAGTGAATTCATAGAGTGCTGAATTCATACATCTAAGGAATTCATAGAGTGCTGAATTCATACATCTACTGAATTCAAAGACTGCTGAATTTATATATCTAGTGAATTCATATAGTGCTGAATTAATATATCTAGTGAATTCATAGAGTGCTAAATTCATATATCTACTGAATTCATAGAGTGCTGAATTCATACATCTACTGAATTCATAGAGTGCTGAATTCATACATCTACTGAATTCATAGAGTGCTGAATGCATACATCTACTGAATTCATAGAGTGCTGCATTCATATATCTACTGAATTCATAGAGTGCTGAATTCATACATCTACTTAATAAATTGAGTGCTGAATTCATACATCTACTGAATTCATAGAGTGCTGAATTCATACATCTACTGCATTCATACATCTACTGAATTCATAGAGTGCTGCATTCATACATCTACTGAATTCATAGAGTGCTGCATTCATACATCTACTGAATTCATAGAGTGCTGAATTCATACATCTAGTGAATTCATAGAGTGCTGAATTCATACATCTGAATTCACAGAGTGCTGAAACATCTACTGAATTCACAGTGTTGCATTCATACATCTACTTAATTGAGTGCTGAATTCATACATCTACTTAATAAATTGAGTTCTGAATTCATACATCTACTGAATTCATAGAGTGCTGCATTCATATATCTAGTGAATTCATAGAGTGCTGAATTCATAAATCTACTGAATTCATAGAGTGCTGAATTCATAGAGTGCTGCATTCATATATCTACTTAATTAATTGAGTGCTGCATTCATACATCTACTGAATGCATAGAGTGCTGAATTCATACGTCTACTGAATTCATAGAGTGCTGCATTCATATATCTACTTAATTAATTGAGTGCTGAATTCATACATCTACTTAATAAATTGAGTGCTGAATTCATACATCTACTGAATTCATAGAGTGCTGAATTCATACATCTACTGAATTCATAGAGTGCTGAATTCATACATCTATTGAATTCATAGAGTGCTGAATTCATACATCTACTGAATTCATAGAGTGCTGCATTCATACATCTACTGAATTCATAGAGTGCTGAATTCATAGAGTGCTGCATTCATATATCTACTTAATTAATTGAGTGCTGCATTCATACATCTACTGAATGCATAGAGTGCTGAATTCATACGTCTACTGAATTCATAGAGTGCTGCATTCATATATCTACTTAATTAATTGAGTGCTGAATTCATACATCTACTTAATAAATTGAGTGCTGAATTCATACATCTACTGAATTCATAGAGTGCTGAATTCATACATCTACTGCATTCATACATCTACTGAATTCATAGAGTGCTGCATTCATACATCTACTGAATTCATAGAGTGTTGCATTCATACATCTACTTAATTAATTGAGTGCTGAATTCATACATCCACTGAATTAATAGAGTGCTGCATTCATATATCTGCTTAATTAATTGAGTGCTGAATTCATACGTCTACTTAATAAATTGAGTGCTGAATTCATACATCCACTGAATTCATAGTGCTTAATTCATATATCTACTGAATTCATAGAGTGCTGAATTCATAGAGTGCTGAATTCATACATCTACTTAATTAATTGAGTGCTGAATTCATACATCTACTGAATTAATAGAGTGCTGAATTCATACATCTACTGAATTCATAGAGTGCTGCATTCATATATCTAGTGAATTCATAGAGTGCTGAATTCATATATCTACTGAATTCATAGAGTGCTGAATTCATACATCTAGTGAATTCATAGAGTGCTGAATTCATACATCTGAATTCACAGAGTGCTGAAACATCTACTGAATTCACAGTGTTGCATTCATACATCTACTTAATTGAGTGCTGAATTCATACATCTACTTAATAAATTGAGTTCTGAATTCATACATCTACTGAATTCATAGAGTGCTGCATTCATATATCTAGTGAATTCATAGAGTGCTGAATTCATAAATCTACTGAATTCATAGAGTGCTGCATTCATACATTTACTGAATTCATAGAGTGCTGAATTCATACATCTACTGAATTCATAGAGTGCTGGATTCATATATCTACTTAATTAATGGAGTGCTGAATTCATACATCTACTTAATTAATTGAGTGCTGAATTCATACATCTACTGAATTCATAGAGTGCTCAATTCATACATCTACTGAATTCATAGAGTGCTACATTCATATATCTACTGAATTCATAGAGTGCTCAATTCATACATCTACTGTCACGGCTGCTAGTGTGGTCCAACACTCAGAAACTATGTAAACATATACATAAAAAAGGAAAGAAAATAAAAGGACAGAGCGTAAACCGGACCTTAGAATGGCCGGACTAATACGCTGCAGATAGAGAATGGTCAAAGGGAAAGCCGAGGTCAAGGAAGCCAGAAATACTCAGATACCATTTAAACAAGCCAAGTCAGGGGAACTAGAATTTGGAATAACCAGGGAAAAGCCAAGATCAGGATACCAGGAAGTAATATTCACAAAGATAAACGCACTCTCTGGAACCAGGAACAGGAAACTGAATTAGGGATTTAAATATCCCTCTCTGGGCTCTGATTGGTCAGAGGGTGAGCTCTGACCCCAGAACATGCGCGTGCGTTGATGTCGTGATGTCACGCGCACATCTGTATAAATTTGAGGGGCGGAGCTTGTGGTGTGCGCCCAGAAGACGCGGAGGAGGGATTTCCGGCTTGCCGGCGAGCAGGTAAGCTCGCAATATCGGCGAGGTCGTGCCGGTCGGGCAAGGCTGTGCCATGCGGCGGGCCGGGAGCCGCAACCTCTACTGAATTAATGTGTGCAGAACAAACACTGCTCCTGAGCTGATGACTTTTACAATCAATGTTACCAAACCTATACTAATTACTTATTATTGAATAAAATTAAAACAAAGCAAAAGTAAGCCCTGTAACAACAAAATAATTGAATATGTTTACAGGGCATGACTTACTTAAATCTGAGCAGCAGTTTCAGTTAAGGCTGGAAGCCTTTTAAAAAATTAATAGGCTTCTTGAATTGCACAGTATATAGAGTTTGTATACTGCCTGAAGGTAAGGGGAGGGATCCTAAGGATATGGAATGAGCAATCAACTAATTTATATCCAACAGTAAACTCATACAAAATCTCCATGCTACAGGGCAGCACGTTTCGTGCATTGCATCATAACATGTAGTAACTATATACATCTGGTAAAAAAAAATAAAAAATAAAGATTGTTCCAGAAATTCTACATTCTATCGTTACCAGCAGAAGAAGGTTGTTACATTTTTGGTTTGTGATCACTTTGAAAACACAAATGAGTGATACCTGACAAAATTCAGTAAACATTATTTATCGCATACGAACGTTGGATTGTAGTTTACCACTAATGGGGTTATTTCTAAAGTGAGAAATGTTGGGAATTCAATGTAGCCGAACTGGAAGTTAGATAACAAAATAGGTGACATATATATTTTCGGTTGGTTTTGCCTTAAATTTTTTTAAATTCACTTTGAATTCACTTTCCTTTCCCAAAAATCCTCACTTTAGTAAATAAGCCCGTTAGCCTTGTGAATACAAATAAATCTACTAAACTTGAATCAAGTTGTATTAACACTGTTTTTATATGAGCATTCCATATGTTACAGAGTGTGAGAGAGGTATGTCTTTGATGGTAAGCTTTGAACTTATTTAACATGCTCTCCACTGTTTTTAGGTTGGTACAGAGGAGTCTCTATAAAGAACCCTGGCGCAAAGGTAATGTGTCACAGTCACCACACACACATTTTACCTCGTATCCTATGTTTTCTGGATAGCTTGTGTCTCACCATTCTTTGTGAATTTCCTTCATTCTACAGTGGTACCCATTACTTCTGTCTGCTCATCACCTTCTGTTTACCTATATCTCATTACGAAATTAAACAAATAAAGGAGCAACACCAAATATCAACAGAGGAGATATCACTAGTGTGGACTTGGCAACATTTCGACCCAAATGCAGGGTCTTTGTCAGGCCTTGCTGGACTGACCTTCAACGCAGCATGTAAATACAGAATGCTGCCCATGGAGAAGCATTGGTAGCAGAGGAGATGTTGGTTGGATAGCACCACCATTTGTGCACATGTGCATTAACCCCCCCCCCCAATGTTTCTCAATGGAAAAAGCATTTGATTGATTGAGGTCATGATGATCTCAGTCACTGGAGAAGCATCTGCCATGGGGAAATGATGCAATATGGGATTAAAGGTTAGGACAATATTTTTATTTTACTCTTAAAGTGGGACCCTACATCTAACTTGCCTTGAAGAAATACTAATATTAGAGCTAAACTGAAGGTTGGTCCTGCATTTATTCATCCACTCCCGGTTTTCCTCTAAACTGGAATCAGGAAGCCTGGGACAGGTTTGAGCTGATGCTCTAAACCAATCACCAGCTCACTGTTCACTAAAAGTTTCACAAGCCATTTTGTGAACGAGGAGCTACTGATTGGCTTAGAGCATAATCTGAAGCTCTAATTCAATCAGCGTCGCCCCTATCTGAGGCTGTCCAAGGTGTACTTATGCAATTTTAGAGGAAAGCGGAGAGGGGCAGAGCTAACCAATGCTGGATTCTAGACATTGGGGTAAAATGTTCATTAACGGTTTAACTCCTAAAGTTAAGTTGGTTCCAGGGACCTCGTGGCACCATAACAACCTCATTCACATAAAGTTGTTATGGTCCACGGAGTGTACCTTTAATTTGAGATTGCATTTTGGTTGATGAATCATTTTCCTTTGTGTAAGTTATGAATTCTGCACACATCTGAGCGGCATTTTTAATGCCAATCAGCATGGAGAAGTTTTCAGGAAAACATTGAGGATCTGACAATTCTTTATCAACTTTTGTTAAACATATCTCTAAAAACTGCACTGTTTTTCTACTATGATCTCTGTACAGAATGCTGTCACACTGAACTCTATTGCCTCTCACTGGCTGCACCAGTCATTACCTATCACTGTGTCATGTCACCCTCCCTTTGCCATCTTTAAGGAACCCCTTGCGGTATATGACAGAGCCCTGACTAAAGCTGCCCCATCTTTTTCATACTGAGCCGAATGAGTCACATGCCACGCCTGCATCCAGCTGTACATTTGCATAAGTAATTGCCCACTCGTTAACAGTTCATTAGTGCTAGTGAAAGCTTCAAATCTATAAAAAGGAGTCAGGGAAGAGTCCCGCAGAGCAGATACTGTGCTAGTGTTGTTCGGATATATTGTATCAACTCTTTGCCTCAATTGTACATTTATTTTAGGTTATATGTGTTTTAATGTACATGTATGTACACATTTTTCTTCACCATATGTTGGCTGCTTGTAGTAGATCTGCATTTCTAAACCCCCATTTTCTTATTTTACATTTGTGCTTTTTTTAAAAATGTTTTTGCAAATGTATGCATACATTTATGGTCTTTGTATTTAATATATATTAGGTGCATTGTAATTGTGTGCCATATGCTGTATGTTGCTAGGATGTGGGCTCCTATGTTGATAGATGTGCAATCTAAGGAACACACCCTTAAGCATCATCACGTCCGTGCAAAGCCTGGAATCGGGACTGGCTCCCGGGAAGAGCAGCATAGTAAATTGGCTAACGCACAAATAAAGCAAACGACTTTTGACTAAGCTCAAGAGGCTGGGGAATCCAAAGAGAGATGGATCATGGTCCTGTTTGGACTGAAGGATGCATAGTCTGTTTGATAACGAAATATTCAGGTTATGGGCGAGCTATGACAGGGACAGTAGAGGTCAGATACAAAAACAGGCCCATAGAAAAATGTCCAAAAAACAGACACAGAGCGGGCTAGGGTTTATGCAAGTGGATAACCAGAATAATTAAGTACTGTCTGGCTCTTGCCTTTGGAATGTAGAGGTTGGATCACTCTAAGGATACATGTTTGATATGGGATACCTCTGTCTGCATCCGCTAGTCAACATGGATTATGATGGACAGTTGCACACCTTTGCAAGCAGAGTCAGTGATGCAGGCATGCGACCATTCGTTGCCTTGTCGCCATGACAGAAAACAATATTTCTAAATAATTCCCATTTTTCAAAAAAAGAGCAATTTATATAATATTTATGATGTTACCTTCCATGCAGCTATGCAGGACTTTTAAAATTTATTTTAGCAAGGACACAAAAAGAAGAAGAAACGTTGTAATGTTTTGATACTCAGACCCCCCAGTAATTCTGCAAAATTGTTTAATGTGTTATTTATGATGTTTGTTTACAGGAAAGTGTAAATTGATATGCTTTCACTTTTTTTCCATGTGTCTGTATTGATTGGTCCAATTGACTCTTATTGTTTTGACAAACTGTAATTGGTGATAAAAGTGGGATCCTTGAGGGTTTTCTCTCAAAAGAAATTGGTAGAAGATAATATTACTGTAGAGTAGCAATATGCTGACACCAGATAAACAGGCGATGCATAAATGTAACGTAATTAGCATTACCAGGTATTTTGTCATGTAAATTATATTGTGTCCAGGTGTGTTGATGAATCAGCTGCAAGGAAGATTCCTTGCAATCAATAAATGTACAAAACTAATCGAAGAACATTATTACGTATTAAGCACATTGTTAAGTGCTAAGGCCTGAGTTGCAGACCAAGCATAGCAAATTGTATCTATTTTACCTCATTTTATTTTAATGCATACAAGTTAAAATACTCCATTATATGCTTACACAATTAGTGTGTGTTTTAAGTGTAATCCGACTACCATGCATTCTATTATAATGTTGCAGATGCAAATCAATAAGTAATATCAGAGACAAGCAATCATAAAGCATATCATGGTGCTTAGAGTTTAGTTAGACAATGTACATTTGCATTATAAAACCTTATTAGCCAGGTGGCCCCAAAACAATTTTTTTCACAGTGCATTGCAATGTTTCAATATGGATTTTTTTTCTTGTGCTACATTCTTTATTGTACAGCAAATGCAGTGTTTTTGCTAAATTGGGAATAGTGGAGACTTGATGAGGGAATTCTAAGTTTTAAACAAAAATAGATGAGTTTGGACAAAAATTGAGTTTGGAAAATTTCCTATTCAACTATTGTGGCTTAAAGTGGCTTTTTAAATTTTTTTGTTAATAGGCGTGTCCCCGCTCGACCCACCATTTGCCCTGTTTTTTTTTTTTGTTTTTTTTTTAATACTTTTTTGCCTAGTTACTGCTTTTCCTTATGTAGAATCAGTAAATTGACAAAAGTTGACAAAAGGTGTAATGCTTTAGTTAAGCGTTCCGTCCTTGATCAATTTTGTTATTGGCCCTATGTGTAGGTCACCTCTTTGAAGTGCCAAGTCACACCTCCCTCCACGCATCACTAAGTCTCAGCGTGAACTGGGTATGCGCATAATCTGATGTGCTTGCCAATCTACAGGCATATGATACTATTTCTGGGCACCACCATCTTAGAAACTTGAAGATGGCCGAACCTAGAAAGAAGAAGACCTGGATGGTTCGGACAGCTGTTTCACACGGTAAATTAAGCCAGTCCAAGGGTAAAAAATGGTTGGGACCAGGGGGTGTTGGGTGCTTTGGAGAAGCGGATCCCTTGGTTCTTTGCCAAGGGATCCATAATTGACAGAGCTGCTTTAAATGGAATCTCTAATATTAAAAGTGCAAACACTTCTAACGTTAGATTTTCTTCTAGGCAATTTAGATGCAGGGCTCCACTTTAAGTGTAAAATAAAGACATTGTACTAACCTTTAATCCCATATTGCACCTGTCTCCCCATGGCAGACGCTTCTCCAGTGGCTGAGATCATCTTAGATGTTGACCTAACCAATCAAATGTTTTCCGTAGAGAAGCATCAGAGGGTTGAATGTGCGTGTGCGGCAATGACTGTGCTCCCCAATCAACATCTTCTTTTACAAATGCATTATACCAATAATATTGCATGACTGTAATAGGAAGAACTTCTAATGATTATATGAGTCACAGCCACTAGAGGTGTCCTTAGAGACAAATGTAAACAGAAAAGGCATGGTTTTTTACAGTGCAGCGAGTTTCGCAGGAACAGGATTCGTGCACAAAAACCACTACAGTAATCTTTAGTGCTTCTGGGGCTTTGAGTGCCCATATAAAAACTGCAATGTTTTTACCTGTTGTCCACGATACCATACCTACAAGTTTTGTTCAAAGTGGATTATAAATACAAATGACTTGGAGAATGCTACCAATTCAACTAGTTTGTCCTCAATTCCTTACAGTTCATATTCTTACATGAATGATATTTGTGCGTATCTTGTGCATTGTATAATGCACTCATTGCAGGCTTAATGTTGGATTAAACTTGCCACTGTCAAGGGTAAATCAGCTTGGATTTGGAACCTTGAAGTCAAACACAATACTATAACAAATAAATATAATTTCTAAGCTGAATTCAATTTTGACTCATTACAGTTTGTATTTACTGGCAGAAATTTGGCCTTGGCGTTTTGTGTCTAGGAGACCGCAAAATGACTATTGGAGAGAGAGAGAATAAACTGTGTAAATAGAAAAAACTGAATCACAAATGAAATAGGTGCTAATGGGTTATAGAGGCCCAGGATGATGGGAGGTTCTAAGAGAGATACTGATTTTTGCAATACATTATTTTCATAATAGAGTTTTGAACATTGAGTATTCCAATTTATTTGAACCTTATATAACTCTCTATCGTGCATAGCCAGAACGGAACCAAAATAATGGGGCTTGTTCACTAAATTAGTGATAAATAACTGAAGACTTTCACATTTCAGGGAGGATAGATCTGGAAAGAGAATTGAGTTGAGCTATTTTTAGATTAAAATGGGTAAACCGCTTGTCCTTTCTCCCCAATTGTAATAACCCCCAATATGCTGAGAGCCTGAACGCTGGCTGAGCATGATTGAAGTAAAACTACCACAACAAGAGGACATAGTCTTAAATTAGAGGGAAAAAAGGTTTTAAAAATATCAGGAAGTACTACTTTACAGAGAGGGTAGTGGATGCATGGAATAGCCTTCCCGCTGAAGTGGTAGAGGTTAACACAGTAAAGGAGTTTAAGCATGCGTGGGATATGCATAAGGCTATCCTAACTATAAGATAAGGCCAGGGACTAATGAAAGTATTTAGAAAATTGGGCAGACTAGATTGGCCGAATGGTTCTTATCTGCCATCACATTCTGTTATGGGAAATGTAGATTCGACACAGATAACTGGCTTAGAATGAACAATTTCATCTCCTATACTGGATTTACATAGGCTATTGACTGACATGTATCCCTTTGCAAAGCACTGAATGGTTTTTTGTATTGTTTTTAAAAAAAATGTTTTTTCCCTTTTGTGCTTTATGCAGTTACTTTCTTTACTTAAACTAGCTGAATGAGTTAATTCTGTTTTTAACTCCTCTGCGGCAGAAAAGCTGACAGATGCCTCTGTTAATCTGTTTGGAGAGCAAGAAGTGTCTAAGAGGGAGTGAGTTCTAAAGAGCTAGTGTAGATGAAGCTGGGCCTGTATTGTAGGCCTCTCTTTATTTTAACTTCACTGCAGTTACATAAGCAATGCCTTCACTGTGGCATCCAAGGTTACATGTGTTTGTGCTTAGTTCAGTACCATGGACAGAAAATAGCTGATGTGAAAGGCCATTTAGCTGGAACAAGTGTTTTGGCACACAGCTGTAAGTGTACGAGCATGAAACCAGTGCCTCACTCATTCATTTTATATTTCTGTTATTGCTTTATCTTTCTTTTAAATGATGGTGTATACATTTAAAAAAAATGAACACAAAACAAACATGGAGTAAGACATCAGGGCTCAATCTCTAAACTAGGAATAGGGGGGATTTACAGACTATAGGCCCAAATAGCTGATTTGGAAACGTTTTCAAACTAACTATTTACAGCTTGACTTAAATTAGCATTTCTCTGGTTAGTTCGCATAAATATTCCTTTTTAAGGGAATGAAGCCCATTGTTTAATTTTTCATTTACATTTTGATCCAGCATAGCTTCCTGGGCGTATATCATCACCGCTACATGCTGACCATGTAAAGTGCTGCCCTACTGTATATAGAATTTGTATGCTGCATGAAGGAAGCTTGTTCATTAATCAAGTAGGAATTAAAGAACTTCCTGGATTTAGTTAAAGGAAAACTGTAGGCACCCAGACCACTTCATCACTTTGAAGTGATCTGGGTGCAGTGTCCCTGTCCCGTTTAGTCCTGCAATATAATACATTGCAGTTTTAGAGACACTGCAATAATTACCTTCAGGTACTAAGACTCAGACAGCCACTAGAGGCACTTCCAGGATTCTAACGTATTCTGAGTCCCTTAAATGATGCTGGACGTCTTCACTCTCTGCATGTGTACATCCAGCATTAGTCAAAACCCCAAAGGAAAGCATTAAAGCAATGTGCATTAGGTCCCCCTGTCTGATGACGGAGGAGGCGGAGCACCGATCCAGCGCTGAGGGACATCGGCACTGGGATCGGGTAAGTGACTAATACGTTTTTTAACTCTTAACTGCTATAGGGGAGGCCGCGCGGCAGGAGGGACCAGAGGGCACTACTGGTTTGTATTCCTAACACTATATAATCTCTTTAATTGATTCCCTCAGCAGGAATAAATGACACAAGTTCAGATAAATATTGTGGTTCTGGGAACGCCTTGCTGACCTCACTTTCCAGGAAATGCATTTTATGATCCTTGAATAACCGAAAATATTATGAAACTATTTTGAGCAGTATTCATATGTAGTGTGATAAACATAATTTCTTTACCATTCCATTAAAGGAACACTATAGTCACCTAAATTACTTTAGCTAAATAAAGCAGTTTTAATGTATAGATCATTCCCCTGCAATTTCACTGCTCAATTCACTGTAATTTAGGAGTTAAATTACTTTGTTTCTGTTTTTGCAGCCCTAGCCACACCTCCCCTGGCTATGATTGACAGAGCCTGCATGGAAAAAAAAACTGGTTTCACTTTCAAACAGATGTAATTTACCTTAAATAATTGTATCTCAATCTCTAAATTGAATTTTAATCACATACAGGAGGCTCTTGCAGGGTCTAGCAAGCTATTAACATAGCAGGGGATAAGAAAATCTTAATTAAACAGAACTTGCAATAAAGAAAGCCTAAATAGGGCTCTCTTTACAGGAAGTGTTTATGGAAGGCTGTGCAAGTCACATGCAGGGAGGTGTGACTAGGGTTCATAAACAAAGGGATTTAACTCCTAAATGGCAGAGGATTGAGCAGTGAGGCTGCAGGGGCATGTTCTATACACCAAAACTGCTTCATTAAGCTAAAGTTGTTCAGGTGCCTATAGTGTCCCTTTAAAGGGAATTGCTCATTGAATGCAAGATTATCTAATTCGGTTATTTTTCCATTGTGTTTCTTTTGATCTAAAATGTATGTTTCCCTATGTTAAAGAATAAAACTGATCAAAGTGATACTGCCATGCTTCTCTGTTTTGGTATACAAAACGTTTAATAAAAAGTATTATTATGACAGTTTCCCTGACTGATTACCTATAAACTTTAATGGCTGCCAAATATAACATTACTTTTCATTATTACTGAGATTGATAGCCAGGGAAAAATTAATTAGGATTAAGTATGACATTTTCATTTTTAGTCAGTATATTCCCTTCAAGATTGACCTAATTAGATGACTTATGTATTAATTAATTAGAAAAATCTGGCCAGTTTTCAGTGGGTGAAAGATTCTCTTGGCCAGTCACGCTCTAGGCTGTACTGGATTAGACTATTTTTTTAATTTGTGTAGATGAAATGTCTCTGTTGTTCAGCTCATTTCCTTGCATAGTACTATCCTGCCCCAGCGAGTCCATAAATGGAACTTGGATACTGAAGAATTGTATAGCTATTTTTGCGTTTTCCCAATCAGTCTATGATTAGAGTATACACCAGTAGGAGTAGAACTAAACAGTAAAAAAGCTTGATAAAGTTACACGGTATTGTGGAATAATATCATCAGGACTATTCAAATTTAAAAGAACAGGATAGTCACTCAGATCACTTGATTGAGATGAAGTCCTCTTAAGTTTTTGAGAAACAGCATTGTTTACAATGCAGGACTGAATCCATCTGTAGTGGCTGTTAGTATGACAACCACTAAAGGTGCTTCCGCTGCATTAAAACTCAAATATGTGAAGCATTGATTGAATGCTTCCCTATAAGAAAGTTGATTGCACATGTGGCACATACCTTCTCCCTGATGTTGTGGGAGGGCGTGAGCAGAGCCAAGAAAACCTCAGCCCTGAAAAAGGTAAGTAAAATAAAATTTTTATGGCAAACGTGTGTACACCTATGTACAGATTTGTATTCCTAATACGATGGTATTAGTTCCTTTTTGTAACATATTCTTCCTCACCTTGCGGTATCTGCGCTCAGCGGCCATGTGTCAGAGTACCTGACTCCTGCAACATGTTGGTGGACGCCGGCCGCTGCGGATCCACATCAAATTATTGCCCCACGTCCGCCCACGGGGATGACGTCGGCATGCGTGTGACATCACGTGGGAGTCGCACACGCACATTCTGGGGTCAAAGGCCGATGTCGGCCAATCAGAATTGTAAAAGGTTTATTTAAAGGTAGTGCCAGGAAAACATCCCCGCCGGGCTGGATGGCGAGGAAAGGGTTAAATCTTACCTTTTTTCCAGCGCCGGGCGGGGAGCTCTCCTCCTCCTCTTTGGCTCTTCTCCTTCTCTGAAACTGCTATGTTTATAAAAAAAGGGTTAATCCTAGAGGGACCTGGCACCCAGACCACTTCATTAAGCTGAAGTGGTCTGGGTGCCTAGAGTGGTCCTTTAAACGCATTTCTACTTCATTGCCCTGTCGTGGTTTCCCTAGTGGTTGTCCAAGAGTATAATATGTTTCTGAGCGTTTATTTCTGGTTATTGACTTTGGCTTCGTTTGACTTCCCTGTATTCTGGTATCCCTGACTTTTGGTTTCCCTCATCCTTGTGTCTCCTTCCGTGTCCCCGACCTCTGCTAGTATTCTGACTATTCTCTGGTACATTAAGTCTGGCCATTCTAAGGCCCGGTAAGACATTACCTTTTAGTCCTAGGTCTGATACAATTCTACGTGCTGGATACTTTTAAGGCCAGAGTAGCCAAACTGAAAGCATAGCTGATTTAGAGCGCTGTACAAGTTCTGCTATTTTTTACCTTAAATTTTAAATTCACTGTTGAATTATGTACCTGTCCATAGTAACTCCAGTAGGGTTATTTATTGAACTTGAAATTGTAGGGCAAAATAGCCAAGCTGTGACTATTGCAGAGTTTGGAGACATTTTCCAGGTCAGTTATTTTTGCCTAAATTTGGCCATTGTTGTTTAATTCGTAACAATTCAATGTTTATTGAATAACCCTGCATTATTGAACTTAATGCATTGAGCGAGCACGAAGGGAATATAAACAAAATACACTTTCAGGATTATTTACTAACATGAGAATTCAAAGAGAATTTAACATTTAAGGCCTGAGTAGCTAAACTGAAAAAGCATAGCTGGCTTAGAGAAATTTTCAATACAGTTATTTTGACCTTAAATTGCAATTCACTTTGAATACTCACTGTAATAAATAACGCTGTTACTCTGGCAAAGCCAACAGCCTCCCCTCACTGATGTGTCACTTTAATAATTTTGTATACATTTAACACATTTTCCAACAATTGAATATGAAAAAAAAAAAAATCAGAAGAGAGCTTGTAATTGCACAAAATTTACTACGGGTTGTTTAAATGAAAGCATATCACCATGCTGGGAGTATTAAGTGACAAAATTGCTTTAAGCTTTTAATTTTCGTATGATTAAGTGTACAGCCATCACAAGGTGCATGAAAATCTAAACTGGCACTCTGTCGGACATTAATGATTTGAACGCTTGATCCTTATATTTCCTAGGGTTGAATGGAAAGCAAACTGAAAATAGCAGATAGTAGGGGAGTAAAAAAAGAGTGACACATAGTGACACAAATAATGTATTCTACACGAAGAACTACAAAGAGTACAATAACTGTGCCATAGAAGTCTATTTTAGGATAATTAAAGGTTGCGGTATGCTTGTGCATGGTGAGAGTTTATTTAAAATATAGGAAAGGATACATTAAAGGGACATTGTGAGCACACAGATCCCCTTATCTCATTGAAGTGGATTGGGAGCAGTGTGCCTGCCCCCCTTAGCCCTGCAATGTAAAATGTTGTTTTGGAGAAACTGCAATGTTTACATTATAGGGTTAAGACTGCCTCTAGTGGTTGTATACCAGACAGCCACTAAAGATTCTTCCTGCTCTTTCACGGAGTTTAACTCCATGAAATAACGTTGATGTCCTCACAATGTACAGGGAACAAGACCTTGTGTGCGCTGCGTGTGCCGCACATGCGCATTATGTTCCCCCTCAATGCTGCCGTCAGAGGTGATGGAGCAAGTGCTGAGGGACTCTGGCGCTGGTATCGGGTAAGTATTCAAATGGTTTTAACCCTTTAATTGAGGAAGGGGGGCACTACAGCGTTAGGAATACAACTTTAAATTGTGAACATTATACTGTTTCTTTAAGACTCAACTTGTACAGCATCAACATATTCTGCAGCGTTGAACATAAGGTAAATGGGTATTAGGCAAACAGGAAAAAGAGGTGTTAGTGAATTAATGTGATATAGTGCTCATATGTTTGTCTGATCAAACAGGGTTATTTACTAAAGTTAGAATTGTCAGTAGTTGAAAGTGATTTTTAGACCAAAGTAGCCAAAATTGAAATATTTTCCAAGTCAGATATGTTTTCAGGTTTCTTTGTTTTTTTTGTCAGTCAATGTATATTGAGGTTTTATGAATGGCATATGATAAGATAAGTAGATACAGGTAGGCAGGTAAGCTAGTAAAGACAAACAAGGCACCATGGATTGTTAATCAGCAGAAAGGTTAGGGGAGAGAATGTTTCCCACACAAAGGATAAAACGGATAAAAATTAGCCATACTCAACTCTGGTAAGACAGTGGTATGGCGGTTGGGGCAGAAGTGGCCTAACAGTGTGGGGAAGGGGGGTAGCAGGGAGAAGTGTAAAGGGGAGAGAGGAAAGAATATTTGGGGGTATGGGTGGGGAAGAGGTGTTGGATTTGTGTAAAAGTTAGGGGGCTGCAATACCACCGAGGTAGCAACTTGTAACTAGAAAAGCTACAATTTCTGTGGAAATTGTGTGAAGTGTTCTTGCCTCCACCAGTAGTCTACAACTACTATGGATCCTACAGCGAAGAGCTTTATATTGTGAGAATCACACAGTCGCAGTTTACATATTGCCCTTCATATTTTAGGTGGCTAGAGTGGAGTTTCAATGAATGTCAATGGACGGCGTGAGTTGCAAACAAATGGTCATATTGTGAAAACTATCAGGACTATGGCTTAGCCGTGGACATGTTTAGTGGCAGCAGGGATAGCTGAACGTTTTGATATAAGATTTGTGTAGGTGGGCTTGAAAATGAGGGAGTGGTGGCAGTTTAGAAATCATGTCCTGATTTTTCAGCTTTTGCCAGCTCCCACTCTAGCTTTGAACAATTTGCCATTCATTCCTATGGGACCAATTTTGCCACAAAAACGATGATATTCCGTGAACCATTCGGCGAAATTACTTTCCTGTATGAAAGAGCCAATAGAGGCTTTGTGGGTATACTTCCAATTTGACCATGTTGGCCGTAACCATCACATTCAGCTTGTATTCGATTTGACTGATAGACAGTTCTCACTGTAGTGAATAACACTGTTGGGGTTATTTAATCATTTCCAAGTGGCTCTGTACTGAATGGGGATCAGACTGCAAAATCCAGACATTGTTCAGTTCAGGTCTTCAGTGGGCTTAATCTGGTTCTAATTTGAGCTCAGCCGAACACTGCCATATGGGTAAAATCCAAACCTGAATGCTTCAAATGTAGGGAGCAGCAAGTGGGGGCTATTTAATTAAAGAAAAGTCGAGTTATCCTAATGTGTCCACCCTCCTGCCCCCACTATGGTTAGATGGTGAGAGCTATTATAATATAAGGCAGGTGTCACTTCCCTCAAGACTTGCCTTATTAGCCAACCGCTCAGAGGGCTCTCTCTGCTATTGCATAATATGGGAAATGTTTCCACACAATGTAATAGTTACATGGCATAGAAGAGCCTTTATAAAGGCTTTTTCCACTAACACGGCTCAGCCTGTGCTAAGCATCCGGATAGAAAAGACAGTGACATCAGGATAGAATAGAGGGGCAGAAGCATCATTGTCCAAAATAGGGACTGTCCCTACCAAACAGGGACACTTGGTATGTATGGATCCCGAGATCCTTCACAAGCCTTTAATCAGCAGCTGTTTAAATCTCCCAGAAGTCCTAGCTGTGTACTGAATGACCTGTTGTGCAGAGGTTTTTGGTATGTGCTCAGCAGTCCAAACAGAGATATGTGAGTCCAAACAGGATTGGGTGAGCTAATTCCTGGTTTATGAAGAGCTCACTTCAGAAGCTGCTTTGCCTGAGGGTTTGATGCAGCAGTTGGAACGTTTATTTTTGATGATTTTTAATATATTTTTCTCATGTTGTTTTAACGTGTTATCGGTATCATGCATTAAAAAAAATAAGTGTTCCTTTAAAAGAAGGCATAAGCAATTTATAAAGCACTCCATGATGGTGCAAAAATGCTAATGACAGAATGCTGTAAAAGGATTTCAGTGTATTACATTAAAATATAAAAATAAAGAAACCCATTTAAAGTAAAACCGTATTCATAATTAATAAACTATAGCTGCTCACTTAGTTCTCTGGCTCCTTATTCCTGATAGCGGACACCTTTTTGTGAGTATAGTCTTCCTCCCTCCCCCCTCCCCATCTACCTTATATCTCCTATTTTATTTGTGTCCGCTGACTAATTGATCAGCATATTTATTTTCCATGTATAATTGCACTCCATCTTCCATATCCATATCTTTTGGCCTCCACATAGAAAAACTTGCATCTAAAACTAGGTGCCCTGTACAGAAACAAATCCTGCCTAAACCCTTCAGTAAAGGAAAAGATTGAACAGTAAATGCTGATGCCAATCATTGGTTATGGGGATGTAGTATATGCACCTGCACCGCAATCCCACATTAATAAACTCAATACATTGTATAACTCGTTCTGCCGATTTGTGCTACAATGTAATTACAGGACCCACCATTGTGACATGCTAAAAAAACTAAACTGGTTGTCGCTGGAATCCAGACGCACCCTTCATCTTTCCAGCCTTGTGTTTAAGAGCTTTTCTGGGAAACTCCTACCCTACCTGAGCAGAATGCTCTCCTCGGCTGTTCCCACTTCCTATAACCTCTGATCCAGTACCAACACTTTATTTAGTCTACCTCAATACAAAAAGAAAGCAGCCCAATTCTCCTTCTCCCACAGAACGCCGCAATTGTGGAACGACCTCCCGCACACTTTAAAATCTTCCACAAGCCAAAGTTCTTTAAGAGATCCCTCTCTACATACCTCAAAACAGAATGCACATGTCATGGTTGATTATATATTTCCTACCTGTTCTATGTTAAATTTTGTATACACCCTGTTCCAAATTATTGTGCAAATTCTATTTAAGTGTCACAAAGATTAAATATTTTGTTTTTCAGTTTAACTTATGGATGGCATTGTGTCTCAGGGCTCTTTTGATCACTGAAAACAATCTCAGACACCTGTGATAATTAGATTTCCAGGTGAGCCCAATTTAAGGAAAAACTACTAAAGGAGGGTGTTCCACATTATTAAGCAGAGCACCATTTTCATGCAATATGGGGAAGAAAAAGGATTTCTCTGCTGCCGAAAAGAGTGAAATAGTTCAATGCCTTGGACGAGGTATGAAAACATTAGATATTTCACAAAAACTTAAGCGTGATCATTGCACTATTAAGAGATTTGTGGCTGATTCAGAGCACAGATGGGTTCGTGCAGATAAAGGCACATTGAGGAAGATTTCTGCCATATCCATGCATCAGATCAAGAGAGCAGCTGCTAAAATACCATTACATAGCAGCAAACAGATATTTGAAGCTGTTGGTGCCTCTGGAGTCCTACGGACATCAAGGTGTAGAGTCCTCCAGAGTCTTGCAACTGTGCATAAACCTATTCGGCCACCACTAACCAATGCTCACAAGCAGAAACGGCTGCATTGGGCAGAAAAATACATGAAGACTAATTTTCAAACAGTCCTGTTCACTGATGAGTGCCATGCAACCCTGGATGGTCCAGATGGATGGAGTAGTGGATGGTTGGTGGATGGCCACCCTGTTCCAACAAGGCTGCAACGTCAGCAAGGCGGTGGTGGAGTTATGTTTTGTGCCGGAATCATGGGAAGAGAGCTGGTCGGCCCCTTTAGGGTCCCGAAGGTGTAAAGATGACCTCTGCAAAGTATGTGGAGTTTCTGATTGACCACTTTCTTCCCTGGTACAGAAGGAAGAACTTTGCTTTCCGTAATAAAATCATCTTCATGCATGACAATGCATGCTGCAAAGAATACTCTGCATCAATGGCTGCTATGGGGATAAAAGGAGAGAAAGTCATGGTGTGGCCTCCATCCTCCATGACCCCAATCCTATTGAGAACCTTTGGAGCATCCTCAAGCAAAAGATCTATGAGGGTAGGAGGCATTTTCCCGAAGGCCCTTGATGATCTGCGAACCACATAAACAGATTTTCTGGAAGCGCCTTCATTCACCCAGATCTTTCATTATGGTGCTTTGGAAATCTTCCGTACTAAGGTCTTTTTGTTTCCTGACACCCTGTGTAGTTGTGTTGGTAAACAGACTGGCCAACCCGTGTTATGGAGACTGGGGCTGTGTCAGAGCAGAAGATCTCCGAATGACGCTTTTTCTTGCCAATTAATGTCATTCTCCGTCCATGTCCCTAAATTGGAAAGGGGTAAAAACCAGTATTCGAATGAAACACTTTTGAGACTTGTCGTAACGTGTTGCTTTCTATCTATTTTAAATTGAATTGCATATAAAACATTATGTGATTGAATCCAATAATCCCTTTCATTACCAAATTCTTTGCCGAAACATAAACGTGAACTCTTTGTATTTTGTTGTAATGTAAATTTATGTTCAATATTTTTTTATTTAGATACATTTTACATATCTAGTACATAAAATAAGATAAAATGTCAATTCTGTTCAGATTTTGTTCAGGGCAAATAATTAAAAAAAAGAACTGACAAGTTCACGTCATGTATAATGGAACATTGCAGGCACCATAACCACTTCAACGGATTGAATTTATTATGTGCCTGGAGTAACGGGTACCTGTTACAGCATCAATGTTAAATGGCTTACTTGCTTTTACTGCAGCCAAAATAGCAAAATAGTTGAGGTAGAGCGATCCATCACGCCAATCCTTGGTCATAACTCTACTCCACCATATCGCAAGTCCAAGCTGCAGGTTGCTGGAGACACAGCATCTTTGATAACTGGTAAATAAACTGTTTAACATTGATGTAGGACTTGGTACCCGCAGCCTTCAGGCATCATTACCACTTTAATTAGTTGGAAGTGCGCATGGTTCCTATGTGAAGGACTACTTACTGAAACATTTATTTTTGGTGTCGCTCCCAACTTACCAAAAAAAAAAACAACAGGACTCAAAAGATCCCAAATAACTATATACTGTACTTCAAAACCTTTTCTATCAAATTCAATGGGATCTGTATATGGTTACTAAATCCATCTGGGTAACTTCTGAAAGCATCTAATATTAGCCAGTCTCCAGTCTGTTGCGGTACACTGTAAGAGCTATGGCAATGGCTGGTATGATTAGGGAATGGAGTGGTAGAAGGAATCTGCTATCCTAGTTTTCTGTCTACTTACCGAATCATAGTAATCTCCTCCTCTAATAAGCTTCCTGTTTTCATGTGTGGAGAATGGGTAGCCATGTTCTGCTTCATTCTGAAAAACAACCAAAAATAAATGTGAACAAAATAGACAAAGGGAACAGCAACGCAAGGCTTTCAAGGTGAATTACTTGACATTGTTATATATTAAGTGCTTTTACTTTACCTTAGTTTGAGTGCTGTGTATAGGAGGCAGCGTAAGGTGTTTAGCACGAGAGGACATCTCCACGGTAGTTGTGATAGGCACAACTCCTATGTGCTGGTACTGAGAGTAAAATAATTATAAAAAAATAAAATAGATATGTATGAATAAATAAAATGGAAGTTAATTAATCACAACAAATGTATATTATCTAAAAATCCTATGTTTTTACTGATACCATGGCAAGTTTACACAAGGGGTTAAATAAAATAAATAATTAAATAAAATAAAATAAGTTTTCATTAGCTCTCATGGGGTATGAGAAGCTCATACTGAACCTAATGGGGCTTCTTAATATGCTGATTTTAAACAATTCACTTGATACACCCCGAAGAAAACATGCATATATTTAACTATGCATTTTATTATTAAGATCTCTTGTCTTCCGTATTTGCAAGCTTTCCCCTTCTTCCCAGTCCAGACTTTCTGTGTCTGCCAACCACAGACCTTCTAAGGCAGCTCAGTGAGGCGCTCTGGGCAATTGTTGGCTTCTTGAGTTTAGCTCCACTGAGCAAAACAAATCAGGAAGTGACAGAACTAATTGGCTTTGCTCAGTGGCATACATACAATCCATGGGGCCCCGGTGCGAAACTGATCCATGGGCCCCCCTACCCTCCCCTCCCACCCTTCTACCCTGACCCTCTCCCCCCTGACTGTGGCCCCCCCCAACACATATATACAGACATAAACACACACCCCCCGACAGACACATACATACACACATGCAGACACATACATACAGAGACACACATACAGAAACACAGACACACAGATGTAGACACACACACAAAACAGAGAGACACACACACAAAACAGAGAGACACACACATACATACACACATACAGAGACACACACACATACAGAGACACAGACACACACATACATACAGATACACACACACACATACTGAGACACAAACACACACATACAGATACACAAACATACATACATACATACAGAGACACACACAGACACACACATACAGAGACACACACACACACAAAATGTTTCCTACCTTTTGTTACTTTCCCCAGGGTCCAGTGGGGGCTCAGCCTGATGGGCTCAGCCTGATGGGCTGATAGCTGGGAGTAGTGACCGGGGAGTCACTTTCTCCCAGCAGTGATGTCATCACAGGGGGCCCGGTTGCACTTTTAAAGTGCACAGCGCTGACTGGGCCCCCTCACAATCCATGTCCATCGGGTGGCCCTGACAGCATGGGCCACCCGATGGACCCCTTAACATGCGGCCCTGGCGGTTTTCCGCACGGGCCAGGGCCACAAAATGTGGCAGCTGGTACCCGTTCGCGGGGATCCGCAGGGCGGCCGGGCCCCCTGGAGTGATGGGCCCGGTCGCAGCTGCGACCCCTGCGACCATGGTATGTACGCCGCTGGATTTGCTAATCGGTGAAGACCTTCAAAGTCAAATCTTTAAGGGATAAGGGCTTTGCCAACATTGGTCCTGAAGAGGTAAAACTAGGTTTAAAATAAAATAGGAGTATATGCTGTAATAAGCTCAGCCCGTTTATTCATTAACTAGTACATGTCCTGTCAGTAAAATGATAAATTAAAATATACTACACAGACAGACACCATGATGGTTACCTTCATCACACAAAGAGACAACCACTCCTGCAAGACAGAAAACATAACTTAGCTTTACTTATCCACTCTCCATCCTTCTTAGTAGAGGGATTGTTTACTTTTCCTCTGGGCATTTTAAGAGCTAGCGATCCGTACTAGTGCTACATTTCTGTTTACAGAAATATATACCTAAAGGTTAACCTGAATTTAGTCACTGTTATCTCTGGAATTTAGATATGTAAATAATGAGTCTTCATGGCATGCAAGTCCTTTTATAGCTGCTGAGAGACTGTGACATACATGTGAGTGGACTGTAATGTAAAGAAACAATGACATCAGCAGGTAGCAGTATGGTTTAATCCCTTAAGTACCACATCTCAAAATTCACAATAATGACCATAGGAAAGCGTTGGATTGGGTGAGATTGTCAAGGAGGTGAGCGAGGGGCAGAGACAAACGCCCTGCTGGCCAATCAGCATTTCCTCATACAGATGCATGGAATCAATGCATCTCTATGGGGAAAGTTCAGTGTCTCCATGCAGAGGTTTGAGACACTGAATTGCAGTGCAGCATTGCCCGGGGAAGCACCTCTAGTAGCCATCTAAGGAGTGGTCACTGGAGGTGTCCCTAGGCAGCAATGTAAACACTGCCTTTTCTCAGAGAAAAACTGTGTTTACAGCAAAACGCATGCAGGGACTGACTAAACTCACCAAAACAACTACATTAAGCTGTAGTTGTTCTGGTGACCTTAGTGTCCCTTTAATTGATTTCAGTTTGCTTGTATAAAAATAAAAATTGTAATGTATTATACATCCAGTGGTCAAAAAGAAACAAAGGGGGACACTAAAATTAGATAAGTCAATGTATTTAAAGAAGAGAAACCAATAGAATATTTCCCCTTACTTAGACACAAAGAGAGAGATTTGCCAAAATGTTATTTTCTAAAAAGTTGTACAAAAATGTAAAAGGGGAGGTGTCACCAATTGAACGTGCATGTTGGTCCAATAGGCTTCTAATGTGATTGCCCCATGTTTAGTACTCTATTTGAAATGAGTTTTAGAATAGACAAATTTGATAACTACTCTCCCCCCGTGTTGTTTAGTGATGAAAACTAATAGAACAAGGGACAAATCTATATGTACTGCTGTCCCCAATCTCATGGCATATTGCAATGGCAGACAACCTTTGGCACTGAAGATGTTGTTGAATACTTCTCCCCTGATCCTTTGCAAGCATTATGGCTGAAAGATCACAATGGGAGATATAGCCACAACATCCAAAATTTGTCGATCCCCTTCCTATTGTGATGAGGAGTACGCTTGTTGTGATGCTAGTTGCATCTCTGGCACAAGTGACTTAGGCAGCTGGGTATGGGCTTCCTATTGCAAACTCTTTGCAAAAAATGTCAGTGGTCACCTCACACCATTATCGGCTTCTACCCTTGAAAGCTACACCTGCAAGGGGAAGGGCCAATGTCTTCTCCTTTCTGCCCTCCTATTACTATTTAAGTCCTCTCTACCCCCATGCATTGCTTAATGCTTGTTTATTTTATATGTATTTATTTTAAAATGATCTCCCCCTGTGAGAATTGTCTAATCAAATGCTATATGGGGTGAGGGATTATTACTAATGCCCAACAGGCCATTCTAAATAAAAACACAATAATGAAAAAAGTAACTCTCTAATGAAGAAATTGTGGTGGAAAGTGTCATTGCTTGAATCTCTGCCGCTTAGGAATTAAATCATTTTGTTTTTGCAGTCCTTGCAACACTTCCCCGGGCTGTGACTTATACAGCCTTCATTTTCAAGCAGATCTTACGGCACCATGTGTTTACTTTAGAAGTTCTTAACTCTCTCGCTCTGTTGGACTTTAATCACAAAACAGGAGGCTTTAGCACGCAATTTACAGAGCAAGAGATAAGAACGTCTAAATTCAACACACTGTTTAATAAGGGAATCTAAAAAATGTAAGCTCTTTTTCAGGATATGTGTAGGGAGACTGTATGTGTCACAACCAATGGAAGAGAATTGAGCAGTGATAATGCATCAGCATGCTCTCTACACTAAATCTTTTTAGACTGTGCCTTTAATCTTGTTCTTGAAAATATAGTTTTGTTCAAGTTATTTCAATACAGGTTTGTTCAGTACAAGTATAGTCCAGTTCTAATTCATATCCTGCAGTACCAGGGTCAACAAAGACACGTACCACAGTCATGGCAATGGCATAGCCTTTTTAAAAGCTCTGGGCCACCAACACCCATTATCTTAACCTGTGAACAAGCATGCCTATTAAAGAGATATAAACCATACCAGCATATTTACATACGCATAGCAGATTTACTTTAAAATGATAACCATGACAATACAAAAGTTGAAATAAAAATGAGTGAATTAAAGCTAATTAGGCTTTCTCCTAATATTATGTTTCCAATCTTATTTTGCTAGGGCAACACATTTGACATTGGTTCACAGAGTCTACTCAAATAACATCAGCTACTGTAGACGTTTACCCTGTGTGCTGCATTTGTAAAATTCTACCACCATCACAACTGCTTCAGGTTCATCAGGTGTTGGTTTTTCGCCAAGTGTACCGGTGCATACATTTAACATGTACATAGAGTAGCTGGGTGGCTTGAGGGCTTGTATAGAAACAGCTCAGCTAACACAGTCTGACAATGTTTAAATCATAGTTTTGCATCAATAAGGCAGCTTCCTGGAAGCAATTGCCCGCCTGACCAACATTTCAAGATGTGATGTTTAAACCGTCACTGAGAAACTGACTAAGATGAGATAGACCCAAAAAACTGTCTGCATATGATGAACGATATTTAAAGGTCAGTACCTAGAGGAGCTGAAGTTCAATGACAAGCTTGCACTGCACATCACTGAGTCTTGCGGCTCTATGATTTTTAAAAGAAAAGGTCTTTGCGGGGTACAGATAACACGCCATCTTTGCAGAAATACAAAAAGCAGAATAGCTAGCCAACTGAAAATTTAAATAAAGGAATTTTGGTATCTGGAGTGTTCCTTTAAGTGACCAAAAATAATAACCAAAAAAGTCCCTATCCTCCTTAAAGGAACATTATAGTCACCAGAATGACTACAACGTTATGCAGTTGTTCTGGTGTCTATAGCCTGTGCTGAGTGATCTGAGGGGGACAGAGAGATAAATAGTTAATTTAACACTATAGTGTTAGGAATATATGTTGTCAAATCTTGTGCCACATGATGAATGACATCCTTTGTGCTGAAACTTTGCAGCGACATACCTCCCGAATGTCCCTATTTAGGAAGGGCAGTTCTTAATTTAAACCCAAATTTCTCTGTCCCTTATTTCGACCCTAATGTCCCTCTTTTCTAGGAAGTCCAAATTGTTGGTATGTCTAAATTTATACCAAAGCAATAATACTCACAGTATAGAAGTAAAGATTTATCTGTATTTGCAGAATTTTAAGCAGAAACTTTGCTCATACATACGATCTACTACCATGATCACTTCTAAAAGCTGAAGTAGTCATGATGATTGGAGTAACTCAAGCTGAAGTTGTTTTGGTTCTTTGAGTAATGTATCTTTTAAGCTGCAATACGTGTGTTTACAAGTCAATCGATGTAAATATGATAAATTGTTCTAAATTGCATTTTAATTCTACAAATTGTTCTTAGTAAGCTACCTAAAATTTCTCAAAACAGCCCCGCCCCTGGCCATACCCCCACTCACACCCCTAAAATAGAAATGTTGGGAGCTGTGCAGTGCTGGAGCTTCTAAGCTCAGGGTAGACATATTTCTCCCTGGCTGTCTGAGAATAGTGGGAGTAATACTCCAAAGTAGCCACTGCTCTTTGCAGCTGCCACCAATAACTTATTGCTTTACCAGTTACTGATATGCCAAGAAAAAAAAGATAACTAGATTCTCTCTTCCCAGCTCCTCTCATGAAATGCCAGTAAGTGGCGAGGGCCTGCATTAATGACAGCAGTTTCAACATTCACCCATCTTGAGTAGCCAAAGACCTGTCCTGTGCTTAAAGGAACACTAAAGCGTTAATAATACAAACCTGTATTCCTGTAGTCAGAAATAGGGCTTAAGTAAAGTTTTACTTAACTTTCAATCCTCCCAGTAAGAAAGCATTAAGTAAGGCAGCGGAAGCACTTCTAGTAGTTGTCATACTGACAGCCACTAGCCAGGGCCAGATTAAGAGCTCATTGGACCTGGTGCTGACAATTATGATGGGTCTAATTACAGAATCCTAGTGGCAGAAAACACTAAAAAACCTTCCAAGCGTCATGTATCTGGCGGAGGTGGTGGAGGAGGGAAACTCATAGGATGTAGCTATAAGAAAACACATACTCTATGCTAATCTCTCACTTTCATCTTTCAAGTAAATTCATACCCTCTAACAGCAGTGTCCGGTGAAGCAGGATGTCGGTGAGCGGGGTGAAAGGTTGGGCCACTGACGCAAATCACGTAACCAGGACCGCCAAAAGGGAAGCACATACCCAAAAAGTGGGTGTGTCTGCGTGAACAATTGGAAGGCCAACTAAGGGCAAACAGCACCCTGAGCTTGGCATAAATGCATTTAATGATGCGTTAGACCCACACTCACTAGACCCCTAGCACTCACTTGTCCAGTCCTCTCCTTACCTTCTTACTAGCAGGCAGAAGTTCCTGGTATACAGTCTGGGAAAGAAAAAAGGTGGATGTAGTGAATGTAGAAAAAGGGGACATGCCACAGTGTTACAGAGACCGAGGCAGCAAGAGCATTTGCATAGTGCACAAAGCCAGCTTTACATTAACTGATTTTATTGTCAGTCAGTCCAAATAAATTTTGTTTCCCTACATCCCTCTTATGTTTCAATAGTTAGGCAAAAGCATGTGAAGAGTTGTAAAGTAAAAAAAAAAAATCAGTGGGCCTATTCCATGGGAATGGGCCCAGAAGCTGCAGCTCCATCAGCCCCTATGTTAATCCGGCCCTGCCACTAGCAGAGGACTTACCTTGCAATGTAAACACTGAAGTTTCTAAAATACAGCAAAGGTTTACATTGCATGGTAAGAGGACAAGGCACACTGCACCCAGACCATTTTATTTAGATAAAGTGGTCTGTGTGACTATAGTTTTCCTTTAAAAAAAAAAAAAAAAAAAGTGATTTTGGGGTAAAAATGCTCCCCTTGTAACCATGTTGTTGGAAATGTCTTATTCTGAGAAACACCATTGTTGTACTCCTTGTCTCCTTGTCTGCTTCATATATGAGGATTAGTAGTTTCATACAACTTTCCTTATCGCTGCACTATTACTGTATAACTGTTTATTATCACTGACAGGAAACATCCTATACATTACTGCTTCACTCTCTGACTGACGTGAGATGACCGCCATGCTCTCTGACCTGCGAGTAATCACAGGGGCAGAACCACTAACTAGAGAGAGGTAGGGAAATGAGAGAGCATGTAGTACAGTTCAGGTATAACACCTTCATCCCCACCAAAAAAAAAACAAAAACAAAAAAAAAGCAAATAAAAAAACTAACAAAACAATAAACCATGGAAACATAGTTCATCCACAGGAACTTGACTGATGTCACTGAAGCAGAAGACTAGTCTTCTGATGAAAGTTGTGGCGACAATTCGAATCACAGGTTTTTTTCCGAGTCCTTTCTTTAAGGGTTTAAATTTTTTTTTTAAAAGATACATAATCCCGAAGCATGTATTACTGATATATCATTTGTTGTGCTAAAGTTCAATAAATTAGCCATTTGGCAGCTATTGAGTGCCCCTGTAAATGGATATTTTTCAGTGGAGGCCTGAACCCTGGTAATGTATATTGCATATTGAAGAATGAATACTCTGGCCTTGTGTGAGATGTGTTCTACAGCAGGACTTGGTGAGAATCACAGGGAACCATCCCTGAGAGGAAGGGGCCAATCTCAGTGTGAAAGGCAGAGATTAGGATAAGATTAAAGTGCGTAATTAGGACATGAAAACATTTAGGAAGGAATTCTGGAAAAAATAAAGCAAAACAGGGCAGGAAGAGAGGGATAAGAGAAAGAGGTTGAGATATATAATTAGGGTGGATGAGATAGCCGGGTAGTTAAAGATTTAGCATGACCGAAACAAAGAGAGGGGCTAGGGAAAGTAGCCAAAAGGAAATTATAAAGAGGGGGGGGAGTGTGAGAAACAGAGGGAAGAAAAAAAAATCCAAAGAAAGCGTCACAAGGAGGAATGAGGGTGAATGGAGGAGGGAGCCTTCGGGTATCCTGTACAATGGTAACATTATTAGCCGCTCATTCCTGCTTCCCTCCTCACATCTCCATAGAAACACTGAAAGGATGCTGTTGACCTCTGCACAGAGGGGCAGGTGACCCTCACGTAGGGACCAGTGAATCTGCGGCCTAGCTGGGTGCTTAGCCATGGCACTGCTCTGACCCCCCCAAAGAGTCTGAGTGTCCCAAAGCAGAGGGTACCATTAACCCCGCGTGGCAGGGTCAGGCTCAGCTTGTGACCACTGCTGGGGAATTGTAAACGTCTGGCACGGGAGCAATGACAGGATACAACCCTTGTGGACTTTGTGCCAGCAGAGTATTTACAAGTATTTTAGGCACAATTTTGTACACATGGGTTCAATGTTTTCAGGCTGGCTGACCCCTGGCTGGCAGCTTATAATTGTTCCCCAATATCTACATACCCCATGCTTTTCTGCACATAGGTATAATGTAAGGCAACAAGAATATTTCTCTGTTTAAAATATAAAATCTCACAATTCATGACCCAGAGCACCCAACTGCTTATCTCACTATCCCCGACCAGAGCATCTCACTGTATATCCTATTATCCATGTCCAAAGCATCTCATTGTATATCCCACTATCCCTGATCAGAACATCTCACTGTATATCCTAGTATCCATGACCAAAGCACCTCATTGTATATCCCACTATCCCTGACCAGAACATCTCACTGTATATCCTATTATCCATGACCAAAGCACCTCATTGTATATCCCACTATCCCTGACCAGAGCAGCTCACTGTATATCCCATTATCCATGACCAGAGCACCTTACTGTTTATCCCATTATCCCTGATGACTGCATATCACTTTGTGTGTAACCATTTATACCAGACTGGGGGCTATCTGTCACTTCATATCCTTCTATCTAGGACCAAGAGCAAAGTATACCCAAACATTCTGTTACTTGATAGTAATTATTGATAGTGTCACTGACTGTTTATGAAATAAATGTTTCTCTAACACATATTAATGTTTTTCTTTCAGGGAATCTTTCCAGCAAATATCATCCATTTGAAAAAAGCTACAGTTAGCAACCGAGGGTGAGTACATCAAAAAAACTCAGAGGAGGGCATGACATATACAGAGGCAATATCCATGATAGAACAAAAAGATACACAGACTAAGGCTGTTAGTGTGACATATTGCTGTTAGTATCCGTGTTACGTTCTTATTATCATATTGAGGCCTATTTACTCATTTTAGGGCCTGCTATCCAAATTTGATCAAATCTCCAGCCTAGTTATTTTTGCCTAACATTTGCAATTCCCTTTTCGGTTCTCCACAATACAATTTTTTAGAAATTGATACGTAACATTCCCAAATTTACCTTACTGGCCAGGGATGGCCAGAAGCTAGACCTCCACCAGCTGTAAATGTTTGTTTAGCATCATGGGTATTGTACAGCAGCTCAGGGGGTCTACCTTTTGTACATTCCTGTTATAGATCGTGAGTCTGACATAACCTCCACCTTCTTCACCTGCTTAGATTATAGGCTTTATTTAGTTATTTATTTTTGTATCTCTGTATCTAATTACAAATTTTGTAATGTTTGTAGTGGTAGAATGTTTTGGCCCATTAAAAACAAATTCTACAGCTAGCAACGAGATAAACAATTGCCTATGCAAATAATTACAGCTGAATTCAGTCTAAGTACATTCACTTATAGTAATGTCTATACAATTAAACATACAATGTAATAAACATTCCAAAGCGCATGAACTAATATCCTGGCTGAAAACACTGGACTAAAGGGAGATCTTCATATACATGGTGTAAATGAATAAATGGAAGAAATTATAAACCACTAGCCCCCCAAAGAAAAGAACATGGCACAGGTTTAAAAAATATAGCAGAGTATATAAAGCCAAGGAACACTGCCATCAACCTAAAAGGAATGGACTTTATTAGTACAATACCCATGGGGTAGAAAGTCAAAATGTCTCTGTACAAAAACTAGAGTAAATAAATAAATAGAGAAATCTCCAGCCCAAAATATATAAGGTAATGGTAGACCAGGTTTGTATAGACGACTCAGAAGGACTGAATAACATGGAAAATCTCAGTAAATAAAAAGGAGTAACACAACTGCTATCACTGTGAAGAGTCAACGTTCAGTCTGTATGTAAAGGGTCTAATGCCTCTTTAGGAAGTAGTACATGCTAGCACCATCAAAAACACAGAAATCACCTCACTTCCCATCCGCACAGCAGAACCCAGCCCCTTAGTCCTAAATAAGAATAGAAGAATAGCTAATGCCTCAGCTCACGGGGATCCCCTTTAAGCCTACAATACCCAAACTGGCAACTACATCAGCTAAATATATAGGAACAACAGAAGGGGATTACTAATGCAAATGTCACCTTGTTTGCCACAGGTGTCACCTACTTGTCTAAAACTCAGATCCTGACCAAGGCCCTTCATTTCCCAAGGTCTTTTTTTTTAATTATGTTCCATTAATATTTGTTATACTACAAGCAGCACACCTCTCTGGCTAACAGAGGATTATGGGAATTTTAACTAGGCCGTTCTGCAATTACTGGAGTTCTATGGTCAATGGTTGATTGTGAATTATATGCGGCATCTGAGATGCAAAAAGAAGGAAATATTGGAGGTCATGAGCAACATGTAGATAGCAAACATCCTTATTGCAATATTGTGTTTACAATATTTGTAACCCCAAAACTGATATTATTCTGCCATTGCAGAATGAGTAAGTGTGTCAGGGAGCTTCCAAGCAATTCATCTGATAATGTATTGTATTTAATGACAATTGAGGCAGTGTTATCCACCCAGGTCCACAAAATCTGAACTGGTAAAGTCCACATTTTGTAGAGGTCCAAGCTAAATTTGGAGGTAGATTCTTTAATGTTTTCCCAAGATAGAAACTTTCTTTTTTCTATATAAAGAGGAAGATATGCAGGATTATTCACTACGGTGAGAATTCAAAGTTTATTTAAAAATTAAAGGGAAACTATAGTGCCAGGAAAACAAACTCGTTTTCCTGGCACTATAACTTCCCCCTCCCTCGCACCCATCTCCCGCAGCGCTGAAGGGGTTAATAACCCCTTTAGTCACTTACTTAGGTCCAGCACCGATGTCCCTCGTCTCAGCTCTGCCCTCGCCCGCTGGCGGGGGAGACCTAATGCGCATGTGCAGCAATGGCTGCGCTCGCATTAGGATCTCCCCATAGGAAAGCAGTATTCAATGCTTTCTATGGGGAAGATCTGATGCTGGAGGTCCTTATGCAGAGCATGAAGACGTCCAGCATCAGATAACTGACCAGAAGTCTGTTTCAATTCTGGAAGTCCCTCTAGTCTAGACAGCCACAAGAGGAGGAATTAACCCTCAGAGGTAATTATTGCAGTTCATAAAAACTGCAATAATTACCACTGCAGGCTTAAGGGTGATGGGAGTTTGCACCCAGACCACTTCAATGAGCTGAAGTGGTCTGGGTGCCTACAGTGTCCCTTTAAGGCCGAAGTAGCAGAACTGGAAGTACAGTCGTATTAGAGACTTTTACTGGTTCAACTATTTTGATCTTAAATTTGAAATTCACTTCGAATTCTCACTTTAGTGAATAAACCTGATATACCACTATAGACTTTAGTAATCTCTTTCTTATAAGGTATGATAAAAGCTACTGTACATCTGCAAATTTTCTTTTTATTGCATCAAAAATATAAATATGGAAGAACTAATTTAATGGAACACTAGTGTTTGGAATACAAAACACGTGTTCTTCTAACTATTTAGGTTAGGACACCCCACCCCAGGCTAGTGCGCAAGCGTGGTAAAACACTGCACTGCGCCAACCAAATTCTCTCTGTGAGATTACTTTAATTAAATAACCAATTCAGCAGAAGCACCCTCTAGTGGCTGTCAGGAAGACAGCCTCTAGAGGTGAATTACCCAGCAAACATAACATTGCCTTATATACAAAACAGCAATATTTGACATTGCAGGGTTAAACCGAAAGGGCCACTCATTGAGATGAAGTGGTCTGGGTGCCTTTTAGTGCTCCTTTAACCCCATTAAGGACCAAACTTCTGGAATAAAAGGGAATCATGACATGTCACACATGTCATGTGTCCTTAAGGGGTTAATGATGATTATTGATTTATTTTTTTTATATCTATATTGTCTACTAGCGTGATAGGGTTAAACAAGATAATGCATTGCCTTAGAGTTAGCTTGGCTCTGTTAGATACTATGATATGAAGATTCCCATGATGCAGTTCAAAATGAATGCAAATGAGCTAAGCATATAACATGCTTAAATACTATGGCTTATAGTATGGTGCTGCAAACACAAGGGAGCGTGCATGTTGTAAGAGCAGGATATTTGGTTACATAGTGATAGAAAAGCCATTAACACTGGCACCAACTGTATAATGACTCTTCGACAGCTGAAAGCTTTTATTGTAGCTTGAGGCTCAGGGTTTGCCTAGCGCCGCTGCAGAATGTAACTTGCTGTAACACCTTGTGTTCCTGGTTCCTGTGGATGCTTATATAGAGTGATCAGTTGAGATATTAAATTGTAAATGCTATAGAAATTGTTGGTTGTGTTTTTTGTTTTTTTATATGTACCTGTCCTTGAGAGATCCTAAAATTTTATTTGAACTTTTTCTCCTTTTTAAAAAATAAAAGCCAACGTTCTAATGCTACCAGTGTGAAAACACCAATGTATTGGCAGAAAGTGGTACAGTTATAGCCAAAATGGTAAAATTACTGATTTGTAAAAGTGGTACAGTTTGTCTTAATATTGCTGTCCTCTGATCAAATTTCACAATTCTTCATTTACTAAATACCCCCTCACACAATTTACAATATTCTATACAATTTTACTACAGTGGACCTGCCTTTGGTTCTCTCCTCTTCTCTTTATGTCATGCAAGATAGAGTTTACAACTGTTGGAATATCACATGGGTTTGAAAAATGTTTTAATGTCTAAAATGTATTTTTAAAAATGGATGCGGATACAGTGTGGACTTTACGTTGTGAATTGTGAACTTAAATATCATGTACAATATGCCCAACTTAGAAGCTTTCCTTTCGCCAAGCAATTACATTTCCTTGTCTTCTTTGTGAAAAATCTAAGATTTTTGCTTTCTCCTCTATTTTGAGCAATTTGGACAGACACGCTTTTTAAGTGAAATATAGGAGATTTGCGCATGCGTGCTCAATAAGTACCCCACTCCCTGTATAATGTAAGCTTGTTTGAGCAGGGTCCTAAACAGCCTCTGTTCGTGTGCGTCCAGTGCATCTTCCTGAAAATTAGAGCACCTGTTGTACAGCGCTGCGGAATTTGTTATCGCTTTATAAATAATAAAAATAATAAGTACTTCTGAATCTCACCATTCACCGATATCCTTGATCTCCTGGTCCTCCTAAATTGTTTCCGAAACTTGGAAGCAGTAAGAATATAGTTCCTGGTTGGAAAAATGTTCACCAGCAAAGAGCATCTTCTGTCTTGCCTGTGTGGCCCTCTCTGCCTACATTCTGCAGCAGCTCAGTGCTGTGGCTATGTGGGGTTTTACACTAAGACAGCACGAGTGCTCTCTGCTAGTAATCCATATCTTTTGCAAGAGAAATACTATAAACATTTTCTGAAACTGTGTGCTTTATGAGAATTTTGCTCTTAATCGGGCTGCAGGTTTGGCTGCACTGTTTGGTTTCTTCAATATGTTGCAGTACCTGACAGGCGCACAGTCGGATTTGCCGGCATATGCGCTAACCTTACCCCAACCCCCATTAAAACACGGACACAGGTTATACTGTTGGAAATAATTTGTCCACAGCTTTATTAAATTATTAATAAATAATTAAGGAATAACAAATGGGGTCATTGCCAACAAATCTTAATAATGTTAACCTCCCCCATATACATAACATACCCCTAGCAATGACCCCACAATAATAACAATAGATAACAATATAAATAACATGTTAACACAGAAACTGGCCGTCCAATTTGACCACATTTCCACCAGGTTAAATTGTAGGGGTGTACCGAGACACCGCTACCCACCATATCCATTGTAGGGGTGTACCAAGACACCGCTACCCACCATATCCATTGTAGGGGTGTACCAAGACACCGCTACCCACCATTCCAGTGTAGGGTGTACCAAGACACCGCTACCCACCAGTTCCAGTGTAGGGTGTACCAAGACACCACCACACCCCCAGGTTCGGAGCCACCGACGGGCTCGAACCTACCAACCACGTGCAACACTGCCCAATCCACACTAAACCTCAGGATGCCCACTTTCTCCTCCATCTACCCTCCGATTTAACCAGGCCATTCCCCGCCGCTGTGAAAAAACGGGAAATCAACTAACCTAACCAAATACAGGGAGGGTGGGAGGGACAACTGACAGGTAAGCTTAGGTTCAGTTAAAATGGCCACTTCACATAATGGCTGGTATAAATACTCCCCTTATGGCTCCGCCCTACCCAGCATGCTAGCTGTCACTAAATTCCTGTGGCTGCTATGCCTACCTCCTGGCTCTGTCAAGGCCTATTCCTCTTAGCTGCGCTGATCCATGGGCTACATGACAGGCGCACAGTCGGATTTGCCGGCATATGCGCTAACCTTACCCCAACCCCCATTAAAACACGGACACAGGTTATACTGTTGGAAATAATTTGTCCACAGCTTTATTAAATTATTAATAAATAATTAAGGAATAACAAATGGGGTCATTGCCAACAAATCTTAATAATGTTAACCTCCCCCATATACATAACATACCCCTAGCAATGACCCCACAATAATAACAATAGATAACAATATAAATAACATGTTAACACAGAAACTGGCCGTCCAATTTGACCACATTTCCACCAGGTTAAATTGTAGGGGTGTACCGAGACACCGCTACCCACCATATCCATTGTAGGGGTGTACCAAGACACCGCTACCCACCATATCCATTGTAGGGGTGTACCAAGACACCGCTACCCACCAGTTCCAGTGTAGGGTGTACCAAGACACCACCACACCCCCAGGTTCGGAGCCACCGACGGGCTCGAACCTACCAACCACGTGCAACACTGCCCAATCCACACTAAACCTCAGGATGCCCACTTTCTCCTCCATCTACCCTCCGATTTAACCAGGCCATTCCCCGCCACAGCTCAGGACTTGACACCTAAAGCTCCTGAGCGACCCCCACCACACCGGAATAAGGCCTGTTGAATGCCTTCCTGAAGGCCCAATTTAAACAGATCACACCTTACATCCGAAAATGTACCCCATCCCACCTGGAGTACCCAGGGAGCTTTCTTCCCAATTCGTTGTGTCTCACTGTTACACCGCCCCCACCTCTGATAAATACTGCCATCAATTTTTTATTAAGTCGTCCTCGACACCGAGCTACCACGGCCGGGTACGTAGTATGTCTCCAATGTAACCAAGGAACCATCTCGGACCGCACCACCACCACACCCGTGGCCAGCTCCCATAGCTGGTCCACCTCCCTCTGCCTCCACCTGATCAATTCCTTTTCCGGGACCATGCCAATATCCAGAATGTCCTGGAAAGTACCCTTTGTTACCTCCCGGAAAAATTTCTCCCCTAATGTCTTGCCACCAAAATCCCTGAAAAACAAAACCACTCCTGCTCCACCAATTTCAAAGGAAAGCCCAGTTACGTTTGAACTGAAACGCGGCTCCCATCTGTGCCCCTTAGATATAAGAATGACCCACCAACCATGTCACCAAACCTGAAACGAAAGTAATTAGCGACAAGGCATAGCCCCAAACACAAACCCATACGTCCATAGCCATTAAACCAAATAGACTGGCCTGAAACAGGACTTAAACCGTACTGACTCCCACCTGCCTAAACGTTTCCCTAGGTCCTCACTTAAAACCAGGTGGGGTGCCTCTGTTACCGCCATCACCTGGGAAGAATGGGTCCCAAAGTGCCCGGGATCCAAACCCAACATTGTCAAACACCTGCGGGAATTGAATCGTGACAGCACCGATCTGTCCCCTTTTACCAGTAAGCCACCCGGGATGTCCGGGCAAAGCTCCAAGTAGCATGATGCGCTTAACACCGGGCGTACCCCTGACCCCGGCAGGGAATATAGCTTTACCAAACCTCCTTTACCAGACACATTCGTTCTTGAACAACCCTACTGAATCGTTACCTTAACCGACTAAGGTTCGACAACCAAGTGTAGAACTCCCCAACACCTGCCCGAAGGCACTCACCAGTTCCCCAATCCAAATTGCCCCAAGCCTCCGAGAAGGCCACTGCAAGCAAACTCACTGCAAAAGTAGGGTAATACACCACCAGGCGTTGCGTTACCCAAGGAAACCCGCCGCCCGGCACCGACATATTTCATATCTCTCCGTAAGACCCGCGATGCCTGACGGACGTGACAACGTTCCGTCACTTCCTCCCAATCAGTCAGTTTAAACCCTAACGACAATGCCACCATGCTCCTGTCCCTTGCTGATGGAGCTAACGCTGAACAAACAAACGGCTTAAGAACCACCGCAAGGTATCCCTTCGCCCCTCCTTTGACTGGGCCCCCACAGTGAAACCAACCGCCTTGTCCCACATATCTCAAACGTTCACATAGGCAGTCCCTCTGCCCGGTGCCATAGGATTCTGTATCGATCCTCCAAGCATGGCGTCTCGAAGCGTCCGTAAACAGCCCCACTGCTTCCGAAGACACCACTTGCTCCCGAAAAAAAGGCCTTGCCATTGAAGTCCCTCAAAAAACGATCCCAAACCTCTAAGTCCGCCCTCATGTCCGCGGAAACCCTGATATAGTGTGACGGCATCCGTATCCCGCTCGTCGCCCGCGCCAATCGTCTACAGAAAACCCTCCCCATGGGTATGACCCTGCACGCAAAGTTCAGGCTCCCTACCAGAGACTGTAATCCCCTCAGCGTCACCTTCCGTGCTCTCCCAATTGTGTGCACCAAGTCTTTCAGCTTGCGCAACTTGTCCTGTGGTAATCTACATTCCCCGATCTTCGAATCGATCTCCAAACCCAGAAAACTAAGACACGTGGCGGGTCCCACGGTCTTGTCCTCCGCCAAAGGAACCCCCATCGTCTGCGCTACCCATTGGAACACCCGTAGTATCTGCTTGCACCGGTCTGAGCCTCGAGGGCCGACACATAAGAAGTCGTCCAGGTAATGCACAACCGTGCCCCCCTCCGATTCCCGTCGCACTACCCATTCCAGAAAAGTGCTAAACTTCTCGAAATAGGCGCACGAGATGGAACAACCCATCGGCAAGCACAGATTCACAAAGAAGCCCCCTTCAAAACAACACCCCAAGGGTGATGACATGACGGGTGTATGGGAAGCAGCCGAAACGCTGCCTCCACGTCCACCTTCGCCATCAGCGCTCCCCGCCCAGCTCTCCGTACCAACTCGACTGCCCTGTCAAATGATGTGTAAGATACTGAACAGAGTGCTGCGTCGATGTCATCATTCACCGATGACCCTTTAGGATACGATAAATGATGAATCAACCTAAACTTGCCAGCCTCTTTTGTAGGGACCACTCCAAGTGGGGATATCCGCAACTCCGCTATAGGAGGATACGGGAACGGCCCCGCCATCCTCCCCAAAAGGACCTCTTTGGCCATCTTTTCCCGCACTACCTCCGGGCGTTCCTGCACCGATTTAAGATTGGCACAAACCGCCCCTGGTTCCTTAACCGTGAAGGGGATCACGAAGCACTCCCTAAAACCCCGCCACAGGAACGCTGCATCCTCCTGGTTAGCGTATTGCCTTAGCCAAGGCAACATCGCTCCTAACCTCACTGGGGACGCCCCCAGTTGCAGCCGAGGTGGCCGCCACCCCTGCGGTTCCACCCCCTGCATTGAGCTTACCTTTCTTGAAGCATCTGCTGGCACCGTGACCCTCGTTGTACGTCCAGCACAGGCCCTTCTTTTGTCCCGCTGGCACAGCCACGCCTGAGGCTGTCCCAGCTGCCCCGAGAAAGGGCGCAGCCTTCTGCGCCATCATAATCCTCATCCATAGCGGCAGGTCCATTTGGTCCCACCGCATGGTAGGGTTGGCCGCCAAGCGTTGCCGAAACTGCTCATCATATTTCCACCACGCTAGGCCCCCATACGTCCGATACGCATCGCCTATCCCATCCAAGTAGCAGAACAGTTGCGCACAGTTCCCTGGCCTTTTTTTTTTTTTTCCCTATCACACTAGCCAGGATGCAGAACGCCCTCAGCCAATTCCCCAAAGTCTTCGGTATCTTGCGATACCTCCGCCTTTTTTCTTCTTCCTCCTTCTTGGCGTCCTTCTTATCCTCCTCCTTCAAGTCTAGGAATTCCTCCAAAGGGAGCAAAGAAAATTTTTCCATGAACTCCCCCTTCCAAATCTTTTCTTTAACCTCTAATTTCAGGTGACAACCTAGGGGGCCCGCAAAAGATACGTGTACGTTTTGACGTGCCGCGTCCGAAATGTCGCCACACCCGACCGCCGACTCAGCCCCCCCATCCGCCGCACCGGACGCCACTACCGCTTCGCTTACCTCGCCTCCGCTCGCCGGTTGGACCCCCGCCCCTATTGCCTTAACCGCCGTGTCAGGGGACCATACCTTTCCGAACTGTAATGGTGATTCCCCCTTCCCTGACCATGCCTCCAATAGTGTTTTTAAATAGCCCAATAACTGTCCGGAGTGTTGTGCAGATATGGACTCACCGTTGGAGACCCCGGCCGTGCCAGGCTCCGGGGTTGCCGACCTTCCGTCCACCCGTTCAGGCTCCGGAGCATCCGGTTGACGCCGACTCCCATCCGCCTGATCCCTCCTCAGGACCGTAGGGGTAGCGCTCCGCGACCTGTAAGGAGAAGACAACCTGGGTAGTCTGTACTGCTGGGCCCCTACCCGTCCTTCCTCCCTACGCTCTTCTCCGCAATTCCAAGCTTCGCACCGCCTTGCCGGCCTAGCTTCCCTTCTCCTGGGGGCCCGCTGCTGTCCTAGTGCACTGTCACCCGATGACCCAGATGCGCTGCGCCGCCTCCGCCCCCGCCCGTCCTTGGACGCGGACCTCCTTCTCCCCGCCCTGCAGCTGGTCCTGGAACCACTGCGCCTGCTATGCGATGGACTCCTGTCCCTGCTCCACTGCCGATCAGCTGACCTCCTGCTGCTGCCGGGTCTGGCGCCACCGCTGCGCCGCTCCCGTCTGTACTCCTCCCGCTCCCTGGTCCCGCTGCGGTTCCCCCCTGTGAGAGCAGCCTGAGGGGCCCAACCTTCCACTGCTACTGCTCCTGACTTCCCTATCCCGCGCTGTACTGCGTGTGTCCCCTTTCTCCGCTGTACCTGGCCATCTGTTGGCCGCTGCGCCTGGCTCAGATGCCCCTTGCACCCCCTGGCAGCCCGCTGGAACCTCTGCCGCTCCCTGTCCGATCCTGCCGTCCCTCCTCCCTATGCCTGGCACTGTCGCCCGTCCCGGCCACACCTAAGGCCGCCCGCGAGCTGGTCCCGCTGACCAGGCCACCCCTGGGTTGCTGGGGGGCCGCCTGCGCTGGAACATCCCGCGTCCCGCCCGCCCCTCAGTGACCAGAGTGGACTCACCGGGACGCCTCACTGAAGTGCTGCCGACCACGTGTTCCTCCGCTCTCCCGGCCGCCATTCCCGCCGTGCTGGAGCCCTCCTCTGGGGTTCCTGTGCTGCCTGCCGCCATCTTGGGTGGGGCGCGTTTACCAGCAGGCCCGCGCTTCGTGGCCGTCCTCGCCTGACCGGCACCGCGGCGCCGGCCGCTTCCCGGTGCTGTCCGACCCTCTTGCCTCCTGGCTGGGTGCCGAATCCATACTGCTGATGGGAGTGATCATGTAGTAGCAGCTCATTCCAGCCTCTCCTGTCCCTCCATGCTGTCTCCTGTCTCAGTACTGCCTGTTCTCCATGCTGCTGATGGGAGTGATCATGTAGTAGCAGCTCACTCCAGCCTCTCCTGTATCTCCATGCTGTCTCCTGTCTCAGTACTGCCTGTTCTTCATGCTGCCTCCATGATGCTGATGGGAGTGATCATGTAGTAGCAGCTCACTCCAGCCTCTCCTGTACCTCCATGCTGTCTCCTGTCTCAGTACTGCCTGTTCTCCATGCTGCCTGTTCTTCTATGCTGCCTCCATGCTGCTGATGGGAGTGATCATGTAGTAGCAGCTCATTCCAGCCTCTCCTGTATCTCCATGCTGCCTCCTGTCTCAGTACTGCCTGTTCTTCATGCTGCCTGTTCTCCATGCTGCCTGTTCTGCTATGCTGCCTCCATGCTGCCTGTTCTGCTATGCTGCCTCCATGCTGCCTTCTCCCTCCAGGGCAGGCAGCTTTCACAACTGACAGGTAAGCTTAGATTCAGTTAAAATGGCCACTTCACATAATGGCTGGTATAAATACTCCCCTTATGGCTCCGCCCTACCCAGCATGCTAGCTGTCACTAAATTCCTGTGGCTGCTATGCCTACCTCCTGGCTCTGTCAAGGCCTATTCCTCTTAGCTGCGCTGATCCATGGGCTACATTCTCACACCATGTTTTTGGTGGTGGTGCTGTTGGGTACACCTGCATTTAAGTTGGAGTAGTCAGATTTTCATCCTGCCTGTTGCCCTGGGTTACCTTACTAATTTCATTTACTGTTCACTCTCTTCCTTAACTGTCATACCAAGGTATTTTGAGCCACACAGTCTCTTTCTGGCTCACTTAATCCTTTTCTAGAGGGTTTTTTCCCCCCTGATTCTTCCTGATGTTTCTATAGCCACAGGCAATGCTGGGGGGTGGATTGGGGCTTCAAGGGCTGAAAACTTGGATGTGGGACTCTTCAGCTCTGGATCTCTACATGCAATGGAGATGTGTGGAGGACAATTATAATAAATAAAATATACTTATTATAATTTATATTACTCAAAAGTCATAAACAGGGCAATGTTCATGGAGGCATAGAGAGGAAGAGACATAGAATAAAGAGTCGCAATATGTTCTTGTATGCTGAAGCTTCCTGTTAATCTCCAACTTGACATATCTGGAATACCTTATCATCAATGCGAAGGACCTGCATTCAAAGCGGTGACGGGCTAACGCAACACACACTATACAATGTGGGAATATCCTATATTCCAAAATTCTCTTGGTTGGTGTGACATTTGTCTAGCCTCGAGTCCTTTCCTCACTCTAACGTTTCACTCCTACCAGAGTCCACTTTTACAGTGTTATACTTACCCATGCCACCATTTCCAGAATTGCGTTGGTTATATCTAATTATCATGTATTGTTTATCCGTGTAATCATCTCTGACACTACCAGCATGTAGATACTTTTTTATAGCTGATTCATACTCGAGTCGACAATTTTTTTTCCACTTTATGAATTTTAACCTGGAGACTGGCTCTTCACGTTTCTTTCTTCTTTTTTTTCTCCTATTTTATTTGGTTCAATATGAGAGGATACAGTAAGATTGAACAAGAAAAATAATGAAAGCAGTTGTTATGAATAGAAAAGGTCTGTGTGAACATCTCTAGAGCATCTAGTGTCACAGAATCAATGTCAACACAATAAGATAGAAATCATTTTTCCTGAAAAATTAAGTAGTTACAATATGCATTAAAAAAAGAAGAGGAAGATTTAGAAGTTGAAGGAATCGAATCTGGGATAATAACATCCATGAACATTTGAAGAAAGCATGTCAAATCCTGTTATTAAATGAGTAATGAAGAAAATAGGGTGGGCATTTAAAGTACTCCTGAGCGTTTGAAAGACTTTGTGCATAACCAATGTTGCAACTATGAAAGAAAAAGAACTTATAAACAAAGTAAAAGTGCCTTTAAAAATTTAGATGCTAAAGTTAAGGAAAGGTAATAATAAAAAAATAAAAAATAAATAGAAATCAAGGAGAAGGGGAGGGTAAAAAAGATACATAGGAGTAGCCCACGCATGAATATGACTGGCAGGGGAAAAGTTTTTTAGTTTCCCAATTTAATATATGAATCTCCATACATTGATTGGCGCGTCACTGGTAATATATTAACTGCTGGAATATTTAAAGGGGCCTGCTATGCACCATAACCACTTTATCTTAATGCAATAGTTGTGGTGCATAGACGCTATCCTCCTGCCTCCCTTTTTTTTGTCAATGTAAACCATTTGTCCGAAGCTACGCTTCTTGTGTATGTCAGAGTCGCTGCAATCAGAGGAACTTCCTCAATGAAGACCTTCGATTCTTGAAGGTTTTCTCATCATGCACTACATGATGACTCTGAGTGCCACCACGCTTTTCACAAAGGAAGGAAGCATTGCATTCAGTGCTTGTCAGTCATTGGACTGGACGACTGGATTGAGAATCATTGGACTGGCAGAGTGCCGCAATGCTGAGACACATTGGGTTGGACTGAGAGCATCACACAGAGTAGAGTGGCTGTTAAGAGGAGACTGTCCTTGTGCTGGATTACAGTTGAGTTTAGATTGATTTTTTACTGTATTGTTTAGTGGGATTTTTTTGCATTTTTGTTATGCATTAAAAAGAGGAAAGGAACACATTTAAGTTCAACTTTAAAAAAATATATATTTATTTTTAAAGTTAGTGTGTTCCTATCAGAGAAGACACTTCAGTAAAGAGATGATGTGCAATTTTTGATCTAGAAAACCTACATAATAAGCATGAATGTACTGGAAAGGTAGGCAAGACGTTTCCAAGAAAATAGAACTATCTCCTCCTGTGGGTCTACAAGCAATTAACTTGGGTATAATCATACATTATCAAACATCAAAGAACACATTTTAGAAGCCACAGGAGTAAAAAAGTGAAGTCAACACTATCCCATCTGGAAGGAGATTATTTGTGTGCTGCTAAAATTGACACAGTCTTTATAATTTCCTATGATGGTGACAGTACATGAAAGAGTCCATGCATCCTGGGTGGCAATAAATAGACTCTCGGCTCTTGTGATAGGACAACTCCCATGATGCTTTGCCATCCTCAATCTTAAAGATTGGTGCAGGAGTTGGGTTTATCATAGTGTCTGCAGAACCTTTTAAAAGAAGGGATCTCAAACTGGCCTCCATAGGTGTTGGTGACTTATAACATCCAGCAATTTTTGAATGCATTGGAAAAAAACAGAATCCTCACACAGAGGCACACATACACGCTAAGGCAGTTAATACACTAGTATAGATACATACTAGTAATGTATACATAGACAAGACACAAACTAACACACATACACACCAACACATACTTGCACCCGTCCATAGACACACACTTTGGCACAAATACATAAAACAGTCACACGCAATTGCACAAATTCATAGACAAACTCACACATTATTGACGAGTCTCTGAGCACCTGCTAATTTTGGAAATATCTCCCATAATCCAAAGAGACAATATCAAATGCAAATCAGAAAGTTCAAAACTATTAAACTAGTAACCTTTTTTTTTTTTTCTTTTTTTTTTTCTCGCACTGGTTTATGAATTTTGATTTGACCATAACAAATCTAGAAATGGCTTTGGGTTTTCAGCATTTAGTTATACCTATTTGTGCAGCTGGAAGAATGTTAATTCATTTCTAGATTTTAAGATTTCTAGAGTAAGTTATGATGCCCAATATGTAGTTTTACTTGAAATGCCAACAACGCAAGGCTACAGAAAAGCATTGCTTTACTGCTCTTGAATAATATCCATAGGAGTAAACAAATATATATCATGATTCAGGACTGTCCTGCCAAATCTAGCAGGGGTTTATGGGAAATTTAGCTCCGTAACCTGTAGCAGTGCTGCTCATAGTTATCATGGAACAACATGCTTGCTTAGACAGGAAGCAAATGTGTCAAAAGTATATTTCACATCTATCCCAGAGACATGTATTGTAGGTCTCTAAAGGTGCCACATTTAATTAGTGTTGCATCACCATGCAAAAGAGGATCTTGTCTTTTTAAAAATGTTTTGTAATATTGACATTGCTTAAATCTTTCATTCCTTCCATATTGCATTATTTTTTTCCCTTTAGGTTTTTTTTTTTTGCTGTCTCTAAGTATGCATAATTTATCAGATTTTTAATGGTACATTTCTTTGTAGTAAACAAAACTGCCGACTGAACTGATTAGAGGGCAAACAGTTGATTTTTAGATTTTTCTTAAAAATGGCCAAGTTTGAAATAATTCTGACAAACAAACAGGATCTGAATAATAAAGAGCACGCTCTGATGAGCAGGAGAGGTCCGGGTCATTCTAATATAAAAGCTAGCAGCTCTCTGCACTTCAAAGATAGACAGCCATAATGTAAGTGTGGGCATGAAATAAAAATAGGCTCATTTGAATAAAACATTGAACAGCTGATTATTAGACGTTTCAACCAGTCAGACAGCATAGGGTTGGGAATTAATTAGTTTGGATGCAAAGGTAAAAGTGCAAGCTACAGAGATCAAACTTACAGTGAACTCTTAAAGTATGTCTGGTATGATATACACACCATTTCACCTATACATTGTGCTAACAGATTTGCAGGAAAAATATTTTTTTTAAAAGTTATTTATTATTAGTAATAAAGGAACGATCCAATCACCATAACCACTATACTGAGCTGCATAATAAATATTCATTAGCCAGCACAATATAGACGTAAATGTAGGAGCAATAGAAACCAGGACTGTCAGTTTGGGCCAGATATAGTGGTCCCACACTGGCCAATCATCAATTTGGGCAGGAAGTTAGACAAAATGTGACCTCTGGACTAAGCGTTATCCTTTAGCACTCATGAGAGGTAAAACACCTGTGGGTGAAACCTTTAGGAACCATGGCTTGAAGGACTGCCTTTCCCTCTGTGAATTAATTGATTAATACACTTATGCGAATGGAAATGGGGCTTCGTTTGTTAGATAACTGAGAGATGGTAGATAGAAAAATATACTGTATAGACAGATATTTACATAAACAAAAGGTTAAATACATTTTCTCCTTTCTCTGGTATGGATCACTGATCCAGAGGTGGATAGGAGAAGATTTTATATCAGTCTAAAAGTAAATTACATAATCTCCAGCCCGGTATCTTCTCCTCATCCTCTTCCTGAGCTGTAGTTATTCCACCTCCATCTTTGCAGTTCTTCCAGTTTGTGGCATACATTATATGTCTCCTGACATTATCTTGTTGGTTTTTTTTTGTGGTAAATTAAAAACCAAGTTGCAAAATGTAAGTAAAAACTTTTCAAAATCTCAAGGCAAGCAATTTTCCACTCTCCCCATCTTGATGAAGTGGTTTTGGTGTATATATGCTCCGTTCTCAGGAGTTCTAAAGCATTGCAGTTTCACAGCCTCTAGAGGCATTTCCTCTTTAAGACCTTTGATATTCTCAGACAGGCTTTGGTAGCTATTTGTTATTGTAGTGTAGTACTCTCTAAGCCTTAAACCTTAAAGGACCACTCCGGACATCAAAACCACTTTACATCATTGAAGTGGCTATGGAGGCAGGGAGTTACTCAGATGTTTTTTTTTTTTATCTTCCTGAAGCATTTTTCTCAATGGGCGCAGCCAGTGATAGGCTAAGTACATTATCTAACATTCACAGCCTATCAACCAAGGAAAAATCTGAAAATCTGAAGATGGCTCAAGAAGAAGAAGCAAAGGGACCGAGAGGACGGTGCCATCAAGAGAACTTTGGGGTTAAACTGATCAAAAATGGCTTTATTCCATAATGTAGGGCTTCACCTAGGACCTCCAAACTCCAATAACAGATTCACTAATATGAAGTTGTCATATGGTTCAGAGTGGTCCTTTAATGTAATGCTCATAGCACCATAACAACTGCATGTAAGTAACGTTGTTATGGTACCAGGAAGTCTCTGGCGCTGATTTACCTTCAGTGGCTTAGCTGTTATCGAATGGTTTAACCCCAAATTCTTCTATGTAACACCAATCCGCTTTGCCCCAGATTTTGTGGATAGGGAACTACTAATCAGAGCTGACCGGTGCCAGATAGAAGACTTTGGGGTTCAACCATTTTTAAATGGTCTAACCCCTGAAGATAAGCCAGTGCCAATGACATCCTCGCACCATAGTAACTTCATTCCTAGAGTGTTCTTTATGTTTTTGATGGTAAGGTTATGATGATAAATAAGCGTATGTCTATAAATTCAAGGGACTGTTTTTTTTTTCACTCGAACTTTAGTCATTTTAAATATTGACTAATATTTATAGTTAGAAAAAAATCACATGGAGTCTTGTAAAATAAGGCACTATCAATTCCATTAAACCTTCAACCATTGAATAATTAAAGATAAGCTAAATGTTCAAAATACCTTTTGCTGCTATTATATTATAAAAAGTTATTTTTAAAATACACTTAACATTACTTTAGATAAAAATTGCGAAGATTCCGGCATGTACTTTTTAAAGAATGCTATTTTCCACACGTGCTTCAATCTAAAAACCAGAAAAGAATTCAGGTCAATTACATAATTTATTGCTCTTATAGTAAGTAATTCATACTGAGCATCTCTCACTATTAGAGCTCAGAGACCATCTCTCCTTATCTGGAGGAGGCATAACTCCAGTATATCGTCCCCAAGTCAGTCAAGGGAGATATCTACAATATTTATTTTTAAGAAAACACATGTGCCTTTTTAAGAATTCTCACTGCAAAAAGAACATATTTTGCTGGTATGAACATAGTTATTGTTTAGGATAAATCTTTACGTAGAAAAGTGATAACCACTGTCACCTGAGTTTGTTTTTTATTTTTTTATTTTATTTTGTTTTGTTTTTTTTGTGCTTGATATTAACAAAGATTACCCAGTATACTCTGGGAAAATTGCAATGAGAAGACAAGGCAGAGTAAGGAAGTGTATACACATATGTATCAACACATTTTTAAGGTAAGATAAAAGGAAGAACAATAAGAGAAACCTAGTGCATAGCCATAGTGAGTTAGGCATTAAGACATAGGATGAACAAGCTGTCTGCACTAGGATAGGACTGTACTGAGGGAACATTAATAAAACAGGAGACATTGGCATGAAGGTGGCTCCACTGGTAAATGGCAATGTCCTTAAACGATGGGACATATAGTATGGTATCTTTGAGGGGAGGGAGGGGGTAAGGGACATGTAACATCAGTAAATTAAGCTGAGGGGCAACAACACAACACCCGAATCCCACCATAATTACTCCCTGCTGGGTGTGAAGGGATAGTGAGCTAAACACTAGCTTGTTTTCAGCCTACCCCCGCCAAGGGCAGGATGAAGTCCCAGGTAATGAGGTTAGTTGACAGGCTTAGTTTTTCATCTTAATGATTGTATATCCCAGCAGAAATCCGAAGACCATTTTTTTCTTTGTTTTCTTAACGTTGGCTGTCCTAAAGAATTATACTGATCTGAGAAAAAAATATTCAAAATTAACAATTAAAAACAAAATAAAATAATTACAACTTCTGACTAGGTATCACAATTCTGTAATTAATCATTGTCCTCAATGAATTTTGTCTTCGAAAATTGTTGTTTAACATTAGGTCTAAAAGACTAGTAGGTCTGGTTGAGAATAATAGCTCTGCCAGTTACCACCTGAGTGTCACTCTTTAATGAGGACAGTCCCTCTGCCCATCATTACATACCTTATTTCCCTATTGTCTTGCAACTCTGTGATTATAGTGTTTGCGTGCGTAACAGAGCTTCGCAGCAATAAAACCCATCCTTTTTTAAACTAGAAAACAGTTTAAAAATATGTGAATGAGATATCTTGGTTTTGTTCTAAATTACATTTTCGGTTAAATAAGTGTACTTGTCGATTAATAGAAAGTCACCTAAAATATCTCGGAATACCTCCTCTCCTGGTCACACATCAGGCACACCCCCTAAACGAGATGTCCCTCTTTGCCTATTTGGAATGTTGAGAGGCATGTACCATTGATAACACTGGCAGTGATCCATTACTATAATACCCATATTGTCATGCAGCCTTTGGAGACCAAGAGAAATGCAGAACTACCCTAAATGGGAGGGCAGTGAATGATTCTTTATCAGCTTTTCTCATACCTTTACCTCATTTTATACGCTTACAACCAGTTTGTCATTACATATGCAGATTCCTAACTGCTAATTTGGAAGTAATATCCTTGATTATTTAGCCAGGCTCATTATGTGTTACACTTGCAAATTGCTGATCTAATTTTAAAAGATAAGTAACATTGATTGTGCATTCATTTTTTACAGAATCATATTCAGATGTGCAGTGTTGCATGCCATTATGCGATTGATATAACCTACAAGACTAGTCTGACTAGTACATAACTCTACCACAACTTGCTGGTATGTTACATTGCATTAATTATTACGGCGACCTTTTTTCTGGTGTATCCAGAAGCAAGACTCCAGAAAAATCCTCGGATCATGGGAAATGCAGAATTGCCCTGCTGGTTTAGGGCAACTATGCAAATCATGTGATAAGTATAATAAACAAACCTTGACATTCATATATTTCTTTTGTGAAAAATGCATGCATAAAGTAGTACATTTTAGGTAGCAGAAAACCTAAAATTAAAAATTTACCAAGCAATTCACATTTTAGTGACTTCCTCTATATATATTTGAGCAGTATAACCTAAATTATGTATATCTAGCACAATTGTCTTAAGTTCTTTATTTAGATACAGACAGAAATACCAGAAAGCAATACCTATTCATTGCGTCACAAAAGTGCTAGACATGTCGAGTATGTGCTCAATTTTCACAATTATCAAATCCAAAAGGGTGTAGAGTAGATAAAAGAGAAAAATAATACAGAGACCACCCAGCCAGGCTTTGCCGCCGCACACGCCTTACCACAGTTGCCCAGGCTTGTGGATCGGATACTTCAGACTTTCGATCGCATTTGTGCAGAGTTCTGGGCGAAGCTAAATACCAGGGCACTTACCTCTAGTCCTACAGGCTGAATCGTATGATCCCTGAGCCGTCCTGCTGGACGCCATCACCTGCATGGAGGTTCCCTGCCGATCCACCGAATGGCGTAGAGGAAAAGAAGGAGACAGCTACGGCAGGTGATTAAAGCTCTGTGCTACTCCCGATTCACCAGCTCCTGCCTACTACGACCACGAAATGACCAGACCCCCCGACTCACGATTAAGCCAGTTCGGCTCTGGGACCTCCGACTCCAGTCAACGTGTGAGCAAGAGTGTCGCAAGTAAGAGCTCCAACCAAGAGCCGGAAGAAATCCTGGGGAGGAATATCCCGGAATATGTGGAAGCATGGACTGAAGGGAATAACCCCGCCACAGAGGCTGGCAATGGCGGTCCCTTGGACCCCCCCACTGTTGGTATCGGCTAAAGAGTCCATGACCCTCACAAGTATCATAGCTATTTTTACTATACATAACCTTAATTATGAGCATGGCCTTGTTGGGCCCTAATAGCTCATCTGTAGATATGTTCACATGACCAGTGGTATTTATTAAAGGGACACTATAGTCACCTGAACAACTTTAACTTAATGAAGCTGCCCCTGCAGCCTCACTGCTCAATCCTCTGCCATTTAGGAGTTAAATCCCTTTGCTTAGGAACCCTAGTCACACCTCCCTGCATGTGACTTGCACAGCCTTCCATAAACACTTCCTGTACAGAGAGTCCTATTTAGGCTTTCCTTATTGCAAGTTCTGTTTAATTAAGATTTTTATATCCCTTGCTATGTTAATAGCTTGCTAGACCCTGCAAGAGCCTCCTGTAGGTGATTAAAGTTCAATTTAGAGATTGAGATACAATTATTTAAGGTAAATTACATCTGTCTGAAAGTGAAACCAGTTTTTGTTTTCATGCAGGCTTTGTCAATCATAGCCAGGGGAGGTGTGGCTAGGGCTGCATAAACAGAAACAAAGTGATTTAACTCCTAAATGACAGTGAATTGAGCAGTGAAATTGCAGGGGAATGGTCTATACACTAAAACTGCTTTATTTAGCTAAAGTAATTTAGGTGACTATAGTGTTCCTTTAAGTTCACACAGCATCCCAGCTCACTGCTCATAATGGGTATAAGCTTAGTTTAAGTACAACAGAGCTGGTGTATTTGTCATCTATCTTTTACATTATCTTAAGAGACCAACACTGTAGTTAAGCATGTTTTCACATATTATTTTCATGATACTAACCTCATGTCTAGATTGTCTTGCTAGTTTAATCACCAAGATTAACCCAATCACCAAAGATATGTACCTAGCATGAACCAACTATTAAAATATAAAATTAGTGCTATAAATCCACAATGCCACATGTCTATTTCACTGTCATTGTAACTATGCTTCCCATGGCTGTTGGGGCATTGCAAGCTTGTATGTTTTTTCTCTTTATGCACTACAAAAAAAAAAATGAGACAAAAGAAAAGAGTAACGAGAAAGAGAGAATGATCGTCACCCACAGAACATAGTTTACTTTGACATTACCCTTATTGTCTCTTCTTGAAGGAACCCCATCTCCAAGTCATTCCTGCCAATGTTATTTTATTATGAAACCTTTTCAAGTGGGATGGAATTCCTCAATTGGGCTCAAGAGCAACATCGACCATGGGTCCTGGGTTAAGGGTCTATGAACTTACTGTAGAAGGCTCCCCACCTGCCCTCAAAACATTGCTAATTTAGGGCATCCCCACCAAATGCAATGGTTGGTTCCTCTGTTACCAAAGCCTCTCTGTGACGAAGTGCCCTTTGCCACTTGTGCCTGGAGAGGACTGCTTGCCCGCCTCTTGCCCTGTGACTATGGCCCCTGGGATGTATTGCCCTTTAAAGACATGATTTGGGCATAATGGATTTGTGTTTGTGCTGCTGCTGGCCCTTTAAGAACCATCTGGGAAAATACTGTGGAGTTACTGGGTGGCCACCATTTCCTGTATCAGAAGCACATGGTGAGAACAATGGATGGCGGCCATTTTAACTCACAGACACTGTGTGGACTTTTCAATTTTCCATCTCGCCAGTATTTGGTGCACAGAGACATCGTGCAGTGGTTTTGGACTATACAGCAGGGGACACATTATACAGTGATTGTTTTTCATTTAGCCTGTATATGTTCTGCAGAATCTGCATTAAACTGTATTTTCCAAAGTACTGAACAGATCTGGGTGAATTTTGGATAAGTGGTTCAACCAGATCCCCTGGTTCCAAGGATATACTTTTTTTATGGGGTTATTGCATGTTTTGGGGTCCCTGTGTGTTTTATGAAACTGTATAATTTCTGGCCAGCAGATAATTGAGCTTTGTGTATTGTAGAAACTCAATTATCTAGCCTGGCCCAGAGGAGGAGTTTTGTGTTGCATAAATTGTGAGTTCTGTGTGCCAGTAAATTAGTCTTGTTCCAGCATTAAGCCTTGGCTCATGTTTGGGGGAAGGGATACCTACACTCTGGGAATTGCTATAATCACTTACTCCCCAGAGGAAGCTCTTGCGATAGCTTGATTTGTTCCTGTTCCTGCTCTCTGGGGAAAGAGAGGTTCACCCACTGGAAGCTGGATCCTGGCCTTGGGTCCAGGGTGGGTGGAAACAGCAGAGACCCCGGCGCAGTTGCATCGCTGGAAGTGGGGTCTGCAGTGCTGATGGTGTCGGTTGGAGTGCTTGGAGTCCTCAGCGAGCACTAGGAGCATCGATTGGCGGAGGTACTCAGTCGGAGTGCCAGCGTTCCGTCACATTTGGTGGCAGCGGTGGGATGGCGTCCTAGTGCGAGGACCAGCAGCTCGGAGACACCGGTAACGTGTGGAGTTACGGATTTATAATTGAGGGCAACGCTAGCCTCTGCGCAGCATCCCTACCTACAGCAACATGGAGCTAGCAAGACCCTGGACAGCAGCCAGTGAATTGCAAATCCGCCTGTCACAGTGCTATGAGGGTGCTGATTTCATGAAGGAAGTAAAGGCGCGGCTGGTCTGGTTTGGCCCAAACCCTTCAGATGAGGTGGTCCATCAAGTGATGCGCCTGTTGAGTGCTGAGAACCAAGACGCACGGAACTACGAGTACCAACTGTGGAGTTTGGGGGTATTGACACCCCGTCTCCAGCGACAGAGTGAGTTACAGGGAGAGGAGAGCAGCGACCTCCCTTCCCAGCGGCAGTGCACCGTACAGAGGGAAGAGTCAACCGGTCTCTCTCCCCAGCGGCGGCCTGAGTTCCAGGAGGAGGTGATGGTAGATCCCTCCCCCGTACAGCAACCAGCGTCCTGGGGAGGGGAGGCAACCGGCCTCCCTCTCCAACAGCAGCCGGAGGTGGGCGACCTCATAGACTTGTCCTGGGGACACACAGAGATGGCAAGCGGAGATGGGACCGAAGTCTCTCTGCCAGCCCTACAGGGATGCTGGGCAGTCAGCCCAGGTCCCCAGCAGCAGTATAATATACAGGGAGAGGAGACAACTGGTCTCTCTCCCCAGCGGCGGCCTGAGTTCCAGGAGGAGGTGATGGTCGATCCCTCCACCTTACAGCAACCAGCGTCCTGGGGAGTGGGGGCAACCAGCCTCCCCCTCCAACAGCAGCCAGAGATACCGGGAGAGGGGGAAGACAAACCTAACCACACTGGCGCAGATGGGACTGCGGTCTCTGTGCCAGTCCTACAGGGAGGCTGGACGGGCGGTCCAGATCCCCAACCAACCCCGCAGGGATGCCAGGAGGAGGAGGTAAGCGAAACTTCCCCTCCCCAGCTACATCCCAACCGGGTCCTGGGGGCAGTGGATGAGCCTGCGATACCCACTGACCCCCTCCCAGCAGAAGAGCTGGCATCTGGGCTGAGCTCTGTTAGCCTCTGCCCCCCTTTTCCCCTGTATCAGAGCCTGACTTACCACGGGTTACCCCAGTGGAAGAGCTGGCAGCAGGGCAGAGCGCCGCTGGCCTCTGCCCCCCAAGCAACACCAGCAGTTTGCCTAGCTGCACCAGGGAGACCGAGAGTGCTGCGCTGTCCCACTACAAACTTGAACCTACAGGCCAGTACTATTTATTGTGGGGGGGTTACTTCCTTGCTTATTTTCTTGTGGGTGGGTTGCCGACACTCAGGTACTGACCGGCAGAAGGTCAGGTACCTGTTTAGTCTTCCCAAAGGAAGATGTGTGACGGCGCCCTTCGCCACTTTGTGCCTGGAGAGAGTGACCGTTGCCCTCGCTTCTTGCCCTGTGACTAGGCCCCTGATGTATTGCCCTTAAAGACATGGATTTGGGCATAATGGATTTGTGTTGTGCTGCTGCTGGCCCTTTAAGAACCATCTGGGGACATATACTGTGGAGTTACTGGGTGGGCCACCATTTCCTGTATCAGAAGCACAATGGTGAGAACAATGATGGCGGCCATTTTAACCTCACAGACACAGTGGACTTTTCAACACGGTGCCATCTCGCCAGTATTTGGTGCACAGAGACATCGTGCAGTGGTTTTGGACTATACAGCAGGGGACACATTATACAGTAATTGTTTTTCATTTAGCCTTTATATGTTCTGCAGAATCTGCATTAAACTGTATTTTCCAAAGTACTGAACGGATCTGGGTGAATTTTGGATATGTGGTTCACCCAGATCCCCCGGTTCCAAGGATATACTTTTTATGGGGTTATTGCATGTTTTGGGGTCCCTGTGTGTTTTATGAAACTGTATTATTTCTGGCCAGCAGATAATTGAGCTTTGTGTATTGTAGCAACTCAATTATCTAGCCTGGTCCAGAGGAGGAGTTTTGTGTTGCATAAATTGTGAGTTCTGTGTGCCAGTAAATCAGTCTTGTTCCAGCATTAAGCCTTGGCTCATGTTTGGGGGAAGGGATACCTACACTCTGGGGATTGCTATAATCACTTACTCCCCAGAGGAAGCTCTTGCACAGCTTGATTTGTTCCTGTTCCTGCTCTTGGGGAAAGAGAGGTTCACCCACTGGAAGCTGGATCCTGGCCTTGGGTCCAGGGTGGGTGGAGACAGCAGAGACCCCGGCGCAGTTGCATCGCTGGAAGTGGGGTCTGCAGTGCTGATGGTGTCGCTTGGAGTCCTCAGCGAGCACTAGGAGCACGATTGGCGGAGGTACTAGTTGGAGTGCTAGCGCCCGGCCACAGGTACCTTCAAATAAAAGATTTTATAAAACTCCCTTGGGTTAGGGCGGCAGCCCAAAAACCCATGACGTTCTTCGAACAAATATGCTCGCAAGACAGCATGCCTACGGGCCTGATAACTAGGCTACATGCACACCTCTGCTCTATACCTAACGAGGGGGAAACTTTAACATACACAGAACAGTGGGAAAGGGACGTAGGGGAACAACTAGAGGGAATAGAGTGGCAGGAAATCTGGGAGGCCAACCATAAATCATCAGTATGCGTAACGATGCAGGAGCAAGCAATTAAAACGATGCTTCGCTGGTACACAACCCCGGTAAAGCTATACCAAATGAAAAAAGTCCCACTGATTTCTGTTGGAGGGGATGCGGACAGAAAGGGACGTATATCCACATGTGGTGGGAATGCCCCCTGATGCAAAGATTCTGGCAACAAATTAGAGATATCCTAACCCAAGTGCTGAACAGAGCCCCCCCCCCGACCCATGGTTATATTTACTCAGCAGAACAACTGACGGGTGGATTAGATGCGAACAAAAACTCATCCACAAAGTAAATCTAGCAGCCAGGAGAGCGGTGGCAGCAGACTGGCTCAAACAGACCACTCCACCCCTCACGGGGATCATTAATAGAATAAGGGAGGTACATATGATGGATGACCTGACAACAAGAGTCGGGGGAACGCAAAAACAATTCCAGAAAGTATGGGCACCATGGGAGGATAGCCCCCTGAGCTAGCAGTACTCAGTAAACCCAAGGCACACAGGGCAAATAAAACAAAACAAAAGAGCAAAGCACATCGATTCTGGACCGCCCCCCCCATCCTCCTCTGCCCCGACATCCCTTCTTGACATCATATATACTTTTCTCTCACTTCTATCCTTTAATTCTTCTGTTCTCTGTCTCTTTATCTCTCTCTCTTCTCTTACTGGTTTATAACCACTAAATCTAAAGTAGACAAATCGTAACTCGTAACACCAGATAAGCTCCTAGGTAACTGACACATGGGCTTAAAGGGGCAATAGTGGGGACTGGCCGACCACCATCTATCACAGGAGTACACGACAGATGGGCTATCACACTCTAAATGCGATGTTTATGTCACTATCTGTCGAGGCTGTAGACTTCGTTCGATATGTACATGCGTTCTCTGCCAACGTAAACAGGGCACTTAAAACAATAAAGCAATGTGTCTAGCAGGATACACTCTACCTAAAGATGTGCAAGATGTTTAACATGGTACATGCCACATCAAAATGCACGAGCTGTCAAATGTGTTATACTCCACTTTAAAAATGTATAAGCTGTCTAACATGAGGTATTTCATAGTAAACATGTGCACGACATCTATATGCTATATATCTAGTATAGACTTTGACACCATGCTTGTGCAAACTATCAACATATCCTATGCTTTTTAAAAAACTTGTGCAGGATACCTGACATGATACCCTCGTCCTTAATAATGTATGAAGTAACCTGACATGATACACAACACTTTTCAAGGATACCAGTTGCCTAGCATGACATATGCTACATTGGAAGAGGGCGAGTTGCATTCCATGTTATATATATCCACTGTCTACTTTTTTCTCTCAACAAAATGTAAAATTGTGCTGTATATTAATTGGTCATGTTTTGTTTGTTATGCCTGTTACCGCTTACAACGGCTATCGTGGCTGAGTAAGCATATTGTTATTTCATGCACAACAGAAAATAAAGAATTAAAAAAAAAAAATTAAAAAAAAAAACTTTTCTAAACTACATCAATTCTAACCAATGGGGGATAAAGTGAAGAACAAGAAACAAAAAACTAGTAATTTTTGCACTTTCCTAATTTGTATATTGTAATTCTATAAATCATTTAATTTTCCAGTTTCCACCAACAGAGGGCAATGGAGAGCCTGAAAGAATGACCTTTTAAAACAAGGATATGCCAACTTGAAAACCCAAACCAGGGGGGAAGTAGTCCAAATGGCCTCCATCTACCGCCTCCCCAAAGCAGAACCCCATTCCAGACCAGCCCTCTAGTTGGTGGGAAGAATGCTAACCTCTCCAAGTACCAATGTATCGGAGGATTCCGTTACATATCTAACCTGTGCCTCTGCATGATCCAGGGCTATGCTTGTCTTCAGTTTATATAAGTCTATCAATTGATATGGTACAACACAAGTGGAGAGCAAAACATAATAAACCGTTACAGAAACAGGACCTGGGATAACAATGACAACTTTATTATTCCTTAACCATTTATGACGGAACTATTCCATCATGGATGTCCTATGTATTCCGACATGGATGCCCTAGATCTTATTTAACTTGTAGGCAGTGGCGTACACATGACCCATGGGGCCCCGGTGCGAAAATTTATCCGTGGGCCCCCCCCCCACCACCCTGCGCACAGGCCGGGCCGGTGGGCACCTGGTCGCAGGGGTTACAGGGCTGCGACCGCGGTATGTACGCCAGTGCATGCAGATGCACACACACTTAAAGGACCACTCTAGGCACCCAGACCACTTCAGCTTAATGAAGTGGTCTGGGTGCCAGGTCCAGCTAGGGTTAACCCATTTTTTCATAAACATAGCAGTTTCAGAGAAACTCTGTCTCTGAGAAACTCAATCTCATTGACAGCCGCTAGAGGCGCTTGCGTGCTTCTCACTGTGATTTTCACAGTGAGAGCACGCCAGCGTCCATAGGAAAGCATTATGACCCTGGTATGTACGCCACTGCTTGTAGGGCACCCCACCTGCAATAAAAATTGTTAGGAAAAGTTATACTTCTCTTTTTTTCCAGTGTAGAGACTCCCTATGCAGTACCCTATAAATCTAGTTTTAAATTATAAAGCCACAGTTGCGTTACCCATGTGTAATGTCCTTACTGCATGTTATTGTACCTGCTTTTCATTCACAATGCCATTTTGATGCATTATATTGTCTTAGTAAAATAACATTAATAAAACAAAACAGGAAGAGAGATCACTGCTTAAGTAACCACCTGAGACATCTATAGCTAGCCT
>OW240919.1:105157990-105183817 GCA_933207985.1 Pelobates cultripes
GCATGGAATAGCCTTTCAACTGAAGTGGTAGAGGTTAACACAGTAAAGGAGTTTAAGCATGCATGGGATAGGCATAAGGCTATCCTAACTATAAGATAAGGCTAGGGACTAATGAAAGTTTTTAGAAAATTGGGCAGACTAGATGGGCCGAATGGTTCTTATCTGCCGTCACATTCTATGTTTCTATGTTTCTATGTTTCTATACTGAGGGTTAATCCAGCCTCCAATTCCTCTAGTGGCTGTCTCATTGACAGCCACTAGAGGCGCTTGCATGCTTCTCACTGTGAAAATCACAGTGAGAGCACGCAAGCGTCCATAGGAAAGCATTGTAAATGCTTTCCTATGCGACCGGCTGAATGCGCGCGCGGCTCTTGCTGCGCATGCGCATTCAGCCGATGACGTCGCGAGCAAGGAGGAGAGGAGGAGTACAGAGAAACTGCTATGTTTATACTGAGGGTTAATCCAGCCTCCAATTCCTCTAGTGGCTGTCTCATTGACAGCCACTAGAGGCGCTTGCGTGCTTCTCACTGTGAAAATCACAGTGAGAGCACGCAAGCGTCCATAGGAAAGCATTGTAAATGCTTTCCTATGCGACCGGCTGAATGCGCGCGCGGCTCTTGCCGCGCATGCGCATTCAGCCGTTGACGTCGCGAGCAAGGAGGAGAGGAGGAGTACAGCTCCCCGCCCGGCGCTGGAGAAAGGTAAGTGTTTAACCCCTTCCTCTCAACAGAGCCGGGCGAGAGGGGGTCCCTGAGGGTGAGGGCACCCTCAGGGCACTATAGTGCCAGGAAAACGAGTATGTTTTCCTGGCACTATAGTGGTCCTTTAAGGGGACAGGGATACAGCATCCAGGCCACTTTCATGAGATAAAGTAGTCTGGGTGACTATAGTGTCCCGTTAAGTATTATGTGAAGCATAATTTACCATAATGTCCTCCATACTGAGGAAGCCCTTAATTTCTTCAAATGAATCCAGAATTAGACCCTCCTAGAACCTGATCAGAATGTAGCTCAGAGTTTAGGAATAGCTTAGGTATCAGGGTTGCTAGGTCCAACAAATCAAATATACATACTGATGGGTAGCACAATAATATACTCATATCTAGAATCGAAATGCTGCATAAGGTTCATTAACAGCTCAGGACTATTGAATTCCACACACTCCAATTCAGCAGAAGTTATGTATGTTCAGGAAAACATGGTGGATGTCGCTACCATATTATTAATGTCTGAACAACTATGAATACATAAATATTAACTTTACATTGTTGGGGGAACAGAAAATCAACAACTGTGTAGAATTGGCAAGGGCACTGGAAGTTTTAAGCCAACAGCTGGTGCTTTAAAAATAAGGAAAAATAAGGAATATTAAAATCATTTTCCTAATGCAGCTATTTTGGCCTAAAACATGCTGTTTTTTTTTTTTTGCACAAATCTCTGCTATCCCCAGTTTAGTGAAAAGACCTCAACGTCTGTATAAGTACCCAGCTGGGAAAATCACTTCTATAAAATATGATACTGAGGGGATCCTGTGGTATACCCTTATGCCCACTCACTATTGTTAATACTGATGAAAGTTGGTTAATTAAATGAATATGTGGATGTCTAGGCTCCAACTTTGTTATGAAGAGGCCTTTGAGACACCCACTCATATTTATTCATGTTTGTCACCCTAGAGAAGAAACAAAAGAAAATTTGGAATTTACCTCCAAAATTTCCAAACTCGGAGACTATTTGTAGTGAGTTTGGTGTTTGAATTCTTTTCTATAAATTGTATGGAAGTCAGAATTTCCTTCAAATTTGAAATGCAATTTTGGGAAATCATAGTTACATAGTTACATAGTTGAAAAGTGACTTGCATCCAAGTTCAGCCTTCCTCACATATGTTTTTGCTGTTGATCCAAAAGAAGACAAAAAAACCTAGTCTGAAGCGCTTCCAATTTTGCAACAAACTAGGAAAAAAATTCCTTCTTGACCCCAAAATAGCAGTCAGATGTCTCCTTGGATCAAGCAGCTATTACCCCCATTAGAAATTATATCCCTGTATGTTATGTTTTGTGATCCTGAGTTGCCCTTCAGGCCCAAGTACAAAATAAATAAAATCACTGTTAAGTAGATATACTCCAAATGAAACCTTGCATGTAATTTAATTATACATTTTTTTCATTGGGTGTATATATAGAAGCAAATCCTGGAGATCTCCTGTGTGCTGCCTTTGCAAGTCCTCCCCTTCTAACACCGCACAGACTTTCTGTAGCTGTCCAATCACAGACCTCTGAATGCAGCTCGACGAGAAGTCTTTGCAAGGCAGGTGCTGGAATGTGCATTTAACTTAACCTAGGCAAATGAACTTACTTTTCCTATGAATCTCTGCATCAATGAAAAACTAACATTCTACATGTTTTGCTCATTTGCCTAGGTTTAGCCGAATTGAATCCACAACATACATTTATAATAGGTTAAAAAGTATACTTGTTAAAACCTACAGGACATGCAACATGATAGATTTTGTTTTTGTACAAAAGAATTTATTAATTTACATAACTGGCTTTTTTGATCCATATTAGAAAATAATTGCAACATAATAATATTGTTAACTAATCTACTAATTGATATAGTGCCTGTGTTTCAATGTGCTTTTCAATGGGTGCATACTCTGTAAAAAAAAAAAAACACGTAATATTTATTTATACGTGCTTGTACCTCAGGCATGGAAATTTTTCTTTAAGTTCTCAAACTGTAACTGAATATTTTTATTTCACTGTTAGCATTGACGTATATATTTATTGCACTGGTTTTAAAAGGAAATCTGACAAAACTCTATACCAAGGAAAACTATTTTTAGAAAAAGTGTAAATATCTTTCAACAGTCAAGGCAAGGGACAGGGACTGCAACTGTTATTTTGTTTTGACAAACTGGCCTTCACAGCTATCATATTCTGGGTGAGAAGACATAACTAAGGCTTTCATTACCCTAGGCCTTTGAAGCAGGTATACTGTATAAAGGGAATAAAACAGAACAAAGTAAATCACTCATTTTTAGTTGTTAAGGGGAGGAGGGTAGGGGTTTAGAGAAGGAACTTCTTTGGAAGTGACAGTTCCTCTTTAAAAACAGTCTAATCTGGGGTAAGTGAGGGCACATTTATAATGACCAGTTAAGAATTTACTAAAAGTCAGAAAGTCAGAGACTGTTCATAGGCAACTTTCTAAAAAACAATGCCATGGGGCCTGGTCAAAAAAAAAAATACAAAAAGGTTTTTATTAAAGAGAGTACAATAAACCCTATAGTTGGTTTTGAAAAAAAGATACATGGGTTAAAATGGTCAGGGTTATAAATATATATGAAGTGGAGATGTAGGTGATTATTAGTGCAACATAAATAACACAATTATGAGAGAATAAATGCTTAAAGAAACACTATAGTGTCAGGAGTACAAATATGTATTCCTGACACTATAGGTCTACTATCTGTGTAGTCCCCCCTCCCAACTCGCCTTTTTCCAGCACAGTGTGGGTCTGGTCACAGCTGGCCCCGCTCCACCCCCTTAGCTGAGATGATCAAACTTGAGGATCTCAGCCAATCCAATGCTTTCCTATAGGAAAGCACTGGGAGGCTATTATGCAAGCACGGGAAAACGGCGCACTGCACCAATCAGCATCTCCTCATAGAGATGCATTGACTCAATGCATCCCTAAGGGGAAAGTCCATCGTCTCCATGCACAGTGTGGAGATGTTGAACGTCAGTCTGCTGCACTGATTCAGGAAGCACCTCTAATGGCCATCTGAGTGGCTGCCACTGGAGGTGTTACTAGGCAGCAATGTAAACACTGCCTTTCTCTAAAAAGGCAGTGTTTACATTAAAACGCCTGAACAGGCTGTAGACACCAGATCAACTAAGCTGTCATGTCAATGAGATGGACTGGGTACAGTGGTCCCGTCATTTTAACCTTTCAACTTGAAGGGTTCCATTCACCTTTGTAGCATTAGATATCTTATACATATTAACTGGGCTTGTTGGTCAGTACATGGTAGAATACATTTATTGTGTATTTATTGCATTGTGTATTCCTGCAGTCGGTCACGGGGCCTGGTCTATCATCTGAGGACCATTTAGAAGACCTGAGCTGCCTTTGGTCATACCTGATGAGCTGTCAGCCTAATGAACCTTCTTGCCATACCATGCTATTTTCTTGTGTAACGTGTGATACCTATGGCTTCTCCTGCATTAGCATGAGAAGACCAGTGAAAGATCCTGCCGTACCAAATTGATGCTGTTTTGACCGGAAAATGGAACTGCCGAGGAAAGAGGGCTTTGGGTAAGTATATCTCCCTTCCTTCTCTCCTCGCATTTGCACTCACATCTTTTGGTGATTTGAGAACGACACAACATGCAAGCTATGTTTATACCAACGTTATTCAGTTTTGAGTTTAGAGCCCTTTGCCTTATTATTGGTAGTTTGAGGAAAATATAGTCTCTGTAAATGCTTCATGTCATTGAAGTGATTATAGTGTCTGGAGAACCATTGTCATCTGCTTCCATTCAGTGTTAAACTGATTTTAATGGTTTAAATGCAAAACGAGAATATAGTGTCCATTTTATAAACCTTCTGGTCTGGTCTTGGTTTTTTTTTTTTTCTTTACTTTATATTCGAATGTTCATGGCATTACAAGTGAACTATATATGTAAAATGTGTAAAGAATCTTCATTTTGATTAATATAAGCATGAATTGGGTTATTAAATTAGGAGACGTATATTGTATTATCCTTACCATATCCAAAAAATATATAAACCCATAGGCGATAGGACCTGCAATTCATAATAAGACATAGCATGGTACAATATATTGCATCGCTCTGTAGTTTTCGCAAAGATGCAAGAAGAAGCGTTTGGGAAATTCTCATCATCATGTGGTTTGAGGTTATCTGTCCTTAGCTTTCATAGTCATGTTCGTCAATGGGTTTCTAAATGCAGAGGTACTAAACAAGTCATTAAACCGCAGATAAGCATTTCTGTGAATCGGGCTGTAGATATACTGAAGCTACGGTCATGGCATTGGTTATCAATGATGCAGCAGTTTTGTATTCCGCCCTTTCTTAAACAAGAAATTACAGGGAAATTTTCAAAATAAATACTGTAAAACCATCAGTTATAAAAGACTATGTTGCAAAATCAAATTTAAAAAAAGTCTGAACTGAGATAAAAAATAAAATGTATATATATATATATATATATATATATATATATATATATATTGACAAGTCCAAATATGGAAGAAAATTTATTATTTAATTGTAAAAAGCACTAGCATTTCTGCAGCATTGTACAATTACTGGCAGGTAGCAGGAATAGACTATATTATATACAATTAAACAAACATGAGCCTAAAATCTAGCATGTATTTCACTTTTCTACAAAGAGAAAGAATACCCACAAGCTTACAATCTAAAGGAGATATCGGGAGTGTAAGGAAAAAGGAAGTAAGGATTAAAGGAACACTGCACTCACTATAACAACGTCATCTAAATTAAGTTGTTGTAGTGAATAATTAGGTGTGCAATTGCGGCTTCAAGGCACACTTTCAAGCCCTCTGGGTGGGAGAGCTAGGACTGGTACTTCTCGTCTCTCATACCCCAGCACACTGTGATATAATGCGTACATGTGCATTGCCGTTTCGGTCAGTCACAGAGAATTGTTGCATGCAGTGATTCTGTATGGCAGAATCATAGGTGTGGCGTGGCTTGAGCCTATAGATTGGAATGTCATGTTGGAGGCACACCTCCAGGGTTACAACATGCTAGGTGGAGACCATGGTAGAGCCAAGGGAGACTAGATGTTGGAGAGAAAGGTGAGTCATTTTAAAAAAAAAGTTTATTTCCGTTTTCAAAGTGATGGAGAGGAGTGACCTAACTAGGGAAAGTAAGACTATAGTGTTGGAAATACGGATATGTATTCCTAATGCTAGCGTGTCCCTTTTATGAAAATAGTAAGATGTACAAGTCAGGAAGCAGAAACATCTTCCTTGTGAGCCTTTGTGGTGGGAATTCAGCAGTAGAATATGAACTGCCAATGAGTCCCATGGTGGACTATCTGTACGACATCTAGATCTAATATGACAGTGAGTCCATATGGAAAGGATTATTAAATAACCACCTTAAGGGTCAATATTGAAGAGCATAGATATAGCAGACAGCTAGACATTCAGTTGAAATTAAACATAGGGTAACACTGTATTAAATTTCACCTATTTAAAGACTTGATTGCAGCTAGATACAGATAGCAATGCAGATAGGTAATGCTGAAACCAAACTCCTACTGGGTTCTCTCCTAATTGCACATAATCATAGGCTTCTGCAGCTTAATTTTCATATTGCGCTGTCTTGCATTTCATTTGAATTGAATGGCACTTAATCATGCCGAGGATATTTTATAGAGCAGTGTTTTATATTTAAAGTAGATGGCACTTAGCCATAGCCATTTGCTGGTGAAATCTAAATGAGTGCCATTCTACATTTTCAACTAATGGGGTTTAATCATAGGCTCATGCTGGTAACACTACTTTTAGAGCTGTCTCATTCTTTAAATTCAAGTGGCTGCCTGGCTGTCCATTATATTTCCTCTTTTATGAGTTAGTCCATTTGTACCCAGTATCAGTGAATCAAAATACAGACGCCACAGGTTCCATATGTTGAAAACAAGAAACACAATTCTTTTCTGTTTTGTACAAAAACTTCCTTTTGCTAAGAATGAGTAAGCATAGAGTGAATGACAAGATAAGAGCCCACATAAAGAAAAAGAGTGATTGAAACACGTCCTTTTAATTGCGTCATTTATTCTTAACCAATTTATCACTAAATTTAAACATAAGTAATAGATAACATAGGTGTGAGAATTGGTTATCTTGCATCCATCCAGAATTTCAGACACAGTTATAGTATAAATTAAATTTTACATTGAGATTCTGTCTTATTTTGTAATACACTCGGTTAAAGGGACACTGAAGACACTGTAACTCTCATTGAGGTGGTTATATAGTGTTTGGTGTCCCCTTGTGCAGTCCTTTCCATTCAATGTTAAACCATTTCTAAAATTTTAATGCCAAATGAACATCTTCAACAACCAATCCCATCTGTGCTATTTGGGCTCATAAGGAAATGTTAGCCCGAGCAGCAATAGACAGCTGTGATTGGCTGAGAGTGCCAGGTGACTGCTTTCAGCCTATCGCAGCTACCTTTGCTGGTATGAATCGGTATTGTTAGAAGACTCCTCCCAACACTCCTCTTTTCGGTACGGATAGTTTTTGATTTTTTTTTTTTTTTTTCGCCGTCCTTTTCTGGGCGGGCATCTGAGTGGGCACTACTATTGACATGTTTCATGTAACTAGCAACACCCACTACAGGACCCCGCCCATCCTGATTGCTGGTATGCTAGAAGGAACTGAGTACTCTCTGCTGTAACCAGTGGGGGCAGGGCTGTAGGTGGCCAGGGACCCGTATTTAGTGTTAAATGACTCAAAAACAGTGTAACACTTAAAGAAGGGACAATGTCAGAAGAGTCCAGGCACTATACCCAATTCAATAGATGGAATGGTTATAGTGCCTACACTGTCCCTTTGAAGTTGAGTTAAAAAAACAGTAATGGAAATATTGTCAGGATAAAAATTTAAATTCCAAGCAAAATCGGTATAATTTTAAAGTATTTTATAGTAGATTTTAGACAGGTATAGCTAGCTCATATATAACATCAACTCCCAATATTAAGAACTAAACATTTTTTCAGAAGTATTACCCTGCAGCTCATATTGTCATAATTCAGCTGAAGTACAACCGATGAACGCCAAGAAATCAAATTCTATAGAACTGATAGTTACTTATAGTTACTGAATACAATTACATGGCTTTGTGCCATAAACAATTCTTTAGAAAATCCCCGGGTGAGGGCAAGTGAGAAGCAAAAGTTCATCTAACCTAGGACAGATAGGCAATTAGATATTCAATAAAGATGTTACAATAAGTCTCCCTATTTCATTTATGTATTAACTAGAACCTCAAGTGGTAAATATAATGCCTGCAGATAACAAAATGTTTGCCAATGAGAATGGTGGCCCAGTTAGTTTAATAATTGCACTGCTTGGAGTAGTTTAAGGAAGAGATCAAAAACAACCGGTGTAAGTAATATAGTATAATTCACTCTGCCGTGTTGGAACTTGGAAGAAACAATCTGGCATATGTTTTAGACAGAACTGGGGCTGCTTTAAGTTGGCACATGTGGCTGTTTTATGGGGACCATACAAAAAAATATCACCTCAAAGGGAAAGGAGGTGGCCAAGCCTCAAATATCTCATGTAGAAAGCAACAGGAAGTGCAGGTACTCCCGATCCTTTTCTAATAGCAGAACATAACAGCACTAGGTGGCAACGTTACGGTAATACAATGTAAGCTTTGTCAAGCCATATTGTGCCTCTTTGTCCACGCAGGAGGCTGTGAAACACTGTATATACAGAGTGTGGGGCTTCATTACCTAGCCTAGAACGAATTCTGTGCAAATTTGGCTCTTGCCGTCAGCACATACAGCCTGCTGGAGACAGACAGCCAGAGGCAGTCCATCCTCCCTCTACATCCCTTCCCCAGCAGCTAGGGGGAATGACATCAGCAGAGGAGGATCCGGCTGAGAGGAGAATTTGGCCTTGGCACTGATATAGAGATTACGTTTATGCTTTATTTCGTTTAAATGAACTTTGACTGGCGGAGGGAGGCCAACACACTGTTTTGTTTTTGTTTCTTGCTAGATGGAGAAATTCTTTAAATAAAAATGATTCCCTGGTAGTAGGTTGGTGCAGACCATTTTTATGGCTCCTTCTCAGTTCAGATTCCTGTGCTGTGACTTCCTTACTGAACATCTGACTGGAAGGACCAAATAATGTGCAGACTATGAACTCCACCACCGAGTCTGACCGGGAAGGATGCTGGTCTGCCCAAATTACTGGAAGGCCAGCTTGGTGCGAATGCATGCTATGCTGACTGCAAATCAGGTAAGGCCAGCCCACTGAGGACATACCCTGCAGGGAGCAATCACAGTTTTATGGTCCTGTCCTGCCTTAGTCCCCTGGTGTCCGGCTTTTAGAGACACCAATAAACTAAGTCAGAATGACGGGTCAGGACCTGAAAATCGGGACTGTCCTGCCAAAATCAGTACGTTTGTGAGGCTTGCCACTGCACAGACTACTCCAGGCAACAACTGGATCCTAGCATTTTCTGGTCTAAGTAAGATAGGAACTGCCACCAAGAAGAGAGGACTGCCTCCCTCTAGTGGCAGTAACTAGAACTTTTACAATTTACATTAAAGGGAAGGTATATTAAGTTCTATGGACCATATAATAGGAGGTAGGGGACGTTGCGACTGCATGTCTTATAGGACTTAAAATCTGTATACAATGAAATAATCAAAGTAATTTATAATAAAGAATGATCACTTGTAGGAATTGAAGGTCAATATCGAAATTAATATTAAATATTGATTTTTTTTTACTCGGGAAATAAAGTGTTCCGCATTGCAGGTGTCCCAATCCTTTTTAAAGATTATGCAGTAATTATATTAATACTATTAATTTTATAACTATGTAGTTTGGATGAGAGTGAGAGACAAATTATCTTAGAGTTGTGATGAATGAAAGTGAAACGAACATGCACTCACACTGCATTAATGTGAAGATATACAGTCTTGCATGAGTTATAAACTTCCAAAAAAGGAGAAGGAAGTGAAAAGAAAAACCTTTATACACAAACAACCCAATCTTTGTTAAACTTAATTTTTATGAAGAAAACTGATTTAAAAACACATTATTCGGATTTCGGATATAATATAATAAAGATCAGCAGTACGTTGAATACTTATTCCAAACCTCACCTTGGGTTAGATAGCTAATTAGTAACATATAACTCTGTCCTATTAATATCAATGTGACTATAATGAAAGTCCCAAGGTAATCATATAACTGTCTCCATAAAAAAAATTAAAATGAATTAATAGGACTATTTGGCAGGTATTAGTCACATTGGAAGAATCAGATACTTTGGAACTTCCAGCATACTGAACATGAAACCATGTATCTGATTGTATACACCTAAATTGGTAAATCCCACTGGCTGATGGCAATGGAGATAAAAAGGGGTATATTGTCTAAATATTGAACTGGAAAAATCAGCAAACTGGTTGAAATCACTTTTTAAGCAATAATAACAGATCTACCACTACATGTTGTGTAAATATCACTAACAAATGGAAATACAAGAAGAAGGGGTATAACAATTAACCATTGAACTTAAAGGGACATGCCAGGCACCAAAACAACTTAATCTCGAACAGTTTAACTCCAAACATTTTTACTCCAAAGTTGCCTCCAGCGGCGATGTCCACTCTCCACCCCAGGTTCCGGCTCTTGAATTTTTAGGAAGCTCAAAGTGCTGCTGAGCAGGGGTGCCGTTGATTGGCTGAGAGCGGTCAGCTGACTCTCTCAGCCAATCAGTGACTTTCCATTCACTAAACTGGCTCGGAAAAGGTACGTTTCTTTTTTTTTTTTTTTATATACTTATTCTAGACACTTTTTAAATCTCTGAATTTTCCTGTGCAAGTATTGGAACTGGTAGAACAGGTAAACTAATGATTAACATCACATGGGATGAGTGAATCTTAGCAGAAATGTTAATGATGGATTGGAGAGAGGGATAGCCAATCGAGCAAGGACAAATAGAACAATAATGCAGAAATCCAGTTGGTTCTTTACTAGCCTCTATTAGTTACTGATTCTCACTTGATCTGTGTACCAAATGTACTGCTAAGTATACACACAATATTTATGATAAGTATATACCATGCAGTACAGATTGGTCCATTTTTGCACCTTTTTGGTTGATTAGTTTTCCTGAATCTTTTTCGGTGCACAAAATTCTGTCACGCCAAACAGCCATATGCATGAAATTCTGTGAGCACACTATGTTTTATTTTTTTAATGCACATGTAAAATCTTTCAAATAAAAATCTACTTTTTACCCTGCATTTTCTTCTCACCTCCTCATCATCTTATTTCATATTGAAGGTCACTCCTGGGACTGTATGCAGCAAGGTATGTTCAGCGAGGCTAACAAAGCATTAGCCTGGGGCGGCAAAAATGTCCGCTTCCAAATGCCCAGGCTAATGCCTTGTTAACATCGTTTTAAGGGGGCCCAAGAGCTGGCCGGCTGGCTATTGGGCAGGCAGCTAGTTGAGCTCTAGGTGGGCAGCGAGGGAGCTCTGATTTGTGAGCTCCCCCCATGCTCAGCTCCCTCGTGCGCTCCACAATGATGCTGGGAGACGGAATATGACTTCACTCTGGCTCCTGGCATCACAGTGCTCCCTCGCCACCCCCCTGGTGCTCAACTATTTGCCTGCATGCCTGCCTGCACTCCTGCCTTCCTGCCCAAACAGCCCGGCCAGCCTGGACTGGACTGGACCCCAGGTAAAACATCCACCCAGCTTTCCCAAAGGTAGGGAGGCTGGGTTGATTTAAATTAAAATTAAAGAAATAAAAATCTGTGAGAGTTGGGGGAAATGTGTGTGTATGTCGGTCTGTGAGTCTGTGTGTGTATATCTGTCAGTGTGTGTCAGTGAGTGTGTGTATGTCTGTCAGTGTGTATCCGTCAGTGAGTGGGTGTGTCTGTCAATGTGTGTCTTTGAGGGAGCCTGTGTGTCTGAGTGATTGTGTGTGTGTCAGTGTGTGTCTGTCAGTAAATATCTGTCAGTGTGTGTCAGTGAGTGTGTGTATGTCTGTCAGTGTGTATCCGTCAGTGAGTGGGTGTGTCTGTCAATGTGTGTCTGTGAGGGAGCCTGCGTGTCGGAGTGGTTGTGTGTGTCTGTGAGTGATTGTGTGTGTATATCTGTCAGTGTTTGTCTGTGAGGGAGCCTGCATGTCTGAGTGATTGTGTGTGTCTGGGAGTGAGTGTGTGTGTGTATGTCTGTCAGTGTGTGTCTGTGAGAGAGCCTGCATGTCTGAGTGATTGTGTGTCTGTGAGTGAGTGAGTGAGTGTGTGTCTGTCAGTAAATGTATGTGTCTGAGTGATTGTGTGTGTCTGTCAGTGTGTGTGTGTCTGTGAGTTAGTGAGTGTGTGTCTGCGTCATTGTGTGTATGTCAGTGAGTGTGTGCATGTCTGTCAGTGTGTGTCTTTGAGTGAGTCAGTGATTGTGTGTGTCTGTCAGATTGTGTCAAATCAATGAGTGTGTGTGTATGTCATTGTATCTGAGAGCGTGTGTCTGTCAGTCAAAGTGTGTGTTAGACTTTAACAGGAAGCGGTGTGGCCTTGACAGGAAGGAGTGGGGCAAATGTAAATTAGGGGGTGCCCGACTTCCGTCATTGGTAGGGCAGCACAGATACAAAATACACAACTGACTGTATGATTATGGTGACTGCAGTTTTTCTTTAAAATACTCCGCACATCTTTCACGGCTCACCCAGTCTAACGAAATATTATTGACATTATTGAAGTTATGTAACAAATTGTCTTCAATTTGTACAAACTTTATGGAGACATGCAGTTCTGAGGAGATGGAGTTTATACACCTCACACTATGTTATTACTTTTTTTTAATAACCTCAGCATCTCATGTTTGTTCTCTACTTGTGCCAAATAGGGAAGATATGGAGGAAATCTGTCCTTGAATATATTCTACATTCTATCCTGGTTCTTGTGTGATTTCCATTTTGTTATGTTGAAAGGAAGATAAACACTATTTGTTTTGTATTTTGCTAATCTGATTTTTCTTTGGAAGTCAGTCACGGTTGATACAAATTTCCAAATCTCCAGAACTGTGCAATACCAACTGCCACAGATGTGTAAGAAGATTGCGTGATCAAAAGGGATATAATGAGTACAGCAGTGTGATGCAATATGCGATTTAACAACACCGTGTGTTCAGGCAGTTCAGAGGAATAGGATGGTAAGAGTAAAAGACAAAAAGAAGAAAATATTTTAGGAGGGGGTAAGGAGATGTCTGGGGAGTTTCTACTTTTTCCTTTAGATACATGTAAATCCAAATACAGAACTGGCACATTAAAGTCCTGTATGATGTACATGACATCGTACCTATATACTCTGGCCAAAGGCCTAATTAGTGAAGTGTTGCAAATTAAAAGACAATCAAATAGCTGAAGCATATTTCCAATTCAGCTATTATGGCCTAAAATTTTAAATTCACTTTTGAATTCCTGACAATTACCACTTTAGTGGATAACTCTGATAGTGTCTGCAAGGCATATCCCATTTCCAGATAAGTCTAATAGTATTACGTTTTGTGACATCCTAGGCTGGAGCTGACCTAATTTAATGCATACTATAGAAAATGCATTAAAAAGAATCAATGCAAAAAAATGCTGCCCTCAGCCCCAGATTGTGGTGTCCTATCACCAGGGCCATCTATTAATATTAATAGGACCCCGGGCAAAGCATTTTCTTGGGCCCCCTGGACTCTCACCCTCACCCCCACTCCCAGGCATGCAATCACACCTTTTACATACATACTTACACATACATATACACAGACAGACATACTGATACATAGACACACTGACAGACATAATGACACCCACACTTACACACACACACACACACACACACACATACATACATATATACTGACATATTAACACACATTCAGACAGACACACATACACACACTGACAGACATGCTGAAACAGACATACACTGACAGACATACTGACACACACATACACAAACACACTGACAGGCATACTGACACACACAGACACATACCCTGACAGGCATACTGACACACAGACACATGCACATACAGACATACTGACACACACATTGACAGACATACAGACACACATATACTGACAGACATACTGACACACACACAGCCATAAACTGCCAGACATACTGACACACACACAGGCACACTGACAGACATACTGACACACACACAGACACATACACAGACAGACATATCGACACACACTGACACACACATACACTGACAGACATACTGACACAAAATTGATAGATATACTGACACACACATACACTGACAGACATACTGACAGACACACATACATATACTGACAGACATACTGACACACACAAACATACTGACATACACACTGACAGGCACATTGACAGACATACTGACACACACACACACACACACACACTGAGAGACATACTGACACGCACACAGATACATACACTGACAAACATACTGACACACACACACACTGACAGACTTACGGACATACACACAGACATACACTGACAGACAACCTACTGACACACACACATACATATTGATCCACACACGTGCACTGACAGACATACTGACACACACACAGACATACTGACACATTCACACAGACGCAAAATTTACACTTTTAAATACACATCCCGTTTCCTACCTTGAATGGTGGCTTCCTTGGTGTCCAGAGTGGTAGATGAGGCTATTGGGGGTTGCCAACAGGCAATCCCAGCCCAGCCCCCCTCCTCTCTGCCTCCTTGGTCTCTCCCACATGGCTCTCTCTGGGAGGAAGTGAATCATGGCAGTCACTTCCTCCCATGCTGCCAAAAAGCAAGGGGCCCGGTCGTGCTGTTAAAGGGCCACAGCTAGTGACTGGGCCCCTGCTTACAAATGCCCACTGGGTGGTCCTTAGTGCATGGGCCACCTGGTGGTCCTCCTTAGTGTGTGGGCCCCATGATGCACAGGGGGCTCATGGAGGGGGGCCTGGGGCAGCTAACACGTTTGCCCCGCTTTTAAGACGACCCTGCCTATCACACTGTCCCGGATTTGTTGCGTGATATCCTGCACATGGGAAATGTCCCCAGAAAGCCCTTCAGAAGTGCTCTCTGCATGGTCTGTCCTAAGTAGGGTCAGCCAGAGAGGCTCGTGCACCAGGCTGACACTAGGAGTTCAACTGACAGTGTTCAACTGTAGAATACCAACAGCTGAACTACAATTCCTTGAAACCTAAACCATGATATCCATCTACAGCGGTATTTTGGGAGTAAAAGGAGAACTACAGAAGGATTTGTAGAGAAGGTGTGTTTAAGGAGCTAAAGCATTGATGACCACTTACAACTTTTGTTAAAGGGATAGCACCAAAACAACTTTAGCTCAATGAAGCAGTTTTGGTGTATAGATCAAGCCACTGCAATTTCACTGCTCAATACTCTATTGGAGTTAACTCAATTTTGCTTCTGTTTATACAGCCCTAGCCACACCTCCCCTGGATGTGACTGACAGATCCTGCATGAAAAAAAATACAATTTAAGTTTAATTATTAATCAGCACAGTGTGTTTATTTTTACAGGTTTTATCTCCTGTTCCTCCTCTTTTCTATACTGATGTCCCTCTTGTATAGGAGCTCTTTATTGTTGCTGTGTCTGAATATATTCCAGAGCTCCACAGCAATAATACGCACAGTAATGTATCTCTAACCTGCAGTAAATGTTTACGAATCTGTCTGTGTAAATAAAATATATTCTTCTTGTTTGAAATTACATTTTAGTTGCATAAATTGTTAGTAGTAAGTTGTAGTGGACCATGGATAACCCGACCGCTTCCCTCCGCTAATTCCCTTCTTTCAGCCAGTTAGGAACCATTTAAAGTACAACACAATTTTAGTGACCACACACGGCTTTTATGCATACCCCCATGCAAGGGGTCTACCACACAATCATACAGGGTCACATCCCAAGATCCTCCCCCTTCCTGGGGTCAGGGCCGGACTGGGGATACGAAGCAGCCCTGGAAAAAATCTATGCCAACCCCATAAGTCATTGTGCTATGTAGTGTGTGTTATATATATATATATATATATATATATATATATATATATATATATATATATATACACACACACACACACACACACACACACACACACACACAATTTTGAATTAGAAAAATAAATATACCAATAATATATATATATTATTGGTATATTTCTTTTTCTAATTCAAAATATTAGTCCTTTCAGGGTAATTAAATTATACAGTAAAGCATACTCACATGCAGACACAGACAATCTTACTGATGCACACAAATAGGCTCATTGACAGACAATCTCAATGACACACACAGACAAGGTTACTGGTACACACACAAATTTAGTACAGACAAACTCTGATACACACACACAGGATCACTACAGACAAGCTCACTGATGCGCACACACTCTCCCTACAGACAAGCCCATTGACACACACATGCTCCCTACAGAAGAGCTCACTAACACACAGATTCACTACAGACAAGCTCACTGACACACACATGCTCACTACAGACAAGCTCACTGACACACATATGGTCACTACAGACAAGCTCACTGCACACACATGCTTACTACAGACAAGCTCACTGCACACACATGCTCACCACAGACAGGCTCAGACACACCCATGCTCCCTACAGACAAGCTCACTAACACACATACAAGCTCACTCACTAGCAGGCACACACATAAACACAAACTCACTAGCAGGCGCACACACACAGAAGTTCACTCACTAGCAGATGCACACACACAAAGACATCCACACACACAGAGGCAGACAGTCACAAACACAGAGGAAGGCATTCACACACACAGAGGCAGACAGCCACACACACACAGAGGCAGGCAGACAGACACACACACACACACAGAGACAAGAAGACAGCCACACACACAGAGACAGTCACACACACACAGGCAGACAGCCACACACTCACAGGCAGACAGTCACACACACACAGGCAGGCAGTCTCACACACACAGGCAGACAGTCACACACACACAGGCAGACGGTCACACACTCACAGGCAGACCGTCACAAACACACACACAGGCAGACACACACACACAGGCAGACAGTCCGCACACACACAGGCAGACAGTCACACACACTCCACAGGCAGACAGTCACACACAGAGGCAGACAGTCACACGGAGCAGACAGTCACACACACACGGAGCAGACAATCACACACACACACCGCATACAGACAGGCAGAAAGTCACACACACAGGCAGACAGTCACACACACACACACACACACAGGAGAGACAGTCCACACACACACGGGCAGACAGTCCACACACACAGACGAGACAATAACACACACACACACAGGCAGAAATCCCACATGCGTACGAACAGTCACACACACACACGAGACAAGACAATACACACACAGAGACAGTCCACACACACACACGGAGCAGACAGCCACACACTCACAGGCAGATTGGTCACACACACGGGCAGGCAGTCTCACGCACACAGGCAGACAGTCCACACACACAGGCAGAGCCAGGTCACACACTCACAGGGCAGACCCGTCACAAACACACACGGAGCAGACGCACACACACACACGGGCAGACAGTCCGCACACACACAGGCAGACGATGCACTCACGGAGCAGACAGTCACGCACAGAGGCAGACAGTCCACGCACGGGCAGACAGTCCCGCACACACACAGGCAGACAATCACACACACACACGCATGCAGACAGGCAGAAAGTCACACACACAGGCAGACAGTCACACACACACAGGAAGACAGTCACACACACAGGCAGACAATAACACACACACAGGCAGAAATCCACACATGCATGCAGACAGTCACACACACAGGCAGGCAGACAGCCACACACACACACAGGCAGACAGTACACACTCACAGACAGGCAGACAGTCACACACTTTGGCAGACAGTCACACATACATACAGGCAGGCAGACAGTCACGCACACACACACAGGCAGACAGTCCGCACACACACTCACAGGCAGACAGTCCACACACACACACGGGCAGACAGTCCCACACACACACACACACGGAGCAGACAGTCACACACACAGACCAGAGGCAGACAGTCCGCACACACACACACACACAGGCAGACAGTCACACACACACACACACACAGGTAGACAGTCACACACACAGGCAGACAGTCACACACACACACACACACACACAGGCAGTCACACACAGACACACTGACCTGCTTCTTACCTCCACATTCCTTGGAGCGCCTGGAGACTGGATGTTGGGGAAGCAGGGACTCCTTCCTGCTTCCATGCTGCAGTTACCAGGGCCCCTGCCACACAGTCGTCCACTAAGTCCCGCCCTGCTGCACGTTAAGCTCCGTCCCATCGCAATATTTTTTCATTTCTTTTTTTTAAATCCCGTCTGGCCATGTGTGAGCTGTGCCGGCCGCCTGGCTCCCCCTGCTCCCATGGGGCCATGTGTGGCCTCACAGCTCGCACATGGCCGACCAGGATTACAGGAGCCTGACCAGTGATGAATAGGGCTGTCAGCCTAGCCCCTGCGGCCCACCGGGAAATTTTCAGGTATCCCGGTGGGCCAGTCCGGCCCTGCCTGGGGTCCCCGCGCGTGAAGGGACTCTGTTCTCTTTGTCCCCAAAGCCCACCACTAAATCCACAGAGTTCTTCTTCCCAAGAGCCTCTGCGACGTCCCTTTGTCTCCGAGGCACAGAAAAGCCAGCCCGCGGGAAAAGAGCTGGTCTCTTTGTCCCTCAAGCTCATGAGAGCCTGCCAAACTCGCCAGTGTCCCATAAGTGCCCACACCAATCTCAGGGACCCTCGCCTCAGTCTCTCGATTGACTAGTTTCCGTTTGCGAGGTTCTGGTGTTAAACCCAGACAAGGGAAGCATTTCCTTTCGGGGTACAACTGCTCTCACCTGGCTGGCGTTCTGATTAATTGGTATGAACGTTCTAATGGGGCACCGGGGAGGTCCTCGTTCGGGAGACGAACGAGTAGGGAAACAATCCACAAATGCTCTCCCTGGCGGCACTCGTCTGTACGAATGGCGGCCACCCAGGGAAGCACTAATTAATTGCTTCCCTTGTGGTTTTGACACATATGTTGCGAGGTGTGAACATTCTATCCTAACATTCTATATGAGGGATTGGGGTGGTCCCCGTTCAGGAGGTGAATGAATTCCCTTTGTTGAAGCACTCCCGAACAGGAAGCGGGCACAATAAACTAACATACAGGGGAAACACATGTAAAAGAGAAGGGAGTTTCACGAACAGGCAGCGGTTCCGCCACATAAGTCACCTAAAATAGTCCCACCCCTAAAATGAAAGTGTCCCTCTTTTTTCATTTGAAATATTAGGAGGCACAGACATCAGTTTTGTCTGTTATGCCCACTCAAATGGAAGTGATGCAGAAGGACCCTAAGGCCAGCAGTAAAACCTGAGTAGATGTACCCCTACAATACAATGTACCAGTTTTCTGTTTCACACTTGTCGAATAGTGGAAGGAGATAGGGAAGGTTCCAAAGAGTCTGTAGCACAATCAGCTGCTTTGTTAAAGTGGCATACAGTACAGCTTATGTTTTCACAAGATATTTTTGTTCACTATAGTGGCCATGGTCGCATCCCAGGCTTCCTCACAGGTTAAATAGTCAAAACATTTGCCAACAGTCTGACAACTTACCTGGGGATCTCCACTGAGAGTCAAAAGTTCCTGCATGTTAGCTGATTGACTGAAAGTTCACTTTAGAGCAGACAGCTGCTCTTTTAACACCTTAAGGACACATGACATGTTTGACATGTCATGATTCCCTTTTAATCCAGAAGTTTGCTCCTTAAGGGGTTAAAGTAAAGAGACACTATAGGCATCGAAACAACTTTAACTTAATGAAGCAGTTTTGGTGTATAGATAATGCCCCTCCAGTCTCACTGCTCAATTCTCTGCCATTTAGGAGTTACATTACTTTATTTATGCAGCCCTAGTTACATCTCCTTGCACCAGCCTTCCTTAACACTTTCTGTAAAGAGTCATCTGATTGTTGCACTTCCTTTATTGTATTCTGTTTAATTTAGAATTTCTTATCTCCTGGTGATAACCTTCTAGACACTGCAGAATCATCATGCGTGTTTAAAGTAAAATTTACAGAGCAGGAGATAAAACCTTCTGTGGTGGAATCTCGGTAAAAATAAATTTAGTAGGCCGAGATTACCACGTGGCATGTGTACGTGCATATGCTGACGTATCGATCAGTTGGTTGCACGAGGCAAGATACGATCAGTAGTGTACGGAGCATGTGCAAGAATACAGGATGTAGTATTCCCCTCCTCCATTGTGCTGGACAAGCCATGCGGTCAAGCAGGAAGTTAATTCTTATTTGTAATGATTGGTCAAGAGAATGTGCGGGTGGAGCTTAATATGGGAGGAGTTATGTGCCTATATAGGGAGCCTGCACTATTGTTCAGGGCTCAGAACTTGCTGTATTTTTGGTGACATTAGTCCCTCTGAGTCCCGATCGGTGATCCAATAAAGAATCTCTTCCTTCCTGAAGAAACCTGTGTCCATCTCTCTGTGCTTTGCTTCCGTCAGTTTCTCCGGTATCATTTGGTGCATTGGCCGGGAAGCTCATCGTTCAACGGTAGCTGAGAGGCAGAGGCGTGAGACGGTCTATCTTTGCCCACGTTCTCTACGGCTGCACCCCTGAACTTCTGCGTGGACCTCCCTTCGTCTCGGCGCCACTGGTCTGTTGTCCAGGAGATCATCGGCCTCTACGTAAGAAGTGCTGGGGTGTCCCCGTCGATGAGTGTGAACTCAGGTTCAGGAACGAGGAGGTAAGACAACTGCTGTTTTAGACGGCAGACCCACTAGGGGTATACCGATTGTGCGGTAGGCCCAAAAGGGGTTTAAATCTGTGTATGGAATCTGCCCCCTCTGTCGGAGGGAAGGAGCGAAGGCGCACCGCTCGATCGAACGCTCTTTAGTAAGACCGTTTGATCTGGTTAGTCAGGCGGGGTCCTGTGTAAATAGCCCTAGCCGGACACCGGTGTCTTGTCTAGACTAGCGTTCTAGGGTGTATATTACGTTCGCTAGGTCGGAGGGACCGGGAGACTAAGCGGCGCCTGTGTAAATTCGGTTCGCTAGCTCTCAACCTATCTTGGCTAAGTGGGAAGGCGTGTAAATTTGGAACCCACTAGACTTTTGATAGAGTAAATAGACTAGAAGGGCAATTTTGTAAATTTCGCCCTCTAGTTCGCTATATGTGGTGTTTGGGCAGTGTGGCTAACCAAAACGGGTGTATATAGTTTTAGGTAGTCCATTCAAGGTACTGGCCAATAGTTTAGTTGGGATTGTAAATGTGTTAAAGATTGTTAGTAAAGTGTATATCTTGTTAGATAGCGCGAGCTCAGCCGTCTAGCGAGAGTGTTAATAGTGTGTTGCTGTATCATAGTGCACGGTACCATAACCCTGTATATTTACTGACACTGTATATAAGTACTAATCATTGTCGTCTATTGCATGTTTAACACCGTAACCACTAATAATTGTATTGTGACCTTAAATTGTGCTTTGACCTATGCTAACCGTACTGTAACCGATACTAGTAAAAGACGATGTTACTGGGGTGTGTTATAGACGGGTAATTCATATATAGAGAATTATAGCGTGGGTGACTGTATAGTTTCGCCAAAGGGCATAATATTGATTATTTAGTGACTGGTGTAACAGCTGTGTGTGTACGGGAATTCCCTGAGTGATTATTGTGTTATTGTGTACGTTTCACTCGGTAACTGTACCACGTGGTGCTGTTGCCAGAGGAAACGGGTGTGACTGTTGAATAAGAACGCGTGCATAGTATTCGTTGTCAACGACGTTCCATTGATAAGTATGGGCGCGTCAGAGTCAACGATTTCGGATCCCTTAGGTTGTATGGTAAAGAATTTTAAAAAGGGATTCAAAACATGTGATTTTGGGGTTAAAATGTCTCCTGTACGTTTGGTCACTTTGTGCACTAGGGAGTGGCCTACTTTGGTTGCGGCATGGCCGCCGCGTGGCAGTTTGGATCCAACCCTGGTACAGCGTGTACACGTGGCTGTATCAGGTAGGCCTGAACTTTACGGACAGTTTCCATACATTGATTGTTGGAGGCAGGCCGTAAACGACTCGCCAAAATGGATCCGGATATGCCACGAGGAGCAATGTCGCCTCATGGTGGCCAGGACTTATTTGTCCACTAGGACTGGTGTTAGGCCCATTTTGGACACGCCCCCTGAGTCCGAGATCCCTTTGCCGCCCCCTTACTTTCCTTTAAGAGGAAGTGACGCGAATGCAGGAAGTTCTGCACCCCTTCCCCTATTGCCCCCATCCACTTCCGCTTCCTCCTCCAGTACAGAATCCACCCCCCCTCGTATTAAAACTCCCCTTCCGGAACCAGGACCAACCCCCATTAGATCTGAATATCCTGATTTGGCGCCACTTCAAACTTCCGGTCAAGCTTCTTCTAGCTCGGCTCGGAGTATACTATTCACTAACTTTTCCCAAAATCAAGTTCCCACATCCTCATGCCCTATTACCTCTCGACCGGAACCTTTAACTGACGCCCCTCCACGTAGCCCCATACTAACCCGACAACTGACCGGTACCCAACAATTAAAACATTATCAGATGCCTCTTCGTCTGAATCCTGGGTCAGCCTATATCGATGCCGCAGGTCAAATGGCACATGCTGACCCAGTCTTCGTATATGTCCCGTTCACGACTACCGATCTCTTGAATTGGAAGACCCACAATTCCTCGTACACTGAGAAACCACAAGCTATGACCGATCTGTTCACCTCGATAGTTCAGACACATAACCCGACATGGGCTGATTGCCAGCAGTTATTAATGACATTGTTCAATAATGAGGAAAGGACAAGGATTAACCAAGCGGCCATTAAGGCGCTAGAGGAGAGAGCCCGTGCTTTAAATCAAGCCAATCCGGCAGCATGGGCCGCAACACATTACCCTAACACCGATCCTGACTGGAATGTAAATGGCGCAGATATGGCTCAACTTAAAGCCTATAGAGATGCTATAATTGCTGGCATGAAAGTCGGAGGGAAGAAAGCTATTAACATGTCGAAGACAGTTGAGGTGATTCAGAAAAGTGATGAAGCGCCCAGTGTCTTTTATGACCGATTATTGGAGGCATACCGCTTGTATACCCCCTTTAATCCGGAAGACGCTGATAATTCCCGAATGGTAAACTCCGCCTTTGTCAGCCAAGCTTACGGAGATATTAAGCGCAAGCTACAGAAATTAGAAGGGTTTGCAGGTATGTCTATCACCCAACTAATGGAGGTAGCGAACAAAGTATATATGAATAGGGAAACAGAAAGTAAGAAAGAGGAAGAGCGCAAGATGCGTAGAAAGGCAGATATGCTAGCGGTAGCGATCGCAGGCGTAGATAGACGGGGCCCAGATAGAGGCGATGGTAGATGGAATAGGGAGCCTTTGAGTAGGAATCAGTGCGCGTACTGTAAGGAAGAAGGGCATTGGAGGAACGAGTGTCCGCGAAGAGAGCAGTATGAGAGAGACTTACCCAGGGCAGGTTACGGAAACTTTAGAGGCAGAGCGAGAGGTAGAGGAGGCCCCGGAGGGAGTAATGGTAATAGAGGGAGTAATGGGAACAGAGGAAGTGTAAGGGAAGATAGGTACTATCCAGCAGCGCAAAGGTCCCGCGATAGAGAAGGTAGGGACTTTGTGGGATTGGCTGACACGGTCATGGAGGACTATTGATACCGACCGGGCTCCATCCCCTTGGTCGAGCGGAGCCTATGGTCGATGTATCAATAGGGGGAAAAAGGAGTGCGTTCATGATCGACACTGGTGCTGAACATTCGGTGGTGACTAATCTAGTTGCTCCACCATCTGGAAGAACTATTACTGTAATAGGAGCAACTGGAAGAAGTGCTGAAAAACCGGTTCTTAAAAGTCGACTCTGTACATTGGGAGGCCACGTAGTAAAACATCAATTCCTTTATATGTCTGAGTGTCCAGTCCAATTGCTGGGACGTGATATGCTATCCAAATTACAAGCGCAGATTACGTTCCTACCAAATGGAACAACATCCTTAAAGTTTAATGGACCTTCAGGTATTATGACATTGTCCGTACCAAAGGAAGAAGAGTGGCGACTTTATACAGTGTTGACTAGCCAAAACCCGAGGAGTGATGAAACCTTATTTAACATACCAGGAGTTTGGGCAGAGAACAACCCACCAGGACTGGCCCGCAATATTCCACCTATTAAAATCGAACTAAAACTTGGGGTTTATCCAGTAAGCCTGAGACAATATCCGCAGAAGGCTAAGAAGAACATCCAATCTTATCTGGATAAGTTCATACGGTATGGTATCCTAAAATTATGTACTTCCCCCTGGAACACCCCATTGCTGCCTGTTCAAAAGCCCGGTACAGATGAGTATCGACCTGTGCAGGACTTGAGAGCAGTCAATGATGAGGTTGTTAGTATACATCCAGTCGTGCCCAATCCATATAACCTGCTTGCTTTAATTCCGGGCGGGGCTACTTACTTTACAGTCTTAGATCTCAAAGATGCCTTCTTTTGTCTCCGAATTGCCGCAGAAAGCCAATGTATCTTCGCTTTCCAATGGGAAAATGCTGTAACGGGCTCGAAACGCCAAATGACCTGGACAAGATTGCCCCAGGGGTTTAAAAAATTCACCTACCCTATTTGGTTCAGCTCTAAGTCAAGATCTACTAGATTTCGAGTCTATCCCAGGAGAGTGTGTATTATTACAATATGTAGATGACTTGTTGATAGCAGCAGTTACAAGGGAAGTATGTCAGCAAGCAACGCACGATCTACTACACATTCTCTGGAAGGCAGGATACAAGGTGTCTAGAAGGAAGGCTCAGTTGTGTTTGCCAACTGTCAAATATCTGGGATTCCATATCTCTGAAGGTCAAAGAATTATGGGGCCGGAGAGAAAAGAAGCTGTGTGCCAAATACCGATACCCAGGAATAGAAGACAAGTGCGAGAATTCTTGGGGGCAGCAGGCTTCTGTAGGATATGGATTCCCAGCTACGCGACACTGGCAAAACCTCTGTATGCAGCTATCAAAGGTACAGAGCACGACCCCTTCTTATGGACTCAAGAACAGCAAACGGCATTCGAAGATGTGAAGAGGGCTTCGATGAGTGCCCCAGCATTAGGTCTACCTGACCACACACGGCCATTCTACCTGTATGTACATGAGCAAAGAAGAATGGCTGTGGGAGTATTGACACAGTACTTGGGATCATGGCAAAGACCTGTTGCCTATATGTCTAAGCAACTGGATGCAGTGGCCAGCGGACTTCCACCTTGTCTAAGAGCTGTAGCTGCAGCCGCCCTGCTAGTAGCTGAAGCCGATAAACTCACTCTGGGTCAAGAACTTTATGTACGAGCTCCACATGCAGTACAGACGTTGTTGGATTACAAAGGAAATCATTGGTTTAGTAACAGCCGTATGACCAAGTATCAAGCAATGTTGTGTGAAAACCCAAGAGCGCATTTAGAGACTGTAAATACCTTAAATCCAGCTACCCTTTTGCCACAACCTACTGAAAGTCAACATGATTGTTTGGAAGTAATGGATGAAGTATTTTTAAGTAGACCAGATCTTCGTGATTTTCCCATCCAGAACCCTGATGTTCAATATTACACCGACGGCAGTAGTTATGTAAAAGAAGGGATCCGCTATGCAGGATATGCAGTAACAACGATAGACAAGGTGATAGAAGCCCGGCCACTGGCAAAAGGAACATCAGCACAAAAGGCAGAATTGATAGCACTGACACGAGCGTTACAATTGGCTGAAGGTTTAAGAGTGAACATCTACACGGACTCCAAGTATGCGCTTTTAACCACTCATGCCCACGGAGCTTTGTATAAAGAAAGAGGACTATTGAATTCAGAAGGCAAAGAAATCAAATACGCAGCTGAGATCCTACAACTATTGGAA
>OW240919.1:105183917-105228316 GCA_933207985.1 Pelobates cultripes
TATGTATGAGTTACTGTGAGGACACAGCCTCAGTATATGTACCCACTATATGCTCTATATATGAGTTACTATGAGGACACAGCCTCAGTATATGTACCCACTATATGCTCTATGTATGAGTTACTATGAGGATACGGCCTCAGTATATGTACCCACTATATGCTCTTGGTATAAGTTACTGAGGACACGGCCTCAGTATATGTGTATATATATATATATATATATATATATATATCCACTATATGCTCTATGTAAGCGTTACTGTGAGGACATCGCCTCAGTATATGTATCCACTATATGCTCTATGTAAGCGTTACTGTGAGGACATCGCCTCAGTATATGTATCCACTATATGCTCTATGTATGAGTTACTGTGAGAATACAGCCTCAGTATAAGTATCCTCTATATGCTGTATGTATGAGTTACTATGAGGACACAGCCTCAGTATATGTATCCACTATATACTCTATGTATGAGTTACTGTGAGAATACAGCCTCAGTATAAGTATCCTTTATATGCTCTATGTATGAGTTACTGTGAGGACACAGCCTCAGTATATGTACCCACTATATGCTCTATGTATGAGTTACTGTGAGGACACAGCCTCAGTATATGTACCCACTATATGCTGTATGTATGAGTTACTGTGAGGACACAGCCTCAGTATATGTACCCACTATATGCTGTATGTATGAGTTACTGTGAGGACACAGCCTTAGTATATGTACCCACTATATGCTGTATGTATGAGTTACTGTGAGGACACAGCCTCAGTATATGTACCCACTATATGCTGTATGTATGAGTTACTGTGAGGACACAGCCTCAGTATATGCCCTATACATGCTCTATATGTAAGATGGTGTGGTGACATTGCTTCAGTGTATCTGTTCTCTATGATTGATGTATTAGTGGAAGCACAATATATGTGAATGATATAAGTACACCCGCTATATGAGTCCAATCAAATACTGGTTCTATGTGTGCATTGTGTGTCTCAACCTCAGTATATGTGAGTGGTATATTATGTGCATGAAGTTCTGTTAAAACACAGCCTCAATTTATCTCACTTATATAATCTTAACCCCTTAAGGACGGAGCCAAATGTACACGTTGTGAACAAAACAAAATGTAAACAAAACCTGGCATTTGCGCTACATGTCTGTCCAACCGTAATTCACCTCTTTCATAGTAAATGCATCCACCCTTATTATATATCATTTTATTCAGGGGAAACAGGGCTTTCATTTAATATCAAATATTTAGCTATGAAACATAATTTAATATGAAAAAAATGGGAGAAAATACGATTTTGTTTTATTTTTTTAAATTCTTTATTTTTGTAAGTGCAAAAGTAGGTACATTTGTCAAGGTGGCCACATAAGATTACAGTAGTAGGCAGATAAAGACAATTCTGGTTACATATTTGTTATGCGTTGCACTTTGTTTTTGTTTGAGTGAGAAATTAACGATTCAACCAAAAAGATTTAACAAAGAAAAGTTACCAATAAGAGAACAAAAAAAAAAATATCAGAGTGACGCCAGGACAGGCGTAGCTTAATAGGCAGAAACATGTCATAGCTTTGCGCAACATCATATTATGGTGTGCGTGGATATAAAGGTTGTGTGGGCTCGTTATGACCCAACGGTGTTGACCAGCTTGATACCTTAAGCTTATTAACAATTAGTCAGCATGTTAATGGTGTAGTTCATGTTTATATAGTAACATTATAGGTTGTGAGTGTATGGGCGATGTAAATAGGGAATGTGCTTGTGTTATACTGGTTGGAAATAAATATTTCTAAATGAGTGGGGATGAGTGAAGCCTCCCTCGAAGCTCCTGCCAGGCATATCAAGAGGGCACTGTTCGTGCGTGATCGGGCTAAGAGCCTTATAAGACAGGCTGAGGTTTTATGAAGTGACATTATTGTGGGTGCCACTGTTTGACCACGTTCGAAAGTTTTCATGGGATAACATGGTAGCGATGTGTTATGTAATGTTGTCTGTAAGGTTATGCCTTGCTTAAGGTGATGGGTCAGATAGTTAAGCATAATTTTTAAGCGGCTTCCGCCTAATCTGGTCGTTTAGGTACATGTAGTAGGTATAGGTATCTATATAGGTGTGGTAAACCTTTAGTATGAGTCAGCATCAATAAACAACAACACAAGAAACACAAAAAGGAAAAATAAAAATGCGAGCAAACAGTCTCGATTACTTTCACTGTGGATGGGTGTTCTCGTCTGTTGGGCAGTGGACCAGGTTGTTGCCCTGTGAAAGAAAAGAGAGGGAAAGCGTCCCGATAATGTTTGTTCTGCTTCAGGTTGTGGGAGCCACACGTGGTCCTGGTGGGGGCTGTCGTGGCACAAAGATTGGCGCGTCAACTGCGCCCCTCCCTGGTCTGCTTGTAGTTCCAGCCAGTGGGTTAGCGGTGTCCGGTGCCGTCAGTAGCAGCTGCATGTCTTCCAGTGTCCTTGTGGCCTCTTGTATGTTCCGCACCACTAGTGGGCCGCTTGCGCCCTCAATGTGTAGTGCGCGCCCTGGACCCCAGCGGTATCTGAGTTGTTTCTGTCTCAGGAAGGACGTAAGCTGTCTGAGGGATCTTCTCCAGGTCAGCGTTCCGCTTGAAAGGTCTGCATAAAATGATAGTCATGTCCTCAAAAGTGTAGGTGGTTAGGCCCTTGGTGGCTACTAGAACATCCCTCTTGTCCCTTGCGCTTTGAAAACGTAGGATTATGTCCCCTGTAGCAGCTGGTGGTGCTGTAGGTGGCCGTGGTATGCGGAAGATGTCATCCAATATTATGGATTTGGCCACTTTCGGGGTTAAAAGCGCAGTCAGTAGCCGCCTAGCATAATGTGGGAGCTCGGCCTCGGGTACAGAGTCTGCGACCCCTCGCATTTTGAGATTGTTTTGCCGTCGCTTGTCCTCTTGTGTGGCCAGTTGCTGGTCATGTAGTGCAGCCAGTTGTTTGAGGTCGTGTACTGTTGCTTTCAGCTCCTCTATCTGACTGGTGTGGCCGCTTGAGGTGCATTCCACGGTCCCAAGCCGCGCTGAGAGGCCTTTCAGATCCTCCCTGATCGTGGCCACTTCTGCAGAGATTTTGCCGTGATGAGCGGCCATGAGTTCCCTGATGGCCTCCATGGTCACCGGCGTGGGAGCTAATGTAGGCACTCGAGGTCTGTCTGGCAGTAGTGGAGCGTTACTCGGCATGCAGCTCCCTGCTTCTTCATCAGACGTGCCATCCGAGAAATCAGAGCAGCCTCCGTGCAGGGACGCCATTGTTGCGCCGGCTGTCTCGTGGGCCTGCTTCCACATGTCCCCTATATTCATGCCCAGACGGGGCTTGTCGGGCTTTTGCTTTTTTGTTCTTCTGCCCATTTGGATCTGGTAAGCTGTGGGGCACTCCGGGGAGTGTTTGGGTCGTGGTCGGGTTCTGGTTGCGGCGATTTAGCTCGATTAGAGTCGGGAGCTCAGCCGCCATGCGACCTTCCTCGTCCGTTGCTAGACTCCGCCTCCGATTTTGTTTTATTTTTTTAGTTCTACATGACATTTTAACGGTCAATGTCATAATACTGTTTGCTTTTACTGCAATAAAATACACATATTTGTATTCAGTAAAGTCTCACATGTAAGACAGTACCCCCTATGTACAGGTTTTATGGCGTTTTGGGAAGTTACAGGGTCAAATATAGCACGTTACATTTGAAATTGAAATTCGCCAGATTGGTTACGTTGCCTTTGAGACTGTATAGTAGCCCAGGAATGAAATTTACACCTATAATGGCATACCATTTGCAATAGTAGACAACCCAAGGTATTGCAAATGGGGTATGTCCAGTCTTTTTTAGTAGCCATTTGGTCACAAACACTGGCCAAAGTTAGCATTAGTATTTGTTTGTGTGTGAAAAATGCAATAAACACCAATTTTGGCCAGTGTTTGTGACTAAGTGGCTACTAAAAAAGACTGGACATACCCTGTTTGCAATACCTTGGGTTGTCTACTTTTGCAAATGGTATGCCATCATAGGGGTAATTTTCATTCTTGGGCTACCATAGGGTCTCAAAGGCACGTAACCAATCTGGCGAATTTTAATGTGAAAAAAATGAAACGCAAGCCTTATATTTGACGCTGTAACTTTTGAAAACACCATAAAACCTGTACATGAGGGGTACTGTTGTACTCGGGAGACTTAGCTGAACACAAATATTTGTGTTTCAAAACAGTAAAAAGTATCGCAGCAATAATATCGTCCGTGTAAGTGCTGTTTGTGCATGAAAAATGCAAAAAATTTCACTTTTACTGGCGATATCATCGTTGTAATACACTTTACTGTTTTGAAACACTAATATTTGTGTTCAGCGAAGTCTCCCGAGTAGAACAGTACCCCCCATGTACAGGTTTTATGGTGTCTTGGAAAGTTATAGGGTTAAATATAGAGCTGGCAAATTAAATTCCCTTTACTTTTGGCATGGGTTGTCAGGCAGGTCCCGCTAATTGTAATTTAATTAAGATACCTAATTATGTAAAAATATTACATAAATATATATGTAGAATTAATATATGTATATATACGTATGTGTATATATATATATGTATATATCTATATAATTTTTTTAAAATATTTTTATTTATATATATGTATATAATAGTGATATATACGTATATATATTTATGTATATAGATATATATATTATTTTGTTCTACGTGTATTTTGATATATATATATATATATATTAATTTCACAATACAGTTAGAACGAAATAACACACATCTATATATTTTTTAATTATTTATTTTTAATTATTTATTTTATTTTTTAACGTATTTACATTTTTATTTTTTTTATATTATATATAAATATATATATAACAATAATTATATATATATATATTTAATCAGTATCGGTCTACGTGTAATTTGATATTAATATATATATAATTATATATATATTAATAGTAAAATACACCTAGACGGTGTACGTGTGTGTATGTATATGTGTATATATATACTTAGATCATATATATATAAAATATATATATGATCTAAGTATATATTATTATTTTTTTACACTTTTTAATTTATTTCATTTTATTTTCAGCCAGCAGGGGGACCACCTGTCATTACAGGCAGCCCCCCTGCTGGCAATGCAGGAGTCAGCTACCCCCGGCCATGTGACCCCACTCTCACATGGCTGGGGGGCTTCCAGGACGTCGGACGTGCCGCGGGGGGCTCCCTGGGAGTCCCCCGAACCGCGATAGCTGGCGACCGGGTAAGTAGGAAAAGACCGGAAGGCGTACTATTACGCCCGGCGGCGTTTAGAGCCGCTTAGAATAGGGCGTAATAGTACGCCCTCCGGTCTTAAGGGGTTAATATGTGTGCAGGCATAGTGTCACTGTATATAGCAGATGTAGGCTATGTATGATTACTGTTTAAACAGACTCAGTATATGTAACTGATGTATCTGTGTATAAGGTGCTGTCAGAAACATCCACAATGTATGTGATTCATATAATCTGTATGCAGGTTGGTAGTATTATATAACCCTAATTTATACACGGCATTGGTAGATTTAATATATACAAATGATCTAAGGTCTGTTTTGCGCTGAAATGTAGCACTGCCCAATTCTAGCAAATACAAATGCACTGTTGTACTGGGTAGGTAATTATTACCTACTGTGGATTTTCTATTTCAGATTTTAAATGAAGTAGATAAGGAAACATACTGCTTTTGGCTTTGTAATAGATTCCTTCTCCCACAGGTGTTTCAGGATAAACAATTAACCACTTCAGATAGATTGCAGGTGTTACTGAACCTGTCTGAGTGCCTCTCCCAGGAGAGAAGGAGACCTGTTTTTCCAAAATGAAGCATGGTAATGATTAACAGAATCAATGTTATTTTTTTGTGTGTGCACTCCTATGTATTTATACATGAGACCATTCTACAAAAGTTTTTCTATTGCCAGGCATCCTCTCCCTTCTGTTCAAGATAGGGAATGTTTTTTCAATTGGTGACAGTGTTTTACCTTCACATATATGCTGATTACTGATGCACAGCTTAGTAGATCATACTGGTTGCAGGAGCACAAATTGGGCTATTACTTGATCTCATAAGTAGGTAACGCTGAAGCCATTACCTGATTTAAAAGCTGTTAATATAGTTTTTTCTTTCACCTGGTCATAACCTTTTATTCTTTAAATCTGAATTCATTTCCTTAAAGCATAAAGTTTATATTCAGTATTCTCTTTTATCCCTTGGGGACCTGGAAGTTTGGCAATCCCTTTAGTATATTGTAGCGGAACGCCAATATAAAATCCACGAATTCCGCTGGTCCAGAACGAATCCACAGTCAAGCGCTGAAAACACCAAGGCAATATCCCCAACCTCCCAATAACCGGACGAGACACAGTTTTGGGAGTCAACTGGCAATCCTTTATTCAGCACGACAATTTATACAAGTTCCCATGCAAGGGGTCTCCTGAGTCCCTTCCCAGGGGTATTCCCAGAGGGGACTACATGGGGGACTTACAGTATAACATATTTCTCCCATCAGGCACCGCTGCACGAGAGGGATCATCCTCCCAGAATGCACCGTTAAGGGGATTATCCCCTCGTGCAGCAGAACCGGCAATTCATATAAAAATACATAACTTTTAAAATACACGGTGGATTTACACGAATGGACGTTCGGTAGATAGCTGGGGTCTGGGCGCATCATTCGTGAGATTGCCGCTCAGATCCCAGCCAAATTAACCGAACGCCGCACAGAAAACACATTTCTTACAAAACCCACAAAAGGAACCGATTGCTTTGGGTGAACTTGGTCCTGAAACTCCCGAACGTCTGGGAGGCTCAGCGGTGTTCGTGCCGTCGAATAACTATTGGTAGTAGTATGCGTTCGACGACACGAACCCGCTGACGAACAAGGGATCCAAGATGGCCGACCGCCGCATGGTCGGTAGTCGAACGACGGCCACCCAGGAGAGCCTCTAATAACCGATTGCAACAATGTTGCAATCGGTTAACTAGCGCCACACGCCTCTAAGTGTGTGGGCTATTAGGGGGTATCGCGTTCGGTTCACGAACGGCTTTCTAAAGTGCCGTTCGTGAAACGAAAGAAAATCCCCATACAAAACCGCCAATTGCATTCGGCGGAAACAGTATTACAGGCAACACGGAAAATACCTTAACATCTACATATGTGTACAGCGCATATCTCGCCCGACCTAGTGGCAACCCTTAAAGGCACAGTCTCTGGTTATTGTCCAAGTGGCTAGGTTTGCCACAATGCTCCCCCAGAACCAAGCCGGCATACACAGCCTGATCCCAACGGATCGGCTTGGGGATGTCCGGGGGAGTGCTCACAGATCACTTCTCAAGGTCTGTTTGTCTGGACAACCCGTCGGCATTACCGTTTTGTTTCCCTGGGCGGTAGTGTATTGTAAAGTCAAAGGGCTGCAGCGCCAAACTCCAGCGCAGCAGCCTGGCATTGTCTCCCGCCACACGGTTTAGCCACACCAACGGGTTGTGATCTGTGAGCAAAGAAAAGGGTTGCCCATAGAGATACGGCTGTAACTTTTTCAGGGCCCACACCACGGCCAGGCATTCCTTCTCTATGGCGGCGTAGCTCACTTCTCGGGGTAGCAGCTTCCGACTCAAGTAGGCTACGGGGTGTTCTCCGCCATCGGCTCCGACCTGGCTCAGTACTGCTCCCAATCCAAACATTGAGGCGTCTGTGTGAACAAGAAAACGTTTAGTTGGATCAGGAGCCGCCAGTACAGGGGCATTGGTCAGAGCCATCTTCAGCTGGTTGAATGCCTGTTCACACTCTGGGGCCCAGACGACCTGCCGGGGCAGGTTTTTCTTCGTCAAATCAGTCAGGGGTTTGGCCAGGGCACTGTAGTTGGGTACAAATTTTCTGTAATACCCTGCGGTACCTAGGAAAGCCAGGACTTGGGTTTTGGTCCTAGGGGTAGGCCACTGGGCTACAGCTTCAATCTTTGCGGGCTCAGGCTTCTGCTGCCCGCTACCAACCCGGTGTCCTAAGTACTGGACCTCTGCCATCCCTATGTGGCATTTGCTGGGTTTCAAGGTAAGCCCTGCCTCTCGAATCCGGTCTATTACTGCCCCTATGTGTTGTAGGTGTTCTGCCCAGGTCTGACTGTAGATGGCAATATCGTCCAGATATGCACACGCATAGTCCTGGAACCCGTCCAGTAGCCGATCCACCATCCGCTGGAATGTCGCGGGGGCGTTCTTCATCCCGAATGGCATGACTCGAAATTGGTACAAGCCAAACGGGGTGACAAACGCCGACTTAGGAATGGCGTCCTCGGCTAGTGGGATTTGCCAGTATCCCTTACACAAATCTATGGTAGTGAGATACTGACCCCTGGCCATCCTATCAAGCAGTTCGTCTATCCGAGGCATCGGGTAGGCGTCCGACACAGTTTTGTCGTTCAACCTCCGGTAGTCCACACAGAACCGGGTGGTACCATCTTTCTTGGGAACCAGGACTACCGGCGATGCCCAGGGGCTATCTGAGTGTTCAATAACCCCCAACTGCAACATCTCTTCGATTTCCTTCCTCATATGTTCCCGCACGGATTCAGGAATCCGATATGGAGTCTGTCGCATGGGAAGCTGTCCCGGGGTTTCTACTCGGTGGGTGGCTAGTGGAGTGTACCCAGGTAGATTAGAAAAGGTAGCGCTCTTTGCTGCTATCAGTTCTTGTACCTGAATACGCTCTTGAGGACTTAGCCGCTCCCCCAGTTGAACCCCCTGGGAGGGTTCCTTCTGCTCCTCCTGCTCTAACAGATCAGGAAGGGGCAGGTTCTCCTGATCTTCGGAGGCGGGCGTGCAAATAGCTGCCACGTCCTCCGTCCGCTCGTGGTAGGGTTTGAGCATGTTCACATGGAGCATGCGTCTCTTCCCTACTCCGGAGCATGGGCCGATCACATAGGTGGTATCGCATCTCTGCTCTACCACCTGGTATGGGCCCTGCCAGACGGCCTGTAGTTTATCGGTGCGGACTGGTTTAAGGATTAGCACCTTCTGCCCCACTTGAAAACTACGGTCTCTGGCCCCTCTGTCATACCAACGACGCTGTCGTTGTTGGGCGGCCTGGAGGTTGGTGCGCACCGCCTGGGTCAATTCCTCCAGGCGATCCCGGAACGCCAGCACGTAGGGTACAACAGGGGTCCCATCTGCACTACTCTCTCCCTCCCAATGCTCCCTAATGAGATCCAACGGCCCCCGGACCCTTCTCCCAAACAATAGTTCAAAGGGGGAAAAACCCGTAGACTCTTGGGGCACCTCTCGGTATGCGAACAACAGATGGGGAAGGAATCGTTCCCAGTCCTTATGGGTCTCTCCGAATGTTCGAAGCATCTGTTTTAGGGTACCGTTGAATCTCTCACATAATCCATTGGATTGCGGGTGGTACGCGGAGTTAATGATCGGCTTTATGCCACATACCCTCCATAACTGCTGAGTAACCTCAGCCGTGAATTGGGTCCCCCTATCTGAGACCATTTCCTGTGGGAACCCTACTCGGGAGAAGATTTTCATCAAGGCTTCGGCTACGGTCTCCGCGTGGATATTAGTTAGGGCAATCGCCTCGGGGTACCGGGTGGCGTAGTCCACCACGGTCAGGATATACCGTTTCCCAGAGGGGCTGGGCTTTGGTAGTGGTCCTACTATATCTACTGCTACCCGGCTGAACGGTTCCTCAATTATGGGGAGGGGACATAGTTTTGCCTTATGGCGATCCCCCCTTTTTCCTACCCTCTGGCACACATCACAGGAGGTACAATATTGCCTTACGTCTTTGGAAATCCCGGGCCAAAAGAATGCGTGCGTTAAGCGATATCGGGTCCGGGTCATCCCTAGATGGCCGGACAGAGGGATGTCATGGGCGATTCTTAGTAACTCCTGCCTATATTTCTGGGGTACTACTAGCTGCTTGGTTTGGAGCGTCACAGAGCTGCCTATGGCCCGTTCCGCCACCCGGTACAGTAATTTCTTTTCCCATACGTACCGTTCTCCCTCCCGCCCCACCTGGTCCGTGTCTACCCTATCTCGGTACACCTGCAGTGTGGGGTCTGTCTGAACCTCAGCTTCAAATGTGGTCGGGGTGTCCCAAGTCATGTCGGTCAAGGGGGGGTCATGGTGTCTTACCTGAGCCTCAGAGTGTGCGGGGGATGCCGTGGTGCGAGCCTGTTGCCGGGTGGTTACCGGATGCGCCTCTTGGGAAGGGGCCTGGGGAAGAAACGCAGAAGTCATCGGGCCCAAGTCATTCCCCAAAACAACATCGGCCGGTAGTTTCTTCATTATGGCCACCTCTACAACCCCCTCCCCAGCACCCCAGTTCAAATGCACTTTGGCCGTGGGTAACCGGTACATAGCTCCCCCTGCTACCCGGACTGCCACTGATCCGCCAGTGTGGGCCGTATCTGGAATTAAATGAGGGGCCACTAAGGTCAAGGTGGCTCCCGAGTCCCGCAGCCCCTGCACTTCTTTCCCTCCCACAAATACAACTTGGCGATGATGCTGCCGGTTGTCCGTGGCTTGCACCGACATCACCTCGTACAGAACCCCCAATGGTTCTTCGGTTGATAGACTTGTCAGCTCCGAGTGGTCCGGTTCGGTGTGGTAGAAATGGGCCACTGCCCTTGGCGCGGAGTTTTGCCGTACTTGGTTCCACGCCTGCCTGCTCCGATTCTGGGTGCACTCCCGGGACATATGCCCCCACTGCCGGCAGGTATGGCATTGTATGTTGGCCCTGCCATTGTAGCGTGATGGCGGTGGGGGGTTTCCTGATGGTGGCCGGAATGGAGTAGCGTTGGCGGGTGTGGAGATGGTTGGGTGGTGTGGTACAGCTGGTCTCAGGGGAGCCCTGTTGGGAAGCCCATGATGCCTTCGGGCGTCAAAATGCTGATCCGCCAACCGGGCGGCTTCGGTTAGGGTGAGGGGTTTCCTGTCCCTTACCCATTCTTGTGCCTCAGGTGACAGTCCGTTAAAAAATTGTTCCAGCAAGATGAGCTGGCGCAGTTCCTCCATTGTGGTAGCTTGGCTCGCCTGAATCCATCCTTGCGACGCTTGGTCGAGCTTATGTGCCCACTCAGCGTGGGAATCTTTCTCGGGCTTCCTCAATCCTCGAAATTTACGCCGGTATGCCTCCGGGGTTATGGCATACCTCTCCAGAATTGCCCTCTTAACTTTAAAATAGTCCTTGCTATCTTCTCTGGGCACAGCGCGATACGCCTCGGCTGCTCGTCCTGCCAACTTGCCTGCCAGTAGGGGTACCCACATAGCCTGTTCTAGATCATGTAGGTCGCACAACCGTTCAAAATCCTGCAGGTATCCGTCAATCTCGTCTTTCTCCTCGCAGAATGCTTTAAATGCCTGGTAAGGTATTTTCTGCTTCACTGGAGCGCAGAATGAATTGGCGATGGATTCTGCCCTGGATGGTGACCTCTGGTGTTGCTGTGCCATAATATAATCCTGGACGTCCGCCATCAGTATAGTTAAGATGTCCAGGGTTACTGGCTGTGGTACAAATTCCAGCCGGGTTCTCAGTTCCCTCTGGTACGGTGTTTCCTCTCTGGCAGGTGGGGGTGGACTGCTGTGTGCTTGGTCGCCCTCCATTAGCTCTGCAATCAGGACTGCTTTCGATTTATTGCTAGCGCTTTTCCCTCTAGCCTCCAGCAGCTCCTTTAGCGTCTGTCTCTTTAACGCCGTGTAATCAGTCCCCATTCACTGATCGCTTTCGTCTGCTTGTTTCATACGAATTGCCTTTCCGTTCGGTAATTCCTTTCATTCGAATGCGCTGTATTCGGCTGTAGAGTTGGATCCCGTCGCTTGCCACCAATTGTAGCGGAACGCCAATATAAAATCCACGAATTCCGCTGGTCCAGAACGAATCCACAGTCAAGCGCTGAAAACACCAAGGCAATATCCCCAACCTCCCAATAACCGGACGAGACACAGTTTTGGGAGTCAACTGACAATCCTTTATTCAGCACGACAATTTATACAAGTCCCCATGCAAGGGGTCTCCTGAGTCCCTTCCCAGGGGTATTCCCAGAGGGGACTACATGGGGGACTTACAGTATAACATATTTCTCCCATCAGGCACTGCTGCACGAGAGGGATCATCCTCCCAGAATGCACCGTTAAGGGGATTATCCCCTCGTGCAGCAGAACCGGCAATTCATATAAAAATACATAACTTTTAAAATACACGGTGGATTTACACGAATGGACGTTCGGTAGATAGCTGGGGTCTGGGCGCATCATTCGTGAGATTGCCGCTCAGATCCCAGCCAAATTAACCGAACGCCGCACAGAAAACACATTTCTTACAAAACCCACAAAAGGAACCGATTGCTTTGGGTGAACTTGGTCCTGAAACTCCCGAACGTCTGGGAGGCTCAGCGGTGTTCGTGCCGTCGAATAACTATTGGTAGTAGTATGCGTTCGACGACACGAACCCGCTGACGAACAAGGGATCCAAGATGGCCGACCGCCGCATGGTCGGTAGTCGAACGACGGCCACCCAGGAGAGCCTCTAATAACCGATTGCAACAATGTTGCAATCGGTTAACTAGCGCCACACGCCTCTAAGTGTGTGGGCTATTAGGGGGTATCGCGTTCGGTTCACGAACGGCTTTCTAAAGTGCCGTTCGTGAAACGAAAGAAAATCCCCATACAAAACCGCCAATTGCATTCGGCGGAAACAGTATTACAGGCAACACGGAAAATACCTTAACATCTACATATGTGTACAGCGCATATCTCGCCCGACCTAGTGGCAACCCTTAAAGGCACAGTCTCTGGTTATTGTCCAAGTGGCTAGGTTTGCCACATATATCTCAGGGGTGGCATGCTTTTGGTTCTTAAGGAGTTAATGATCAGAAACTTCTGACTGATTCCCCTGTTGTGAAGGGGAACATTATAATTTCCTTTCTGCAATAAAGGTATTCTTTTAGGCTCATATACTCCAGGTAACTTTGATGCTGTGTATTGCAAGTATTTTAAGGTCTTTCCAGTCCCCAGACCATTCTACCAAGTTTACTATTTCAGGTAAAATTCACCTGCTGCCTGAACAATAGAGGAAATCCCTAAACAGGTAGTTCCATTACGGACCTCTCTTCTGATATTCATGGGGATTCTTCTAGGTGTCCTTATATCTGGAATTTGCAACCAATGTGTGGCTTTAAATGGTTGATTCATCCTGCATAATGTAATGTAATGCAGCTTGTTGATGACAAACATTTGACTGATATGTTTTACAGGGTCTCTGTACCTAGATCTGTATAAGTTATGGTCACTCCTAACATTGCATTGATTTAATACTTGTGGATTATATGTTTGGACAAGCTGCTTATTATCACCATAGGCTCTGCCACAAGTACTTCTTCACTATCTGAAGATAAGGTAAGAGTAAGTATGCGGTTGTTGTTCTCATAAGGATAACTCAATATCTTCTACTATCCTGCTTATTATGTGTCTGTTGCCACAATGTATAATGTGCCTCTGGTTAACACCTTCTCATCAGTATCTTGCCTATTATATTTATATATATCTCTTACCTATGTTGCACAACAGTCTCTAATAAATTTGATTATACGGTTTGGCATAATCTGTACTATTTACAGTATGTTTATCTTTGAATGTAGGTACTGACGTGGTTGGCCTCCTTATAATTTAGTAGTTGCCACAAATTCTATGGTTCATACCGATATTTTTTTTTTTTCCTCAACTAATCTGTATATGGTTCGTCTTGGTTTTGCCTAGTAATGTTATTAGTTTATTCCTCTCCTGTGACTGATCATTGCTGTATCAATTCATCCATGGTGTGAGGTATTGTTGTGAATCTGAATTTTGCAACATCGGGTCAATGTTGCAGTGTTTTAATAACAGACTCTTATTTCTCTACTAGGCTCTGCCTCTTTCTGACAGGCAGATATTGATTTGTTCCTGTATATTCAGGTAAGTAGTTCACAAGGCAAGAGGAAGCAGTGTGAATCGTATTTAATAAATACATCCAGTAAGTAGTAGGATTCTCAGTGTAATTCTCCCCGTGTTTAATAGCATGGTGTGTCCGTTCTCATCCAACATTATCTGCTTGTTCCAGTATGGTCTCTGGAAGTTATGCCTTTGTCGAGGTTCTGATTTGTTGATATCACTTTGGTTTTATATCAGAATTACATTATCCTTCTCTAGCTTATGCTATCATGGCCTTAATTCCTATCTGACTCTATATTTATTCAGGATATTTCAGATATTGAATGCCAGGAGGTTGCTGACCTTGCAGCCTCTAGGGTAAATGATCTTCTCTGAGCAGATTTTATGACAATATCCTATTGATTCTTGTTTGGCTTTGTAAAGTCTTCTAAGATTTATACAGCTCAATAATGGTTTTATAGCTATTAGCTGTTTTTGAACACTGTCCCTCCCTCTATATATACTGCTTGGGTATTCCCCATGAGTAAATGCTGCCATGAATAATGGTCAGGAAAATGGAAAATTGTTCCATACTTACCGTAATTTTCTTTTCCTGATAATTATTCATGGCAGCATTACGTTCCCACCCATATACTATAGGAGTTGTGAAGCTAGTTACAAAGACTGCCTGATGGGAAGGGGGAGGATCTATTTATACCAGTTTCAAAGTTCTATTTCCTGTCCTTTCTGCTGTAAGGGGAGGAGCTAACCCATGAGTAAATGCTGCCATGAATAATTATCAGGAAAATAAAATTACGGTAAGTATGAAAAATTTTCCTTTATATATTGTACAGAATTCTGTTTAACCCCTTAAGGACCAAACTTCTGGAATAAAAGGGAATCATGACATGTCACACGTCATGCGTCCTTAAGGGGTTAAACGGATACTCAGAGATTCTAGCATAAAAAATTCAAGTAGAGCATCGTGAATAGAAGTATACAGTTGCAGATGTGTAAAATTTTAAATAGCTGTTTAAGTCCAAAGTGCTGGTTACCAGTATCAGACAATCAGAACTAGTAACCGGAGAGGCAGCTACTGGGCTTTCGACTCACTTCTGACTTGCAGCAGTTATAGTGGTGTTTTATATCAGCAGGGCCCCGGAACGATGAATTTGCTTGTTCGAAATAACCTGATGGGGGAGAAGGAAGTGGTAGCCGCAAACTACTAAGCTGCCTAAGGGGATATTTATTCTTTTCTCTTCATCTGGCAGATATACACCATTCATATTAGAGATTTATTCGGTTTGCATAAAATTTCAAATTCACTTGAATTAAATTTGAATTCCTGACAATTTACACTTTAGTAAGTAACTCTGCCAGTGAATAGTAAGCTGATCTAAGTACAAATAGTTCTGCAGTGTATCTCCGTGTAGAAACAGGTGCTCAGAAGCCTAGAAATGCACTAGTGGTCTTTTTTATTATGGTTTATATTATAAAGCAAATAAGTATAATGAAAAAGTCCCAATGCAAAATATGAAACAGAAAAATGGGAATATCTTTATAAGAAATAAAAGTCCTTAAGGTAAAATAAAGTCTTTTACCAAAGTTTCAGCACTGGACAAAGTATGAAAGGCTTGGTTGAAGTTGTAGCAGGATCGCAGGGGTTAACCATGGCTGGAACAGGGTTGCAGGGGTTAACCAAGGCAGAATTCAGGCAGACAAGAGTTTATTCAGGAAATCCACAGGTGAGGATGATCACATTACTTCAGGCAGGATCTGGCTCTATACCCTGGGGAAACAACAAAACAACTGAGCACAGACCCTAGGATGGTCTGTGCTTAAATTGGGAAAAGTGAATGGGAGCCCTCCCATAAGGAGGGGTCTAAGGGTCCTCTGGGTGACTAGGTGTCCACATCTCCCTATGTGGGCGGGTGTTATGCCTGTTTGTTAACTAAAAACCACCTAGTCCGTCTATACATTCTACCTAGTCTGTCCGCCAGAGGGGAGGTACACCGGCAGACAGGCAGAGTTTGTGTCTTTTACCCACATGCTGCATCCCACGTGACGTGGCTTCGGGGCCCGAAACGACTGGAGAGGGAGCGGCGTGCCTTGTGCCAGCGGTCTGCTGCCGAAGAGTGGAGGAGACAGCCGGCCACCGGGAGGTAGGGGAAGCGCATCCCTCGCTCCCAGGATGCAGAGAAACAAGTGGCATTCGGCGAGTGAGTGAGACGCACTGAAACCTCCCGGTGCACCGTGACAATGTGTATCTCTAAGCAATCTAACAAGTTTTGCCCTGAAAGTGATTTTATTCTCTCCCTGACAGTCTCTGAATGAAGGAATTGTTTAAGATTTGACTTTCCTTGCAAAATGTATTCTTTAGTGATGCGATAGATAGAAAACTGGTATTTAGAGAGGATACTAAATTGCCAGAATGTAAGTAAAATAAAATATAAAATCACCTTTGTGGTAGCAGGAATTCTCTCTACTTGGACCCATAGATTTTGGTGGTAGATAGCAGCCAACTAAGTTAAGAAGCACATATTTTGCAGCGTAGTTATTTTTGCCCCCAAAAAAGAAATGTAATTCATTGAATAATACCAGTTTAGTTTTTGTCAACTCTCTTACCTATTATTCTCAAAATAAACCTCTGCTGGAAAGATATTCAATGCATCAACTACTCTTTAACAGGAATATTCACTAAAGTAAGAATTCAAGTGAGTCAGCTATACTTCCAATTCAGCCACTTTGACCTTAATTTAGCAATTCACCCTGAATTCAGTTTGAATTCTCAGTTTAGTGGATAACCCTGTCCAACTTCCTGAAACCCACTGATCATTAATGCACATGAGAAATGGCAAGTGGCATGTATTGATGGATTTAGATATGAACTACCAAACTCCGGCTTTACATAGGGGATCAGGACTATCACTCCATAATTTAATAGTTTTACTACATCTTTAACAAAGCATTGAAAGTCACCTAGAACGTTCTTTTTTTTATTTTTATTATTCTCCCTTGGGATGCTCCACTTTCAATAAAAGAGGACAAAACACTAATGAAATGTTCCTGTTGGTTCCACTAGTTTCCATGGTGATTGCCCCACTTTTAGTACTTTAGAGACAGGTCTATGTATGCTCTATATTTTCCCCGTCATATTAAAAATGATTGGAAGTGAATGGTTAATATTTAAGGGGAACCATCACTTTCCAGAATTGAAGTTGGAACAAGAGTTTAGTCCCAGAGTTTGATCCATAGGCATTGCTGAGGAAGAGCGGTCTAAGGGGCTAAAGCCCCAGATAAGAGTCTATTTAGCCCCATATCTCTACAGTTGGTGAAGGGTGAAAGAGGATATTTGGTGGTGTTTTTTTCTTTTTGGTTTCCAGAGCAGCTATTTTCTAAAGAGATAGATCAGTATTATGACTCTGCCGAGCATCACCCCCTCTGCTATGGATGAGGTGACCCAGGAGACTCTCTCTATTACTTAGCATGGCGTGTTCACATAAGAACTTGGCTGTGCGGGATTGTATTATTTCCAGCTATGCTTTCATTGAATTCCTGGTGAGCATGAGAGGCAAGCTGCTCATGGGAAGATAAGATGGAATTTGACACAAAATGGCAAAGAAATATAATGACCTTTTCCCACCTCTCTGTTGGTGTAGGGGTAATTGAGTTCGCCTTTGGGCTTTAATGCCAGTTGTTTCTGGATCCTTGTAACACCTCTGATTTGATCTCAGAATGTGACTGGTACATTTGTGCTAAACATATGTTCAATGCTGTCCATAATACTTCATCTGTGTTGGTTCTTCACAGGAGAACTGAGCATTAAAACATCAAGTTCACAGGAGACAATACTACACAGATATTTATGTAAATGGTGTTCTAACAAACAAAGGAACTAAAGAGAGAAATTATAGATAGATATACCTGCGTGAAGCTCTCCTTTGAGGGTGTCACTGTGTTCTTTTTAAACTCCTGGCTCTTCTCCTGACTGGAGTCCACATCAATGCTGTTCTTTTGTGCAAGTGCACAAGCGTAAAACACAAAGGTTTATGCGCTATCCTGAAAGATTGTGGGATCCTCCATAGACCAACTCAAGAGATGTGTAAGTAGATTTCCATTACCAGCCGCTGGGGAACTGGGAAAACTTGACAGCAGAAGCTCTACTTTTGTCTGTATGGACTTTACCCATAAGGCAAAGTAGTGCTTGCTTTTTTGTTATGATCTTATATGATTACTTATGATAACCTGTGTATATCATGAAGATATTATTTGACCAGAAGGGACAGGGCCACTGTAAATGTTCCTTATGAGAAGTGTGTTAGCTATTTTTCATTCTGACCTCATGATTGACTTTCATAGCAGAAGTACTACTAATTTCCAGGCAATGTAGAGGAACCGAAACAGGAATACAATAAAAATAACTTCATAAACAATTCTGTTTCATAAATATTTATATGTATATACATGTAATGTCTTGTGGCCTAGAACCTTAATTGTAGGTGGCATAAATTATACTACAGTTACACAGAGGACATTAAAACACGCAGACATGTCCAAGGGACAACCATTCAGTGACCCCAATCCATCAGATAGCTTGTGCCAACACAGTCCTATTGGTTATTGCAGCCCCCTGCAGCACCAACGCCCTCAGTCTGTTTCTTGCGCCTCTTATTGAGCAGTCGGTTGGTTGAAGAGTTGAGATCTTTGATCTTCACTTGGTCATAGTCAACTCTCATTGTGGCCAAAGCACTTGTCATCTCCTCCTGGTGAAACAAGTGGAACAATTAGGAACTTTTATTTAGAGCAACTAACAGACAGAATTAAGAAGGAATGAGGTGTATATATATACACACTGCTCAAAAAAATAAAGGGAACACTTAAACAACACAATGTAACTCCAAGTAAATCACACTTCTGTGAAATCAAACTGTCCACTTAGGAAGCAACACTGAGTGACAATCAATTATTTCACATGCTGTTGTGCAAATGGGATAGACAACAGGTGGAAATTAGCAAGACACCCCCAATAAAGGCGTGGTTCTGCAGGTGGTGACCACAGACCACTTCTCAGTTCCTATGCTTCCTGGCTGATGTTTTGGTCACTTTTGAATGCTGGCGGTGCTTTCACTCTAGTGGTAGCATGAGACGGAGTCTACAACCCACACAAGTGGCTCAGGTAGTGCAGCTCATCCAGGATGGCACATCAATGTGAGCTGTGGCAAGAAGGTTTGCTGTGTCTGTCAGCGTAGTGTCCAGAGCATGGAGGCTCTACCAGGAGACAGGCCAGTACATCAGGAGACGTGGAGGAGGCCGTAGGAGGGCAACAACCCAGCAGCAGGACCGCTACCTCCACCTTTGTGCAAGGAGGAACAGAAGGAGCACTGCCAGAGCCCTGCAAAATGACCTCCAGCAGGCCACAAATGTGCATGTGTCTGCTCAAACGGTCAGAAACAGACTCCATGAAGGTGTATGAGGGCCCGACGTCCACAGGTGGGGGTTGTGCTTACAGCCCAACACCGTGCAGGACGTTTAGCATTTGCCAGAGAACACCAAGATTGGCAAATTCGCCACTGGCGCCCTGTGCTCTTCACAGATGAAAGCAGGTTCACACTGAGCACATTTGACAGACGTGACAGAGTCTGGAGACGCCGTGGAGAACGTTCTGCTGCCTGCAACATCCTCCAGCATGACCGGTTTGGCAGTGGGTCAGTAATGGTGTGGGGTGGCATTTCTTTGGGGGGCCGCAGAGCCCTCCATGTGCTCACCAGAGGTAGCCTGACTACCATTAGGTACCGAGATGAGATCCTCAGACCCCTTGTATGACCATATGCTGGTGCGGTTGGCCCTGGGTTCCTCCTAATGCAAGACAATGCTAGACCTCATGTAGCTGGAGTGTGTCAGCAGTTCCTGCAAAAAGAAGGCATTGATGCTATGGACTGGCCCGCCCGTTCCCCAGACCTGAATCCAATTGAGCATATCTGGGACATCATGTATCGCTCCATCCACCAACGTCACGTTGCACCACAGACCAGGAGTTGGCAGATGCTTTAGTCCAGGTCTGGGAGGAGATCCCTCAGGAGACCATCCGCCACCTCATCAGGAGCATGTACAGGCGTTGTAGGGAGGTCATACAGGCACGTGGAGGCCACACACACTACTGAGCCTCATTTTGACTTGTTTTAAGGACATTACATCAACGTTGAATCAGCCTGTAGTGTGTTTTTCCACTTTAATTTTGAGTGTGACTCCAAATCCAGACCTCCATGGGTTGAAAAATTTGATTTCCATTTTATAATTTTTGTGTGATTTTGTTGTCAGCACATTCAACTATGTAAAGATCAAAGTATTTCAGAAGAATATTTAATTCATTCAGATTTAGGATGTGTTATTTGTGTTCACTTTAATTTTTGAGCAGTATATATATATTGGCGTAGTGGTGGTAGAACACTAACCTTTACTTCATCCCAATGTTCTTTGTCTTCCTGAAGCACCCGAGCTGTGTGAAGGGGGGTAGGAGGTACTACCATTGACTGCTGTGTAAACAATGAGATTTGTCAGTAAATAAAATGTTTTCATTCAAAAACCGCAAAAGACATAGTTTTTAATACATTTAATTTTCCAGTGTTGGGGCACACGCATAAAGAGTCTTACAAATAGGTGGATTTAGGAAGTGGCTATACTGGTGGAGTCACAGATCAGCCACCTTTACCCTCCACATTACACCAATTGTTCAAACGTGGATCTCCGACATTTAAAAGCTAAGTTTTTGGGCAAGGAATATATATTTTTTGTAATAGTGATGTGGGTTGAAGGGAACACTAGTAAACAAATAAATTAAAAGAAAAATGATATTACGATGAGTGTAGAAAGAAATTATACAAAAATGAGGATAAAGAGTGACAAGAGACAGAAAAGCAAAACCCATACGTGACATGAGAGGGATATGGAGAGTCTGTGCACAGTGTGGAGCAAAAATGTATTGGGCTATGTCCCTAGAAAATGTTGTAGTGGCAAAAATTTAGCATTGCCCCATGTACAGAGACAAAATTAGGAAACAGGTCTTCTGGAAAGGAGTAACTAGGATTTAAGTTCCTGGTCATGGTGTTATGAGAGATGTTTAATGAAGAAAGAAAATAGTGGCAAGGAAGATGGATACAAGATGAAGGAGGGAAAGAAAAGTGTGAAAAGGTTTTTATGGAAAAATGTAAACGACTTGGTCAGAGCTATGCATCCTTGCACATTAAAGCTATGGTAAGAACTCTAAGCACAGTACAACAACTACTGAAAAGCCTCATCTTTATGTATTTGAAATAGGGAACGAGAAACCATTAGGTAGGAGGATAATAAAATTAATGACAGGGAATACGGAGGAAAGAGAGATGAGAAGATTGTATATTATTTAAAAGGGTGATAATTTCTTACTTGCTCAAACTTTACGTGACAGGTTTACATGTTGCCAAAAAGCCCATCGGAGCTCTAAATTACTCATAGATTACCGTTCATATTCTCACTTTTTTATGGACTGTTCAAAATCACAGCATGCAATACCTCATCCAACTTCATTCTTATGCTCAATTACACCTGTCCGACCTATTTAAATACTAAATTAGACCTGCCTTTTGCATTTAAGGAGGATGAGACTCCAGAGACAAGGGGAGAGAAAAACAGCCTACTTATGCTTTTAGGACAACACATAGTGTGGTATATAGCTTAGAGATTTACGCAGCGAGCTTTATTGTAACATGTTTTATGTTATGTTAAAACTCTAAAAGCTTGGCAGGTCAGTGGCCATCAAGGACTGTGCCAGACAGAAATGGTGTGTTAGCTAGCGAAGCAGGACAGATTATTTATACAGCACTCTAAGCATTTGTTTACAGCTGAATTTTTTAAAGGAGGATGATAGAGAAAAATTTGTATAATCATCAAGCTCGTTAAGTGGAGCCCTTAACAGATATTTATTTTAAGTGGAAAACTATGCAAACCAAGAGAAGTGCTTTAAGCTGGGATTTCATACACTTAGCAGGTAGGAATGCATTGCATTTTAGATAATGTATGTATGAAGTGATACACTGACCTCAAGAAGATACATCCATGCATAACGGGTGCTATCCTTGGGCAAAGTGCTAAACATTCTATTGGTTACCATGGTGACTGCTACTTATTTAGCCTCTTGCCAAAGGCTAGAACCTCATTAGGCCTTTAGTTAACTTTTTTCAGCTAATTATAATATTATATATTATGAAAATGATTATCTAATCACTTAAAGGGGCACTGTAGTCACCAATATAACTTTAGCTTAATGAGGCAGTTTTAGTGTATAGATCTTGCAGCCCTACTGCCCCAATCACATGTTTCTGTCCATGCAAGACTGGCTGTAGTGGCTGTTTACCGGACAGCCACGAGAGGCGTTTCTGGGAGTTTCACAGAGTTTGACTCTGTCATACGACTCTGGACATCCCCATACTCTGCATGAGTCTTAGAGTCAACACCACAGGAAAGCATTAAGGCAATCCTTACTTACAAAGAGAAGGCCCAATTAGCTTGCAGCGCTCGCCATGCATGCGTATCTGGCCTCCCCAATGAAGGATGTCCAAGGAGACAGACCACTACCCAGCGCCAAAGGACCACGGCTTTGGAATCCAGTAAGTGAATAAAACGTTCTTTAAACCTTAACAATGCAGGGAGAGTGTTCATGGGGGCCATGGTAAAGCAATTTACTTTTAGTTTTGGGTGTGAGTGGGGGTGCAGCCATAGGCTGTTCTGAGAAGTTTTAGGTGACTTGCGAATAAAAACACATTAATTGTAGTTTTAAGACTCATTACTGTGAATATTATTACTGCAGTTATGTTATACACTCAGACACACCATTATATGGAGCTCCTTGAACAGAGGGGCGCTAGGATAGAAAATAGGGAGATACGCATACATACATTTATCCAAGGGTGATTCATGAACTGGATAATTGTCATTCTTTCTGTTGGGTCAGTTCTCAGGAGAAATTGAATCATCTGCTTAGCTGCAAACACAAGAAAAAAAAATCCTTAAAAGATTGGACCACCTACACACCATATCTGAGATATTTGGAACTTTCATCATCATAACAATCTCCAGCTAAAATGTGCTTATACCCTAAAACAATAACTCTACAAAAAAACATACAATTTAATCACAACCAACTCTAATTTCCCAATAAGATGTAGATGACTGATGACTAAAATGCATATTTTAGGAGAAAAAAAAAGCCAAAGTGGAAAAATAGTTGTTTTGGGAAATTTTTCAAATTCTGCAATTTTAGTCCAGAATTTTCAATCCTTTATGTTATTTCATTGTGACCTGGTAGTCCAGTGGGGAAAAGTCTGGTCTGAACCTTTGACTGGTGCAGGCCACAGTAAAAAAAAAAATCTTCTGATTGTCGCTCAGTGAATAAGTCAGAATGTTGTCATGGTAACCTGACGGTGGCAGCACTCTGACTCGTTTACTAAGTGCCAGGACTGAGAGGGAGTGTTTAAAGTGGTCTGCACCAGGTGCAGACCACACCCTCCCTAGAAGGCTTTGACTGTTTGTCTTAGGACCAATGGACCAATATTACTACAGGTTATAGTATGGTTACGGCACAGAAGTCAAACTTGCCATTCCTCCATTTATTTTTATTTTTTTTAAACAGTTTTTAGATGGAATACCATTCAATTAATGGTAACCAAAACCTACCCAGTCTGTTTAAAATGGTGTAATGCAGTTTCCCTTTTATTTCCTCACTAATAATTTTAGGGGAAAGCAGCACTCAGCAGAAGCAGTCATTATTATCCCTATTACCAAATATCATAGGCTAGGGGTGTATAACTATATTATATGCATGGGATTCATCTCTTGTCCTCACTGCACTCATCTTTTACCTGTAAACTCTATGGCACAAAACTAAAATACACTCGTATGTGTATGTCATACTGTCGTTACCCGCATTTCCCATAACTCACGTAAAAGGAAACTTTTTGCATGTTAAAGGGTCTGTCCTAGAGTTTCTAATACCCCAAGCATATACAAAAAAAATATTCAGTTCTGATCCTAGCAAGTAGAAACTTAAGCATCTCCTATTAGAAGATACATTTCTTTGGAAATGTTTTAAGGTCTCACAATCACAGTGTCATTATCTATGTATTGGTTGTAACTATGCTGTGCTATTTTTGTTAACCCATTCAATGCAGAGAACCTTAAAAAAAAAACATTGTGAAGTTTGGTGTCGTGGAACGTCTCATGTGTAGAAATGAATATACAGTTGTTCAAAGTAGCTGATTTGTAAAAGCTCAGCAACTTAATCGTATTTACAACTAGGCTTTTTATCTTTAATTTCGCAATTCAACTTTCAATTCACTGCAGTTAAGTGAAAAAACCCCCATGTATAAATAGCATATGAAATAAGCACAAATCAGTCATTCTGTGCATTGGGGACATGATAGAAAATTGGGTACACAAGCAAAAACATAAATGTATTATTTTTTTTGCAGACATAATGGAGGGCATATATTATTAGACATTCCAAAGCATACTGTAGTTTATTGTCTCAATTATCAACAGGCTCAGCAAGGGTGCAAGTCTCATTAAAACTTGTTAGTCAATTATTTTGAAGGCTGGCTTGAATGTTCCGTATAACCGATACACTTTGCAAATAATAGCCGACATTTCATGACAACAAGGGTAAATATTTTACACTTCCTCCAGTAATGTTTATTTATGTGCACCAGTCATATCAAAACTTTTATTTGCTGGGGGGGGGGGGAGGAAGGAACACAATAAGACACACTTCCGTTCTGTGCAATGTGGTCAACACAAAGTCAGGGGGAGTTATGAGATAAGCTGGAATGCAAGAATTTCCAAATAGAATACTATTAATATGCTAAAGCGGCTCCGTCATCCTGTCCCCCCTCCCCCCCCACATACACACACGCACAAAACACTGTGCTAGAATTTCACTTTTCAATTTCACTATCTTTCCTTACTCTTGTCAAGCTTTACAAAAGACAGAGCTACCATTTCTCAAGCCTTGTCAAGCTCTCAGCTTGGCTGACAGGAAAATGGCTCTTTTTGATGGAGGATCCTCCAGAGATATCAGCGTTGCACTCTTGCGCATGCACTAGAGTACAGTGCTGATGTCGCGTCCTGACAAAATATGCAAAGACCCCAAAAGGTAACAGAGCCTCTTTAATATCTTTATAGAGTGCCAGTTATTAATGTACGACTAGCTACGGTAGCTTTAATTACAAGTATATGACAGACCTAAAAGTGGTATATTGGGTAAAAAATTACCCTGCTCACAATTGGCAACATTCAAAATGTTAAAGTGTTATTCTTTTTTTTTTGTTCATATAATTCCACGTGTGTATTCTCATGGTTGCTGAGGTTAAAATGTTCCTAGTAAATTCTTCTCCAAGTTTATTTTACAATGTAATAAAACTGTATTTAACATTTAAAATGAGTTGACCTTCACTGTGTTGCAACCCTGGCTGCTTCCTGTGACACCCAGGCACTGTCTAGACTAGTAAAATACTGTATAACCCACCAGAAGATATGCCAATGTGTGCCCCCTGCTGGTGTAAGTACACTTATGGTTTAGGCTAACACAATATGAGAGTAGATAAAGATGGCGATGGGACGCGTAGAAACCAAAGGAATTGAAGTAGGTCAGGGAAGTATAGAGGCTACAAAGGGGGAGGGCAATCAATTCTTATGAGGAAATGAAACCACAGGATAGAAAAGGGTTTAGTAATTCCCAGCTCTGGAAAGCTTAAAAAAACAATGCAAGAAGTATGCATTGAAAGAAGGGTGTGACAAACCCCGTACGTGAGCTTCTGAGCGAACACGTGAATTGGCAGGCAACCAGGAATGTGTATAAGGAGAGCGATGTTGAGAGTCTTGCACACAGTACTGTAAATGGATCTCTTGCCTTTTTCACATATACACGTTAGGGCTTTTTTGTTTATTTAAAAAAAAAAAATTTTTATAAGGTGTCCTAGAAAAATACAAAGTTGGCAGAACTGTGGCCATAAATGTAATACTTTCCAGACTGAAGATACTTGAGCGTCTCATGACATAATATAAAAGCAAGACACAATAAGTAAACAGATAAACACCCACAAATAGAGAAATGACCCACACATAGAATAGAAAAGACAAGGCCAGCACAAACAGTAAAGCAACTAATCTAATATAATATAGTGGCAGAAGGTTCAGAAACTTACTCAACGACTGGGATACAGATGATCCCAAAACTACTCGCTCCAGACAGAGTAATTTACGATCTGGCTCTGTGGCCTACCAGGATTGCGGGCCTGACGGCTGGGGGAGGCAGCCGATCTCCTGCTTCGGACCACGCATCCTAGGAAACAGCCACAGATACCTTGTTACCCCCCTCCCCTCTGGACCGGCGGGGGTTATCCAGGTCCCCACTGGGCACACTACACTACTAGCCAGCAAAGCCTGAAAGCGGCAGAGTCCCAGACCGCGTGGCGGATCAAAGATGGCGCCACACAGAGGCCTTCACAGCAGCAGGCAAACCCAGACAGCCTGGAATGGGCAAGAGGCTTCGAAGCTAGATTTGACATGCTATGCCGAAATTTCTCGGCACACATAGCCAACAGATCCAGCATCCCTACCTCACCTACCCATCTCCACCACAGAAAGTAGAAGCATGCCACGACAGTTCCGACCCGCTTGAACCCACAGCAAGGCGAAGCTACAAAAACACCTGCGGAGAAACCGGTCACCTGCCAAAAGAGGGAATACAGAGGCGAATACCGCAGACGCTGCCATGCCACCGACAACTAGGGCATCCTGCAAGGTACCACAGGCATAGGCACAGGAACAGCAAAAGAGACTCTCACACCCAAAGCTCACGACCCCATATGACTCCAACCCAGCATGATGTGGGGACACAGGAAGTCGAGAGACCCATGCAGAGCCAGCAAACGCCGCAACATCTTCGACAACCTACTATCCGATCTCGCAGCAGCCGCCCCGTGGGGCACACAGAAGGAGGCAGGGTCTGAGCTCACAAGCAGCAAGGTGGTGTGGCACTCACTCGGCAACACCGAACAAGAGCACCCAGACACTGTCATGGCAGATAATGAACACTCTTCTTGGCTGTTGGGATATTACTTATCGGGCATAGGCTGAAGTAACAGCACACTGCTACCTGTCGGCCACAAGGACTTAGGCCATATATTTGCCCCAGCTTATTCTCAACCAGTGGTATTTTGTTCTTGTTCTTATGTTTTTGCTAATGTTTTTTTATTTTGCTTTTTCTTAAAGTCCCATACGTATGGGATACCTGCAAGTCTCACAGACCATGTTTACACGTAGGGCAAAATGGAGCTACTTCCAACTAAGAAGCCTGTTACCAGTACCCAGTGGCACAATAACAGTATTGTTTAGCATAACAACTCAGTATGTCTTTATTAGCTATTAGCTTCATGCATTTCCTCATGCTTTACTTACCGTATTACTTTAAAATGATTAGCAACATGCCTATGTATATGCAAAGCTCAGCCACTCTCCCTTAACAGTAGCTCCAGACATCTACTAGTTAGCCTGTAATTTAAGCATACCGTAAAATCTCAAAATGTGCGATATATGCGAATGCCATAACTCTGTTTTATATGACTTGTTATCAATCTGTGTACAGAGGCTGTTGTGGCTTACTGAACACTTTGTTTTCTTTGCACTCTATAAATAAAGAATTAAATACATATATAAAAGAATAGAAAAGACAAAAACAACAACAAAAACTTAAATTCACAAAAAGAGAGGAAAACCCACAAAAGAAGAGAGACTCTAAAACAGAAATAGAAAGGATGAGTAAAATACACAGTGGGGTTAGGTACAACAAAGAAGAGAAATTTTTTTTGAGAGAAAGCTGCATAGGGTAGAGGGACAACATCAAGGCCAAAGGTGGTTAGTAAAATCAACAAAGAGGTGTAAGAAGTGTGGCAAGGAAATGGAGCAAAGAGAAGAAACCCCCCCTAGAGCAGTGGTTCCCAATCCAGTCCTCAAGTACCCCCTAACAGTCCAGGACTTAGGGATTACCCAGTTGCAGAGGCGTAACTAGAAACCATGGGGCCCCCGGTGCGAAAATTGCCTTCCCCCCCCCCCCCCCCATGAGTCTCATTCATACAAATACACACTGACATACATGCAGATACATTCACGGACACACATGCTGATACACAGACACACATAGACACACGCAAATGCATACACACAAACTAACACAGAGATACACAGACACATATATATATACACACAGACACACATGCAGATACACAGACACACAGAATTACACACTTTGAGATACACAGAATGACACTCCTATGGATATAAACACTGACACAAATACAGATACACAGACACACACGCAGATACACAGACACACACACACTTAAGGATAAACATTCAAATATACAGAATGACACTCATACAGATACAAACAGTGACACACATACAGATACAAAGGGCAAACACTGACATACAGATATGCAGACATACAGAGACACAGATACACATGCAGACACACATACACACAGAGAAACACATACAGACACACACATACAGAGAATCACATACGCATATTGAGACACACACACACATACATAGAGACACACACACAAACACACACATGCAAAATATCACCCTCCTGTTTCCTACCTTTTAGGTGCCAGATGGTGACTTCCCTGGGGTCCAGTGGCTCAGGCTGATGGGAGTCAGAATTCTCACTGTGACTCCTTCCTCTCGTCCTCCCGCGTGGGCTCTGTGTAAGCTGGGAGGAGTGACTGGGGCAGTCACTTCCTCCTAGTTCAGTCTGATGACATCACAGGGGGTCCGATCATGCTGTTAAAGCGCAGCAGCGCTGAGCGGGCCCCCTGGAAACACATAGCATCAGGTGGCCATAACAGCATGGGCCACCCGATGACCCCTGAATGTGCTGCCCTGGTGGATCTACCGCGTGGCCGGGGCCGCAACACATGTGTGGCGAAACCAGCCTTGCCACTGGGCATTGGAGAAGACTGATTGCCAGCCTCCTGCCCTGTGACTATGGCCCTATGTTGAAATGCTTGATTTTCCCATGCAAAGACCCGAAAGCCGGGTCATTCGGTACTTTCCCTATTTAATCAGTGATACCCCAGATAGCTATGCCATGGAGCCCATTCATATAACGAAAGACTATGTGAAAGACTTTGGCTCCATGGCAATTGAACTGTATATATGTGATCTGAGCGTCATTCAGTAATAATGTGCGCTCAGACAGTGGCGGATCCAGGTGGGGGGCAACGGGGCAATTGCGCCCCCAGAGAAATTCGACGGTCTCCCTCTCCCCTGCCAGCACATGCAGGTGCTAGCCCTGCAATGTGCCTGCGGACCGGAGGGGAGATCAGAAATCAGCGTGGGCTAGACTTCACTCTCCACACTGGGACCACCAGGGATCGAAATATGTCCCCACTCCTCCTCAATAAAGGTAAGAAGGGAGGGGGGACATAGAATATTTATTTTAATTAAATAAAAAATAAATACATATATTATAAAAAATACACATACACCCCCATACACACATACTGCCCCCCATACACACACACACTGCCCCCCCATACACACACTGCCACATACACACACACACTGCCCCCCATACATACACGCTGCCCCCATACTGCATACTGCCCCCCATACACTGCCCCCATACACACACACTGCCCCCATACACACACACTGCCCCCACACATACTTCCCCATACACACACACTGCCCCTCATACACACACACTGCCCCCATACACACACACTGCCCCCATACACACCTACTGCCCCCATACACACATACTGCCCCATACACACACACTCTACACACACACACTGCCCCAATACACGCACATTGCTCACACTCACACATACACTGCAATACTCACACACACACACATACTGTCCCACACATACACTGCATCCCTGACATACACTGCCGCCCTCACTCACATACTACAACCTTCACACACACACACTGCTCACACACTGTCCCCCTCACACCCACACACACATACTGCACCCCTTACACATTGCACCACTCACACACACCACTGCTCCTATGCCCTAGTACAGCCCCATTTCCCAGCAGACCTCAGGTAAGTTGTCAAACTGTTCTTAAACGGTTTGACTACTTACTCTGGGAGGGGGCCCCGGCACTATTGACACCATAACCACTACACTGAGCTGTAGTGGTTATTGTGTCTGGATTATTTCTTTAAATAATCTACAAGTACCCCTCCCGAGATCAGGCTCTGGATCCGCCACTGCGCTCAGATCTAAGCTATCTGGGGATATGTTGAATGTACCTGTTTAATGCAATAGCTGCACAGTTATATATTTTTATGTTTTTTATTGTCTTTTGCTACCATGTGGCTAATGGAGTTTTGCCTCTGTCCTTGGAGATAATTGGATTACTTCCCAATTATCTCCAGGATAGAAGACTCTGTGGAACTGGTTTTGAGCAGAAAAGCCATGCTTCATTTGGTCACAAAGGACATCGATCTAACTTTTGACCCACTGGACTATGATTTTTTACGTATGTTGGTATTTGGAGTATGCTGATTCTGTAAATATAAGTTTTATGTGAATGTGATGCATACTTTTAAAGTTATGAATATTGTGTAAAACTGTATTTTCCTGCCTGTGATAATTATATTAACCCATTGTGTAAGGTAATTGTATAACAGGCAGAGGGGAGGATTTTGTGTGGGAGTGTCTGAGTGTATTGTATGTGTTTATTGGTTGTTTTACAAAACCCTGTGGGTGGTACTAATGTGTAAGAATGTGTATATAAGAACAATAAACCCACAGCTCTGTCAGTTCTACTTCACCCTCAATTTGGAGTGCCGTCTCTTAATGGGGGAATCTGCTACAAGGGATTGCTATGCTTGTCATACTCCCTTGCTAAATCACTTCTAAGCTCTTGTAAGAGCTTGTTCCTGTTTTGCTTGCTGAAGGAGTTTACGGTGGTTATGGTGTCTGCTGCAGTGCTTGGAGTCCTCAGGAAGCGCTAGGAGCATCCTTCAACAGAGGTACACAGTCAGGGTGCCCGTCGATCCGTTACAACATGGCGGTGGGCAACCGGTCGCAAGGGTCTGCAGGGCGGCCAGGCCCCCTGGAGTGACAAGCCTGGTCGCAGCTGCGACCCCTGCGACCGCAGTAGTTCTGCCTGTGCCCAGTTATGTCTAAGGTGTTTTCAGAAAATAAAAAAAATAAAACACTTTAGACACAACAGGGTAATCGCTAAATCCTGGACTGGTAGGATGTACTTGAGGACTGGGCTGGGACCCCCTGCACTAGAGAGAGGCTGGGACAAAAAAAATAAAAAGGAAAGGAAAACAAATCTCACAAAGGGCATTGAAAAATAAAGCAAACATGCCTTGTTTTGGTAACCGCATATCTATACTGTGATAATTTATTAAGACAATTCCTAGATGTATAATAAACAATGGTAAATATAAAGAAATAATACAGAAGATAAAGAGAGCTGCACACATACATGCGTACAATAACAAACAAAACCCTGTTGAATTCAAAGTGCATAGTTACCATAGTAACCACAGAACAGTCTATTAGAGTGATTATATGTATACTGATGGAACTATGTTTTCTGTGAGGCAGTGTATCTTTATGCTGATTGTAACTATGCTGCCTTTTTTTTCTTTTTCTTTTTTTAAGATATAGAATCCTAGCAAGTACACAATTGGTAGAGCAGCATAGTTTTTCAACAGCAACGTAAAACGGCTGATAGCCCAGGCAAGGTAAAAAAAAAAGAAATAACAGTGATTTGTTCAAGTACCGCAATGTACTTCATGGGGCACCATCAACAGAACTAAACAGTCGCCTCTAAACTCTACCCAGAAAACCCATGAGGCAGACTTTATAATAGAGGTGTGTTGCACATGTTCAGAAGGCACATATAATGTTTACATGTCCTTGTGAAACACCCGGCAAGCGTACTCGTTAAATTATATACTTACCTGGACTGAATGAAGCAGGTTGTATTAAACCTCCCCACCCCCAATTAATGCAAATAACGTCCCAGAATTCTTAGTTTGTTGCAAGATATGTGAATGGCATAGCAGTAAAACCAAGGAGAGTCACAATAACTAAAATCGAGAGTAACCCAACTGCATTTCCTAGGAACTGGGCTACAACAATTTTTAGATGACCGGTGATGCTCTTTTTAAGTGACAGCAAATTAATGGTTTAATATTGACTAAACTAAGAACCAAACTACTTGAATGGCACAATCCTTCAACTCTGATATTTCTCCAGCTTGGACTAAAATTTGCAATTGTTGCTAGTGCTTACATGTCTCTATACATAATATTAGTGTAAATCTGTATACTTACTCTTGCACACAAAGAGTGGATTTGCAGTTATTACACTAAAGTTAAAATCCAATGTGAATTCAAAGCAAATTTCTAAATTATTGCCAGAGAAGCCTACCTGAAAGCATCGCTGTCTGCGAGAATTTTTCCATTTCAATTTATTTTTACCTTAAATTTGAAATTCACTTTGAATTCTCACTGTGATTTAATAACCCTAAAAGTGAATTTCAAATTTCTGGCTAAAATAGTTAAACAGAAAATATAGCTGACTTTTAAAATTAAAGTTATGGCTTAAAACTTTAAACTTACTTGGAATTCGCACCAATTTACACTTTAGTAAATAACCCTGTAAAATATTGAAATGGAGTAAACTAAAAACCATAATTGCACAACTAAGGCAAAAAGAAGCGGAGTTGGACTTGTTTTTTTTACATTCAGCTGCATTCTTAGAAAATGCTAAATCAGCACAATTCTCTATATGAACAAAATCATATTTGAATAATAAATTCATGCATATACTTGTATACATTTTACCACTTTTATTTACTCTAGCAGCATTAACTATATTTATCGTACACATGACAACGTTGTGTTTCAGTTGACTTGTCCATACCTTCATCGGAAACTTCATTCCATTCTGGTGGAGGAAACTCATACTGGCCCATTCGTATCCTCTTTTTCATCCCCGGTGAGATAGCCTGGCCTGTGTTAGAATAGAATGGGGGATACCCACAAAGGCTGGGATGGGAGAAAGAAAATTAAAATATAAGGTAGAGAATTTAAAGAAAAAAAACGAAAAATATAGTGGCAATGAGAGAAAAAAAAAAAAGGTTCACAACGAGACAAATAAAATGTAAGAAATTAGAGTAAAAAGAAGGATTGGAGGGTAGAAAGGGGAGAACTAACATAAAGTTAAAAAAATGGTTAATAAATTATTGGAAAGTTGAAAAAATGTAAATGGTGATTTATGAGCAGAGAGTTACAGGCAATTGTAATAGAAAATAATGATGTGGATACTCACAGTATGTACATAATGACTCCCAGAGACCACATGTCACATGATTTGTCATACTTTTCTGGTCCAAGTACCTCTGGAGCTGCATGAGGAGAAATGATAGAGTGAAAGCTTTTGGGACTGCTCTATATAACTGTTGTAATATGCATATACAGGGTTATTCACTAAGCTAAAAATAAAGTCAATCACAATTATTACAACTAATATACTTTTTAATTTATTATAACAAAGCAGAACACAACTACAAATTGTAATGTATACTAGAATCATTATTATTATTATTATTATAATTTCTGGGTCAGCCTGTATTACTAAAAAACTGTATAATTAGAGGTTCATGAGTTGTACAATTGCATATGTGCATTTATTATTAAGCTCCAAACACACACTGGATTTTTTAAATTGGGTGAAAACACCTAATTTTCCCCCAGTATTCCATTATTTGCTATATGCAATTCAAAGGTTAAATGGAGGAACCATTTTAGATATGTTCATATGATTTAGTGTAATTTGGTGCCTGGTTAAAAATGAGCAGAGAAATGGTCTGAATATGTTATATATATATATTAATATAGTGACCTAACTCTCCAAATTATCAACTAATTTTAATGCATCTCTGCACGTGCTGCTGGCCCAAACATGTGAAAATATTATCGGATTTCCAATTCTACAACAACATACATAATATTCCTTTATGATTAATATATGGCAAATAGATTTTTCTTTATGTTAATATGATGTAAATAAGTTCAATTTAAACAATTATAGTGCTGAAAAATGCACCAAGAACCATTTCTTAGATATCTACAGAATTTTACAAAACAGAACAATAAAACAATATAAAATCTCCTTTCCTCAACTCCTGTCCTCTGCATAGTCCTGCTATTCAACAGGTAACCAGAAAGTTGTTTGTATTGATATGCCATGGGAGACACCTTTCTATCCATCTCTAATGTAAACACATACTATATACATCATGATCATCGTGACGTGAGTGACATATCCAGCTGAGATAGGGTGTACAGAATATAAATTCTACCTCCCATTCTGTTGCTGTTATTTCTTACTTACCCACATAATATGGAGTATAGCACGGAGTCTGAAGAGCATTTTGAATAGTTGTCTCCTTGGAGAATCCGAAATCTGTAATCTTAAGTTCAGCGTTACTGTCCTTGGTAGTGTAAAGGAGGTTCTCAGGCTGTAGCAACAAGATGGAATACGAGCAATCATTTAGAGACATGAAATTAAATGACATCATGGGAAACACAATGATGTTTATTAACAAGATGGCTGACAAAGTCATTCAGTGATCGAGTGGTATGTGGAACCATGGCTGACACAAAACAATTCAATAGCATGATGGTAGACAGATGGCCATACAATCACACTTTAAATTGGGTTGCCAGCTTTAATATGAACAGCACAAATATTTATATATATATATATATATATATATATATATATATAGTAAATTCCCTTTTAAATTATTTATTGTGCATTAAAGAATATGCACACAAATGCAGTTTTTAATGAGCATCCATGAAAACTTGGTTTAATTTTACAAGTATATAATAAACAAGTATATAAGAATTGAATTCCCAGGTCCATAATACTACCTCTTTGTTTCATAAAGTATGGGACACCTGGTCTGGCTACGGCCCCTTTTTAAATATTTTTGGATGAGCTTTTCAAATAATTTAATATTTTTGGAAAACTTTCAAAAAAACATTTCCCCAAAATATTTAAATATCAAAAAAAAATATATTATATCTAAATTAACATTATGCCAAGAAATTTCAAAATATTAAATTATTTTTCCAAATATGAAATTAGAGACTTATCCAATATTAAAATTGGGCTCTACATTGGAACTTAGGTTGGCTTGAGTTGGCTTGAGGCTCCTAATGCTTGCCAGTAGACCCCTTCCCCATCCGCCATGCTTGCCCTTTTAATTTGTATTATTTTTCAAAAAACAAAGAAAAAAAAACGAAGCATCAACAGATAAACTAAAGTTGGCATTAACAGTATGAAAAAGAGTAATGTGGTCTAAGTATCACTACACCTCATGCAGACACTATGACTTTCTTTAAAAATATTTCCATCAGGCACTTATTTATTAACAAAATCCAGACATAATCTTTGTCAGCTAGAATTCCATACAGACAAACCAAAAACATTAAAAAAAGACAAAGCAGCCCCAAACACACAGACATTTAGAGGATTTCAGTCATATATGAAAGTAATATGTCATGCATAGCTGACCTTGACGTCTCTGTGGGCTATATTCAGTTCATGTAGATGCTGTATGGCCATTCCTATGTCCCGCATGATCTCAGAGGCCTCTGAAGAAAGGAGAAGGAGGTCAGTGATACATAGGGTGGTGATATGTATGAGTGTTGGAAAAATGGTTATTAGACCATAGCTCCCATTAACTAAATCTGACCTCCCCTCAAACCATTCGCTTAAGGAAAGTAAGAATAGACATGTTGACAAACACTGAGCATGAGGCTCTCATTTTACAATCTTCTAGACACAAAAAAATATATATTTCTAAAAGATCAATAAAATAACAAAACCAAAATGCTAAAATGGGAAAAACTGGATAAAAATGACATACTGGGGAAAATAGGGGTTTCAATTAATAAATGAATTGGTTGTGCTCGCTGTGGACACCAGAATAGTCTGTTCAATAAACAGCAAATTGCATTAAGAAAACCACTGACAAAACAATATAGTCAAAACGCACATAATGGGTTATTCACCAAACTCAAAAGAGTTCTGATGGAACTCTTGCACCCATGAAATACAGGGGAATGTCTCTGTTAAGGCTGGGGTTGCAGGATGTATATATTATTTTATGCATTCCATCTGGCAGGGCTTGAGACTGCTGCCTGGTACTATGGGGAATTGCTGAGTTCCCAGTGTGTACTCCATTTACTAATCACATTGGTTCCATTGGGATCCACGCTGTGATTAGGAAATTCATTCAAAAGCATGCACAGTTGATATGCATGATGGTAAATTGTGGTCTGGTAACCCCATTCATCCCATCGAATGATGCTATGAAATTGGCAACTAAGGGCATGAACCAAGTTGGGGCATTTACAAGATACCCTGCAATGCAATAAACACAGCAGCAGGTGTTTTTAAAGACAAGCTTACAAGGCAATTAATGGCGATTTATCTCTGGTATTTTCTAATGTGCAGAAATAAATCCCAAACTACAGGACAGGGGCCCAATGTTTGGGTTTGCCCCCACTGGTTCTGGTAATGTCATGGAAACTCATGTTACCAGGCAGCAAAAAATAACTTCAAACACACTTTGTTTTTGTTTTAGTGAGTGGTTCTGGTGGGTAGTTATAGAATTTCATAGTTGGATACATGGCGATGGTGGCTGGGGATGAGATTTTTAAGATACAATAAAACAAGCTGGGTACAACATAAATATATCTATAATATACATAGAGCTGAATAGAGTACAAAGATGTGGCCTAATGGATAAGGCATCAGCCTTCGGAGCTAGGGATTGTGGGTTCAACTGGGGATTGTGGATTGCAGGATAAAACAAGGATAGGTTAAAGGATCTTAACATGTGTAGCTTGGAGGAAAAATGAGACGGGGGGGCTATGACAGAAACATTTAAATTCATGTAGTGAATTAAAACAGTAAAGGAGGAGACCATATTTAAAAGAAGAAAAATTACCACAAAAAGAGGACATTGTCTTAAATTAGAGGGACAAAGGTTTAAAAATATCAGGAAGTATTACTTTACTGAGAGGGTAGTGGATGCATGGAACAGCCTTCCAGCTGAAGTGGTATTAACACAGTGAAGGAGTTTAAGCATGCGTGGGATAGGCATAAGACAATCCTAACTATAAAATAAGGCCAGGGACTAATGAAAGTGTTTCGAAAATTGGGCAGACTAGATGGGCCGAATGGTTCTTATATGCCGTCACATTCTATGTTTCTATGTTTCTATTACCATACCACTAATAGAGCTGAGAAATGTAGAGATATAATACACAGTGCTGGGCACAATACAAAGATCCCTATATAATACAAAGAGTTGGGCAGACTACAGAGATACCCATACAATAGACAGAGCTAAGTAAAATACAGAGATACCCATACAATAGAGAGAGCTAAGTAAAATACAGAGGTTCCCAAACAACATGTGAAGCTGAGCGAAATAAAATAGGAAAAAATTCTGTCTTGACTGAAAAATGGCAGTCAGATTTCTCAATGGATCAGCACACTGTTAACCAGGGCTGTATTTACCATAAGGCAAACAAGGAATTTGCCTAGGGCGGCACTTTCAGGGGGGCAACAAAAAACGTTCCCCCAAGTGCCCAGGTAAATGCCTTGTGTACTGGGGTTCCTAAGAGCTGGCTGCCATCTATGTCCTTTTTGATTAAAAAAAATATTAATAATTGGTGAGTGTATGAGAAAATGTGTGTGTGTGTGTGTGTCTGTCAGTAAAAAAGAAGGCCTTGGCATGAATTGGTGGAGCAAATTTAGATAAGGGGGGTGCTGAATTTAGTCGTGCCTAGGGCAGCACAAATCCAGAAAACACCACTGCTGTTAATCACATATTAACTATTGTAAATAAAAAAGAAATGGTTGGATACTTGCACTGGGATTCCCACAAGAGTATCCAAACTTTGTCAAAAACAATAGTGTGGGTTTTAGAAATTAAAACGGGGGGCGGGACTTCCGGTCGGATGGAGCGGTCGCATGTAACCGCAGCTCCGTGATCGGCACGGCCTAAAAGCGGCAGAAAAGCGGCGAAAGAGCCCGGAACGACCCTACCAGGGTGCCCAACAACAGGGGAACCTCCTACCTTAAGGATGGCACCCCCGAAGTCTCAAAGGGCGTCGGATTTCTTCCGGCAGGGTAAGGGAGGGAAGCAGCGCATGGAGCAAGATGGCGGCGGCTCCCGCTCACCCACTCACACCTCAGATGCAGGATCAGACACAGATATGAGGCAAGCAACCGCTGAAGATCTGTCTGTGTCGGAAAAGCGCCTGGTGGCAATGCTGCAGGACCTACGCACCTCTATGAAGACTGACTTCCAAGCTGCGGTCTCTGAAATGCGCAAAGACATCCATGAAGTGGGGACACGCGTGAATGCACTAGAAGAAAAGACCGACGAGCTTTGCCACATGAATGACACCATGGTGGAGAAAATACAAAGAATGGACGCTGATAACAAACGCCTTATGGAAAAACTGGCAGATTTGGAAGATCGCTCCCGCCGCAATAATATCCGCGTGCGCGGGGTACCAGAAACAGTGACACAAGAAGAGCTGCCGGCCTACCTACTGCGACTCTTCCAAGCGATCCAACCAAACCTAGAACTGGCGGACCTCCGCCTGGACCAGGCGCACCGAGTGCCAAAACCTCAAAACCTTGCACAAGAAGTGCCAAGAGACATCGTGACCACACTGCACTACTACTCTGCGAAAGAAGCCATACTCACGGCGCAAAGGAAGGCCTCAGCGATGCCGCCAACCTATGAAAATATCTCCCTATTCGCTGACCTCTCACCGACGACAATGGCCAGGAGAAGGGAATTCATTAACATTACGAAATGCCTCAGAAACAACAAAATACCGTACAGGTGGGGATTTCCTACAAAACTCCTTATCTGGCGGAACGGCTCCCTAATAAAGATCGAAGATCCGGCGCTGGGGATGGACAAGCTCAAGACCTGGGGCTTGTTCCCAGACGGCAAAGCACCACACACCCAAACCTCCCTAAAGAAGATGACCGCGGACTGGTCCAAAGCCTAAAGAACACTACCGCCACCCAGAAGGGGGTGCCGGCTACAACACGACTCGGTTAGAGACCCGTGTGACCCCCCCCCATGGTGACCACCCCACTCATCTGGGAATGGCATAGCTTGAAGGACATTCAGCACCCACGTGAGTACTCTTGATCGCCCTCACCCCCCCTCCCCACCTACCCCCTAACCCAACACAAGAGAAAAAGTGACTGCCACACCACAGCGCAATTTGGCCCACCCTGTCACTGCGAGACTTACCCCTAAGCAGTCAGACTCGCTGCTCAGACCCTTGCAGAGACTGCCCACTAAAATCTGAACCCAGCATGGCCGGACAAAGGCCGAAAAACTGAAGGGCGCAGAGAATGTGCTCACCTCTCACCCCTCCACTCACGGATTTATACAGGACAGCCAACGGCTCAATCAAGCCCCCATATCTCCCCCCCCACCGCCTACTTTTTCGAGAGAGCCGGGCTCTGAAAGAGGTACAGGCCTCACCAAATATCAGACGCCCCCCCGATACACCTGCGGGACACCGCCTGCCGTTGCGACCCCCTCTCAGTGCAGTAGAGGGTGCGAGCTCGGCAGCAGGGTCCCTCACATAATGCTTAATAGCTGTTTGAAATGTATATACTTTATTTCTGTTTTATGGTTTTGTCTCTTAGGTTATGTTCCAGGTTGTTCCCCCTGCCCTAACCCCCTACCCGAGATGCTCCCCCTTCACTACTGGGTACGACGAGGGGAAAAAATAGCCTCACCCAACCACCTCTGTCATGTAGTGGCAAGGGAAAACACTACACCCAAACAACCGGGCCCTAGGGCCACCCCAACTAGTTAAAATGACTTCCGCCAATAAATTCCGCCTGGTGTCTCTAAATGCCCATGGGCTGAACACCCCACAAAAACGCAGGCTGGCGTTCTCCCAATTACGCACTCTACACGCCTCTGTAGCATGCATACAGGAAACTCACTTCTCAATTAAAAACCCACCAAAATTCTCGTGCACATCTTATCCACAAGCTTACCATGCCACGGCACCGAATAAGACACGAGGTGTTAGCATTCTCTTCCACTCTGATTGGCAATTTAAATGTGAAGTAGAATACAAAAGCCCCGATGGCCGGCTTCTAATACTAGTAGGACTCTTAAATGACGTCCAGGTGACAATAGTCAACCTCTACGCCCCCAACACCAACCAGTATGACTTCCTTAGGAAAGCTTTACAACAAGTAGACAAGAAGAAGAAAGGGCAGACGCTTATATGTGGAGACTTTAACTGCGTACTGGACCCAGCTCTAGATAGGACCGGCAAACCCTGTTCCCACTTGCGATCAACACAGCTAGGGTTGAAAGTGACAGCACTCCTCAACTCACACGGCCTACACGATACGTGGCGTTCGCTATACCCAGCATCTAAAGACTACACGTTCTATTCCAAGGTACATGATAGATACTCCCGGATAGACATGTGTTTAGTGGATGTGAAAACGCTAGATACCCTGGAGGAGGTATCGATTGCCCCCTTGACTTGGTCAGACCATGCCCCCCTCACCTCAGTCTTTACCACGCTCCACCCGGTCCGGGGTCGGGGACAGTGGAGACTAAACGAATCACTGATAGACAATGTGGACCGGGCGGCCGAGATAAGGAGTGCCTTGGCGCAGTACTTTGTAGATAACCACTACACCAACACGAATGTCGCAATGACATGGCTTGCCCATAAGGCAGTAATGCGCGGTCTGCTAATACGACAAGGGGCAAAACTGAAGCGCCAACTGACAGAAAAAAGTAAGACCCTACTGACCGACTTAAAACAAGCAGAAACACGACACAAGACCTCCCCCACACACTCCAACAGGCAGGAGGTACAGAAGTTAAGGGCCACTATAGAAGCACTACAGATGCAGCAAGTGGAACGGGCAATTCGTAAAATGAAAACCAACTACTATAGACAGGGTAACAAAGCGGGCAAAATATTAGCCTCCCAACTCAGGGAACGCACCTCGCAGGCAAAGATCCCATATATTAAGGACGACACGGGCACCAAGATTAGAAACCCCAAAGCGATAGTAGACAAGTTTGCCCAATTTTACGCAGGGCTATACAACCTGTCTGGGGACGCCAACCAACACCAACCCAGTCCCCAAAATATTACTTCCTTCCTAGACGGAGTGACTCTCCCTCGACTTTCCAACGAACAGGCGGCTGCACTGACCAACCCAATTGAAGCATCTGAAGTATCAAAGGCTCTACACGATACGCCCAGACACAAAGCCCCAGGCCCAGACGGCTTCTCAACCCACTACTACAGGGTTTTTGAGGACCAGCTACTCCCCCATCTCACGGCCCTATTCAACCACATTCTAGAGTCGGGGGAGATACCCCCAGAAATGTTGGAAGCCACCATTATTACGCTCCCTAAACCAGGCAAAACTACTGATACATGCGCACACTACCGCCCAATCTCACTCCTCAACGCTGACACAAAATTGTTCGCCAAGACCCTTGCAAACAGAATACGCCCTACACTAGCTCAATTAGTATCCCCAGAACAATCAGGGTTTGTCCCGGGGCGACAAGTAGAAGATAACACCAGACGAGCCCTTGACGTAATGGAACTCATGATTAGAGATCGGTCACAGGGCTTAATAATGGCCTTAGACGCAGAAAAGGCCGTTGACAGACTCCACTGGGGTTACATGACAGAGGTCCTGCATAGGTTCAACTTCCCGACAAAATTCCTAGCTGGGCTCTTATCCCTCTACTCATTCCCCCAAGCCACAGTCATGAACTCTGGTTTCATTTCCAGCAGATTCGCCCTATCGAATGGCACAAGACAGGGATGCCCCCTATCGCCCCTCATTTTTATCCTGGCACTGGAGCCCCTGCTCCATAAAATCAGGACTAACCCCTGCATTCTAGGCGCCCCCTCCACGACAGGCCCACAAAAAATGGCAGTGTTCGCTGACGACATCCTTCTCTTCCTAACAAACCCTCCGGACTCCCTACCCGCCCTCCTGGACCTACTACGGGACTGTGGCCAGGTCTCGTACTACAAAAATAATGTAGCGAAAACACAGGTACTCCCGCTGAATATGCCCAGTTCCCAACTCACGACCCTACGAACATTATACCCCTTTGAATGGAGGAAGGATACCATTTCCTATCTAGGCACACAACTAGCACCCTCCAAACAGCTCCTCATAAAACATAACCACGGGCGACTCACAGCAAAAATAGAGCAGGTGCTGGAGGGCTGGGGAAGCAAAAACGGACACACATCCTGGTTGGGGCGCATAAACGCCGTGAAAATGATCATACTACCGCAAGTATTATTTCTATTCAGGGCCCTACCCATCAGTTTACCAAACTACACCCTCCGAGCATTTCAGCGACTCATCAACGCACACATATGGAGGAAAAAACCACCCAGAATCTCACTAGCAAATATTAGCACAGCCATGGGGGGAGGCGGGGTGGGTGTGCCACACATAACCAAATACTACCTAGCAACAAACATATCTCAGACGGCGCGCCTCCTCTCCACCTCGAATTGCCCACTGTGGCACCAACTGGAAAGTGCTGTCTGTGCGCCTTACTCCCTTAGGGACCTGGTTTGGATCCCAGCCAAGGCCCAACCTCGACTCACGAACCCTCTCACGACAACCAAGCTGTCCCTGCAGCTATGGCTGAGATGGGCCCCAAAAATGCTTAGTGTAAAGATAGAGACCCTTGCCCCACTGACAAGTCTCCAGCACCACACACATGACCTGGATCTGGGCGAGTGGGTGGACAGGGGGCTGACGCAGATAACTCACCTCTATGGAGCAAATGGGCTCCTAGCGTTCCCGGACCTCCAAAGCCAATACCACCTACCAAACAGCGAAATATTCACATATTTACGCATAAAACATATCTTAGGGGCCACCGGCAAGGAAAGGACACCAACACAACCCCAAAACCACTTTGACTTGCTATGCCAAGGTCTAAAACCCCCCCAAAAAACCACTCTCCCTGTGTTACCATAGGTTGCTAGACATAGATAGACCGGCCAAACAATCATACATGCTCAAATGGGAAAGAGAATTGAACTGCGAACTCGAGCATGGGAAGTGGATAGGCCATGACACTGGTTAAACGGGCGACAAAGTGCTTGGACCATGTAGAAGCAGCCTACAAGATGTGGATGCAGTGGTACTACACGCCACACAGGTTGGCCCAAATATACCCAGGGGTGCAGGATAGATGTTGGCGCTGCAGCCAACAAGTGGGAAACACGAGCCACATATTCTGGTACTGCCCGGCACTCAGCCAATACTGGCAACAAATCCAAGACATAATTAAATCCAAACTAGGAAAACAATTACCACTCAAACCCGAACACTATCTGCTCCACATGCTACCCCGAGACCTTACAGCCTATGAAGCAGTGCTGACTACCCACATCACCTTAGCAGCTAAAACGTGCATAGCCGCCTTGTGGAAAACAACGACAGTACCTGACATAAAAACAGTACTCGCCAAAATAAGCCTCACCCAACAGTACGAGCAGATGGCACATACAATAGGTGGCACATTAGAACACTACAACAGGACATGGTCTAAGTGGTGATGCCTGGGTGAAGGACGAATTACGCCCCACCTAGCTGACAAACTACGCCCCACCTAGCCTCCAAGCACGAGAGCATCTCACCCCTCCCCCCCCCCGTACTACACCCTTACCCCAGTTCACCCCCCCCATACACAAAATAAGGGCTTACGTTGCCCTACCGAGCCTTAAAATATGAGATGATAAGCAGGTAAATTAGTTTCCAGCCTACAAGACACGACACCACAAAAAAAAACACAAAAAAAAACAACACGCAAAGGTGATACGAACCCGGTTGCTAACCATCGGGCCCACCCCAAAGAAGAGTGGAGGATACAGGTGGGAGGCTGACCCCCGGAGGCCAGGGAGAAGCCACTTAGAGGCATGATAACACACACCAGAAAGCATGCCCAGTCTACCGGGTACAAAAATCAGGGCACTACTCACCACCTGTAACAAAAGCATAAATGTTGCTTGAAACAACACTCTGTACCATTACTACGAGGATGTATTGTAAAATGCCATTGTACAATGTTATCACTATATACTCTCTGTTATGCAATATGTATGAAACGTAAAATGTAGGTTAAAGTGTCAATCCGAAACCTTTTCATCTCAATAAAAATGAAACATTAAAAAAAAAAAAAAAAAAAAAAAAATTAAAAAAAT
>OW240919.1:105228416-105325386 GCA_933207985.1 Pelobates cultripes
ACCAAAATTCTCGTCCACATCTTATCCACAAGCTTACCATGCCACGGCACCGAATAAGACACGAGGTGTTAGCATTCTCTTCCACTCTGATTGGCAACTAAATGTGAAGTAGAATACAAAAGCCCCGATGGCCGGCTTCTAATACTAGTAGGACTCTTAAATGACGTCCAGGTGACAGTAGTCAACCTCTACGCCCCCAACACCAACCAGTATGACTTCCTTAGGAAAGCTTTACAACAAGTAGACAAGAAGAAGAAAGGGCAGACGCTTATATGTGGAGACTTTAACTGCATACTGGACCCAGCTCTAGATAGGACCGGCAAACCCTGTTCCCACTTGCGATCAACACAGCTAGGGTTGAAAGTGACAGCACTCCTCAACTCACACGGCCTACACGATACATGGCGTTCGCTATACCCAGCATCTAAAGACTACACGTTCTATTCCAAGGTACATGATAGATACTCCCGGATAGACATGTGTTTAGTGGATGTGAAAACGCTAGATACCCTGGAGGAGGTATCGATTGCCCCCTTGACTTGGTCAGACCATGCCCCCCTCACCTCAGTCTTTACCACGCTCCACCCGGTCCGGGGTCGGGGACAGTGGAGACTAAACGAATCACTGATAGACAATGTGGACCGGGCGGCCGAGATAAGGAGTGCCTTGGCGCAGTACTTTGTAGATAACCACTACACCAACACGAATGTCGCAATGACATGGCTTGCCCATAAGGCAGTAATGCGCGGTCTGCTAATACGACAAGGGGCAAAACTGAAGCGCCAACTGACAGAAAAAAGTAAGACCCTACTGACCGACTTAAAACAAGCAGAAACACGACACAAGACCTCCCCCACACACTCCAACAGGCAGGAGGTACAGAAGTTAAGGGCCACTATAGAAGCACTACAGATGCAGCAAGTGGAACGGGCAATTCGTAAAATGAAAACCAACTACTATAGACAGGGTAACAAAGCGGGCAAAATATTAGCCTCCCAACTCAGGGAACGCACCTCGCAGGCAAAGATCCCATATATTAAGGACGACACGGGCACCAAGATTAGAAACCCCAAAGCGATAGTAGACAAGTTTGCCCAATTTTACGCAGGGCTATACAACCTGTCTGGGGACGCCAACCAACACCAACCCAGTCCCCAAAATATTACTTCCTTCCTAGACGGAGTGACTCTCCCTCGACTTTCCAACGAACAGGCGGCTGCACTGACCAACCCAATTGAAGCATCTGAAGTATCAAAGGCTCTACACGATACGCCCAGACACAAAGCCCCAGGCCCAGACGGCTTCTCAACCCACTACTACAGGGTTTTTGAGGACCAGCTACTCCCCCATCTCACGGCCCTATTCAACCACATTCTAGAGTCGGGGGAGATACCCCCGGAAATGTTGGAAGCCACCATTATTACGCTCCCTAAACCAGGAAAAACTACTGATACCTGCGCACACTACCGCCCAATCTCACTCCTCAACGCTGACACAAAATTGTTCGCCAAGACCCTTGCAAACAGAATACGCCCTACACTAGCTCAATTAGTATCCCCAGAACAATCAGGGTTTGTCCCGGGGCGACAAGTAGAAGATAACACCAGACGAGCCCTTGACGTAATGGAACTCATGATTAGAGATCGGTCACAGGGCTTAATAATGGCCTTAGACGCAGAAAAGGCCGTTGACAGACTCCACTGGGGTTACATGACAGAGGTCCTGCATAGGTTCAACTTCCCGACAAAATTCCTAGCTGGGCTCTTATCCCTCTACTCATTCCCCCAAGCCACAGTCATGAACTCTGGTTTCATTTCCAGCAGATTCGCCCTATCGAATGGCACAAGACAGGGATGCCCCCTATCGCCCCTCATTTTTATCCTGGCACTGGAGCCCCTGCTCCATAAAATCAGGACTAACCCCTGCATTCTAGGCGCCCCCTCCACGACAGGCCCACAAAAAATGGCAGTGTTCGCTGACGACATCCTTCTCTTCCTAACAAACCCTCCGGACTCCCTACCCGCCCTCCTGGACCTACTACGGGACTGTGGCCAGGTCTCGTACTACAAAAATAATGTAGCGAAAACACAGGTACTCCCGCTGAATATGCCCAGTTCCCAACTCACGACCCTACGAACATTATACCCCTTTGAATGGAGGAAGGATACCATTTCCTATCTAGGCACACAACTAGCACCCTCCAAACAGCTCCTCATAAAACATAACCACGGGCGACTCACAGCAAAAATAGAGCAGGTGCTGGAGGGCTGGGGAAGCAAAAACGGACACACATCCTGGTTGGGGCGCATAAACGCTGTGAAAATGATTATACTACCGCAAGTATTATTTCTATTCAGGGCCCTACCCATCAGTTTACCAAACTACACCCTCCGAGCATTTCAGCGACTCATCAACGCACACATATGGAGGAAAAAACCACCCAGAATCTCACTAGCAAATATTAGCACAGCCATGGGGGGAGGCGGGGTGGGTGTGCCACACATAACCAAATACTACCTAGCAACAAACATATCTCAGACGGCGCGCCTCCTCTCCACCTCGAATTGCCCACTGTGGCACCAACTGGAAAGTGCTGTCTGTGCGCCTTACTCCCTTAGGGACCTGGTTTGGATCCCAGCCAAGGCCCAACCTCGACTCACGAACCCTCTCACGACAACCAAGCTGTCCCTGCAGCTATGGCTGAGATGGGCCCCAAAAATGCTTAGTGTAAAGATAGAGACCCTTGCCCCACTGACAAGTCTCCAGCACCACACACATGACCTGGATCTGGGCGAGTGGGTGGACAGGGGGCTGACGCAGATAACTCACCTCTATGGAGCAAATGGGCTCCTAGCGTTCCCGGACCTCCAAAGCCAATACCACCTACCAAACAGCGAAATATTCACATATTTACGCATAAAACATATCTTAGGGGCCACCGGCAAGGAAAGGACACCAACACAACCCCAAAACCACTTTGACTTGCTATGCCAAGGTCTAAAACCCCCCCAAAAAACCACTCTCCCTGTGTTACCATAGGTTGCTAGACATAGATAGACCGGCCAAACAATCATACATGCTCAAATGGGAAAGAGAATTGAACTGCGAACTCGAGCATGGGAAGTGGATAGGCCATGACACTGGTTAAACGGGCGACAAAGTGCTTGGACCATGTAGAAGCAGCCTACAAGATGTGGATGCAGTGGTACTACACGCCACACAGGTTGGCCCAAATATACCCAGGGGTGCAGGATAGATGTTGGCGCTGCAGCCAACAAGTGGGAAACACGAGCCACATATTCTGGTACTGCCCGGCACTCAGCCAATACTGGCAACAAATCCAAGACATAATTAAATCCAAACTAGGAAAACAATTACCACTCAAACCCGAACACTATCTGCTCCACATGCTACCCCGAGACCTTACAGCCTATGAAGCAGTGCTGACTACCCACATCACCTTAGCAGCTAAAACGTGCATAGCCGCCTTGTGGAAAACAACGACAGTACCTGACATAAAAACAGTACTCGCCAAAATAAGCCTCACCCAACAGTACGAGCAGATGGCACATACAATAGGTGGCACATTAGAACACTACAACAGGACATGGTCTAAGTGGTGATGCCTGGGTGAAGGACGAATTACGCCCCACCTAGCTGACAAACTACGCCCCACCTAGCCTCCAAGCACGAGAGCATCTCACCCCTCCCCCCCCCCGTACTACACCCTTACCCCAGTTCACCCCCCCCATACACAAAATAAGGGCTTACGTTGCCCTACCGAGCCTTAAAATATGAGATGATAAGCAGGTAAATTAGTTTCCAGCCTACAAGACACGACACCACAAAAAAAAACACAAAAAAAAACAACACGCAAAGGTGATACGAACCCGGTTGCTAACCATCGGGCCCACCCCAAAGAAGAGTGGAGGATACAGGTGGGAGGCTGACCCCCGGAGGCCAGGGAGAAGCCACTTAGAGGCATGATAACACACACCAGAAAGCATGCCCAGTCTACCGGGTACAAAAATCAGGGCACTACTCACCACCTGTAACAAAAGCATAAATGTTGCTTGAAACAACACTCTGTACCATTACTACGAGGATGTATTGTAAAATGCCATTGTACAATGTTATCACTATATACTCTCTGTTATGCAATATGTATGAAACGTAAAATGTAGGTTAAAGTGTCAATCCGAAACCTTTTCATCTCAATAAAAATGAAACATTAAAAAAAAAAAAAAAAAAAAAAAAATTAAAAAAAAAAAAAGAAATTAAAACAATGACACAGTTGAAACAAAAAAGGGGGTGGTGGGGCAGTCCTCCCTGTGTTTTTTTATACAATAAAGTTATGCTATCCTTTTCGACAAAGGCAGGATTTGATTGTTCTTGTTGGCATCCCAATTTGGGTATTTAGCCAATGTTTGTATGCATATAGGGAGAGCTGGAGACCTGGTGCTTGCTTCTGAACTCTAGCGTTCCACTTATTTTGCATGTAAAGGTCAGCGATGAGTTAGGAGTTACCAGATGAGTTTATTAAACTATTATATCTTTGTATTCTTATTTTAGAAACCCAAACTATTCAGACATTTGAAAATCTGTTGAGAATCAAATAAGATGCACGGTCCTATTAATGAACAGGTTACCAGAGAGCTCTTTGTACGGACCCTGCATATTTTTGTTTAATGTTATTACATCCCCTCTAAGGTGATTTACCTTCTAAAGCAAACAAGTAAAATACTCCTAGCCTTTCATCGTAACGTCATGAAAAATCTCCCATTCCCCTTATTAATTTTGTAAACACATTTCCTAGTTCTGTAATATTCTTGCCTATTCTGTCTATTCTCTGCTCCTTATAGTATTACACAAAGTTGGTCCATGAGCTAGACCTTATAGCTTTATACATAGTGCAACCCTGCACTACCCGGAGTCTTATTCAGTTCCAGTAGTCTTCATACCTCTTTCTGTGAAGGCTTGGTCTCCTCTCTGCTGTATACGAGTGAAGAGTTCCCCACCCTGCATACTGGCACGGCACATTATGGAAAAAGAGGGGATACAAAGAAAGACGTGTTAGTTGTTATGTCAGTCAAAATATGTCTAGAAAGTTCTTGCAGATGAATACTACTGTTACCACTAGTTCTGTGTTCCTTACACTCTATAATAACTGTCCGACATTTTCCTTGCTACAATAAGTTTTGCCATAGTGTGCCGTAAGATACTGGTTAATTTGTTATATAAATCCTATTTCCCTGGGTTATGCACAAGCAGGTCATACATTATAACTCATAAAATCCTTTGCGAGAAATTGGTTATAGGAGTTCTATCTCGTACACAGCTAAAGGTCTCGCTATTGTCAATCCATGTTGTGACAGTTAATGGAATTTGCCAGTTATCTTCTGAGACCTTGAGTTTGAAAAGTGAGTTATTGTCAGCAGCACAAAATATATTTTCATTTGATGGCTCATAGAGATGTTCTAAAGACATCGTTTTTAGGTCAATACATTAGCAAGGTATTATGTTAAAAATAGAGAGAGCTGCTGGAGGACGGGAACTGATTGCATAAAACATTGTCAATGGAATGAGCCGTTGTGACAAAAATGTTTTAGAAAAATCAAGGCCAGGCTTCTTAACCCTTACCAGTACCTGTTTTATTCAGCATTATATCTGCTCATTGATTGTACCTAGCCATCAATAGCAAATCCCTTTTCAGAATTTAAATGCACATTGAAAAGGTTTGTTATTTTCAACCGATGGTTGAATAGCTGCCAGCACAAGTGTGTTTGTAAGTTTAACTAATAAAATATCTTGGAAAAACTCTTTCACCATTAAGTAAAGATCTTGCATGTCCTCTTGGGAGACAGTTCCAAATTCCTTATGGACTGTCTCGGAGCACTTCCACAGTAATTTATCAAATAATTTAAAAATGGTTTGGCAACTCTCCAGGGCTCCCCAGGTGCTGGCAGTGCATCCAGTCTTCTCCTGCAGTAGAAGTTTGATATCTTCACTGATTTAATCAGGTCTGATACAGAGCAGAACGCTGTTTAGCTCAGTAGAGCTAACTGGATTCTCCGGAAAGAAGAATCCAGATCCATGGATGCAGTGGCAGGTACCAGCATGACCACGATAATTAGTGAAACCATTACAAAACAGATCAACAAATTACTCTCCTGGCAGCATAATCACTACAATGGGCAGTAGTGGTTACAGTGATTGGAGTGTTCTTTTATTGTTGTACATGGCAAATCCCTATGTTCCATGTGTGATGGTGTAAACCAAAAAAGAATGACCAAAAACTGCAAAACATTTTTACATTATGTCTATTTATATTTTGTTGTGTTGCATCCATACCACTCCATGACAATTAGTAGACATCGTTTCCCCCGGTGTATATTCTCATACACATCCAAAACTCCTACAATATGTGGTCCACCTGATGCTCTGGTATGATACTCCACCTCTCGACGAGACTTAGGGCTATCAAGCAGGATCTAAATCAGAGTAAAAAGTATGGAATGAGTGAATTAAGTCCATATTATTTAAATACTGTTTCTATAATACACACGGGACTATAAAAGGGAAAGCAAACCCATACAGATTTTATCTTTCTGTTTTGTGATAAATGATACAATAAATGAGACCTACACGGTTCTTTACTAAAGTGAGAATTCAAAGTTAATTCAAATTTAAGGAAGCAAAATTGCTGAACTGGAAAAATTCAGTTTGGCAACTCTGGCCTTAAATTAGAAATTTACTCAGAGTTGCCAAACTGACTTATTCAGGTCAGATATTGTCTCCTTAAATTTGGGTTCACTTTGAATTCTCATTTGAACAACCCTGTAAGTGTCCATTTCCCCAGACGATCATGTGACCAACAAAGTTGTACACAGGTACAAGGCTTAGCAAAGGGCTACAAAGTTCAACCATAAAGCAGTCAGCACATTGATACTTTAAAACAAGATATTACACTCCAATATCACATACGGTAGCAAGTGACAAGTCATATAGCAGTGGTTTCAAAGAAGCCCACATGGACGGCAGGAGGTGACAGATCCACTGTGTTTTACTGGACACATCACTTGTATGATGATGAAGGTCAGATCAAGAAAAACAGTAATACATTAATTAAGGAAGTATCTCAAAACAAATTCCCTTCTGCCACATATGAATTCTGCATTCTGTAATATAGCTCTTCATATGCTATCCATCAGCATGAGAGTTTGGAATCTGATTGATCGTTTCTGTGGACAGGTGTCTTTTATACAGGTAACGAGCTGAGATTAGGAGCACTCAAGGAGAGTGCTCCTAATCTCAGTTTGTTACCTTGCTATTGATGGCTTGAGTGCTCCTAATCTCAGCTCGTTACCTGTATAAAAGACACCTGGGATCCAGAAATCTTGCTAATTGATAGGGGATCAAATACTTATTTCACTCATTGACATGCAAATCCATTTATAACTTTTTTGACATGCTTTGACATGCCTTTTTCTGGATTTTTTTTGTGTGTGTGTGATTCTGTCTCTCACTGATCTTGTCAGGGGAGAAAAAATTCTAAATCAGCAGGGGATCAAATCCCTTTTTCCTCACTGTATATCTCACCACTTTACAGGTGCCATTGTAACAATTTAATCAATGTTATTCACTTTGATTTTTTTATTTATTGGAACCAAGTCATTTGAGAATAAAGTGTAGAGTTAGTGTACCGTTCTATGAAGAGGGCTGACCAGTTTTTACACATATGAGTCCTACACCAGCAGGCAGGCCTTAAAGAGGCTCTGTCACACACCCCCACTGCAAAAAATCGATCTTTCTGAAATACTCAAATTGTCTGTATTGGATTTTTTTTTTAAATAATTTTTTTACATTATCTATATTGAAATTTCACTTAAATTCAAACTCGATCAAAAAAGATTATAAGACAAGTTAGGAACTACTGTGTCTTATATATTTTTCCTACACTTGGCTTGATAGCTTTGCTCCTGTCATTAGTGACAGCTCAAAAGAAAGGGCTTTGTTTATGGGATCCTCCATAGACATTAATGAGATACTCTTGTGCATGCGCGAGAGCACTGCACTGATGCTGGCTTCTGGCAGTTGAAGCGCCAGGAGCTGAAGAGGATCCTGTGGAAGAAGATGACAGTAGCTGTGAGGTTTAGGTTCAGGTAAGTTAAGCACACCTTTCACTGCACCCCATGGCCATTGCAATGCCATGCAGTAAAGTTACCACTGGGGATCTTTGCAAAATATGCAAAGATCTAGGAGGTCAGAAGACAGAGCCGCTTTAAAAGTTTCTCATCACTGCAAGCCTGGAGAGTCCATGGCGCACCCACCAGGAGTATATTTCTACTTGCCAGGGCTAAATTTTCACTTGTCAATATCTAGTTTTGAGTGGAAATCTTGTGCCCTGGTCTGAATACTCAAATTACATTATATCCTGATGACTTGACAACCGAAAGGTAAATTTATACAAAAAGCTCAAATTTGTCATTAGCAAACAATGGGTTCTCCTCTGGGTCAAGTCCCCTTGAACATGGAATTTCTAACTTTTTGCCAGTCTTGGGGCTACTTTATCCATGTACCTAAATTTAAAAGTTTCTGCATGTGACGAACTGAGCCTTGTCACGTGTACTTGGAGGGCCTGCTGGCCATCCTCTTACCAAAAGACTACGGGCCCTATAAAATTATGTGAACAGACTTGGTTCATGGGATTTTATATTTGGTTCTGCAACCGAACAGCCACACGAACCGTAGACCACCCTGGAGCTTGTTAAGCCTAATTGCTACCACCGCAGTGTTCTAAGTGTTCGTCTGAGTGACCGCAATTCCTATGGACGACCACGAGGTGGCGTCCATCTTGTTCGCATGAAAGCAGGCAGCGGTGTTTGGGCATGAATCTCATGGAACTGAAAATGGACACAGAAACTCCTGAACACTGCTGTACTTCCAGCATCGCCTGCATTCAGTTCTACAACACTTAGAAAGGCGTTGTTCAGCAGAAACGTTTCCATGAACAAGGGGATCAAGCTCCAGGATTAGACTATTGACTCTGTTCGGTAGTTTGTTCATTTTTAAACTAGACTTACCACTAGCCCTGATTCTCTGGAACTGTTTTGGGCATGGGACCATGTGGGTGGTCGGTCAAATTATGATTTCCAGAAAATTCCTGAATCCCTGAACTGTTCTGGGTGATTTTTGGATATGTTTGTGGGGATTTGGTGTGTTTTAAGGTATTTTGGGGGTTTTGTAAAAATGTGTGTTTTTGTGCCCGGAGATAATTGGGTTTAATACAGTGCTTTACTCAATTATCTCCCAGGCATAGGGGAGGAATTTATCTATTTTGTATAGGAGTGTGTTGGACCTGAGAACCAATATAATTGTGTATATGTTTTTACTGTAGTCTACTCTCAGGTCCAGAACGGAGTGCATCTTGCTTTGGGATCTGCATATAAGGCCAGTTGTGGCTGCCATTAAACAGATTTCGTTTTACCCTTCATGAAGTCTAGGCTCATGTTTGGGGGATTGGAGAGATATATTTACTCTGGGGATTGCTATAATCACTATACTCCCTTGGATCACAACGATTGCTCTTGTAAGAGCAACCTGCTTCGCTCTCTTGACTAGGAGAGGTCAACCCACTGGAAGCTGGATCCTGGCCTTGGGTCTTGGGTGGGTGGAGGACAGTGAGACCCCAACCAAGCTGCAGCGGCTTGTGGGGTTTACGGTGGTAATGGTGTTCCAGTGCGGTGCTTATGGTACTCAAGGATTACTAGGAAGCAGCGATTGATGGGGTGCCAGGCGGTCCGTCACACTGCACTTATGTTGACTGCCGTAACTTGCACACGCAGAGTTAGGACCTCCTGCTGGGGATTTCTCACAAGTTTTTCTTCCATGTACTTTATAGATCTGGTAACATACAGTTCACATTTTGTTTGGCGCCAGGAGAAACATCTCAGTAAGAAGCTGCTTGTAGATGCACTCACAAGTAGGAATCTCTGGCTTCTTCTTCAGTCACAGACTGGTCAGAATAACTGGAATACTGGCCAGGATCCTGCATCATCTAATCGTAGGATCTCTGGCCATTCTTGTCTTGTCCTAATTTCTACATTTTAAATTTTTAGCAAAAAGCCCCAGAAAATCCCTTCAAAACATCATACATAGTAAGTTCTTATAAAGGTTTAACGGAAAACGCAAGGCTTGCGTTAAACCTAGTATTTTTTAAATGCTTTATCTAGATATTATGAATACAAATGCAAATCTAAAACAAATTCAGAATAACAGAATATAAACAGATACACACATTTGAAGCTCTTGCATTTGCTGTAATCCCCTAGGATTTATGGCCACAGACGTTTTTAAAGGGGTTTGGTTCAATTGTTGTTTTTTTCATCAGAGCAGTTTTACCCATAAAGTGGGATAGGCTGTCACCAAGTGCCCAGGCTCAGACATGGGTCTCTGAGGGGGCCCCTATAACCCAACAGGGAGATCAAAATATCTCCATGTTCAGCCCTAGGCCCCTCACATCGTTGAGGGAACTTCATGGTCTGCACCAGGTATATCAGGTACAGGTTGCTTTAAGAGATCAATCACTGTCCCCCGGTGCTCCTCAATGACTCAAAGCATTACAGCGAGCGATCTGATCATTGACAGAACACCAATTCCACGAGGGAGCTCTTACAATGATCTCTGCCCAGTAAAGGTGCAGATCACAATGCTCCTCCACCAGAACACCAGAAAACCAGCTTCCCAGCTTACCCTCCACTAGACCACCAGGGTTCAGCTCCACGGATTACCACCAGGGATAACACCCCCTCCTGCCAAAAAAGTAGGCAGAATAGGGGCAAATGGAAAATATATCCCCACACTCTCAACCTCCTTCCCCAACACACTCAGACACACAAAATTCAGTCCCGACACACAACACTCAAAAAGAACACACAGGCCTAATCAGTCCCTTCCTTATTCCTCCCCCCCCACCCCCATAGACACAACACTCAGCTAGTACACAGCCACACACAGCACTCAGTCTACATATACAGCACTTAGCAACTACACAAAACACTCACAGAAATAGAGCCCAGGCTCTAGGAGGCATCCTGCGTAGGGCCCGGGGCAATCTTCATATGGCACTGTTTGTGTAAAACGCTAATAGAACATTAACAACTCTCACAGTGATGTCAAAGGGTTGATGTATGCAGCAAAGCCATTAATTTATTTATCGTATTAACTGAAGAAGGTTAATAAACTAAAACATGTGGGATCCGGGATAGGGCCTTCCCTTGAATGATTGGTATCCGGCCATAAGTCTTTTCTCCCAGGGAACACTCTATTCTCCTAACCTAGCTAAACTACGGTTTATGTGATAATACTCAGTTTGTGCTTACTATACTTTATTTCATTACTTATAAATGTACTAGATGCTAACAAGACAGAATTATTTAATTTATTTTTCTGGATGCTATACTTATGCAGATGTTACCATATTTGATATCGGCTCAGATCAGCTATTTTATGAGATTCCCTGAATGTATCACGGCACAACAAAAATAAATACATAAATTAATTCAATTAAAAAAAACAGAATTGCTAACTGTATACAAACCTACACATTGCATCAACTGTGAGTGCCTGTCTTTAATTAGATTACCGTTTATGTGTGGCAGAAATGATCAATGAACTTTCATACTGCTTTTTTAAAAACGAAACTGTGTCATGTGATTATGTGATCAAATGACTCAGGCTATTTCACAGCTGTTAGGAGTTTTGAATATACATTACACGCCTGTTTGTAACCAGCGAGGCTCCAGTTTGACAAAGACCCACCCTAAAACATTGCCTGTTCCTTCTGCTTAGCGGGAAATATTAGTTTTCTGAAATTTACACCAATTAATAAAATATGGAAAATCACCTATAACTTGAATGAACCTTTTATGAGATGCTCTGGTTTTTTTTTTTTATTTATATTTCAGATTTAACAAATTACATGATAATCCAGTTCAGACAAGGCAAAGCCAGGGCAAACAATGCAAACGAAGAGGAGAAATAGAAACATTGTTTAAATTCTCCTTTTTTCTGTATTCTTTCCCAATGTCAATTTCCAGCAAACAGCTTATATAAATGATTGACAAGGAGCTAATATGGAGACACCCAGTGGCAGGGAATGAGGTGTGTACCACTACTAGGTTATTCAATAAAGTGAGAATTTAAAGAGAATTCCAAATCTCAGGCCAACATAGCCAAACTGGAAAAAATTCTCCAAATCAGCAATGATTCCAGTTTGACTGCTTTGGCTTTAAAGTAGCTATGTAATGTCCCTTTACTCCCACCCCCCCTTCACCATCCCCCCTCAAAAAACAAACAACCAAAAAACTATTTGAGTTATTCATAATGATAAAACTTTCATAAAGACTTTTGGAATGTTAATGAAATTCAATAGGAACTACTTTATCTTATGGTAAATCTCTAACTTTTTTTTTTTTTATAGAATTCTTTATTTTTATTGTGCACTAGATAACATACAAGCTGATGATGCCACAACAGCATAGTACAAGCCTATTAAAACAAGGTATTTCACATATATGGCATTGAGTTATTGGCACATTTTGTTTTTATATGAGAATAAACAAGCTTGGTATGTACGTCTAGTTATAAGTCACCAGGGTGGCAAACAGCAACATTAGCATGTATAACGTGGTGGGTCTCATGTGAGTAACTATGTTGTAACTTAATGTGGTGTGTGTTCTGACAGCATGGCTAGCCTGGATAACTCTACACCCTGTTCCAAATTATTATGCAAATTATATATTTCTCATGTACCTAAATAATTGATGTAAATAACAGTCAGCATAATTCTCATGTTATCAACTATTAAGAGTACAGTTCAAATTTTATTGAACAAACCTCCTAATGATAACAGTATTTTTTTTAAACATAAAAAACTTACAATGCAGGCGGAGCTTAGCACTTGAACCGGACGGTCGCATGGCCGTGGAGCTCCGGACTAGCGGACTAATTAAGCACCTTTTTTGGCATCTAAATGTAAGCCAAACTTGCCCCGGGAAGACCCCGAGAACTCCCCGGGCTCCATGGGTCGAAAAAATAAGAAGGCAAAACCCGACAAGCCCCGTCAGGGCATGGATATCGGGGAATTATGGCGGCAGGCGCACAATGCAACAGGAGCCAAGATGGCGTCCTTGCACGGCGGCTGCTCAGACTTTACAGACAGGTCGTCGGAGGAAGCCGGGGGAGACCCCATGGTGTCCATGCCTAACCCACCATCTTCACGGCACAGCCACCCACGAAGACCCCAACCCCTGTGACCATGGAGGCATTTGGGGAACTTAAGGCAGACCATCACAAAAAAATTGCAGATGATGTGGCCCTGCTCAGAGAGGACATTAAAGGCATTACTAACAGGCTGGGGGCGGTGGCAGCCACCTCTACCAACCACACTAGTCAGATCGCGGACCTCCAAGCAGCGATCCGAATCATGCAACAGAAAACCCGGCAACACGAGCAACAACTCGCAGCCCACGAAGATAAGTCCCGCCGGAACAACATAAAGCTTCGGGGGGTTGCTGACTCTGTTCCAGAGGCCGAACTCCCACATTTCATCAGGAGATTACTCACAGAACTGTTAAACCCAAAGGCAGCGAAAGCAACCATCCTGGAGAAAATATTTTGCATACCGAGACCAGCGAAGGCCCCACCTGCTGCGTCAGTGGATTTAATTCTCCAGTTTCAATCGTTCAGGGACAAGAAAGCGATCCTAGAGGTTGTTAGAGCTCAGCCCACATACCCCTTTGAGGGAATGACCCTCTCTTTTTATGCAGATTTATCGGGCGGGACGCTGGCATGGAGGAGATCAATGAGCCCATTCACAGCTCTCCTGCGCCTCCATCAAATCCGGTACCGCTGGGGACCTGGCCGTACTCTCATCATAGATAACGAAGGCACCAAGCATGTAATACACGACATGCAAGAGGCCACTGGGACACTGGGCTTACCTGGCCTCCCCACAGAACCATTGGCTCCGGCGACACCATCAGCAGGACAAACGCGCCCACACGGAAGATACTCCGCAAGTGCACCAGAGTTTGTTCCGCGGAGACCACCCGCGGATTCATATGCCAAGGCCACCACCTGAAGCAGGACTTACGTCGTATGATCTGCAAAAAAGAACTGTACAGCGCCACGCATTCCTTTCGGAGGGTTGTGAGTCCAAGCTTGCCAGTGGCTCAAAGTTTTTTTGTTTTTTTTCCAAAACCACACAGATTGAGGAATTGTGTACCTACCCTAAGGAAGCAACAAGCCCGACACTTAGACTACTGTGCCTGAACTATAGCGGCCCGCTTTAACTTTTCTTACCCACGTTCGCCTACTCTCACATAACTTAACAGTCACACGAAAGCCAGTCGGTTCCATCGTGCACCTGCATCGTGCAGGTCCACCTCAATATGTATTTCTGGGGTACAACACAGCTTATATACTTTTAATTTAAAATTTTTACTTTTGCTTTATTCTCAACTCATGAGCCCACTAAGTCCGCCATGACCACTCACATACGCCATAGGTATCAAAAGAGCCTGCTAAGACACATACTCATGGCACGTAGGAATGTTAGGCCTGTCACTGTCTCTGCGTTTAAATGCATAAGTTCAACTCTCATATACATGTTAAAATTAACGCACACAGCTGATATCTTGCTGTTAGAACATAGCCCTTTCACACTACATGCCGTTTATGCTTCCGAATACTAATCTAACTCTAAACTTCAGACAAACAGGCTTGGCACTAAGAACACGGCAAATTTATAATTGCATTTTTACTACTGTTTAGACTGTGTCTTGTACAGTATGAGCTGCTTATTTTATGTTTTTATCAAAGTTTGGGATGCAGCCTATACTGTGCAATCTGTCGTTGGTGTTAGCATTAACTCAGAAGCTACCTACTGCATGATTAAGTTTTATTATGTTAACCGACATGTTTCTTCACAATGTTTTCTCACAAAAAAAAAAAAAAGTGCTGTCACTCGAAATGCCATACTGGTACTCACCAATAATTGTTATAACTGAGCTTGTGGACGCTATTGTGGCCAGACAAGCATGTACAGTAAATCTGAGCACAACAAAATAAAGAATTAAAAAAAAAAACTTACAATGCACTGTTCCAAATTATTACGCACAGTAAGTTTCAGAACACTTTATAGGTTGTAAAGAACTGAAAATTTTCATTTGTTGTGCATATTTACTGAAATCAAACTTATAACAACATTTTAACTTTTTAAACATTTTAACAGGTCCCGTTACATTTTAAAATAGGACCCCTTATTTGATAGCAGCTTCACAAGTCTTGCATCCATTGAACTTGTGAGTTTTTGGACAGTTTCTGCTTGAATTTGTTTGCAAGATGTCAGAATAGCCACCCAGAGCTGATATTTGGATGTAAACTGCCTCCAACCCTCATAGATCTTTTGCTTGAGGATGCTCCAAAGGTTCTCAATAGGATTGAGGTCAGAGGGGGATGGAGGCCACACCATGACTTTCTCTCCTTTTATCCCCATAGCAGCCATTGATGCAGAGGTATTCTTTGCAGCATGAGATGGTGCATTGTCATGCATGAAGATGATTTTATTACGGAAAGCATAGTTCTTCCTTCTGTACCAGGGAAGAAAGTGGTCAGTCAGAAACTCCACATACTTTGCAGATGTCATCTTTACACCTTCAGGGACCCTAAAGGGGCCGACCAGCTCTCTTCCCATGATTCCGGCCCAAAACATGACTCCACCTCCGCCTTGCTGACGTCACAGCCTTGTTGGAACAGGGTGGCCGTCCACCAACCATCCACTACTCCATCCATCTGGACCATCCAGGGTTTGCATAGCACTCATCAGTGAACAGGACTGTTTAAAAATTAGTCTTTATGTATTTTTCTGCCCAATGCAGCCGTTTCTGCTTGTGAGCATTGGTTAGTGGTGGCTGAATAGAATGTTTATGCACAGTTGCAAGACTCTGGAGGCACCAGCAGCTTCAAATTTCTGTTTGCTGCAATGTGATGGCATTTTAGCAGCTGCTCTCTTGATCCGATGCATGGATCTGTCAGAAATCTTCCTCAATGTGCCTTTATCTGCACAAAACCGTCTGTGCTCTGAATCAGCCACAAACCTTAATAGTGCGATGATCACGCTTAAGTTTTTGTGAAATATCTAATGTTTTCATACCTCGTCCAAGGCATTGAACTATTTCACTCTTTTCGGCAGCAGAGAGATCCTTTTTCTTCCCCGTATTGCATGAAAATGGTGCTCTGCTTAATAATGTGGAACACCCTTCTTTAGTAGTTTTCCCTTAAATTGGGCTCACCTGGCAATCTAATTATCACAGGTGTCCGAGATTGTTTTCAGTGATCAAAAGTGCCCTGAGACACAATGCCATCCATGAGTTAAACTGAAAAACAAAATATTTAATCTTTGTGACACTTAAATAGAATTTGCATAATAATTTGGAACAGGGTGTATACAGGGGACTGGTCTATGGTAGGTTGATCTGATTGTCAATGTTTCAGTTATTAGAGTGGTAATACAATCTTAAAACTTGTGAAAACTATACATTGCATTAGATGAACTGTCAGCAGGCCTTTAAACCTGGAGGGTCTAACAGCAGGTAGGTAGCATTGCTAAGGGATGGTAGCGTGCGTGGAAGCTGGACACCGGCATGTAGGTGTATACTGAGTAAGTGCTAGCCCTACTAAGCATATCAAGCAGTGATACGTATGTGGCAACAGGCTTATCTGGCAGATAAAACAGATTAGCTGAATCATTTGTGTCGCTGGGTATTTATCGGTTAATAATATTGCTAACACATATTAAGTCCTGCCTTTTGACCCGTGATAGTCTCTCAGGGTATAGTGATGCTGTCGGTGTAGGGAGGTTTGCTCCAGTGACTCTCTGCATGGGTTGTAAGTCCCAGGGTAGGTCGCTTGGCTTAGAGTCTCAGGATGCGCCAGGTGGGTCAGCCGATGCCCCTTCTGGAGGCTGGGTTGCCAGGAGCTGCAGGTGAGTATGTCTTTCCTGTGTCTTGAAGCAGCCGCCTGTCCGGCCTCTGCAGTGGTTCGGACCTGTCCTGCTCTTGTTGTGGCCCTTTTCCTGCTCAACAGTCAGTACGAGGTGGTAGTCGGCTCCAGCGGCTCTCACCAGCATGTCTCTTTATCTGCCTCCTCTGCCGGGTGTTCGTGCGGCCTCCGGAGGGTGCCGATGGTCGTTTTCGCTGCCCTGAGCAGCGCAGGCTCTTGTGCCCCCTCAGTAGCTTCAGTGGGGGATGAGGAAGCTTGTGAGTGCTCTTTCGTGCGGGATCTGTGCCTGTGGGCTTGTGGAGTTGGTCTGCTCGGAGCCTCAGCCACTCCTAGAAGGCTTCACATATTTTGTCGAATGTTGCCAAGAAGGTCAGAGCAGGGCTCGCATGCTTCTCAGTGCTGTGTTCCAGTGCCATTTTGAGAGCCGCCATTAGGCCCGCAGATTTTGGTGAGGTGTACTCAGGACAGTCCCAGACGCAGGTAAGTGGCTGTGGTTGCCGGGAAAACCCTCACCGGCAGGGGGGGTAAGCAGGGCAGTCCGCTTTGGGTCTGTCAGGAGCGCAGGCTGAGGGATTGGCTGTCTCTCCCAGACCCGCGCAGCCAGGTTGCTGTTAGGCCGCGTTAATTTCTCTGTGAGTCGTCCTGCAGGATTTACCTCGTAGACCGTCAGATGGGTGAGCTGGAAGTCTGTTGGCTTTAGGTAGTCCAAGGTTAGGCATTAGAGGCTTTAAAGCCGGCAAACATGGTCTGTTTTGTCAGGATTACTCCCGAAGCTCTGATAGTATGCAACCGGTTGCCATGTTGGACAAGACCTGCCCCCCTAAATCCCTAACTTTTAAAAAGATGAAGCTATCGACCTTTTGTCACTTCCCCAAGCCATCACTTGTAATAGCTGTGGGAAAATGGCATTGTCTCAGTCATAGCAGGACAATACCTATAGAGGCTCCAGTGATCTTGCGAAAATCAAGACATGAGTGTTGTACAGGAATACAGCACTTACATGGCAGATGAAGCACCAGGTAAGATCAGGTACATATACCTCACTTCTACTGCACACCGCAACCCAAGCAACAATGTCATCATCCGGGGTCTTTGCAAAATATGCAAAAATTCCAAAGAGATTCTGTCACCACTGTTGTAACAATTCTTACTTTAACCCTGTTAATTAGATTTTTCACACCTCATAGATATAGATATACTCAAACATAACATTAAAAAAATCATGGGAAATTTCTGTTCCCCTATTTATTCCCTTTATTTTCATTTGGTAGCTATCCCCCTGAATGCATGTTGATGGACTGGCACTGTTTGAGGGGAGAGGACTTGGCACACTACATTGGTGATAGATGGCGCTATTGCAATACGGACTGGGTTCCTCCATTCAGGTAGGCCCTATAGGGGAGGTAAATATACTCGCATTCATCAGTTTTTTCTGTAACTATATATGGAGTGAGAGGGGAAAAAAGGGGGGATTGCAATTTATCCTAATTATTAATGGGTATGTGGACCCCATTAGTTACATAACCTTCACAATGACAATTTACCTGTAGCAGTACATACAACGTGATCCAATATAAAGCATGACATGACTGCTGGTATGGTCGGCCTTATAGGTGGGCAGCGGTCGAGAGGCAAGTTACAAATACTGACGCAAGTAAGGGAGGCGGGGCGGAGCTAAACATGATGCAGGCGGAGCTAACTGGAAGCAGGGTGGAGCTAAATATGGCCTGGACCTGCTGCCCAGTTACTGCTGCACACTGAGGGGAAGCAGGAAGGAGTCCCTCCTTCCACATCAACAAGACACCAGGGACCGCAGTGTCTCCACTCCCCCAGTGCCCATAATGGAAAGAGGTAATTGTGTGTGACTGTCTGTAACGTGTGTACGTGTGATTGTGTGACTGTGTGTCTGTCTGAAACTGTATGTGTGTGTCTGTGTGCAAGTGACCATGTGCCTGGAACTGTGTGTGTGTGGCTGTATTTAACAGTATATATCTATAACTGTGTGTGACTGTCTATCTGGAAATGTGTGCATGTGGCTGTATTTAACAGTATATATATATATGTATAACTGTGTGTGTGTGTGTGACTGTCTATCTGGAACTGTGTGCGTGTGGCTGTATTTAACAGTATATATGTATAAATGTGTGTGTGTGTGTGTGACTGTCTATCTGGAAATGTGAGCATATGGCTGTATTTAACAGTATATATGTATAACTGTGTGTGACTGTCTATCTGGAAATGTGTGCGTGTGGCTGTATTTAACAGTATGTATGTATAAATGTGTGTGTGTGTGTGTGTGTGTGTGTGTGTGTGACTGTCTATCTGGAAATGTGAGCATGTGGCTGTATTTAACAGTATGTATGTATAACTGTGTGCAACGGACTGTGGGACTGTGTGCATACAAATATAAATTAAATACCCATGACAAATACCACACACAGTCAATACAGACATAAATCTTACACAGTCAATATGCCCACAACAAATATCACACACGGAGGTGCAGACCAGATTCCCAACATACCGAACCATCAGAGATCAGCATGCCATCCTCCCTGCAAAGTAACAACAGCAAGGAGGAGTGATAATTTGTTGTTTTTTTCCCCCCAATAATTAATCATTTAATAAAGCCTCTATACAAACACTACAATCCTATACACACACACTATACATGGATCAGTAGTTGTGACCAAAGAGGAGCGCTATAAAGAGTTTTCGCACAGGGAGCCTAAAGGCCCAAAGCTGGACCTGACTGCTGGACTCACTTTGCTTTGTCCCTTAGCAGGGAATTATTATGACAGACAGGGAACAATGTATATAATTATCAGTTACGAATACATGCATTGGCCTGCACATACAGCACACTTTGCAGTAAGTCTATATGGAGTGGCATTATGACTGCGAAGGTGACCCTTCTCTGATCTCATCACAGGATAAAAAATAAGCTACTAATCAGATAACATAACTGCTAAGAAAGTGTGAATGAAAACAGAGATTCAGGCTGCTGCTACAGACATAATTCATCTCTATTTACAGAGAATGAATTAAGCTGTAATACTGCCAATACAGACCTGGCTGCATGTACATAATAAGGAATAAATACTGCTAGTGCTAATGCAGGGAGAATGAATGAAAAGTGTAATGCTTACTTCACATGAATGGTGGATGGGAAAAAAAGCAATGTCATTACAGGGAGAGGGAATGACCGTAGTTACATTGCTAAAACGGGGAAAGTGAATGAAAGAAATATTAGTGTTGATATAGGAAGAGTGTATGAAAGTAGTTACAGCCCATATGAGTGGATGGAGCCAATGATAATGCTAATACAATTTAAGTGAATGAAAGCATTGTTACTGCTCTTATAATGCAAGTAAAATAAAACTGTTTTAACGCTGATACAATACGGATCAATGAAAGCAATGTCACCATTGATAAAATGCTAGTGAATAAGAACAATGATACTGCTCCTACAGGGAGAGCAAATTAAAGCAATGCTTCTGTTGTTGATAAGGAGAGAGTGAATGAACACATTGATACTACTGATAAAATGCAAGTGAATGAAATACATTTTATCTGTGATGCAAAGCAAGTGAATTTAAGCAGTGACATTGCTGATACAGGGAGAATGAATGAAAGCGATGATACTTCTGATATGGAGAGACTGAATGACGCAATGATACTGTTGATGTAATGCAAGTGAATGAAAGGGAGTATGCTGCATTATAGGAATATTGTATGAAAACAAAAAATAGTATTGATACTGAAGCAACTAAACTACGGTTATGGCATTTCCATGCAGTTCCTTATTTAAAGAATTAATATAGTGTTAGGAATAAAAATGTGCATTCTTAATGCTATAGTGTCCTAGTCACTGTGCAAAAAATAAGTTTACTCACCTTTTCTCCCACACCATGCTGCTCTCTCCATGGCTGGCCCTGCCTCCTCAGTCTTGATGATCTCACATAGGAAAACACTGATAGGCCAGGGTGCATGGGCAGCAAAACTCTGCACTGCGCCAAGCCAATCAAATGGCCTATATAACATCATCTGATAAACATAGCCCAGTTTTACTGAGCTATTTCATTGGAAGCGCCTCTAGTGACCGTCCGTGTCAATATGAGTGGGACATGGCATGCAGACCACTTGATTATTATTATTATTGGTATTTATATAGCGCCAGCTTATTCTGCAGCGTTTTACAATTTGATGAAGGGATCTGGGGGTCTACAGTGTTCCTCTAAAGCAATCGTGCCCAAAAGGTAGATCCCCAGATGTTTGAAAACTACAACTTCCATGATGCTTTGTCTTTCTAAAGACATTTTAAAGGCATGCAAAGCATCATGGGAGTTGTAGTTATACAACATCTGGGATCTACCTTTTGGGCACCCATGCTTTAAAGAAACACTCAAAATCCATAAAGCACTTCAGCAATAAACATTTTCAATAGACATAATCTGACTAAACAAGATATTTCTTTGGGAAACTTTCTTGAGTAATTCTGCCTTATAGAAAATTAATTCTACTTGCTACAGAGCAGAACTTTTCAAGTGCTATCCATCAGCATGAAAACTTGTGTGCATGGAAACACAGACAAGGTTATTTACTAAATTGGTCCCCTGCTATTCACATTATTTATAAATGATCTGCCTAACATCTGCAAATCCTCAACTGTACACATGTATGCAGACGACACTGTAATCAACACTAGTAAACCCAAGCTACCGCAGCTTGAGGCTGTGCTCCAAAATCAATTCACAGAGGTAGAAAAGTGGATAGCGGATAACAAACTCTTCCTAAACACTGACAAAACTGTTACAATGATCTTTGGAAGTGTACCTAAATTAAGTAAACTACAAAATCAACAACTGTGTATCAGAACAAATTCAAATAGCACACTGACAGCAGTCTGCTCTTTTAAATATCTAGGTATGTTGCTAGACCCCAATCTATCCTTTGGCCTTCACATTTAAAAAATCTCTTCAAAACTTTACCCAAAACTAGGTGCCCTGTATAGAAACAATACCTGCCTAAGCCCTACAGTAACGAAGCCAATGCTAATGCCGGTCATTGATTATGGGGATGTAGTGTATGCACCCGCACCGCAAACCCACCTTAATGAACTTATAATATGTTATATAATTCGCTCTGCCGCTTTGTACTAGAATGTAATTACTTTACCCACCATGTGACATGTTAAAAGAGCTAAACTGGCTGTTGCTGGGATCCCAACGCACTCTTCATCTTTTCAGCCTTGTGCATAAGAGCATTTCTGGGAAGCTCCCACCCTACCTGAGTAGAATGCTCTCCCCAGCTGTTCCCACCTCCTATTACCTCCAATCCAGTACTAGCACGATATTTAGCCTACCGCAATACAATTATAAAGTGGCTCGATCATTCTTTTCCTACAGAACACCGCAATTATGGAATAACCCCAGGGACACAGTAAAACCTTCATTCAATCTAAAACATTTTAAGAGATCTATGGCAATATACCTCAGCACAGATGAACCTGTCATGGTTGAATATATTTATTACCTTTTATGTATTAAATTTATATATATGTGTATGTGTATATATATTTATAGTTTGTATACTGTATTTTTGTAATATTGTACCCTATTGTAACAATGCAATGCTTTGTGGACATACTTGAAAACGAGAGAAATCTCATCCTGGTAAAATATTTTATAAATAAATAGAGAATTCAAAGTGGATTTAAAATTTGAGGCCAAAACAGATGGACTTGAAGCATAGCTGACTTAGAGATTTTACCAGCTTAGTTATTTCGTCCTAATGCTTTGAATATACTTTGAATTCTCACTTTTATTAGAAATATATTATGAGAGAATCTGGCACACATATAAACACCTTTGTGTGTATAACTGGCAGTTCGAAGTAAACACTAACATCCATGGCAGCAAATTATGTCTATATTCTGCATGGGGAGAGATCCCATCACATCACTTTCTTTTTAAAGGTCTGGGCTCACTCACAGCATGGAACGCATGTGTTTGTGTCACAAGAACTCTGGATCTAGTTACAGAAATAATTATGCCCACCACTCTTGTCAAAACAGGGTGCATGGATCACCTTGTACTTTTTGTAATAGGGGTTCGAAACCACTACTGCACCATACTGCTTAATTCATAGGTGGCAAAGGTTATATCCCCTGTTCTTAACCCCTTAAGGACACATGAAATGTGTGACATGTCATGATTCCCTTTTATTCCAGAAGTTTGGTCCTTAAGGGGTTAAAGAACTACAACTCCCAAGAAGCATCACAGCGTTTATAGCTCTTCAAAAGAGATTTTTTTTTTTCTTTTTCCAAGCTGAAAGTAGAACATTAGTTAATGTTGATTTTGATGTTTCTATGAGGTCTGAAAAATAAAATGAATTGTAGAAATCTACAGTGTTTTTACATGTATCCTAGGACTGAGTGTCTCCCTTTTGGCTCCTTTTTAGTCGTTAGTTCTGAACCTTGCACACACCAGTCAGCAAAAAGAAAGAAGAAACTAGGATATTTCTCAAAGTGTCATGATCTGAAATGTGATGCAACAACGTAAAAAGGGGAAGAGTCATGAATGTAACGCGCCTCTTAGTTCTACTGGTTTCCACGGTGATTGCTCCACTTTTAGTACTTTCTGTCACTTTTCAGAACACAACATTTTAAATGATAAATCCGTCCCTAATGTTTGTGTTTCTTCTACTCCGATGCATTGTGTGCCGTTACTGTGCCTGAACTGAACCAGATTGCGATGTTAAGTGCTAAATCTTAACATACACTCAAACGAAAATGAAGCATCGCATGAAAAGTGGGTTAACACAAATTAGAGGTGATTGCTAATATTTATTCAATGGAGCAATTTGAAGAGAAATGACTGTTCTACTTGAATTAACTCACTGCAAGTGTACTGTGTGCCAACATGGAGTTAAACATTAACTGAAAAACATTCCTCAATACCCTGAATAGTGACACACCCGTCTATCTAACGAAACACACCCTTAAAAACAATATGCTTCTTACACCACAGTAACCGAACAAACACAAAGAATACATAGTCTCAGCCAGGGCCATCGTGTGACGTAGTCAGTGTAACATATACAGATATGCAGAGTCGTAATATCGTATTGATTGTAAGCTCATTTGAACAGCACGCTCCTCGATTCTAAAATATGTTCACCATATGTTTATTACAGTTTATTTCTTTGACTTGTTTTGCATACCCATAATCCTTAGTTTAGGAATGTATTGGCATTCTACAAGTAAAGCGCTATGACAAATGTTGGTGCCATATGATCTACATGGTAACACAGACCAGCAAAGTATACACACAAAGTCACAATGATTCACTGTTTGTCGTAATGCACCATGCGATGACATTGACTGTCAAAATGCAACTAATTTGTCAACAGTCAGTATATACCATGCCATGACATGTGCAGTCACAATACAACCGATTCACTGAAGCATTACGCCATGGCATTCACAGTAACAAGGATTCATCCAGTCACAATATATCAGAGTCAGCTACAGTTGCAATACAATAGATTCATTATTCACAGTATAGCAGTTTAATCCACAGTCAATTATGGTTTATTTACTAATCTGGATATTGTGAGGAATTGAAAAGATAAATGCAAAATTGAAGCCAAAATAGTTAATTTGGAAAAATGAATAATTCACTAAATAATTTTTGTACTGTATAGAAAACCAAATTGTACACTTTAAAGGGACACTCCAGGCACCAAAACAAGTTTATCTAAATTATATTGTTATGGTGCCAGGAGACCCCTGGAGGCATTCTTACTTCAAGGGGTTAAACCGTTCTTGAACACTTTAACCCCAAAGCTGCCTCCAGCAGCGATTTCCACTCCTCCCCTGGAGGCATCTGGCTTTAGAATTGGCTAAGAGTGGCCAGCTGATGCACTCAGCCAATCAGTGACTCCCTCTTCACTAATATGTCTTCGAAAGAAACATACCTTTCTCAAGGCAGTTTAGTGAATGGGGAGTCACTGATTGGTTAAGAGAGTCAGTTGACCGTTTAGATTAAATTGTTTTGGTGACTGGAGATTTCCTGTAAGTTAAAATAACCAAGCTGTGCCTAAATTGTGATTTCAATTCACAAAAATTCACTGTTTAATGGATAAATAAATTTGATTCACCTAAAGCTGCAATGTATTAATTTAGAAAGCCATTCGCCACAAGGGATACATTATAATTTCTTTTGTTGCCAATTACAAATAATTCATGGGAGCCACAAAAATACACTCCAAAGTTGACATTCTTAAAGGGTGCTATCACTTCCCAGGACTTAAAGTATTTTTAATATTAGGTTTTCTTTTCCCCTTGATTGAACAAATATTTGTCTATGAGGTCTTAAAATTAAAGAAAAATGCTACAGTCAAGAAACCTACAGCAAACATCTGCCAGCCTCATGTAGAGGGTTTCCTTCCCCAGTTAACCCCCCCAACACACATATGTTTTCAGGTCACAGGGTCATTGTTAAAGACGCAGTACAGACTAAAGGTACATTAACGGCTAAAAGTCACAATGTCTGACACAATGAATTTATATGTACCTGATTACCATTTATTCTGTATCAGACTAGAATTGAGCCAGACATTGCATATTCTTGGTTTCTACTGATTTTGCTAAGGTAGTTAAAAGTTGGTTGTAGTACCCTGTGCCTAGATTAGACTTGTATTCATATATGTTGGGTACAAAACTTTAAATAAAACATTATTTAAAAAAAATCCACACTGTAATATTAATCTTTATCATTGAACAATGTCCTTTTCAAAAAATAGACACAGTGGAAGAAGAGAACCAAAACCAATGTTTCTATTTTCCTCCTCATTTGCATTGTGTGCCCTGGCAGTGCCTGAACTGAACTGGATTACTCTGTCACTTGTAATGTTTAGAAGTATCTTTAAAAGAAAATGGAACCTAACAGTGACTGAGAAGTGATTAAAACCCAGGCGAGAATGGTGATTGATATGTCTCCATGAGATCATTAGCCAGCTTAGATCTTTTAACAAATCCCAGTTATGGGTATTAGAAACCAGTTGAAGAGAGATGTAACAGAATGAATAGACTGAGAGATGTGTTCTCAGAAAATGGAATTTCGGAGAAGATGCACACACTACATCCCTAAGTCAATGACTTTGTTATCAAATCTGTTTCATTGTCATGTATATTAACATATGTAAGATGACTGTGAATCCACTGCACAATATAAATAAAGGAACCATTTTCAATCCTGTCCTTGATACTGTATGTCTGGTGATCCTGTGACTGATAGCGTGGTTCATCCACCCAAAACTGACAAAGGAGTTAAAGATGAATTATGCAATTCCAGGTGTAAATTGCATACTGCCCAAGACTAAGCACTGTGTACTGTGTAGTGTGAGATACTTAATGGGGCAGCAGGGATTTCATAAATCTTTCTAGCCGTTTGACTTGGAACATAAAAATAAAAGAAACCAATATTGTATTTTTGACTTCATCTTAACATGGAACTTATATGGAGTTTTGTAATTTATTTTTTTCAATATCCAAGCGAAGATCAAGAATTTAATTATTTTCTCAATAAATAGTGTGCTATTTATGAAAACTGACATGAAAAATACATTTGCACATTAGCCTTCCAGAATATATATATAAAGAAATTCTGGTGATCATTTCTTCCCAAATAACAAATAATAAGTATCAGATTTCCCCCAGTTATTATATGTCAGCTGGTCTTGCAGTTTTCAATAAAGTTTTTTGTTTTTTTTTTGTTAGACAAGACATGCATTGCTGACTCCACAACTTTTCAATAAAATATAGATCTTTAATTTATTCACTCCAGTTTAAAGTAAATCTGTCAGGACAGGTTCAAGTTAACAAAGAGAAACTCCCAAAGCAATGATATGTAATTACTTTAGCAGCTATAATTTTAAGTTACCTCATCTCCAGGCACACAGCTCCATGTTTCTACTACTCCTTCTTACCTCCTGCTACATATCAGCCCTGTTTGAGAACACTTCTTCAAACAGGCCTATCCTCTTTCAGAATGCTGTAATAATGGGTTTATTGCCAGCGAATTGCCATCAATATAGATTATCTGTCACAACCTTGGAATTGCTACAGGAGTCATCACAGTAACTAGAGTTCATGTGCTGTAGTTCCTGTGACTGTTTCTCTACTAACGCATTTTTGCTCTTCCTAGATGCACTTCCAAGAAGAGTAGGCATCCAGTGTAGATACTATGATGGAGAACAGGAGAAGTATAGGTAGGAGGGAGACCATATTGCTTAAGCCAATTTTTCTTTTTTTTTTCTTTTTTTATTCACAGTGCAGCACCTAATTAATGTAAAGTTAATGTCCCCATTTAACACATAACTTTACAGGTTCCCAAAGTAACATGTAATCACACATAGTCACAATATAACATGAATCCACCCAGAATCCCAATGAAACACTGGTTCACAAAGAATCCCAGTATGACACCGACTCACCCACAGTCACAAAGTAACATGGATTCACCAATAATCACAATATAACACAGATTTAACCAGTGTCACACTGCTATAGGTCTACATTGTGAGTAACAATGTAACATGGAATAACCCAGAATCACAATGTAGTAAAGATTTTCCAAAACGTACATCGTCAAACAGACACATCAAAAGTTATATGGTAACAGTCAGCCAGTGTCGAATTTCTAACCCTAAGGCTGTACAGATTCTTCTTTTATTTACACTACAAAGTGAATAGTTTGGGACATACCTACCTTGAAGACAGCCTTATAACAACATAGACTAATCTTCTAGCAAGCGCATCACACAATCAGCACATTTATTCTCATTGAACACCTGGACAAAGAACCATTGAACAACAAATATATTTAGCATTTGGTCTTTGAAGTGTGTGTTGTGTAAAAACCACTAGTTCCAATTCCTATACCCTTTCCCACTCCTAATCTAACACGTATAACTCACAGTAATCATGCTGCAAACATCTGTATTAGAGGGATAGATAATATCACATACATGAATTAGTGAAACTGGCACACTCACTGCCCATTCCCTCCACCGTACCCAAAGCTGGAACCCTGTAATCATGAATACATCCTTCCCAGTACTAGGATAACACTAAATAGATTGGAAAACTTTCATGCCAGCTGGACCTTTCCTGTATTGAGAGCCATTATAGACACATCTGTAAGTTAAGTCCAAGACTGGCATTCACCTGGCATGCACTTCCAAACCATGCCTCATTCTGTAACCTCCTCTCAAGATTTATTTATACAATTCATAGCTGTCACTTTTTCTAACATTGGCACTTAAACAGCCCCTATATGTAACCTTCTCTCAAGGTTGTCTCTCACAAGGAAGACATATAACCCTCTAGAATGGCGCTCACACAGACAAGTGTCACTTCTGAAAACTCTTACTCAGCAATACTTAGATACTTCCCATTACCATGGCACCCACCCACAATATTTGGTCTCCTCTCCTCCCTCTCCTCCGTCTGGCAATCATACATACATTCACCTGCACTCATTTATATCACATTCACTCAAGTGGACACTAATGCAGTAGTCATTGGGTTTATATATATAACAAGTGATACTGGCATATTAATCCGTCCATTGTATATTATAGATTGGCACTTCGACAATGTGTACCCTCACCCAATACCTGGTAGTGCCCACCCCTTCGCATCCAACAAGGACGGTACTCACACCGGACACACCTCTACTTTCCCTCATTGACCATCCTATAACTGGCACTCACCTTGAGTGCACACTTCTGCCCGCTATCCCTCCGGTAACACTCCAACACTTTGCCATTAATGCCCAGGCCCAGGACATGCTTAGACACTTTGTAGTCATCGGTTATGGCATGGCGTTTAATCTCCAACTTGATGGGCTGGACCTGCAGAGTGGGGCACTGGGCAACCGTCTGTGGAACATTGGCATTCTCTTCCATAGTGCCCACTCAGGACTTTCCAGCAGTCACCAATACATGCCTCATGGCGGCAGCTCAGTGCTAAAGTCCCAGGGTCTGTGACAGAAACCTCCCACAGCAAATCTGCCTCTACTAAGGAGGGGGGAGCCTGGGAACAAGAAGGAGAGCAAGAGAGGGAGGAGGGAGGAGGGAGGGAGAGGAAGGGAAGTACAGTCTCATGATTAACCACTTCTTGGCCTGTCTGTTGAGCCATTCACAGGAAGTATTACCACTGAGATACATTTAATTTGTTTAACGGACTAAATGCTATACACAGAGTACTCCTAATGAAATCTAAACCTACTTATAGGATTAGGCCTTTAAATTATCATATTCTTGTAGTGTTGTCTTTCTCAGGATTAGTGTCTGAAACTCAGACTGTGAATGATGTCCACTAATCTGACAGACCCTACAAAGCTCTCACAGTCCTTCATTTAGCTCTGTGTCCATGTGATTTAGCAATACTTAAACGTCTGTCTGCATTGATAATATGTTCCGCAATAATTGGTGTTAAGCATATTGTAATCCTCAAGAGCAATGGGGGGGGGGGGGCTGTTCTAAATGTACTCACACACCACTAAACATTCTGGAGAAACAACAAAATCTTTAAAAAAAATAATAATAATAATTAAAGACATTTTAAAAAAAAGTATATTGTTTTAAAAAGGCTTAATATAAAATATTGCAGACCATACAAGTGTGATTTTGACTTTAAAAGAGTGGTTGCATAATTTTGAATGTTGTTACAACAACTCAACGATGAAGTTGCATCCGTAAAAAAAAAATGTGGTATATGAAGTCCCATATGAATGTAGGCTAGAGTGGTGTACTTTGCCCCATAACACTTAATCTTTTAAGCATGGAGGTATCGAAACTGTGAGTTAGCGGTAACTTAGTCAAGCATGATGGGAGTTGATGGAAAAAGAGGAAAGAGATAAGAAAGTACAAGTCATCAAAAAAGCTAGAAATAAAGTTTCTGCCACTTTCGGTAGAGAGTGAAAATAAGAAGGAAATTATAAGAGGGAACATCTAAGCAGACATGACAAATCCAGGCTACGGGGTATTGTTTGAATACAGTGTAACTCACACGAGAAGATACCAGCTCCCTGTGCAATGTTAGGGTAAACCTAAAAAAATATGAGGAACGTGCTAACAGCATATGAAAATACTGTAACCTTAATAACTTAATGACATAGATAAATATAACAAGATATACAAAACAACGCAAATGGTAAGTGAAACAGAGAACTGATAAATAACATAAGTTGCAACATTGTAAGAGTGTCAGAGCCAGTACGAAAGGAGAAGTCACTCAATGAAGTGATCATAAATGAAAAGAGAACCTCACATGTGGAGTGCCAATAAATGGGGAAGTGTCATCTGTGTACGGGACAAGAGAATGTGTGCCCTGCTTAGTAGAGTTGTAGTTAAAACACTTCATGCACCATAACCACTACCCTCTGTTGTTAGAATAATGGTTCCAGGGGACGTGGTCTGAACCTTGCCGAGAGCGGTCGCACGACGGCCGAGCTCCGACACTACAACTGCAATAACCCCGGCATTACCGTTCCAGCGACAACAATTTGACCCTAAAAGTGATCTGGATACACAACATGATAAGGGGAAACTAAAAAAGAAACTTAAAACACAATCAGGGAATGGAAGTAGGAGTGTCGGAGACATGTTCCCGACGCGGCCTAAAACCAAGATGGCTGCGGGACCAGAGCCGCCTAAGGAATTAATGGATGCTCCAGATGCCATCCAGGAGGCACTACAACCCGATTTACCCATGCTGAGTGGAGACCTGAAGGCGCCAGCAACCAGAGGAGATATAGTGAACCTCCTGAGCAACTTCAGATCCTACTTCCGTGCAGACCTGGCGGTGCTGCAAGAAGAGGTGATGGCCTTTACGAATTGGGTTAAAATGGTGGAGGAAGATGTCTCTCTCCTTGCACAACGCCAAACGGGCACAGTGGAGGAGATGCAAGTCATACAGGCCTTCCACTAGACGGTACTAACAAGGCTAGACGCCATGGATGATGCACATTAGCGCAACAACATCAGGCTTAGAGGGTTTGCAGGATCAATCACAGACGGGGAACTGCCCCACTTCATCCGCTGACTTCTCGCGGATATCCTACCTCCCTGGTTGCTGAAAACTAAATATACATACGAAAGAAGAGTAGGCTTCTGATTCATAAATCTTAAATACAAAACAAGAGGCAATGGTGCAATACAGTGGATAATTACAAGTGAAATATATGTGGGTCAACTGAACACTCATACTTTATAGATCTGTCTCTGCTCTATTTAGAAGGCCTGGACGGAATAATCCCCGTCTATGGATATAGGTAGAGTGTCTTTAAGGCTTGATATCAAGATGGTAAGAACATCATATGAAAAAGAAACATAAGAAAATTCCAATGGTATGGTATGTATATAAATGCGGTAATATAGAATGGAAACAATCCTAGGTGGCCGCCATTCTGTATACGAACACATGGCGAGAACAAAGGATGCCGGCCATCTTAAATCTCCAGTATGCGGTCAGCGGGACTTACACGTGAATTGCCTGGAACTGTTTTCGGCATGGCAAACACACGAATGGCCGGTCAGTATGGAAGTCCAGACTGACTACTTTCCACTCAATGTATCAAACCAGCATTCGGGAGTTTGAATCTACCGAACAAGGGGAGCATTCGCATGTAACCAGCTGCAACATACGAACGGTAGTTTTCGTGTAATTAGGTGCGAACGGAGACCGGCTCTTGCTGCTAATTTCATGGAATTCTCAATCGGATACCTCCACGTGGCAAGCTGGTCAAACTTCCACACGATGCGACACGAAAACTACCAAATGGATTTTCGTGACATTTGGAACTGTGACTCCCAGTATCCTCAGCTACCCAGGGATGTGATTATTATGTTTGTATGTTATTCAGAAAGTACTTTTCTAAAAATGTTAAAAATTTTAATATTTCTGGCCAGCAGATAATTGAGTTTAGTATGTTGCTGAAACTCAATTATCTAGCCTGTCCCAGAGGAGGAGTCTGCTATTGTATAAATTGAATGCCTGTTGCTTCCAGTAAATCAGTCTTGTTCCAGCATTAAGCTTTGGCTCATGTGTGGATTATTTGGCGATACCAGCGATATTTATTCCTGTAGATTATTGGGAATATTCTTCTATGGGGAAAAAGGGAATATTGGACAGTGATACAGACTACTACCGTCACAACTGGTTGGCAGCGGCGGGATTTTCCTTTTTTTTTTCCTGCACCAAGATTCCAAGCAGACACTGGGAACAGTGAATGGAAGGCTGGTACACCCTGCTGAAACAAAACACATTAAAAGAACTGTTGGAAGTTCGTGGAAGGATTGCTTGCAACAAAACCAAGCGGGTCATAATTGCTGAGTTAATGGAGCTAGACCGGGAGAACTTGGTTGCAGCAACACCAACCATTCAAGAGATGGAGACACCGGCGATTCGGGAGAATGAATCGCCAGCCAACAGGGAGATTCGGGAGAGATTAGCATGGTTCGGTCCGATCCCAATGGCTGACATTGTGCTACAGGTAATGAACATTGTAGCGGAAGAGGCGAAACAAAAGAGGGAAATAGAGCTGCAAATGAAGCTGGCTGAAATCCAACGGGCAGCAGCAAACTCCCCAAGCAGCGAGCACAGCACAGCAGACACGAGGAAAATTCCTTTCAGTGCCTTTAAAGCCTTTAATGAGAAGGACTGCGAGATTGATAGCTATCTAGCGGATTTCGAGCGACAGTATAACCTGCACAGAGTAGCTACGGACGAATGGGTTTCGATATTGGCTGGGAAGTTGTCAGGCCGTACCAGAACAGGAGATCCACAGCTATGCAAGGGTTAAAGAGGCGCTCCTGGCTCGTTATGCAGTGACCCCGGAGTCATACCGTCAAAAGTTCAGAGACTCACGCAAAACGGACAAGGATTCCTATGCAGAATGGGCCTGCCAGTTACACCTGTCTGCATCTAATTGGGTCAACAGTAGTCAAGCTACCACCGCGGATGACATCCTACAATTAATTCTACTGGAACAGTTCTACGACCACATCCAGGCAGATATTAAAGACTGGGTGAGAAACCGCAGACCCGGTTCCTTACCAGAGGCTGCCAAGTTAGCAGATAAGTATGCGGATACTCACAGGACCACACGGGTCACACCACGGGTCCAACCTCTTCGACCAGCGGTACTATCCAGCAGACCGGTAGCTTCCAACTCTCGCTACCCACGGCAGACTGACAACGATCTACATTGCTTTAGATGTAAACAATTGGGTCATACCCGATGGACGCCACCAGGTCCAATTGGACTCGGCCTGGCTTTCATCAAACCCCGGCAGCAGCCCATTGTGTGGATTATCCGGTACTATCTACCTGGGACGCCAAGGAGTCGGGAAGAACCCTTGGGCACCGTATGTGAAGCGCTCCTAGTCCAATCCACCATAACGGACAATCGGAAACACCATTGTCAGCTGGTAATGGTCAACGGAAAGACAGCACGGGGCTTAAGAGACAGTGGCGCTACCATCACCCTAGTGCAACGACATCTCATCGATAATTCGGAAAGACCGGGGAAATCTATTGCTGTGAGAGTGGCAGGGGGGGCAGTGTATTGGATTCCTGCTGCGCATGTGCATCTGGACTGGGGTACTGGAGCTGGCAATGTTCAAGTGGGCGTGATGAAAGAGTTACCCTCCGAAGTCGTGCTGGGCAATGATATTGGCCCTCTAACTTCTGCTTTTGCATCAACACCCCCTCACGAGGCTCAAGCAGTAACCACCAGAGCACAGAGTCGAGCTGCCGAGAGCCATCCACCTCCTACAGTGACCCAGGTAAGCCAACCTGACCTACCCCTGACTGTAGTGCCCCTGCCCTGGGATACCCCGAAGGACTTTGGGAGGGAAGTAGCCAGAGACCCTTCCCGCAGAAAGTAAAGGGAAAAAGCTAGGAGGGGACGGGGGGGGGTTAGAGAAGGAGCAGTTCATCTGGGAAAAGGGACGTTTATACAGGCTCACCGAGACACGGGTCAACACACCCAGGCCCCGGTAAAAACGCCAGCTGGTAGTTCCACGGAAATACCGGCAGGAGTTATTAAGGATTGGGCACGATGTCCCTTTAGCAGGACACATGGGAATACGCAGGACATTATATAGTGTAACCCAGAACTTCTTCTGGCCTGGGGTATCCGACGACGTCCGGGCGTATTGCCAGACGTGCGAGGTATGTCAAAGGATAGGTAAAAAGGGAGACCACCCGAAAGCCAAACTGGTTTCTATGCCCATAATAGAAGAACCTTTCACGAGAGTAGCCGTAGACCTCATAGGACCCCTGGCCCAGCCTAGCCGCTCCGGTAAGCGCTATATCCTTACCGTGGTGGATTACGCCACTCGTTACCCCGAAGCGGTAGCCCTTTCTAATATCCAGGCTGAGATGGTGGCTGATGCCCTGGTCAAGATATTCTCTCGAGTGGGATTTCCCAAAGAGGTCTTATCCGACCAGGGTACGAAGTTCACGGCCGAGGTGACTCAGCAGATATGGAAAGTCTGCGGAGTTAAATCCCTGACTGGTTCCCCATACCACTGGGAATCCACTGGGTTCTCACCCTTCGAACTGCTATGTGGGAGACGGGTGAGAGGTCCACTAGATCTTATCAAGGACCACTGGGAAGGGCAGACCGAGATAGAGGGGACCCCAATTGTGCCATACGTGCTGGAGCTGCGGGACCGCATGGAAGAATTGGCACAGACTGTACAGGAAAATCTCCAGGCGGCCCAGCAGCACTAGAAAGTGTGGTACGACCGACGGCTAGGTACCGTAGCTTTCAGATCGGACAAAAAGTCATGGTGCTAAGACCAGTCCGAACTGACAAGCTCCAGGCTGCCTGGCAGGGCCCCTATAAGGTTATAGGACAGGTGTGCGATACCACCTACACCATAGCCAACTGCGAGGATGATGATGTGAAACGAACATTTCACATCAACATGCTTAAAGCATATAACGAGAAGGCTGAGGAGGTGACCGCCATCTGTGCTCCAGCTGGAGAAGACACAGAGGCTCTACCCCTACCCGACTTATTAGGAAATAATGAAGAGACAAGGCAGATAGAAAAAGTTCAGTTAGGAAAAATGCTGGAGCCCCAAGATAGGGCACAGGCTATACGCTTACTAGAAGCCAAACAAGCCACGTTCTCGCAGGAGCCCGGGTATACCCCCACTAGCCATCCACAAAGTAGAGACCCCGGGGCAGGCGCCCCTAAGGCAACCCCCCTACCGTATTCCCGAAGCTGTCCGAGACGGGATGCGGAAAGAAATTGACGAAATGCTTTGGCTTGGGGTAATAGAACATTCAGACAGTCCTTGGGCCTCACCGGTAGTCTTAGTGCCAAAAAAGGACGGGACGACCCGCTTTTGTGTAGATTACTGGCGGCTCAATGATAAGACAGTCACAGACGCCTATCCGATGCCACGGATGGACGAACTGCATCTCTGCAGGGAAGTATCTGACCACAATAGACCTATGTATGGGATATTGGCAGATCCCCCTAGCAGAAGATACGGTATCCAAGTCCGCTTTCATCACTCCGTTTTTTTACCAATTTCGGGTTATGCTCCGGCCACCTTCCAACGGATGGTAGACCATTTGTTGGAAGATCTCCAGGATTACGCGTGTGCCTACCTAGATGATATCGCCATCTACAGCGATACCTGAGAGGCACCTGGAACACGTAGGGGCAGTATTAGACAGGATCAAGGGGGCCGGTTTAACCTTGAAACCAGACAAATGTCACATGGGTATGGCGGAGGTACAATATTTGGGCCACCGAGTTGGGTGTGGTAAGCAATGGCAAGAGCCAGCTAAGATTGAGGCCATTGCTGATTGGCCCACTCCCGTACCAAGACGCCTTCTTGGGAACAGCCAGCTATTACAGGCGCTTTGTACCGGAATATAGCGCCCTGGCCAAACCCCTGACTGACTTGACCAAAAAGAAGTTACCCCGACAAGTCCTGTGGTCCCCGGAGTGTGAGGTGGCTTTCCAAGCGTTAAAGAATGCTCTTGTTAATGCTCCAGTGTTACCTACCCCAGATCCTAACAAAAGATTTATTGTCCACACAGACGCTTCAATGTTTGGACTGGGGGCAGTATTAAGCCAGATCGGAGAGGATGGAGGAGAGCACCCGGTAGCCTACCTGAGTCGGAAGTTGTTGCCAAGGGAGGTCAGTTATGCGACCATTGAGAAAGAGTGCCTGGCGTTAGTCTGGGCTCTCAAAAAACTCACTCCATATCTCTATGGCCGTGCCTTCACCCTTATCACCGACCACAATCCTTTGGTCTGGCTCAACCGGGTCTCAGGGGACAATGCCCGTTTGCTGCGCTGGAGCCTTGCCCTACAACCCTATGATTTTACTATACATCAGGCAAGCAAAATGGGACCACAGATGAACTGTCACGCCAAACTGACCTGGCCTCAGAATAAACTTTGACTTTCCTGCCAACCCTACTGGACCAGGAAAGGTCCAACCGGGTATGCCGGAGCAGGGAGAAAAAGGGGGGCCATTGTGAAGGATTTCCATATACTTAACTGTGTGCCTGCGGTTATATCCTCTCCCTGCTGTTTAAATGATTTTAACCGATTCGTTTTACCATGTGTTTGAGGAATGTATTCGTTCTACTGAACGGAGACCACCCTGGGTAGCAATCTGAATTTGGAACGTTATGAAAACCGCAACTTAATTGAGTGCTCCTAGGTGGCCGCCATTCGGTATACGAACACGTGGCGAGAACAAAGGATGCCGGCCATCTTAAATCTCCAGTATGCGGTCAGCGGGACATGAATTGCCTGGAACTGTTTTCGGTATGGCAAACACGTGAACGGCCGATCAGTATGGAAATCCCGACTGACTACTTTCCACTCAATGTATCAAACCGGCATTCGGGAGTTTGAATCTACTGAACAAGGGAAGCATTCGCATGTAACCAGCTGCAACATACGAATGGTAGTTTTCGTGTAATTAGGCGCGAGCGGAGACCGGCTCTTGCTGCTGATTTCATGGAACTCTCAATCGGATACTTCCACGTGGCGAGCTGGTCAAACTTCCTCATGATGTGACACGAAAACTACCAAACGGATTTTTGTGAAATTTGGAACGTGACTCCCAGTATCCTCAGCTACCCAGGGATGTGATTATTATGTTTGTATGTTATGCAGAAAGTACTTTTCTAAAAATGTAACAAATTGTAATATTTCTGGCCAGCACTTGTGAATGGGAATTCACACTGGAGTAGAGCAGCCCACAGCTTCCTATTGCAGCTTCTGTCCTTGAGCTGTACCTGGCCAACCTGGTCCCCTCTAAAACCCAGGGAAGCCTCCCACATTGCTAGATATACACAGAGCTGCAGAATAACCCTCCGCTCATACAAATAATGCAAACAGCTCACACACAAACATACACATACAGTACGCACAAACACAACACCACCAACAATCCACATACATACACACAACCCCACATGCAGCCTCTCACATGCAATACCCCAAACAGCCCACACATATATACACACACTACCAAATACACAATGTGACATATGACATATCCATCCACACACAATTCCACAAGCAGCCCCCATACACAGCCCAAATTCATAGGTATTATACATGATACCACAAACTATTAATGAACATATAAAATATAATAGCTCATATACGCACAAATACAACGATACAAAGCAACTGCAGTATAAATAACACAAGCAGAATATGGCAACATGCACACCTCAATTTAAAGAAATAGGACCGACACGCTATGGGACATCACAATCATATTTCGGCACAGTGCTGCTAAAAGGTTGCCTACCCCTGCCCTACACTCTGCTCTTAAGCAATGCTTTAGGTTTTCTTTTATGTCACTGTTTAATGTCACTGCAAATTGTACTTTTTGACATATTGGTGCAAGACAAAATTAACAAATAAATAAATAAATAAAAGAATAATGGTTCCAGGTGTGGGAAACATTTGAAACAGTTTGACTTCTTATCTGGAATCTGCCGGGCGACGTTCACTTCCTCTACTTCCTCTTCTTCAGCATGGAGCTTCCCTTGGGTCTGAACTAAACCCTGCTGTGCAGGACAACTTCATTGCCCGAGATAGTCAGCTGATCACTCTGACATTGCAGTGAAGGGAGAGAGGCAGGAGCTGCTGCATTACCAGGTAGGTAATGCCTGCTGCATTAGGAGCTGCTGCATTACCATCAGCCTCAAAATTACCAGGGCACCAAGCAAGCCACCCTCCTGTACACCAATGTATTCTAACAGGAGGGTGTCTGCAAATATAAAAAAAATATATATTTATGTGTTTGGTCAGATTGTGTGTGTGTGTATCTGTGTCAAGGTGTGTGTAAGTGTCAGTGTATGTGTGTGTAAGTATCCGTGTGCATCTGTGTGTCAAGGTGTGTGTATCTGTGTATCAAGTTGTGTGCATGTTGTAAGGTGTGTATTTTTGTGTCTGTGTCTGCATGTGTCAGTGGGTATATGAATTTGTGTGTATGTCTCAGTGTGTTTATATCGGTGTATATGTGTGTTAATGTGTATGTACAACTGTAAGTATGCATGTCAGTGTGTGTAGCTGTGTCAGGATGTGCATCTTTGTTCTGCATCTGTGTGTTAAGGCATGTATCTCTATGCATGTATACATGTCCATGTGTGCATTGTGTGTGAATGACAGTGTATGTCTCTGTATGCCTACGTCTTTATGTCTCTCTATGCCCGTCTCTGTATGTCTCGGTATGACTGCGTCTCTACGTCTCTGTATGTCTGTCTCTGTATGCCTTGTTCTATATGTCTTTGTATGCCTGCGTCTTTATGTCTCCATACGCCTGTCTCCTTTTGTCTCTGTATGCCTGTCTCCGTATGTCTCTGTATGACTGCGTCTTTATGTCTCTGTATGACTGCATCCAGGGCTTATGTTATGTTGGCTTTATGTTAGCTTGGGCCGCGGCCGCCAATCTGTCAAAATTGATTATTTTAAGTGTGCCGCCAGCCATGTTATCTGGAACTAGGGAGCATTTACATTGTTGCTGACCAGCACCCAGGGCCGCCATCAGGGGGTGACAACCATAACGGTGGTCACCGGCCCGGCGGCCCTGGGGGGCCCAGCTGCCCAGGCCCCATGTTTAGCGGCGGAACTGCCGCCGGTGCAGTTCCACCGGGGCCTGCACGCTGATGGGGCCCGGTCAGCGCTGTGGCCGTGGTATAGCGCGACCGGGCCCCTTTTAAAAAAAAATGCCGCCACAGCGCAAGTGCTGCTGGGAGGAAGTGGTCACTTCCTCCCAGCTCACTCCAACGGGAGGAGCGCGTGCCCGGCAATGAAGAGGAAGTGCCAGCCGACTCCCAATCCCATCAGTCCCAGCCACCCTCCTGCAAAGACAAGGTAAGAGACAAGAGGGTGGCTGGAAAATGAGCTGTGTGTGTATGTGAATGTATGTCTGTATGTATGTCTATGTCTGTGTGTATGTATGTATGTCATTATGTATGTATGTCTGTATGTATGGATGTCTGTCTGTATGTCTGTATGCATGTCATTATGTGTGTATGAATGTCAGTCTATGTATGTCTGCATGTCATTATGAATGTGTGTATGTATGGTGTCAGTGTCTGTATGAATGTATGTATGCCAGTATGAATGTATGTTTGTATGTATGTCTGTATGTACATCTGTATGCATGTCTGTATGCCTGTATGCATGTCTGTTTGCCTGTATGCAAGTCATTGTGTTTGTATGAATGTCAGTGTATGTCTGCATATCATTATGAATGTGTGTATGTCTATCTGTCTGTATGAATGTATGTATGCCAGTATGCATGTCTGTTTGCCTGTATGCAAGTCATTGTGTTTGTATGAATGTCAGTGTATGTCTGCATATCATTATGAATGTGTGTATGTCTATCTGTCTGTATGAATGTATGTATGCCAGTATGAATGTCTGTCTGTATGTCATTATAAATGTGTCTGTATGTCCTGATGCATGTGTGTCTGTATGTATGTTAGTATGTGTCTGTCGCTATGTACGCCTGTGTGTCTGTATATGTGTCTCAGTATGTGTGTGTCAGTATGTATGCCTATATGCGTATCAGTATGTGTGTCTGTATGTATGTTAGTATGTGTCTGTCACTTTGTACGCCTGTGTGTCTGTATATGTGTGTATGTCTCAGTATGTGTGTGTCAGTATGTATGCCTATATGCGTGTCAGTATGTGTGTCTGTTAGTATGTATCAGTGTGTGTGTGTATCTGTGTCCTTTTGTATCAGTGAATGTGTTTTTGTCTGTGTATGTATTCCTGTGGGCGGGATTTGGAGGCGGTCTCTGTGGGCAGTTTTGGAGGCAGCCCCCCAGGGGCCCAGACCCTGAGCTCAGTTAGGGGCCCCAAAATTTCTGGTGGCGGCCCTGCCAGCGCCCGGTAGATCACCGGTCCGGTGGCATACACATCAACCCTCAGAGCCAGGCCCTCCCTCCCAGATATCCATTGCGGCGGTGGCAGCAGCACGAGGGCGCTTCAATTCCTCGTTCCTGCCCCTTCCCCTGTACATGGGGAGAAGTGGGCAGGAGCATAACAGGAAATGTGCTGAGAAAGGGCGTGATGGGCCACATGGCACAGGCAAGATGAACATAGGAACAGCAATAAAGGTGTGTCAAAGAATGTGTTAGTCTGCTTCATTCAGTATGTTTGTGTATGTCAGTCTGTATTGGTCAGTGTGTGTGTATGTCATATGTGTAAAGTAGGTCTGTATAGGTCTGTATGGGTCATTGTGTGTCAATGTGTGTATCTGTATGGGTCAGTTTGTGTGTCTGTATGGGCCATTGTGTGTGTCTGTAAGAGTCATTGAGTGTGTCTGTATGGGTCAGTGTGGGTCAATGTGTGTGCCTGTATAGGTCATTGTGGGTGTCTGTATGTGTCAGTGTGTGTGTCTGTATGGGCCATTGTGTGTGCCTGTATGGGTCATTGTGCGTGTCTGTATGTGTCAGTGTGTGTATCTGTATGTGTCATTGTGTGTGTCTGTATGTGTCAGTGTGCGTGTGTGTGTATGCATGGGTCAGTGTTTGTGTCTTCATGGTTCAGTGGTGAGAGTTGTTGGATTTGCTGCAGGATGTTAAATGCAGTGTTGCCCCAGATGTCCCACTATGGATAGTTTGTGAGTTCTGTGTTGGAGAGCTACACAGTACTTCAAGAATACTACTAGATGTTTGATTGCTGACCAGAGCTTAGGTCCATCTAGTTCCCATGAGATCTGAAACAACATTCAATCTGCCAGGCTTTGCTGGCATTCCTGGAGCCATTGCTCTTATTGTCAGCTACTGCTATAGTATTTAACTAGTCTAGGGTAATACCTCAGATACCTTTACTGTGGAATCAGCTAAGGGACGCCTGGTCAGAGGCAGAGTGTCTTATTACCAGTGAATATTTCTTACTCTTGCAAAGGTACTGGGACTCCCTACTGAGACGCCTGGTTCTTGGTGCTGACAGCAGCCTCCAGAATGACACACTGTCCATGTCATTCAGGTCATTGCTCAGCAAGATGGACTGGCTCACAGCAAACTCCAACAAAACTTCCACTCCCCACTTACAATCTAGGTGCATTCAGGCCACAGGAATTAAAGTACTATGGAAATACAGTCTAGAACACATTGATTATGCCTCCAGTGGTTGTCAGTTGGATTTGTGTAGAAGTTGCCAAATAACCCAGTCTCTAGGATTCTCAACCAAAACACACACAGAACATATGCCGGAGGGCTCCTCACATACACGGTTATTCACTAAACACCGCATTTTGATCTGATGTTTAAAATTTGGTGAAAATGTCGAATTTCTGTCTGAAATGGCAACTTTCAGATTTACTAAAGCAAATTCTAGTCTGAATTAAGTCAACCCAACTGAATTTCCAATAAATCAAACAGATGCATTTGGTGTCTGGTTTAAAATCAGTGCTTTTTGCATTCAAACATTATACAAAGTAACATTTACAAGCATTTTAAGAGTGTCCCATTATAATGACAGATTATAAAGAGCCAATTGTTATGAGAAATCGTTGCTTTTATATTTACTGAATGAAACACCCCTGACACCCTCTTACCCCCCACCCCCTTCATTGAGACTCTATTGGCGAAACGCGCGTCAGGGGCGCATGGTGCACTCTTGCATTATCAGAGTGTATTTACAAACCTGTTTAAATTATTCAGCTACATAATTTAGGAATTGCCATAGATTGTTGTGTGTGTTTTTTTTATTTTATTTATGTTTGTGTCTTTGTTGTGGAACATCTAATATTATAGCCATACAAACTGTTTTATCATATTTTTCCATCTTGTTCAGTTAGTTCCCTCTAAAGCACTCGGGATGTTCAGGGTGTCATCTCTTATTCTGTTAATACACTCATCGCAAAGGACTATCCTCCCTTTTTCCCTATAGCAGTGTAAGATGGGAAATAGCACCATTTAAGGCTTTTTTTGTTGCAATAAAATGTCATTGCTGCCTTTGCACAATACACTGTTCAGGATGTTACTGGTTATTATGTTGTTTTTGATTTTAGAACAAACACCACTGTTAAGGCCCTGGGGAGATAGGGCAGCTAAGCGGACAAGGGCACATGTAGGAGTGTGGGGATAGATGCAGGGGAGTGGTTGGGAAAGAATGTGTGGGTGGGATTATGTTCTGGGAAAGTATGTGTGGGTGGGATTATGTTCTGGGAAAGTATGTGTGGGTGGGATTATGTTCTGTGTAAATTAGTGTGGGGGAGGTCTTACCTCAGTGCCACTTGGGATTCGGGCCAGCAAACAGCTTCCTGTCCTCCTGCTCCTGTTTGCCTGGGCCTGCAGATTTGCACAGCTTGAGGGATGAGGTTGAGGCCTCCTGGCTTCCCTCAGAGCTGCTGCAACATGGATGGTGGCCGGCGACTCCTGATTCAGGTGCTCGCCTCTCCTGGATCCTCTCCCCTGGGCCTTCCCTGTGGCCCCTGCTCCGCTCTCCCATGGTGGCTGCCGGTGTGGGTGCTCCCCCAGCGGCCTGTCTCCATCTGGGGCCTTCCCTGTGGCCCCTGCTCTCCTCTTCCCTGGGTGGCTGCCGGTATGGGTGCTCCCCCCCCCGTGGCCTGTCTCCTTATGGGTCCTTCCCTGAGGCCCCTGCTCCTGGGGGCCGCGATGGTGCCGGCCGGCATTCCCGTCGCCCGCTGGCTCCGCTACCCCCCCGATGCTGCTCCTCGGGCCCGGTTGAGGAAGTGGAGCCCGGGCCAGAGGCATCACCTGGGCTGCGTGTCTGAGGCTCCAGACACGCGGCCTGCAACTGCCGCGGAGGATGCGCGTCCTACAGCGGCCGCACAGGACTCGCGGCCTCTCCCTCCTGCTGCCGGATCACAGGCTGCGCCTCCGGCATTGGGGATTGTGCCGGAGGTTGTAGGAGGCGGGCGGCGCGTCCCGCGAAGTGGGTGGCTGGTCAGAGGTCTTCCCGACCGCTGCATGGCTGGTGCGGCAGGGCCATGAATAGGACCCTGGCGGTGAGTGGGGCCGCACGGGGCTCTAAGGTACTGCCGGGGGGTGAGGGGGACCTTTACTGGGCTGGGGGCCTCCTCCCCCAGGGGGGGATCTCTCTCCCTCACACCTCCCCTCCTGGTTTCCTATTTCTGTTTCCCCCTGGTCTCTCTCCCTCTCTCGGTTCTTTCACCCTCTTTCTGTTCCTCTTCTCTGTGTCCTCCCTCCTCCCCCTGTCATTCCCCGCTCTTACCTGTTCATGTCCCTTCTGTTCTTCTCTCTGCCTTCTGTTCTTCTCTCTGCTGGTTACTTACCTCGGCTGCCTCCTGGTGGAGCATGGGCTCACATCCTCTCCGTGCCCTTCTCACAGGTCCTGGCTGCAGTTCATTGCTATGCCCAACCTGGAACACAGTGGTAGCTAAATTACGTGTCTTCTGCCTTGACCTTCTACGCTAATTATGCCGCGGGCGTTATGCCGGGCTTTAGCTGGTAAGTACGTTGTTCCTTATTTTATTCTGTCAGGTCCTCTTAAACAAACAAGCAAAAAAAAAAAAAAAGGGAACTAAAATGGATGGAAATTACCAAATTAAATAAATTTTTACAAATATATAATTACCACAAAAAAAGAAATATTTTTTTTTATATAAATAAAGAAAGAAATAAGTGAAAAAAGGAAATACTATAAAAAAAAAAAAAAAGAGGGTACATCCCCCCCTTCATTTTCAGTATGGATGTATCATGTGTTATAGACGTTCTACTTTTATATGTTTTACACTTTTCTGCAGCGTCAGGCGCGGCTAATAGCGCTGGCGATGCCTCCCAGGAATTGGGCGTTTCATGTGACTCTGGGTGCTGCTGAGCAAGGATAGCACGCTTGGCTTGCGCGACATACTGGGGAGCAGATTGGAGAAGGGGTTTTATTGGAGGTATGTTTCCTCCTGCCACTGGGAGTCCCATGACTAAGCGGGACTTTAGGGACTCCGGGAAGGTCGTGGGGCACATACCGTAATCGGATACACCCCATGACGCGTTATCGAATACAGCTCCCCAAGAATGGTCCACGTGGTTCTGCTGTCAGGAGCACTGCCTTAGCACTGTGCGTTTTCGTCCTTTCTTGGGGGGGGGGGTTGGTGGGGGGACACCCAGCTCCTCACTGGCCCCCAGCCGGAGGGTAGGAGAGGTTGGTAAGTGGGTCCTCGTGCCATTCCAGCGGGAGGGCTCCGGTGGTGGGGGGCCCATCCCATCTTCCGCGGTTCATGCGGGCAATCTGTCGGGATAGGGGACATGGGTGCGCTCCGTGCAGGACCCTCAGTCCATATGAGAACTCCATCGGGTGGTGTGGGACCAGTTTAACAAGAAGCTTGATAAGCTTACCTCCCGATCTTTTTAGTGTGCCATTGAAGTCCGCTCCGCGGGTCCCCCCCTTTGGGATATGGTGCCCATGGAGGAGCGGGGTCGATATCGCAGATTCCTTATTTACTCAGTTGTCGTTCCCTGTTTGGGGCTGGGTTTGTGATGGTGGCATGACACAGCCGTCTGAGTGGGTGGGACTGCGGGGCCCTGAGGCCTCACTGATGAAGGCAGCTGTGGAATCAGTTTTCCGGCTGCTGCCGGTGCGCCCGGCTGGTTATTGTTTCTGGGCTGTGTTTCTGACGGTCAGGATTAGGTGGCTTTGTGCCTCCACAAGAGTGGCTCCCAATGTTGCTTATGTGTGGGTCCGTCAGTGTCGCATGTCCGCACTCTGCTGCTGCAGTGTTTTCTTGGGGTAGTGTTTCAGCATTTCGGAGTTCCGTGGCCCAGGACATATCCGTAGTCTCATGTAGTTTCCTGGATAGTATGCTGTAGTCTCCTGGATAGTGGGATCGATTCTCCCTGGCTGCGGTTTAAGACATCAGGCAGGAGGCATCAGTGGTTTTGGGGGGCGTTGTGGGTTTCCCGCTGCGCTACCCGTGGGCTCTCCTGGGTTAGCTGGGCTTTGCCTGTTGGTGTTGCCCTTGGGGCTGTATGGGGTTCCTTCTGGGCCTCCATGGTGGTGGCTTTTGCAATCAGGCTCCCTAAGTTCCTTTCACTGACTTCCACCTGTTTGCCGCTGCAGCAGTTTTGGGGGTTTTGGGGCCATTTTGGGCTCTCAATGGTGCTGACTCTTGTCCATTAAGCTGGCAAGCATCGGGGCTCTGGCAGACTCTGGCTGTCTTGGAGCTTCCCCATTCTGGTGGCAGGTTAGGCATGGGGTATCCAATTCGCGAACAGATGGGTAGTTCTTCTTTTGGGACAATCGTGGGGTGGTGCAGGCTGGCTTTGTCATGTGACAGTACCCTCTACACCGGTGGGGCTCGGCGCTGTTTGAGTCTGGGGGTGTCTGATCAGGCGGGGTTTTCCCGGGTATTCACATTGTTATGGCCGAGGCTATTTCTTGTTCACTATGGGATGTACTTCGGGTGGAGGCTTCAAGGGGCCAAATTATAGGGCAGTGGAGATGTGGTCGATTGATCTAACGGTCTGATGAAGCTGGTCCATGGATCGATCTCTGAGGCGGCGTGGGGCCCGCTACAGTAAGGTGGGGTGATTGGGACGGATGGGAACATTTCCTTGGGGGGGTTCCAGGAGTAGACTGCTCATCTACATGTTTTGTTCCCTCTATTGAGGGCGTTAGGGGCTGGGGGGTAGTCCTCCTTAATGATTTCTCCGATTAGCGGGACTCGGCTTCCCGTTCTTGTTACGGTCGTCTGCAAGTGGGAGGGTGCTTTGGTGGAGTTGAGTGAGCGTTGGAACGGACTTCCTTCAGGTTTCGCTGATGGCTGTTGTCTTTGGGAAGGGTAAGTCGGTTGCGGTTGGCCGATTCCTCAATAGAATCTGTCCAATTTCGTTGGGGGTTTCACTTGGGGCTCGACTTCCCGGGTGAGGATGGTGGGGAGTTCAGGTAGCATTCATTCCGGTTAGGGGCGGCCACAGACACCGCCAGGCTTGGCGTGCCTGCGCCAATAGTTCAAAGGCGCGAATGGTGGGAGTCAGGGTGGCAGGTTCCTTAGGTTCACCCTGCTGGTCTCCGGAGTTGTTTTCGCTCCACAGTTATGGTCCCCTCCCCGGAATAGGGACGGTGTGGGCCAGGAGGCAGGGGCGAGTGGTTGGGTCTTACGCCTTCTTGAGCGAAGGTTCGGTGGTCTGGCACCAGATATATGAGGGGGGTGTGGCTCCTCCCCGTCCTGAGTCAGCTGTCCTGCCTCCTGGGGGTACCGGGTTTTTTTTGTCATCCATCTGGCTGGATTGACCTGGGTTCGGTGATTGTTTGGGGTTTGGGTTGATCTTAAATCTGGACATGTTACGCATTCTGTTTTCTTCCCAGAGGTTCTCAGGGGCTGGGCTGAGGCTATCGCCCGTTCCGGTTGGCAGTGCGGTCAGCAATGTGAGTGCCCTGGTGCGCTGCCGTCGGAAATTGGGTGAGATGGGTTTCTAAGTTTGTCTTGGAGGTTGGGGGATTCCAATTTGCCTTAGGGCTTTGAGCGGGACGTGGCCTGGTTATCTCGAGGGGATGGGTGCGCTTGATGGAGGTCGGACTAGGCCTATATTAATCTAGCGCTGCAGGAAGTGGTGGAACAGGCTATAGCGGGTTGTGGTGGGGTCCCCCGCTGATTTTAGGCATAAAACAGCGGGGTTGTGGCGGGGGTATGTCCTTGCCAATTCAGTTTGAGGGGTTACGTTTAAGTATATGGAATGAGATGAACAAGTTTTTAAGGTCTCAACCTCCCCTGCTTCAATGGGTTAACCTTAGGTTACCTGGGATGTCGTGCCCATTGAGCATGGATAAGGTCGCTGATGGCAGGCATTGGAAGGAAATGGGGAGGTGAGAGGAAGTCGCGCATAGGCGCATGGTCAGTTTATTGGCAAGGACGCTTGGGTTCGCTGTATGACACTATGTGTTAAGTTATATGCATACATATGTTAATTTATGGTTATTCATGTTTAATGTTTGGTTACAGAAATGAAGAGAAATGTATTAAATAAATTATGGAGGTGTCATACAGTATTTGTCGTATGGTATAATAAATGCTGTGGCCTGTTTCATCCATACTTCGTTGTCTGTCTTTAATTTGGAAGGGGGAGGATTTGGGTTGGTTTATGTATTATGCTGCATTGCAATTCCCCACTACGTACATACAGCGAGCTACACTAAGATTGTTAGAGAGGCATTTAGCAGACAAACTTCAGCATGCTGGATAAGTGGGTGTTATATATGTCTTTTAAATTCAATCTGCACTGGCTGCTGTGAGATGACTAATTATTGTGATTTTTTTTCTTTTGGGAACACCAGTACTGGGTTTTTATCTAGAAAGAGCAATATCTTAATGTGCTTGCTTGCCTTACCTTATTAGCGATTAGGAGCATATTTATTGTGTTTTTTCCATTGGTAGCAATATTATACTACTATGCTCGTAGCACCATTTAGACCACATTACACCTTTTGTCTAGGATTTATCAGTAAAAAATATATACATTTTTAAGATTTTTATCAAGTGACACAATATAGGCTACAGATAATAAACAAAAGTATTTACCGCAATTCACAAGCAGAATCGGGCAACCCCGTGGAGTTTGTTTGTTTGATTCGTGTTCCTGCCCGATTCGGCTTGTGAATTGCGGTAAATACTTTTGTTTACTATCTGTAGCCTATATTGTGTCACTGATTGTTGTAACAGCAATGTATACTTATTATTGAATTAATAAATCTAGATAGCGATTTCTTAAGGTTTTTTTGTGTGCATTCATTTATTACTTAACTATTATTTTTTTGGTATTTGGGGGAGTACCAGTATTGGATAGCACCCTAAGGTCTGTTTACTTTCTATGTTTGTATTATTGAATGTTCTCTCCATACTTTGTACATTATAAGATTTTTATCAATAAATGTTTTAAGTAATATCTGTAAAGTTTCCACTTTTTTCGTCTCACCAGTAATCTAAGGGACACCCTATAATTTAAGGGACACTATGTTTTTTGTTGTGTGAGGTTTCTAAACAGAACGCTGACTATCAATGAAACAGCCAGGGAGGTTCCTTTCTGCTTCTGTAAGCTCTACGGAGCCAACGGAAGTGGTAGACTTGAGCCCCCTCGCATACATCCTTCTCAGATAAGAATGCTGTGCATACCGTGCATGCACGAGCAAACACATGCACGGAGAGAACGATTCAGAGGCTATTTCTTTCTGAACAGTCTGTGAGTCTCTTCTGAACAAACAGGAGATAACTTGCAAAGGCTGCAAGTATCAATTGGGATTAGTGATGTCCCGAACTGTTCCCCGAACGGCTCGCCACGAACGGTTTGCCGTGGACTCATCATTGAATAAACTTTGACCCTGTACCTCACAGTCAGCAGACACATTCCAGCCAATCAGCAGCAGACCCTCCCTCCCAGACCCTCCCACCTCCTGGACAGCATCCATTTTACATCTATTGTGAAGCTGCATTCTTAGTGAGCTGTCCAGGAGGTGGGAGGGTCTGGGAGGGAGGGTCTGCTGCTGATTGGCTGGAATGTGTCTGCTGACTGTGAGGTACAGGGTCAAAGTTTACTCAATGATGCGTCCGCGGCGAACTGTTCGTGGCGAACCGTTCGCGAACCGTTCGGGACATCACTAATTGGGATATATCTACTAAATATGGATTTTTTTTTTGCCCCTCTGACAGTGCAAGGATTAATCTTGTAGCTACTGGCCAGCGCTTACTAGTCAGCCTCTGCAGTAAAAATCATATACAAATTACAAAAAATCCTAGTATAAGAGAGTTTTAACACCATCCTTCTGACCCCAAGCACCCTGCCATGGATGGGGGCATGCATAACTGCAAAACAGTGAGCAGCCAGTGGCTGTGTAGTTTAATTACATTTAGTGACTAGGCAGCGATTGGCTGGTACCTATAAAATACGTGACGATGCTGGCATACTAACTTCGAAGGACTTTCTTTACCTCATTGTACTTAAGGCTGTCTTTTCAGGGGTTGGTCTATTCTCTATTCCAGTTCCTCAACAACTAATCTGCTATGGCCAAAATCTCATAAGCACAAAATAATGTGCAACTTTGTCCTTGTAGCTCTATGAAATCACATTTATGCAATACTATGCCACCAGCAGCCTATTTTATTATCTGCTCAGTAATTGAACTTGTTGGATCCACGTTTTCTCTCTTATTAACAATATTCTCTAATTTGTTCCAAAGTCATCTACATCACTGGGTGATTTTGCTTAACCCCTTAAGGACACAACTTATGAAATAAAAGGAAATCATGATGGAATATTTCTGTCATGTGTAATTAAGGGGTTAATAGGGAACCATCACCTCTCTGTAAATGACACCACTCCAAAATAATAATCCTTGAAAATCTTTTTTTATCATGTGATGTTCTGTTTTCTTTTACATTTCTATTAAATATTAATTACATCACAATCCAGTTCAGTCCCCGTACAGTTAAAAAAAAAAGTAAATCATTTTAAACATGGAATTTTGATAATTTAAGATGAAGAAATTCCAACATATTTTTCCATACTGTGTTTACACTATATTTAGAAATTGAGACCACTCCATGTATAGTAGAGGTGCCAGGTTTGTATTATAATAACTAGTATATGAATTTAGTAGACTAACAACTGGGCACAAGTAACACTGCTCCACCTACTGGTGAGACTTGGATACAGTCCATACACTCATGTTATTTTGACACAATCAATATGATGTGATCAGTAGCAACTATCTTTAACTAGATTGACTACACTGCAAGGGTCCCTAGGACATGTCCTTACCTTAATAATATATTTGTTGGAGACAATCAAGGGTGTAAGTAGGATTCTCTGAGCCCTGGTGCAAGAATAAAAATAAATAAAATTAATTTTAAAAAAGGGCCCCCCCTTTTTTGCTCTCCTTGAAGGAATACATATAAGTGAGATGTGTATGGTGGCTGAGTGGGATTGCTGTGTTTTGGTTACGTGTGATTTGTATGTGTGGAGGTGGCTTAGTGTGATTGTGTGGAGTTATATGAGTGTGATTGTTTATGTTATTACCCCCCTCATGTTTATTTTTCTGCAGGGAGGGGGGTATGATCCCTGATAGTTCCATGGTGATGTTGGTTGTATTCCTGGTGGTCCATTGGGGGAGCGAGTGGTCTGCTTCTCTGGAGGGTGCAGACCACATATATGCTCTTCTGCTCCAGTGCTCAGTGAATGAGTCAGAGCACTGCGATGGTAATCCAGTAGCAGTGCTTGGACTTATTCACTGAGCACCAGAACTGCGAGGGAGTACTTACAGTGTTCCATGCAGTAATTTATTTGTTTAAATTATATTGCCAAATGGGCATTAGACTAAGTAATATGTTGTTTACACTTTTTAACAATGTCCAAAACTTGTAGAGCAGGTCTGAAAGAGCCTGGATTTGGTCTAGATTTTAGTCCGACCTAAAGCTGCCATAATTATGAAATCTGGACACGGAAGCTTAAAAGCTGTGCCTGGCTTTAAATAAACCCAAACTATTTGTTTATGTGTGAGGGCTTGTTGGGGAGAATCAACCCCCGGTATATATAGTAAATATATAGCCTCCACCAGCCAACAAATCTGGGGGACTTGGGGTAACACTATGTCTCCCATGTTTGTTTTAATACGTATACCCCACCTGTTGAACACAGGTGTTCTGTCCACATCCCCATTATTTCATTTAATGAGCCAACCCAATGTCCACAGGTGGGTGCAAGGAGGGCACACGCTCCAGGTTCCAGGCTGCATTATGTCAATTCTGTGCATATTTCAGTGCTTCTCCCTTGATGGCAGAGGCTGCAAGGGCAAACTCGTGTCTCCTTCCTTAATTGCAGCCCTCCCTCATTCCTATCCCATCTGATAGTTTCTTTCCCCATGCCCTCTCTCCCCTTCTCCTTCATTCAATATCCCCTTCCCTCACAGATTCAGAGTTCACCCCTATGCTCTGAGTTGATTAAATTGTCCAATCAAATGCTTCTCTATGAGAACTCTTTGATTGGACCTCTCCACGACTCCTGTGACTTCAGGTGTGGGTGTGCCGAGCAGCATCAAGAGCTTCACCCAACACTGGATTTAGGTAAGTTAAACTTATTTTAAATTTATTTATAGCATCTTTTGGAGGTGAACATAAAGCATAATGTCTAATATCGCATTATTCAAAGGAAAAAATAAATAAAAATAAGCTTGGGGAAACCTTTTAATTAGTGTTCTCGTTGGTCCCACTTTTAAATGTTCAAAAATTGAAGGCACCTGACTGTATGTCTATATTGTACTTATTGTTATTTCATGTGCCAAGTCACAAAGAATAAAAAAAACAACTGAACAAAAATAAACACATCTATTGGCCCATCCCATCTATCCATTTTTAGCTACAAGCACATGCTCTATTGATAACGCTGGGAGAGATTTATCAAAGGGATGCCAACACTTTTATGTGTAGCTTTTTATTTTAATTTATTAAATCTTTTTTTTTTTATCTGTAGCTTCTTTTGTACCCTAACCAGCATTTTTAAATGTCTTTTGATGACAAAACCAATTTAGCCATTTTGTTTTCTGACAGCAAAATGATGTTTTACTCGATTTTTTTTCTGCCACTTTAATGGAGATATTATTTATCAAGGTGTTCTGAAAAAGTGCTAGTTAAAATTCTCATTATTTTGTTCGGATGTATTAAAGTGTTCTAAAAGTGAACTAAAAAGTGCTGATTCTCTTTGTAGTAAATTCCACCACATTTTACAGAAATATCCATTGCAAATAAATGCCATTTACAGTGGAGGAAACAGAGATAAATATGATGAAAATATTGACAGAACTTAACTGTCACTTTTCAGAACACAGTGATAAGTATCCCCCATTGTATCTTGCTGAAACAGCAGTGCCTTCATTTAAATCCTTGATAATTCTTCCACAATATTAGCGTATACCATCTCTGCTGGAAGGCAAACCCTTGCATCCACAACTAACTCCTCCAGAAAATTATTTCCTGGATAACATCACACTTGTATTCTGTAAGAAAACCTTGTCTGCTCCATGATATAAATGTTTAGGTTAAATGCTTATGTTATGCATAATTAGTCATTGCTGACAGCAAACAGGCAAAGTCCAACTATCATTCGGAGAACTGGAAACCAAGGTAACAGGATAACAAATTCTGAGAACTAGCATAATTGTTACAGCACATGATGAAAGGCAGGCCCTTCATAACAAATGACACACAGTATTGTCATGATCTAAATGGAATCTGCTTAATCTCTTTACCGTGAAGCGTAAAAGCCAATGAACAGGCATGACCTGCAGCCGGAGACCAGCAGTGAGCACTTCATCAGTATGTGTAGCCATCTTTACTTTATTACCTCATGTGTGGGAAGGTAGTAACAGTCAGGTAGGTGCCTGACACTTACCCACTATTTTTTCCTTCACCCAAATGCCCTGGAATATAAATTGTAAGTATAATGGACATGGTATTCCCAAGAGCCCTAAAATGAACATATTATTATTTATACAGCGCCAACAAATTCCGCAGTGCTGTACAATGGGATGGGTGGACTAACAGACAAGTTTTTGCAACAAGACAAGTTGAATGCACAGGAACAGAGGGTGACATTCTAGAGGGAGTGGGTAAAGTTACACAAGAGGTAAGGGTAGGATATATTTAATGTATAGGAAATGTTTTCCAAGGTCTGCGGGGTGAGGGGGGAGAACACAAATAATGTTTGAAAAACTAGTGCTGCCCAAATTATGAGGCACACACCAATTGCCAATCCACTGAATGGGTAAAAATGTTGATGGAACCTAATAAAAGCATCATGCTGATAAACATCATCCCAAATTTTTTAAGTTTGACTATTTTGGTTTTGGATTAAAATATTAAATTACCTTGAATATACTGGAGTACCTGCCATGGTCGGAGGGGTCAGAGCTGCGACCTGGCCCCTCACTCCAGGGTGCCCAGCCGCAGCCGCAACCCCTGCCACCGTTGGCCGCCTAGATACTTTATGGGCCGGTGCACAGCCGCACTGGACCGGGTCTGCGGTTCCTGGAGGTCTGGCAGGAAGAGAGAGCTGAACTGTGCTGCTACCCTCCTGGCTGTGTGTAGCAACGCCGAGCGGTCTGATTGGAAATGCTCACTGTTAGGGCACTTCCTGTCCTGTCAGACCAGGAACCGTGGCCAGTTAGGTACAGGAGAAGAGGGGGGAGAGAGAGAGGGTATGGGATACAGGGAGGGGAGGTGGGAGAAGGGTATGGGATACAGGGAGGGGAGATGAGGGTATGGGACACCTGGAGGGAAGGGGAGAGTGGGAGAAATGGTACACAGGGAGGGGAGGGGGGAAAGAAAGAACAATGGGACACATGGAGGGAAGGGGGAGGGAGAGAGGGTATGGCATACATGGAAGGGAAGGGAAGAGAGGGAGGGTAGAAGGAGAAGGAGAAATAGGACACATGGAGGGGCTGGGAGGGAGGAGGGTATGAGAAACATGGAGGGGCTAAGGGGAGAGGGAATTTGTCACATAAAGGGGCTGGAGGAGGAGCCTATGGGACACATGGAGGGGCTGTGGGGCAGAGGGAATGAGGCACATGGTGGGGCATGGGAATGAGACACCAAGGGCAGGGATAAGACACATGGGCAATTTTCGCACCTAGGCCCAGTGGGTTCTAGTTACGCCTCTGCTTGAATACTAGAAAATTCACACTTTTTTGAATAACTTACAGGGTTACTTACTAAAGTAATGATGGGAATTCAAGGTATTGGAACTGGAAGCACAGGTGACTTGTATGATTTTTCCATGTCAGCTATTTTGGTCTTTAATTTGAGATTCACTTTTAATTCACTTTGAATTCTCGACAGGCAGAGATAGGCGACTGATGACATCAGGGAAGATAAAGTTCACAACATCGGGAGTGCCTGATCTAAGGGCATTTCCCTATCCTGAGTAGCCATGTGACCGGTCACTGGGAAAGGAAATGTATCCACACTTATTTTTCCCAGTTTTGTACCTTTCTGGATTTTTCTGAAAAATATCTAAAGAAACATTTAGTGTATTTATAAGTAGTGGTCGTGTCTTGGTGGCAAATACCCATTTTACAGATAACCATTATTTAGAAGTAAAAGGTCAATGTGAATCCATAACCTTTCATTCATAAAATCAAATTGGATTTGTAAGTGACTTGCATTAGCCATAGCCATATACATAGTGAGTCATTCCTAATTATTGGTATTTCAAATTCCACCCAGCTCTAGTCTATTTACATTACTATTTAAAAAACAGGAGCAGGTCATTCACTTCTTTACTAACAGCAACAACATTATTGCAACATTTACAACGAATCGAAAACTGTTTATGTTTTAATTAATTATATATTTTAGGGTTTTTTTCTGTTAAACTGCTTTGGCACAGACTAAAATTCTATGACAATTAAGCAAAGTTAAGTTATTTGAGCTGAACTCATGACTACAGGCAAATTTACTCGTAATCATTGTACAATTAACTCCCAGTATATATCTACACAGTGGAATTAATCAGTTGCCCTTGCTTGTCTGAATTTACCCACTGCACCAGTAAAGAAAACGATGAAGGTATGGTCCTTGGGTAAGCAGGAGTGGCCAAAAGGTAGATCTTACTCTTCACCTCCCTTCCATGATGCTTTGTCAGCTGTGGACATGTTAAAATGTAACAGACTTGTCTTGGCACAGCATCAGCATATAGAAGTCAGATCAGGGCATGCATGATGCTAAGTGATTAAAACATTCTGATTGAAACACTGCACATACAGAGATATTTAAACTTTTGTGCCAAAAATTATTTACACCCACTCTCTTGCCGCTTGTTTAAGTCCATATATTTCTGTCTGTAGCTTGCGTACTAGATCTTAATTTGTTTCAAAGCAGTCAAGTTCCATCATAGAATGTTCTCCATCTATTACATCTAGATTAGATCCACATGAAACTGTTTAGATGCTGTAATAGTTAGTAATATTATAATGGTGCTGACCTTGACTAGAGGTGCAAAGATCGTGTCATAGTCTTCTCCATACTTCTGACTAAATCCTTTTGCTACTAGTCTTGCTTTGCAATGGATTACATTTCCATCAGCATCCAGTTATTTTGCTTGAATACGCACTTGCAACCAATGTTTTTTTTTTTTACCTTTAGTTAATTCAGTCAGATTCCATGTTTTGTTTTTGTTTAAGAATCAATTTACTCTTTTGCTGTTTACAGCTCCTGTAAATTAGTTTGCCCTTCTCCGCATTGTTTGGAGGACCATTAGACACTCAGAGAACTTACTTCAACTCAACTAAGCGGTCTGGGTCTAATGGTGATTTAGTTTTAAAACTGTAATGTAAAATATTACCGCTTGGTAGATATGGTAACATTACATTGCATGGTTAACTATTACCTGACAGCAACTAGAGGTACATCCACTCTGAGAACCAAGCCTAACTCTGTTCTCACAGCTAACATCCAATAGGCATTGCACATTCAGTCCCAATTTGGACTATTAGAGGCATTGGCACGACGTTGAATGAGGCAGAGCGACCAGCAGCAGAGTCTCGATTTTGGCTCTGAAAAAAAAGGGTAAGTTAAAGGAACACTAAAGGGTCAGAAACACAAACATGTATTCCTGACCCTATATTGTTAAATCCACCATCTAGCCATCATGCCTCCATAAATATAGCAAACTATTACTATATTCAAGCCTGAAGCTGTAGATCTGCATACTGTTTGCCTCAGAAAAACAAGCAGTCTGCTGACATCATCAGAAGTGGTAGCCTGATCCAATTACAGTGCTTCACCATAGGATTGGCTGAGAGTGACAGAGCCCTGGCCAATCAGCACAACCCTGGCCAATCAGCATCTCCTCATAGAGATGAATTGAATCAATGAATCTCTATGAGGAAAGTTCAGTGTCTGCATGCAGAGGGAGGAGATACTGAATGTTTGGATGCATTTTAGGCAGCCATGAACCAGGAAGGATCTCTAGCAGCCATCTGAGGAGTCGCCAGTGAAGTTATCACTAGGCTGTAATGTAAACACTGCATTTTCTCTGAAAAGATAGTGTTTACAGCAAAAAGCCTGAAGGTAATGATTCTACTCACCAGAACAAATTCAATAAGCTGTAGTTTTTCTGGTGACTATTTTTTTTCAATTTTTATTTAGATTTAGGGGACCCTGAATATAAATAAAGAGGAGAACACTATAGAGTTAGGAATATATGTTTGTATAATTATAATGTTATAATGTCCATTTAATATCAAAATCACTTGTTGCTTGTTCCCCTTCTTTAAAACAAACAACACTTCTCACTTTTACTTTCCTGGATTCAGGATTCTTCAGCCTTTAGCTTTAAGCCCCGTTTCCCACGCCATCCCTACTGCAAGCCTCTACAATTGAACGCTACAGCCTTAAGGTACAAATTTGGAACTCCAAGATGCTCCACCGGATTTCTTTCACCTTTGCCACTAGATTACTTCTTTATAATAATGTTTTCATTGTTATAGTGTATTACTGTAGTATCTTGTACTTGCAGCTACATGCATTAATTAATCTGGCTGTTAGGATTTGATTGGCAAAATTCTAAATTGTAAATCACAACTCTCTACTCCCTCCGCAGTCCCATTTCACATTACATCTTTACTGCAAGCCTCTACAATTCTACTCTGCTCAGCCCACCCAGGTTCCCCCTAAATTTATAGCATGCTCCTCCAGCTGTTTAAAATTCTCACTCACTTACCTCTTCATTCCCTCTATATTCTAACAATATCTGCAACTCTCTGTTTCCTTATTTAGCCATCACTTCCAAATTTCCCCTGCTACCTCTTGTCTCAAATCCCCACGGTATCCTTTAGATTGTAAGCTCACGGGCTATCTACCCATGCACTTCGTGTAAAAGAGCTTAATACGTCCAGCGTCGTTTAGACGACCAAAAGTCATCTAAAAAGTCGGAAGTACCTCTAGTGGCTGTCTTGTAGACAGCCACTTGAGGAGGACTTAACCCTGTAAGGTAATTATTGCAGTTTATAAACACTGCAATAATTACACTTGCAGGTTAAGGGAGATGGGAGTTGGCACCCAGACCAGTTCAATGGGCTGAAGTGGATTGGGTGCCTACAATGTCCCTTCAATGCTCTATGAGATACGACATATAATTTTGGAATAATTATCTATAAATGTTAGTGTATACAGTGCCTTGCAAAAGTATTCACCCCCTTGACTTTTTACCTATTTTGTTACATTACAGCCTTAAGTTCAATGTTTTGTTAATCTGAATTTTATGTGATGGATCAGAACACAATAGTCTAAGTTGGTGAAGTGAAATGAGAAAAATATATACATAAAACAATTTTTTTGAAATAGAAAACAGAAAATTGGCATGTGCGTATGTATTCACCCCCTTTGTTTTGAAGCCCATAAAAAGCTCTGGTGCAACCAATTACCTTCAGAAGTCACATATTTAGTGAAATGATGTCCACCTGTGTGCAATCTAAGTATCACATGATCTGTCATTAAATTTACACACAGAGGCTGCAACACCTAAGCAAGAGGCACCACTAACCAAACACTGCCATGAAGACCAAGGAACTCTCCAAACAAGTAAGGGACAAAGTACAAGTTAGGGTTAGGTTATAAAAAATTATCCAAATCTTTGATGATCCCCAGGAGCACCATCAAATCTATCATAACCAAATGGAAAGAACATGGCACAACAGCAAACCTGCCAAGAGACGGCCGCCCACCAAAACTCAAGGAGGGCATTAATCAGAGAGGCAGCACAGATACCTAAGGTAACCCTGGAGGAGCTGCAGAGTTCCACAGCAGAGACTGGAGTATCTGTACATAGGACGACAATAAGCCGTACGCTCCATAGAGTTGGGCTTTATGGCAGAGTGGCCAGAAGAAAGCCATTACTTTCAACAGAAAACAAAATGGCAAATTTTGAGTTTGCAGAAAGGCATGTGGGAGACTCTCAAAATGTATGGAGGAAGGTGCTCTTGTCTGATGAGACTAAAATTTAACTTTTCAGCCATCAAAGAAAATGCTATGTCTGGCGCAAACCCAACACATCGCATAACCCAAAGAACACCATCCCCACAGTGAAACATGGTGGTGGCAGCATCATGCTGTGGGGATGTTTTTCAGCACCCGGGACTGAGATTCTGGTCCGAGTTGAGGGAAAGATGGATGGTGCTAAATACAGGAATATTCTGTGCGTGATTTGAGGCTAGGATGGAGGTTCACCTTCCAGCAGGACAATGACCCCAAACACTTGAGTGGTTTAAGGGGAAACATGTAAATGTGTTGAAATGGCCTAGTCAAAGCCCAAACTTCAATCCAATAGAAAATCTGTGGTCAGACTTAAAGATTGCTGTTCACCACAACAACGACTTCCCCCCGGGACTGGACCCAAGAGCCCTGAAAGACATCCTCCCGGACACATCCCCATGCTTACACCATGCCCTACAGGGAGGGAAATGCAAAAAACTGACAGACATGATGGGAGAGATACCCCCAACCTTTATGCACCACTTTAGATATACCCAACTAATCAACTACATCCACACACTACCACAGGGACCAGCACTCACCAGAGAACACACCACACTGGAAGTGGTCTGCATGTACCCAGACCCGCTCCCACATGGAGTGTCCTTCCTATACTCCATGCTACAAACGGGCATCCCAACCGAGACACCCCTATTAATGGGGAAATGGGAGGCTGCCCTCGGATACACACTAACAGACACGGAGTGGGAGTCCATTTGCTACCTCACACACCACTGCTCTACACATAGCAAAACGCAAGAGACAGCCTACAAGCTACTAACACACTGGTACAGGACACCACACCTCCTCCTCCAAATAGACTCAGACCAATCCGGCCTATGCTGGAGATGCGAACAAGAGGAAGGCAGTATAAAACACATCTGGTGGGACTGCACAAAGATCAAACCATATTGGCGGAATATACACAAAATGCTAGAGAAATTTACGGATGAGCCACCCCCATGGAACCGGCAGCAATGCTCCTACACCACACTTCTGTTCCCCACTCTAAATACAAAAGGTCTATGACCATTTGAATACTTAATGTAGCCAAACGAGTGCTTCCCCAATTCTGGAAACAGAACATAACACCCCCGCTTAAGACCTGGTTCAGCCAAATGGAGGAACTCAGGACATCAGAGGAACTGACCATGACGACCCATACTACCCCAACGACCTACATGGACATATGGACATATTGGATCCTAGAGACGGCGAAGGAAGGATTCCAAATGGAACTCAGATCTGACGAACGCCACACCACAGACAGATAGGACTTAGAATACACACACTGGACGACAGACGATGACAGACGACTGACTATCCTAACACCCCCACTCCCGACTTTCCTCCCCCCTCCTAATGACCCACGCGAGACAACAACCCCAACCCAAACAGATACACCTACCGATAGAGGAGACACCTGAGCCCTGAACAAAAAACTCACATGGATCCATATATACCTCCCGACCTACAGGGGACACAACCCCCGTGGCACACATAACGAGCAGGCATGATAACCATCGGACAGCCCGAGGGCAACACCAAAATACACTAAAACGCCCTCCCGAAACTATGGAACACAAAACCCACAACACAGACGCACCCCTACCCACACGCACGACACTCAGGACATTAAGAGGACAGACACACGAATCCACTCAGGACACACTACACAACCCAAGATGTAGGGACCTGCATGTCGCCTAACAATAGAGGTTGGATAAGAGGCCTGCGAGCCTCAGCACATACTGAACACGAACCACAACTGGCATACACGAAACTAATAAACTATATGAACACGGCTTACTCAATAGGCCAATTTGCAGATGGAAACTGTAAACGAGGTTTATTCCCATTGAGACATAGACATGTATTAAATGAGATGCGTGAAACTTGATAGTAGGGACTTGCAAGTCCGTCAACATTGTGGGCCTGCGAGCCCAACCAGAAATCTGTGTTTTCTTATCTTATGATAACTCACCTTGGAGACCTGCGAGTCTCAAAGTCTTGAATAATCTATATAAATAAAAATTGTATTCACCAAAAAAGATTGCTGTTCACAAGCAAAAACCATCCAACTTGAAGGAGCTGGAGCAGTTTTGAAAGGAGGAAGGGCAAACATCCCAGTGGTAAGATGTGGCAAGCTCATAGAGACTTATCCAAAGCGACTTGGAGCTGTGATTGCCGCAAAAGGTGGCTCTACAAAGTATTGACTTTAGGGGGGTGAATAGTTATGCACATTGACTTTTTCTGTTAGTTTGTCCTATTTGTTGTTAGCTTCACAAATGTAATAAAAAAAAAATCTTCAAAGTTGTGGCATGTTCTCTAATTTAAATGATGCAAATCCTCAAACAAACTATGTTAATTCCAGGTTGTGGGCAACAAAAAACGTAAAATGCTAAGGGGGGTGAATATTTTTGCCAGGCACTGTACTTATTATGACCACGAGACACTCCTATATCAGAGTGAATGTATTGCTGAGGCTTTACTGAGTTTCTGTGTTTGGGGGCTTTGTACCTTTACCTGTCAGAAAAAGTTCATATTCTTCTCTGTTGTGATCCTTTTGACAAGCTTTTATTTTTATTATTATGTCTCATACCAAACCTTCTGTAGATCAGAAATTGCATCGACGTCTCTGTGACAATTTCTTTTATGCTACAGATAGATACAGTTTGAGAAATGTTCAGCTTTTTATTCTTGTGTGTTAAAAACAAATTAACCATTACTGTTAAAATATTGTGCATACAAAAGATCAGATTTTGCTCAATTTTATTGCAATTGAAGTTCATATTGAATCCATGCTCGGTTAATGCTGAAACGATAAGCAAATTGCTTGTGAGTTCAGGTAAGTAAATTACACTCTGCACTTTGTTGTTTAATGTCTCTGCTTTTGCACATTTAAACAAGAATCTGTCTCCTTATTTGTGTGCTGATAAGCCGATTTGTTTTCTCTGCTCTGTTTACTGACTCTTTAACACATACTATATTTTACACATAGATTCTGTCCAATTTCTAGTGCATTAATTTATGAATTGTAGCTTTCTTGAAGAGTTGATACAATAAGAATCCCTACAGCGCAAAACACAACTCTACATCCCCAAGATCAAGGACACGGCCCAACGGACACTCCACCTCCCAGACCATTCCTGACACATTCCTCCGCTACTATGGAGACCTTTACAACATACAACAAGGGACACGAGACGCTGAGACGAACAGCAGGACCGAAGCCATACACACGTACCTGGCTGCGTCCGGACTAACTCAAATAACAGAACCGGACCGCACAGAGCTGGACGCCCCCATAACACCGGATGAGCTGACACTGGCTATCCGAAGAGCAAAAACAGGTAGATTGCCAGGACCAGATGGCCTGCATCTGCTCTACTATAAGACATTTCTACCAGACCTTCTCCCGAAACTACACGCGGCCCTGAACTCCATCATGGACGGGGCTCTCCCCTCAGCTCAATTTACGGCCACAAACATTACGCTTCTCCCAAAGGAAGGCAAAGACCCGACAGCTTGCCAAAGCTACCGCCCGATCTCGGTCCTCAACGTGGGCGTCAAACTTTTAGCCAGCGTTCTGGCCAACCGCCCTGCTACATTACTCCCAGGACTGATCCACCCCGATCAGACAGGGTTCATCCCGGGTAGAGAGGTCCGGGACAACACCATCCGAGCACTGAACCTCATCACCGCAGCCACGCACTCCAACCGCCCAATGCTGCTCCTATCAACGGATGCTGAAAAGGCCTTCGACCGAGTGGACTGGGGCTTCATGTTCACAACACTCAGAAACCTGGGCATAGGCCCCAAATTCATCAAATGGGTAGAGGCACTGTACGCCTGCCCGACAGCAAGACTGAGGCTCAACCGAGCACTGACTGACCCGTTCCAATTCCACAACGGAACGCACCAGGGGTGCCCCTTATCACCCCTGTTATTTGCACTAACATTGGAACCCTTCCTCAACAACATCAGAAGAAACGAGGTGATAAATGGGCTAACACTCGGCCAGACACACCACGAAGTCCTGGCCTACGCGGACGATCTCCTCTTTGTGGTACAAGACCCGGCCACATCCTTACGGGAAATCATGGCAGAATTTGAGACATACGGCCTCTTGACAAACCTAAAGATCAACTACACAAAATCGTGAATCCTGGACCTAGCAATTGGAGGGACACAAAGACAGCCGCTCCGACTTAGCTTCCCGTTCCACTGGAACACGACCCGACTGCGCTACATGGGTGTCTGGCTCACGCTGAACCCGGCAGACCTATATGCGCACAACTTTGCCCCTCTTCTCAAGACCACACAGGAGGAACTACACATCTAGAGCTCACGCTACCTCTCCTGACTGGAGAGCATAAACGCGGTTAAAATGACCCTGCTCCCCAAAATTCTCTTCATCTTCCAAACCATCCCAATCCTGGTACCAAAGAGCTTCTTCACCACTATCCATGCGGCAGTCCGTGAGTTCGTGTGGAAGGGTAAATCCCCCCCGCATAGCCCACTCCCAACTAACACCCAAGGGGGCTTGACCCTCCCGGACTTTAGGAAGTACTACTTAGCAGCCCACCTCATGCGAATAATCAGCTGGTCGGTGACTGCACAAGACAAACCCTGGGTACAAACGGAAGCAGACAGCACCAACTGTAAACTTGCAGCCCTACCGTGGATCACGAGGGAGGCGAGAAAGTGCATACACCTCACCAAACCATTCGTGAAAGCCACCCTCCATCTCTGGCACCAGAGCGGCCCCAAATTGTACCTTAAAACAGACCCCAGCCCCCTGCTCCCCCTAAGGGGAAATCCAGACTTCCCGGCCAGAGAAATAAAACCCCTCTCAAGCAACACACTGCCCCAAATGGCGGATGTATTAACAACCCCATTCACCACCAGACCGACGACCGCCCTCTTCCCAGAACAACGCATCACATTCATGCACACCATGGCGAGGGAACAAATATCCCACTACGCACGCTCGATTCCCCAACGCCCCAGCCTACTTCACGACTGCACAGAATTCAAATCCATCTGCACACAGGACACTGCACCACCCAAGGAACTATCCTTGACATACGCCTCACTAACCACAGGATGCTACCTTCTAGCACCGCCATGCATCAGATGGTGGGAAGAGGATCTGGACGAAGCACTCTCAGACGCCGAATGGGATAAGATCATCATGCATGCCCCAAAAACTCCAGGGTCTGCAAGGCTTCAGGAAAATTCATACAAGGTCTTCACAAGATGGTACATTACTCCCGCCACACTACACACCAGAGACAACACAGTCCCAGACATGTGCTGGTGCTGCGGAGAGGAGAGGGGTACCTTTCTCCACCCTTATCCGAACGTTCTGGGCTAAGATCGCCCAGATGATCCGGGAAGTAACAGACGAAGAAATGTCACAGACACCAGCTCCCTACCTCCTTCACCACACAACAATGCCCACACCAGCGTACAAACGATCAGTGATTCCTAGACTCCTCAACGTGGCGAAAGCCATCATCCCCATCTACTGGAGACAACCATGCTCCCCGCCAATCAAGAGGTGGGTGGAGGAGGTGGAAGATACAAGGAGCTGAGACTCATCTCCTCTAACGACTTCGTGCAACGCCTATCCACTACCTGAACAACCAGAGGATAACCTAACAGAGACCGAGCAGATACCACCAGTCGACCCCTGGGGCGGGAGGAACCGGGGCGGCGAACGGGGACGCTGATCGCAACCTTGTTTATTTGGCCCGTGCTTGACTTTGAGTTTGACATGCTTAGCTTAGAGCGTCATCTGACCACTCTAGCCAATCAGTGGCACCCATACCTGGTGGCAGTCTTCACTTCCCGAAACTCAGTTTCAGAAGCTAGATGCTGCATTGGAAAACTGCAGATTCTGAGCAAGAGGCAGCCTTTGGGGTTAAACCGTTTGAGAACGGTTTAACCCTTTTAGGTAAGAAAGAGCCCGGGAGCCTCCTGGGACAATAACAACTTAATTTAGATAAAGTTGTTATGGTGATCTGAGTGTTCCTTTAACTCTGACATTGGATTTAGATGTTTCTCCAGCTTAATATTCTGCAGTTATCTTGATAAATAACATTTTATTTAGACTCTCACTTCCATACCATTAGTCTAAGCCTTTCTGTAACTCACTGGCTGTTTTTTTGTGGTGAAATCACAGTTACTCACATATGTGGAGACCTCAACTTTCATTTTCCTGTCCTTTTTTTCCACTGAATTCTTCTTGCATTAGCCACTGGTGAGGACACTTCCACTGGTGACATTCCTTCTCACAAACTCATTCTGCATTGCGAACTTCCATGCCAAGTAATCAGTAGATTTGAGAATAGGTACAGCGACTCCCATAACATTCACAGCCCCAGTGTATGTGCCATCCTTGCAGCTTCTACTCTGGGCCCATTCCCAATTGTTGACATTTAGCTTTAGAGTTGTACTAGCACAGCAGCAGCATGTAGAAGTCAGAGCAGGGCACACAAATGGAGCTAGGCCAATGGTTTTCTTAAACATTCTGACTGAATAAAACAAGAAAAATATTTGTTACGGGAAAATAACATACATCCAGCACCATAGAGATGTTAGAGGAAAGACAGTAACATGGCAGCAGTAAATTCCCCTGCATATTCAGATTAGGCACAAGTAATTACTAACAGGATATATTAATATTATGTATTATCATTTACCCATTCATACAGGGTTGTATTTGTGTGCAGTGCTTGTTTGTGCATGGAAGTTTGTGTGTAGTGTTGTTGTTTGAATGCAGGGATGTGTTTGTGTGTAATGTTGGTGTTTGTATGCATGTGCCTATTCATTTACATATATGTTGTCAGAGTCACTTTATCCCACACAAACACTGCCACACTGACACTGACACCCAGGCAGTGGCGGATCCAGGGGGGGGGCAACGGGGCAATTGCCCCCCCCGAGAAATCCGCCGGTCTCCCTCTCCCCTGCCAGCAGCACATGCAGGTGCTAGCCTTGCAATGTGCCTGCGGACCGGAGGGGAGATCACAGATCTCCCTCCCCGGTCCGCAGGCACTGTGCTGGCGGCCGGCGGGGAAGGAGGGAGAGGGAGGAGAGAGGACCCGGAGCTCAGGCTGCAGCTCCTCCGGGTCCTCCTCTCGTGAGATTTGGAGCGTTGCCGCGGTTACCACGGCAACGCTTCAAATCTCGCGAGAGTGAACTCTAGCCCGGGAGCGCGGGCTAGAGTTCACTCTCCCCACTAGGACCACCAATTAATCGCCCACCGGACCACCAGGGAAATGTCCCCCCTCCCCCCAGTAAAGGTAAGAAGGGAGGGGGGACATAATGATTATTTATATTAAACTAAATTTAAAAAAAGTATTTTTAAAAAAAAGCCCCCCACCCTTATCACACACACACACTCTACACACATACACTGATCCCCATACTGCCCCCCCATACACACATTGCCCCCCACACTGCCCCCCATACACACATACTGCCCCCCCATACACACATTGCCACCCATACTGCCCACCCATACTGCCCCCCCATACACACATTGCCCTCCATACTTCATACACACATTGCCCCCCATACACCCAGCCCCCCATACTGTCCCCATACACCCATACTGTCCCCCATACACCCTGCTACTGCCCCCCACACACACTGCCCCCATACACACACACACACACACACACTGCCCCCCATACACACACTCCTGCCCCCCCATACACTGATCCCCATACGCCCCATACACCCATACTGCCCCATGCACACACACATTGCCCCCATACTGTCCCCCATACACCCATACTGCCCCATACACACACATTAAGCCATACACCCATACACCCATATGCCCCATACACACACACACCCCCATACACCCATACTGCCCCCATACACACACATTGCCCCTATACTGTCCCCCCATACACCCACACTGCCCCCCATACACACACTCTACACACATACACTACCCGATACACACACTGTCCCCCATACACACACGCTGCCCTGCCCCCATACACACGCTGCCCTGCCCCCATACACACGCTGCCCTGCCCCGATACACACACACTGCCCCCATACACTGCCGCCCCATACACACACATACACTGCAATACTCACACACATACTGTCCCACACATACGCTGCCGCCCTCACACACACACTGCGCACACACTGTCCCCCTCACACACACACACACACTGCACCACTCACACACACCACTGCTCCTATGCCCTACTACTGCCCCATTTCCCAGCAGACCTCAGGTAAGTTGTCAAACTGTTCTTAAACGGTTTGACTACTTACTCTGGGAGGGGGTCCCGGCACTATTGACACCATAACCACTACACTGAGCTGTAGTAGTTATTGTGTCTGGATTATTTCTTTAAATAATCTACAAGTGCCCCTCCCGAGATCAGGCTCTGGATCCGCCACTGCACCCAGGGCTGCCATCAGAAATTTTGGGGCCCCTGACACAGCTCAAGGTCTGGGCCCCCCGGTGCCTGCACCTGAGTACGCCCAAAGTGCTGCCCCCCCCCTGAGTCCGCCCACAGGGATGCAGTGTCTGTACTGATTCTGGTGTGTGTGTATAGTGGATGTAGAATGTGTGTAGTGGATGCAGAGTTCATGTGTTAAGTGGATGCAGTGTTTGTTTAACGGATGCAGTGTGTATAGTTGATGCAGATTGTACATTTGTGTAATGTATGAGGTGTATATTAGATGCAGAGTGTGTTTGTGTAGTGGATGTAGTGTGTGTTTATAGTGAATGCAGAGTGTGTTTGTGTAGTGGATGTAGTGTTTGTGTGTATTAAATGCGATGTGTATAGTGAATGCAGAGTGTGTGTTTGTGTAGTGGATGTAGTGTGTGTGTAGTGAATGCAGAGTGTGTGTTTGTGTAGGTACTGCAGAGTGTGTGTTTGTGTTAGGAAGTAGTGTGTGTGTAGTGACTCCAGAGTGTTTGTGTAAGGATGTAGTGTGTATTAGTATTAGTGACTGCAGAGTGTGTGTGTGTGTGTTTGTGTAGTGACTCCAGAGTGTGTGTTTGTGTAAGGATGTAGTGTGTGTAAATTTTAGTGAATATTGTGTGTATATGTTAGTGTATAGTTTGTATACATGTTAGTAAATAGTGTGTGTAAATGTTAGTGTATAGTGTGTGTAAATATTAGTGTATAGTGTGTGTAAATGTATGGGGCTGCAAAAGGTGGGGGGAAAAGCCTACAGTTTTTTTTTCCATCCATTAATTGTATTGTTTTATTCCCCCTCCTGTGGCCATGGAGGGGGGAGATCACATTGGCTGGAGCCGGAGGTCCTGAGGAATGGTGCAGCCCCCGCTACCTGTATTCTGCATGGGGCCCAGCACACTTGAAATATACTGCTCTGCTCTGTCAAAGTCTTGCGAGCCGTGCGGAGCGTTGCCATGGCAACACTCTGACGATCGCGTCGCTCTGGAGACTTCGACAGAGCAGAGCATCTGGACAGTATATTTCAAGTGTGCTGGGTCCCCTGCAGAATACTGGTAGCGCGGGGCCCGCAGTGCACACATATGTAGCGTTAATCACTATATATGTGTGCACATAGCTAATGTGGGCAGTGGCGTACACACAACCCATGGGGCCCTGGTGCGAAAACTGATCCGTGCCCCCCCGCGCGCGCGCTTACTCTGCGCGGGCTGGGGCCGTAACACATGACGGCGGGGACCTGGTCGCACCCCTGCGACTGCGGTATGTACGCCAGTGCATGCAGATACACTTAAAGGACCACAACAGACACCCAGATCACATCAGCTCAATGAAGTGGTCTGGGTGCCATGTCCCTCTAGTTTTAACCCTGCAGCTCAAAACATAGCAGTTTCAGAGAAACTGCTATGTTTCACTGAGGATTAATCCAGCCTCTAGTGGCTGTCTCATTGACAGCCACTAGAGGAGCTTCTGCGATTCTCACTGTGAAAATCACAGTGAGAAGACGCTGAACGTCCATAGGAAAGCATTTCCTATGGGCGGTTTGAATGCGCGCGCGGCTCTTGCCACGCATGCGCATTCAGAGCTGAGAGGCGGATCAGGGCGGAGAGATCCCCAGCGCCAAGGGAGTCCAGCACTGGAGAAAGGCAAGTGCTTAAGACACACACACACTCTCACGAACAGACGCATACACACTAGCTAACAGACATACACATTTACTGACTGACACACACTCAGTGACAGACATACACACACTCACTAACACACGCACACAAACTAACACACTCAGTAACAGACACACAGTACCACACTCACTGACACACTCACTGACACACACTCTCTCACACACACTCTCTAACAAACACACACACTCTAACACACACACACACACTTTTTTTTTTAAATTTCATCCCCCCAGCCTCCCTACCTTTGGGAGTGCTGAGAGGATTCCCTGGGGTCCAGTGGTGTCACCTGGCGGCCGGTCCTCTTCAGCTCCTTCACGAGCCGCATACTGATGCCAGAGCCGGAAGATGACGTCATCTGAAGAGGAAGCACTCAGCCAGGGAGAGTGCTCCCTCGCGCGCCCGCCGGGTGACAACAGGGCCAGCCTCGGGGGGCCCTGAGGTGACCAGCTGCTGGGCCGCCCAGGAGAAAAGGCTGGCTACACTGGGTACATACCAGGTCGCAGGGCCCCCTGCAACCCCGGTATGTACGCCACTGAATGTGGGGCCCGGGACGACCTGAGCAGTCCGGGCCCTCCAGGACCACCGGGCCCATGACAACCGTTATGGTTGTCATGCCCTGATGGCGGCCCTGCTGACACCCACCCTCACTGCGAGTTCAATTTTCCTGAGGTGTGCACTGTAAATATCTTCCCGGGCCCTGTGAGCCTCCAATCCTGCCTCTTTCTTATTTATGGTGACAGCTACCAGCGTGGCCAGGAAGAGTCTCATGGAAAATGTAACAGGCATTGGTGTGGCCCTGGGGTGGTAACCCCTGATGCAGCACTGGAAATTTCACACTTGCTGCACTCATCTCTCAATTTTCCATTGAAAAGTTATAACATCATATTTATAAAAGCACAGTTGGCTAAGATGCAGCAGGGTCATCATCAACCTATTGTTTCTGCAACATTTTGGAATTGTTTCATTTATTGTTAAATTTCTCCCCTTTATGATATTGTAAAGTGCTGCGGAATAAGTTGGCGCAATAGCAATGCCAACAATAATAATTATATGCAATGTGGCAGAAACTGAATATAAGAGCACAATACTGTTTTGTAGGTTTTGTAGGTGGGAGGTGCTGTGTTGAAGATCGTAATGAGAAGAAGAGACAAGAGAGCTATAGTCACCCGCTCCCACCCTTACCTCCATGGAATTATTCTGAATATTTTTAGGTTTCATTTTTTAATAAAATAATATTTACACATTATATATTCATATTTATATGCATACCTACACACACACACACACACACACATGCATACATACCTGCATATAAAAAAAAGAAACTTTTGTTTTTTAAATGTTCATTTCATGAAGTATATTTTATTTGTGTTGTTTTTAAGAGGCAAAGTCATCCTTTTGTTTATGGTTTAGGGAGGTTAGATATGGTTATTGTTTAAGCTGAAAAGGCAAACATTCTGGCGAATGCATGACTAAATGGCTAATGAAAGCAGATGTATATTTTTCTATTGGTTTATTAATGTTTATTAATTTGTTTTAAGGTATGCACTGCACAAGAAAGGAGAAAACATGAGAATTGGAGAAAAGACAGGTAACCATGGGTGATGATGAATAGAATCTTTACTGTGTAGAATGTGAATCATATACCAGGAAGAGAACTGGAATGCTGTATTAAACAGAAATATGTTGGCAAGAGGTGAGGTATTAATAGAAGAGGGTATTGGCAACCAGTCTTCTATAAAACTGTCAGTCTCTGATTGCTATGAACATCCACTTATCCGTTTGTAATTGTTTTTTTCTTCTTTTAATTTATATTTTATTGAGTTAATTACATCGTTATCAAACTGTTTTATTAGTTATGATAAATGAACAGCGTATGGTAAGCAACGTATTAGGTGAGTATAACAACATAACTACTGGTGGTATGACAGGAATGGGCTGTCTCTTGGGATCAACAGGTATGGCAACCTTTGAAAACTTGGTATTTTGAACCCAGTGGTTAAGCTATCGGTGCTACATAAGTCCCAGCCTCTGAGCAGGAGGTGGTTAGGTCTCCAGACTACGGCACCCATGGAACCAACTCGCCTCAATTGAGGCATCTGATATGGTATGGACTGGTAAGTGTTCCCAAAGCACCTAGGCCAGCGTCCCGGCTTCTTAATGGTGGGTGCACTTTCTTGGGTACCATCTTTGGCGGTTGTGTAGTCGCGTTGTTGTTCCTGGTTTTAAGGTCCCGGACTTAGTTTTTTGCCTCTGGAGCAGTTCCTCGTTGGTTGTTGGACAATCCCAGTGCCTGCACGAGCGACTCTGGATCTTCCGCTGACGTCAACATAATGGTCTCTCCTCCATTCTCCACCAAGAGGGACCCCTCCATTCCCCAGCGGTATTTCATGGAGTGTTCTCTTAATCGACTAGCAATTGGAGCCAGCTTCCTCTTCTCTAGCAGGACTGAGAACGGGATGTCTGCATATATAGCGACAGCATGCTCCCAATATTGTATCGCCCCCATCTCCCGCGAGTGGGTCATAATCACCGATCTCGCTGCGATACCTCTCGTCACCGCAATTATATCTCTGGGTGTGCTGCTTGGCATCGCTGCTGATTTCCTCACAATGAACACAGATGTTATCATAGGCTATGCAGGGGTGTATTTAATTCCTATGTGTGTAAGCATGTCTTTGATAAAAATAGGTTGTGTCTCTGTGCTTACTTGCTCTGGGATGCCCATGAGTCGTATGTTTTTCTTTCTGTGGAGCATCTTTAGGGTGGTCACCACTCTGTTGAGGTGCTGAGCTTGGGCGGAAAGTCCTTCGAGTTTGTTATCTCTGTCTTGTATGTGTTTGGACCTGTCAGCCTCTATCCTCCCCAGCTCCCTCACCTTTTTGTAGACTGCACCGATCTCTGCCTGAGCCACGTAGAGGTCTTCTTTCCAGAGGTCAACCAGGAGCCTCCTGATGTCTCCTTTTGTGGAGGGTACTTCATCCTCACCCGAAGCAGAGATGGGGGTCGTAGCCCGAGAGCAGGGAGAGGTGAGAGGATCTTCCTCCCCCAATGAGGCCTCTGATGACTACAGGATGTCTACCGGCTCCGGTGTCATTGAAGACTGCTGCGCTTAAAGGAGAGCCGAATATCTGGCTGACAGGGAGCCTCTGACTGACGGTGTTTCTTGTTTTTTTACCCCATTGTCTCTGCTTGTGGGGGGTGCTTTTTTGGTGCAGAATTTTCTCTCTTTGTGGCTCTAAGTCTCGGGTTTCCCCTACGACCGGTTGGAGCCCAGGGAAAAGACGTTTGTGTTCTTGTAATTGTTTTTAGGGTGCCAGAGACAAGGGTTCTTTTTCATAGAGAATAGATGACAATTGAGACCCCCGCCGGGGGTCGTCCCGGCCCACACTGGCTCAACGCACATAACTCTGACGATTCCTAAAACAGCATGCAGACTGAGCCTGGCAAGTGGCGACAAGATGGCGGACAACACTCCCTCATTGGAGCGCACATCCACGCAGCCTCACGGAAATCAGCATGGCACGATGGAGCAAACACTCCAATAGCTCGACGTTATCTTCCATTAGTTCTGGGCAAAGTTTATGGCGCGACTGTACCAGCCACCGCAAAACACGATGAAGGAGGTGGGGAGTGGAGGGGACGATAGGTGGAAACGGCCTCTCTCGGGCAAAGCTCACATACCAGCATCGACTCTCCATACTCAAGGCCTACCCTGGTCCTGAGGAAAGTGCCACGGCGGCATAGACCACACCGCAGGAAGACCACCCACCGCTGGTGGTGGCAAAACACCTGGGTTTCCCGATGCGCCCATCAAGAGAAAGACTCTGACTCCTGGAGCCATCGAGTCTGTGGCCTACAGATGCCACCCTCCATACACGCCTGGGCTGGAGGAAGTCCTCAACCTGCCCGCTTAAAACTGTAGCACAATGCAGTCTTGCGGTCCCTGTGACTCCTCAGCCGAGAATGGGCATTGGTTGAAAACGGGACAGCTGGTGTGCGAACTCTCACTGCTGCCAACGAGCAGGTAACACGTGATTCTGCCATTGATAGCCCCTGGGGCCACCACGCCAGAGCCAATCTGTGTTTACACAAGCTTAGGGGATATGCTTGCGATAGGGTGCAGAGTCTCAATAGATTTCCACGTTCCAGTGATCTACTCAAGGATCTAGCATGTCCTGCAGAATAATGAATCACAACAATATTCATGCCTAACTAGTCCAGTTTCACTCATAGCTTCTGTTTTGTTGTCAGTTGCGACCTAGCCTTTAAAACTTGTATCTCTTTAAGCAATGGACGCTGATACCAGAGCATACCATGATTTCCACTACTTTGCATAGCAATTAATCTGTTTAGCAACATAACTATTAGAATTGTTTTAGCTTAATGTCCATAATGTTATCCATGTCTACTCAGTTCAGTTTTAGCTTGTTTATCTTTAAAAAAAAAAAAAAAAATGAAGCATTACTATCTAAGAGATGTTATACTATGCTGTGATATCCCTGTCTTGTATACAAATCGTGCATTTCCTTTTCTTCATTCTGTAACCCCAAATCATATGCCTTAATAAAAGAAAAACAATTAACAAAAAAATAAGAACTGTAAATTGGTGGTGTTAAGTGGCATTGTCTACCAGTACTAGGATGAATGAAGCAGACTGTCTCTACTGCTCAACATTTGAGTAACTAAGCAAAAAGTTTTTTTTTTATTTTCCTAACTGCATATTGATAACCTAGTTCTACCCCATGATCAATATTCTATATTCCACTCAAATTTCTTTTCACTGCCCCAGACAAAAAATGATTCTGTATTTTCAGGTTCCTCTTAATTTACAGTCAGCAGCACCACCCTCTGATCAGGAGCAAATTTCTATGGGAACCATTCTTTCTCAGATCCTGTGACAGCTTACATGTAGCTGTCTCTAGAGGTGACATTACCATGTATGCACTTTAAATAGATACCATGGTCACCCATTTGTGATGGAGAGGACAGATGAAAGATGGCAAAATGGTAGCTCCCAAGATGTGTTAGAACTACATATCCTGTAATGAGTTGCTAGTCAGAAGAGAGATGTAGTCCTACAACTGGGGAACTACCTTTTGGCCACCCCATGATAGGTGAATGAATCACGTGTACTTAAATTTGTCACATTAAATGAATGCTGTAGTGTAAATAAAATGAATGTTGTAGAGTATCTCAATGTTATGACATTTACCTACCTCAGTCTGTGTGTTACATACAGGGAGAAGACCCAGGTGTTGGATATGATTCATTCTTGGGAACAAAATCATCACTGCTTGCAGGCCTCCAGACAGTAAATGGAGCTACTCTACAAAGAAATCTAAAATTGGAACATACCGCACATACCAGAGAGGGTTCAATGTGTGATATTATGTAACCAGATCACATTATTCTCATAACTTGTTCCGGAATATCAACATGATTGCAGTATGTCACATGTTCACAGCTCCATTTAAAGGGAGAATTCTTACATAATTCAGTTTACTGCGTTTATTGAGGTCAAGGAAGATAGTATCAGCTTTTAGAAAAAAAAATAATAATCTTTCCATGTTATTATATTGAAATTTAAAGGACCACTACGTAACCACTGCAATTTGTTCTAGTGGTTATGTTGCCAAAAGTGCCTTGCTGCCCTTCCAGAGTAAGCAGTTAAGCCGTTGAGGGTTCCACCATTGAAAGCCGGCAACGTTCTGCTCAGAGCTAAGCAGTGCAGGGCTTAGCTCATTGGCTGAGAAAGATCAGTTGATGCTTTCTGCCAGTCAGCTAATGTGCAGGAGCTTCAGGCTCTCAATGTACCCAAGGTAAGTTATCAAACTGTTGACATATAGTTTAACTACTTACCCAATAAAGGCACCAAGCCACTTCTGGAGCCAAAGCCAATACAGCCCTGCAGTACCCAATAAACCCATTTACATACGTGTGTGCAAGGTCTGTGCTATGTGTACCCAGGCAAATTGATACAATGCCACATTTTCCTCTCTGTCTCTCATTTGGATCTGCATTTTACATTAGTTTTTATAAACCCGTTACCTGCTGTAGAAAAAGATCACAAAAATTGTTTATTAAAACTGAAACGATAATTGGCGATAATTTTTTTTTGTAAATTCTTTATTTTGGTGGTTTTCAGTGTTTTAAAGAGGTTGGGGTACAGAATAAAGATAAGGGGTGGAGTAGCAAACATTGTTGTTACACTTGAGTTTGGTAGCTTAATACATTGTAGGTCACATAACCTATTTACAGCAATAGTACTTTTGTTTACATCAGGACCAGAGTGGTCTACATCTTGTGTGGCCCTCTGTCTTTCTTGGTCATTGTCTGTGGGGTGTTGTGTATACGTGTTGTGGGTTAGGTGCTTTACGGTGTCTCCAGTTTTTGTCTTGTCGTCATGTTTGTCTTTGGGGGTGTAGGGGTTTGCTACTGGAGGTAAGTCTGAGTTGGGTTGGGGTTTTAGCGTAATATTTTATTTAGGTTAAGTACAATTAAGTTCACTATGTCTTTAATAGAAAAAATTAACAATAGATATTAATAAATAGTAAGTATAATATTTGCCACTTACAATAACAAGCAATAAAGAAAAAATACAATTATAAGGTGCACACCCTAAATAGATATATCCGATGACAAATTTTAGGCTAAAATAGCTGAACAGTAATCACAGCTGATTTCAAATTTGACTGTTTTGTCTTGAAATTTGAAATTTGATTTGAATGTCCAAGGATTATCACAGCCCTGTTTACAAATGTGAAGACACGTGAAGAGTTGTTGTGAACATCTGTTACTTCCTGGTTCACAGAGATAGGCAGGGAAGGGTCGGCCATAATTTTATGCCAATGGAATATTTAATCTCCCAATATATTTACTTGGCTTTTCTCCATAAGGTAATGCCTGATTATATACAGGATGTGAGTCACCATCAAGGACTTACTTTACCTGAAAGTCAGGGAGGGTCAGTTTTAAATGTAAATATTCATTTTAGCTTTGATGAAATCATCTATTGTCCTCTCTGAGAATCAGTCTCTTTGAGAAGGCTTGAAATGCGTATTGGAGTCTAAATTGTGAAAAAAACGACACATTTATCTTTTGGGCACCTGTGGCATTGGGGTATGAAGCAGAGGGATAATTTTCTCTGTGTCACTTACTACCTCTCAAGAGTCCCTATTTAGGAGTAACAGTCCCTATTTTGAGACAAAAACCCTGAGTCCTTCTTTCCTAACCTAATGTCCCTCTTTCCTAGGAGCTCCATATTGTTGTTGTGTCTGAGTGTAGAACAGAGCAATAATACTCATTGTACTGTGTCTTTAACCCCTTAATGACGAGTGACGGACAAGGTCTTAAAGGACCACTCTAGGCACCCAGACCACTTCAGCTTAATGAAGTGGTCTGGATGCCAGGTCCCTCTAGGATTAACCCTTTTTTTTATAAACATAGCAGTTTCAGAGAAACTGCTATGTTTATAATAGGGTTAATCCAGCCTCCAAATCCTCTAGTGGCTGTCTCATTGACAGCAGCTAGAGGCGCTTGCATGATTCTCACTGTGAAAATCAAAGTGAGAACACGCAAGCGTCCATAGGAAAGCATTGTAAATGCTTTCCTATGAGACCGGCTGAATGCGCACGCAGCTCTTGCCGCGCGTGCGCATTCAGCCGAAAGGGAGGATCGGAGGCGGAGAGGAGTGCTTCCCGCCCGGGACTGGAATAAAGGTAAGTTTTAACCCTTTACTCTCCCCAGAGCCGGACGGGAGGGGGTCCCTGAGGGTGGGGGCACCCTCAGGGCACTATGGTGCCAGGAAAACAAGTATGTTTTCCTGGCACTATAGTGGTCCTTTAACGACAAGGGGTTAATGGTGCTCCGGTTTGCCTCTGTATTAGAAGCAGACCGGGAGCACCCGATCAGGCTGCCCAGCACATGTGCTCGCTCTGACAGCATGTCAGAGCGAGCACATGTGCTTAGTATACTCGCCTTCCGCCTCCCTGCACTTCCTGGTTCTGTGCGAAGTGCAGGGAGACGGATCAGTGATGATCTTGCCCCCTGTTGGAAAAAAAATGGAATGGCTGTGTCCCAAATGTGCCTCTCCGATGTCCACATATACCTGGCAAAGGTACATACGGGGGTATTGCTGTACTCAGCCGACATAGCTTAGCAACATATGAAGTATTATTCAGTGGTAGCACACATAAAGTTTGCAAAATATACTGTGCAAACTGTGTGTCAAAAAGGCAGAAAAAACACTTATTACCACTACACTTGGTACAAGCTAGCGGAAAAATGATCCCACGCTAAGGTTCGAAACATACCTTTTGAAATACCCTGGGGTATCTACTTTAAGAAATGGTTGGCCTTTGTGGGGTAGTTTGAATTTAAACCCTGCTAAGATGCTTGGAAATTGCACATAGGCCCAGCGTCAAAATTCAAAAGTTCGGTAAAAACTGATATGGCTTGGTCTCCTATATGGCACTCTAGCTTCATGAAATAGTGCCAAAGACATTCATTGGGGGTGTCTTTTTACTCAGAAGACTTAGCCGAGCATAATGTGGGGGGGGGTTGAACTTAGTGCCACATGTGAAATATACAAAATGCCCAGCAAAAATGCAATCCATATGTAAAAAACGCACAAAATTATTTTTTATCACATACTTTAGCATATATTGGTGAAAAAATGGGGGCATGTTAAGGCACAATATGCACCTTATGAGATACTCTGGAGTGTCTACTTTTACAAATGGTAGGCCTTTGTGGGGGTTTTTTGAACAGTTAAACTGGTATAATACCCCAAATGGGAGCATAGGCTCATTAAATCCGTCTTTCAAAATTCTACTGTGAATACTGAAAACGACAGGTCTCCTATATGGCACTGTAGCTTCACGAAATAGTGCCAAAAACATACAATGGGGGTGTCATTTTACTCAGAAGACTTAGCTGAGCATAATTTGGGGGGTTTGAATTTAGTGGCACATGTGAAATATACAAAATGCCCAGCAAAAATGCAATCCATGTGTAAAAAACGCACAAAATTATTTTTTACCACATACTTTGGCATATATTGGTAAAAAAATGGGGGCATGTTAAGGCACAATATGCACCTTATGAGATACCATGGAGTGTCTACTTTTACAAATGGTAGGCCTTTGTGGGCTTTTTTGAACAGTCAAACTGTTATAATACCCCAAATGGAAGCATAGGCTCATCAAATCCGTCTGTAAATATTCTACTGTGAATACTGAAAAGAACAGGCCTCCTATATGGCACTGTAACTTCACGAAATAGTGCCAAAGACATACAATGGGGGTGTCATTTTACTCAGCAGATGTAACTAAACACAAAATAAAACTTTGTACAGGAATAGCACACACCAACTTTACAAAATACACATGATAATTTCTTTGTTATAAGTTTGTGTGCCAAAAACCAAAAAAAACACAATTGTACTCCAATATTTAGCAGAGGTTGGCGGTGAAATGGCTACGTAGAAAGTGTCAAAAAAACCCTAAGTAAATAGCCTGTGATGTCTACTTTATATAAATATATACTTTTGTGGGGCAATTTTGTTTTCTTTTATGGCTATTAAGCTTACAAGACAAACATACCAAATTCTAAAATCGCTCCACATTAAAAGTATATTTTACTCCTTGTGCTTTGTGACCTGTAACTACCAAAAAAGCTTAAAATCCCAGACACATTATATATTCTGTAAATCAGAACAACTAAATGAATTTATTTTTAATTACTTTCCTTAACCTGCACTAATTATGCAAACATTATTATTGCAAAAACTGTAAAAAAAAAACAAAAAAATTCATTTTTGTTGCATTTTTCTGTATTTTTTTTATAATAAATAAGCATTTATATATATGTGTGTTACATCAATTTAAAGCCCTTTCTGTCCTTTAAAAAATGGTATATAATATGTGTTGGTGCAATAAATTAGTAAAATGCAAATTGCAGTTGAACGCAAACAGCAAAAAATAAAAAAAATGCTGTTGTCATTAAGTGAAAGACAAGCTTCTGAAGCTGTCCTTAAGGGGTTAAAATGCAATCGAAGTGTTTAAAAATCAGTCTGTGTAAATAAGATACATTGCTCTTGTTCTAAATCACATTTAAGTTTTATAAATTGTTATTAGTAAGTCACATCAAAGTTGTTAGAAAAGCCTGCCCAGCCACACCCTCAATCACACCAATAAAATTAAAGTGTTCCACTTTCTCCATTTAAAATGTTGGGTGATATGCTATGGTCTTGCCAACCCAAACTACCAGTGACTAAGTGTATCACATTATGCTCTACCATCCTCCATCTGCAAAGGACAGTAGGTCAGAGGTACCCATAGGCAGGGCCGGACAGGGAAAAAAAATCGGCCCGGGAATTTTTTATCCACAGCAGCCCACTGAAAAGAAGGAGGGCCATATAGGGTGTGTTTTGTCATCCCCAATGAATAAGTCGCCTGGAGGGGCTATGGAGGAAGGAAAGAGTTGCATGGAGGGGCTGCGGGTGCAGGGATGAGACACATGTGGGTGCCCAGGGCACTTTTCCCACCGGGGCCCAGTGATTTCTAGCTACGTCTTTGCCCACAGCAGGGTAGGTTTGTAAAGGGTGAGGGAGAAACTTTAAGACGTGATTACACAAACTGATAATCCTCAGACGAACTCACATGAAGTTGCAACATTTGTAACAGAGTAAGTGGATACCTGTATATAAATGTATTTATTTTTCTTAAGAGGAGGGCTGGGCACACAGCCATTTTAATTTCTTAATCTATTTTGGCAGAGGGACAAGCTGGCATTAGAGTTGGAGTTCTGGGAGCGAGTACACTTGTCAAGACTCATCATTTAGGTGCCAGGGCTGTTATTGCGGATACAGAAAGCAGGTATAAGACATTATGTTAAATCCAACCTCTATCCCAAACCCCACACACAGCAGCCACTGCCATGTTTGCACCCAGGATTTCCAACCTTACTCCGCTACCAAAGACAAGGCAGGAAGAAAGGGGGGGATGGAGATATGAGAAGAAGGATAAAAGTGTCGGAAAGATATAGGCAGTGGGACACAAGTACGGGAAAGGGGATTTGGGCAGGGGAACTTAATGGAGGTACAGGGAGAGGACACATGTGAGGAAAAGGGAGATATACACAAATTATTAGTATTTGTCAGAGTCCCACTTTAATATTGCTCTGAGGGTTTTAGTTTATTTAACATTGTCACAACTAGGGGGAAATATCGTTAATAACGTTTTTCTTTCTTTCGTTTGCATCTAGATAATTGGACATCACAATGTAACATGGCAGATGTGATACTTGTTTGTATGTGTGCAATTACTTGCAGATTAGCAGGGACAGCTTGACAGCTCATCAGTCAGCAGCCAACATGCTCATTCAGCAGCAGTTTTGTCACTGTTTAATATTTCCATAAAGAACCTACTTGTGCAATTTTATATTACATATAAACTGTCCTCACTCACTGCAAACTACAATTATTTGTGGCTGCAGGCAGCCAAGGCAATGCCCCATTCAGGGTAACTCACCATGTAAATATATGCCATTTGCCCTGGCTTTGCCTTGTCTGCAGAGACGGCTCCGAGTTTTGCCTAAGGCCTCATAAAGTCTAGAGCCACTTCTGCTTGTCTGAGTTGGATTGTGATGTATTTAGCTAAATATTTACTATTAAAGGGACATCAAAATAACTTTATCTTAACCCCTTAAGGACACAGCTTCAGAAGCTGGACATACCCTTAACCCCTTAAGGACACATGACATGTGTGACATGTCATGATTCCTTTTTATTCCAGAAGTTTGGTCCTTAATGGGTTAAGGAAACAAGCAATTTTTGCATTTTTTGCTGTTTGTGTTCAACTGCAATTTGCATCTCTCTCATTTAGTGTGCCAACACATATTATATACCGTTTTTTTAGGCAACAAAAGGGGCTTTAATTTGATGTGACATATACATATATAAATTCTCATTTATTACAAAAAAAAAGGCAAAATAATGTAGAAGAAAACAAACAAAAAATGCTTTTCCCCCAAAGTTTTGGCAATAATAATGTGTGCATAATATGTCCAGCTTAGGAAAAGTAATTCAAAATCAATTCATTTATGTGTCTTGATTTATAAAGTACATAATATGTGTAGGATTTCAGTTTATTTTGAAAGTTACAGGTCACAAACTACAAGGTCTAAAATAAAATTTCAATGTGAAACAATTTTAGAAGTTGGTATGTTTGTCTTGGATGTTTAATACCCATTACAGGAAACAAAATTGCCACACAAAAGTATATATTTATATAAAGTAGATATCACAGGCTATTTACCTAAGGTTAGTTTGACACTTTTTGCGTAGCCATTTCACCGCCAATCTCTGCTAAATATTGGAGTAAAATTGTGTTTTTTCTCTATTTTGGCATATACACATATAACAAGGTTTTTGTAATGTGTATTTCGTAAACCTAGTGTGTGCTATCCCTGTACAGAATCCCATATTGTGTTCAGCTACATCTGCTGAGTACAGCGATACCCCCATTGCATACCTTTGCCCCTATTCTGTGAAGCTACAATGCCATATAGGAGACCATGCTATTTCAGTTTCTATAGTTGGAATTTTCATAGATGGTCATGTGTCTGATTTTGTGGCATTATAGCCATTTGACTGTTCAAATAACCCCACAAAGGCCTTCCATTTGAGAAAGCAGACACTCTACGGTATGTTATTAGGCATATATTATACCTTAACTTGCCACCATTTTTTCACCAATTTATTTCAAATTTTGTGGTGAGAAAAACAAATAATTTTTTTTTACATACATGTTGCATTTTCGCTGGGTATTTCTTACATTTGATAAGTGCAACTGTCATATATTCCTCCTAAGTATGCTCAGTTACCTCTTCTGAGTAAAACAATATGCCCAATGTATGACCCAGACACTATTTTGTGATGTTACAGTGCTGTAAAAGAGACGTGATAAGTTTTTTTAAGTGTGAATTTACATGGAGAGTTTTAATGGGTCCGTATTCTATTTTTAAATATGTTAGCAGGCTGCTTTTTCCAACTACCCCAAAAAGGCATACTATTTCTTAAAGAAGACGCCCAATGGTATTTCAAAAGGCAAATTTTGAACCTTAGCGTGGGATAATTTTTCCGTTAGCTTGTATCAAGTGTAGTGGTAATAAGCATTTTTTTCTGACTATTTGACACACAGTGAGTTTGTACTGTATATTTTGCAAACCTTATGTGTGCTACGGCTTTATAATACTTTATTTGTTGCTCAGCTATGTTGTCTGAGTACAGCAATACCCCCATATGTACCTTTTCCAGGTATATGTGGACATTGAAGGGGCACATTTGAGACACAGCCATTTAAGTTGTTTCAAACTTTTCATTTTTAAGCTGTGTCCATACCCCACTTTGGAGGTTTTTTTGTAGGTTAATTATTCCAGCTACCCCATAAAGGCATACCATTTCTTAAAGAAGACACCCTAGGGTATTTCAAAAGACGTATTTTGAACCTTAGCGTGAAATAATTTTTCCGCTAGATTATACCAAGTGTAGTGGTAATAAGCATTTTTTATGCATTTTTGACATACTCAATGAGTTTGTAATATATATTTTACAAACCTTATATTTGCTACAGCAGTATAATACATCATATGTTGCTCTGCTATGTCATCTGAGTACAGCAATACCCCCCCGTATGTACCTTTACCAGGTATATGACAACGTTGAAGGGGCACATTTGAGACACAGCCATTTAAGTTAGAATTTTTACGCTGGGTCCATACCCCACTTTGGAATTTTTTTAATAGGTTGTGTTTTCCAATTACTTCACAAAGGTATACCATTTCCTAAAGAAGACACCCCAAGGTGTTTCAAAAGGCATATTTGAAACCTTAGCGTGGTATCATTTTTTTCGCTAGCCTGTACCAAGTGTAGAGGTAATACGCATTTTTCTCCTTTTGTAAATATTTTTTTTAATTTTTAAAAGTTTTTTTAAACTTTTAAAATGTTTTATTTAGCTTTTAACAACTTATTTTACTATTTTAAAACTTTGTTTAAACTTTTCAAAAGTTTTTTAACTTTTTATTGTTTTTTTTACTTTTAACCCCTAAGTAGCCTAACTGTAAATCCCCAAATTTCCCCACTAACTTCTACCCACCCTAGCTAAATAAATAAATATTTTAAAATATTTAAATGAATTAATTAAATAAATTTAACCCCTGAGGATTAAAAAAAAAAAAGTTAACCCTCAGGGGTTAAAAGAAAAAAATCAGATCACAGTGAAATACTGTGATCTGTATTTTGATCACTGCAGGAAGGGGTTACATTTTTTTCTGTCCCTCTGCAGTTCACAGCTCACACAGAGCTGCAGGGAAACAGATCGGGTTTCACTGCAGCACTGTGATCGCTCTGACTCCCGGTCAGAGCGATCACATGGGCTGAATCAGTGAAACTGCACATGGTAGTGTGCCTCCAACACTGAGACACACTACAGGAACATTAACCCCACGATTGCCGCAATTGTGGCATTCAGGGGTTAATTTTCATTTTGGACGGACATTTTCCATCCAGCATCCTTAAGGGGAGTGCTGCAATGACGGAAAATTTCCGTCCGGCGTCCTTAAGGGGTTAATGAAGTATGGTTTGTGTATAGATCACACTTCTAAAGTTTCACTACTACGTTCTCTGACATTTAGGAGGTAAATCACTTTTGTTTCTGTTTATGCAGCCCCTAGCCACACCTCTCCTGGCTGTGACTGACACATCCTGCATTGAAAAAAAAGGTTTTACTTTCAATTAGATGTTCACTTGATTTAGAAGTGATACCGGAGAAACTGACGGAAGCAAAGCACAGAGAGATGGACACAGGTTTCTTCAGGAAGGAAGAGATTCTTTATTGGATCACCGATCGGGACTCAGAGGGACTAATGTCACCAAAAATACAGCAAGTTCTGAGCCCTGAACAATAGTGCAGGCTCCCTATATAGGCACATAACTCCTCCCATATTAAGCTCCACCCGCACATTCTCTTGACCAATCATTACAAATAAGAATTAACTTCCTGCTTGACCGCATGGCTTGTCCAGCACAATGGAGGAGGGGAATACTACATCCTGTATTCTTGCACATGCTCCGTACACTACTGATCGTATCTTGCCTCGTGCAACCAACTGATCGATACGTCAGCATATGCACGTACACATGCCACGTGGTAATCTCGGCCTACTAAATTTATTTTTACCGAGATTCCACCACATTCCCCCCTTTGATGCCTCTTGATATTTTACAATTACTTGAGGCATCACTTAACCTTGGTTTGCATACACCACAAGTTACCTTTGAACCAGACCAGACTTACCCTATGATGTGAATCTTCAACACTCGTCTTCCTGCATTGGTTCTCCCTGATCTAGAGCCTTATATTTATAAATTGCCATTATCTGTGCAGCAGCCTTCCTCTCTGCTATATTTTCTATCAGGCTTTGCACAGACCTAACTACTAAGGGTATAAGACACGGCAGGAGTAGACACAACATTAAAATCAGTAGGACTCCACCTACCACTGCCTTAAGCCCTCCAAACCACTCATACCAGCTACCAAACCAACTACTTGGATTGTACCCTTTCCATACCTGAGTAGGCACATGCGCTAGTTTAACCATATGGCTAGTAAGCTCAGCTATTGCTTGCCCTTCGTCATCTATTTGAAGACAGCAATTGCTCAGGTTAAACTTCCCACATACACCTCCCTCTACTGCCAAAAGATAATCCAAGGCTAATCTATTTTGGTAAACTGCTGTCCTCATCCTGGTATTATGCTTCGCTAGAAGATTGAGCGCTTGTGATGTCTCGTTAGTAATGATCTCAACCACCGCCTGTAACCTTATAATGCGGTTGAGCATATAAATAGGGGTTCTATAACCAAAGGTACCATCCTCTGCCCACGTGGCTGGCCCATAATAATCTATAATACGCTGGGGAGGCCATTCATTATCTTCCCAGGCACCTATCTCTATGGGTCCCCTTTTCTTCCTATGATTCACATCATACACTTTAACACCTAAAGTCTCACCTGTTTCAATAGGCAACAAGAAGAAGGATGGTTTCAACATACCCAACACACATGCCCCTTCCCAGTCCTGTGGTAACTCCGAATAGGCCTTCTTACCACAGATCCAGTACAAATTCGCTGGGGCTCTCCAGTTAGATGTGATGGATAGATCAAACCATACGTCCTTTAAATTGGCATATCTTGCAAACGGGTTAGATGGTTCTGAGACATTTGAAGCCGACCACCAAGTTGTATTCTTTGTATCATCATCATAAGCTTTTTGCCCTAGACAAGTTAATTCTCCTACAGAAGTATTATACATCATTCCTTTCCTCGCTATGCAAACATAACCTATGATGGAGGTCTTCAATCTCCACTCAGATTTACCTCTAACACTCATATGATAGTCGGCTTGTGTAGATATTAATTGGTCAACTGCCTCAGAACCGGACATTACCTCCTTTGCTTCCCAAGGCCATTGGTCTCCCATGTTAGTACCTCCACACACATAGCAGTTGGTAACATTAAGACTACTGGCAATACTTTCGGCTAAATCAATGAACAAGTTTTTAGCATTATGGGGGATCTTATTATCTATGCTCATCTCTTCATAAAAGGAATGGTATACTTGATGAGTTTGGGAGGTTACCGTATCAGTCTCTATCCCTATAAACAATATTGTCCCAGGGTCTAAACCCGTCCCATATATTTGAAACCCAAATAAATTACCATATTTATCTAAGAACTTGTCAGGGTTATTTATAAGTATATGGATTGGATTGCATTCCATAGACTTACAATATGGATCAGTAGGCAACTTAGTCACAATCATGTCCTTGTCTGCTGTCTGTCCCCAAGTCGCCCACCCCACACAAGACCAATATGGGCAGAAGTTATAATCTCTATTTGGGCATCTTGGACTTACATATTTATTTTTACTACTGGGACAAATATATTTATCGTTAGACCCATACGTCCTCTCCCATCTAAGATCCCCACATACATTCCACGGCTTTCTACCACTTGATATTGCTTTACACGCATCAAATAGCAGAGCACCTGAAGAATATACGGATTCTAATACCGTCTTATTAATTAGGGTCCCCTGAGGATCTCCATTTCTGAGAGTCAACCAAATTGTACGGGGTTGATACTCAGGACTGAAGCACTTAGGTTCTCCTACTCCTAAATGACACACACTATATTCTATATTTAAGTATCTACATCTTGATACATCTCCTTTACACTCATATTGCGAATGCCAAATTAGGGTCTGGGATATATGGTTACCTGTTCTTGTAGTCTTAATGCATACCTCACAGCTAGGAGTGTTGGTACCTCTACCTTCCTGAATATAAAAATACACATAAATAAACATTATTAAAAATACATCTTTCGTCGTCATCCTCAGTCTTCGTCCGTGCGAAGGCACCTCAGCTTCCAGGATGTAAGGGCTGCAGGGAATGGAGTTCTGCTCGTCTTCACAGGGGTCCCCTCAAGACTTTCCCTGACTTATACACTCGTTGGTGAGTGGACAGGCTTTATTATGGCCTTCTCACTCACTTACCAAGTCTCTGAAACAATAAAATTTGTAATCCCCAAGGTTCCTCGTCACTCCGACTGAGTCGTGCGTTTTAACCGGATCTTGCAGGGATTCTCTGGATTTGCTGTAACTTGCCAGGAATCGGCTGCTGCTGGTTTAACCCTGGAGTGATGTATCCATGGAGTCACTTCGGCTACTTTTATCGCTGTAGGGGTAGACAAAAGAACAACATAAGGACCTCTCCACTTGGGCCCTAACGGCACATTATTCCACTCTTTAATCCACACTTGGTCGCCTGGGTGGTAACTATGAATTGGGGGATAAATATTCACAGGTAATCTATCTTGTACCCATTTCTGTACCTCCTCCATAGTCTTACCCAACTCTACAACCTGCTGCCGGGTAATTCCTTCTCCCAACTGACTCAAATCCCCCCTTAAGTTACCAAGCACGGGAGGTGGTCGCCCGTACATGATTTCAAAAGGAGAGAGGCCCATCCTTCTGGTAGGTGTACTACGGATTCGCAATAGAGCTATGGGCAAGAGAACGTTCCACTTAAGTTGGGTTTCCTGACACATTTTAGCCAACTGATTCTTAATAGTTCTATTCATTCTCTCTACCTTACCAGAACTCTGGGGTCTATATGCCGTATGAAGCCTCCACTTTATACCAAGCATATGAGTCAATTGTTGTAGGCACTGATGAACAAAAGCTGGACCATTGTCCGATCCTATAGAGCAAGGTAGTCCATATCGGGGTATTATTTCTCGTAGCAGGAATCTCACGACTTCTCCTGCTTTCTCTGTACGAGTAGGACATGCTTCTACCCAGCCTGAATAGGTGCACACCACTACCAGCAGGTAGCGATGTCCACCCGATTTAGGCATCACTGTATAGTCAATTTGTAAATCGGACATGGGAAGTCCCCCCATAAACTGGACTCCTGGTGGCTTTACTGGTCCTTGTCTTGCATTATTTTTAGCACACGTTACACATCTACGTACAATGGCCTGAGTCAAGTTGGACAATCTTGGTATGTAGAAATGTTTTCTGAGAGATTCTTCTGTACTGTCTCTCCCAGAATGTGTCCCGTTATGATAGTTTTGGACAATTTCTACCGCTAGTGATGCTGGAATAACTATTCTTCCATCTTCTAATTGATACCATTTGTTCTCCAAATACTTTCCAGGTTCAGTCCTTAACCACTCCTCTTCTTGAGCTGTATAAATTGGAGTCCATTGAGACAGTGGAGTTGGTATAAGAGCAGCTATATGCCCCACATATTCCTGTCTTCCTGATTCAGCAGCACGCTTAGCTGCACTATCTGCCATCCGATTCCCTTTGGTTACATCACCATCTCCTCTCAGATGCGCCCGACAATGTATAATACCGACTTCTTTCGGCTCCCACACTGCTTCCAATAGTTGTAGGATCTCAGCTGCGTATTTGATTTCTTTGCCTTCTGAATTCAATAGTCCTCTTTCTTTATACAAAGCTCCGTGGGCATGAGTGGTTAAAAACGCATACTTGGAGTCCGTGTAGATGTTCACTCTTAAACCTTCAGCCAATTGTAACGCTCGTGTCAGTGCTATCAATTCTGCCTTTTGTGCTGATGTTCCTTTTGCCAGTGGCCGAGCTTCTATCACCTTGTCTATCGTTGTTACTGCATATCCTGCATAGCGGATCCCTTCTTTTACATAACTACTGCCGTCGGTGTAATATTGAACATCAGGGTTCTGGATGGGAAAATCACGAAGATCTGGTCTACTTGAAAATACTTCATCCATTACTTCCAAACAATCATGTTGACTTTCAGTAGGTTGTGGCAAAAGGGTAGCTGGATTTAAGGTATTTACAGTCTCTAAATGCACTCTTGGGTTTTCACACAACATTGCTTGATACTTGGTCATACGGCTGTTACTAAACCAATGATTTCCTTTGTAATCCAACAACGTCTGTACTGCATGTGGAACTCGTACATAAAGTTCTTGACCCAGAGTAAGTTTATCGGCTTCAGCTACTAGCAGGGCGGCTGCAGCTACGGCTCTTAGACAAGGTGGAAGTCCGCTGGCCACTGCATCCAGTTGCTTAGACATGTAGGCAACAGGTCTTTGCCATGATCCCAAGTACTGTGTCAATACTCCCACAGCCATTCTTCTTTGCTCATGTACATACAGGTAGAATGGCCGTGTGTGGTCAGGTAGACCTAATGCTGGGGCACTCATCAAAGCCCTCTTCACATCTTCGAATGCCGTTTGCTGTTCTTGAGTCCATAAGAAGGGGTCGTGCTCTGTACCTTTGATAGCTGCATACAGAGGTTTTGCCAGTATCGCGTAGCTGGGAATCCATATCCTACAGAAGCCTGCTGCCCCCAAGAATTCTCGCACTTGTCTTCTATTCCTGGGTATCGGTATTTGGCACACAGCTTCTTTTCTCTCCGGCCCCATAATTCTTTGACCTTCAGAGATATGGAATCCCAGATATTTGACAGTTGGCAAACACAACTGAGCCTTCCTTCTAGACACCTTGTATCCTGCCTTCCAGAGAATGTGTAGTAGATCGTGCGTTGCTTGCTGACATACTTCCTTTATAACTGCTGCTATCAACAAGTCATCTACATATTGTAATAATACACACTCTCCTGGGATAGACTCGAAATCTAGTAGATCTTGACTTAGAGCTGAACCAAATAGGGTAGGTGAATTTTTTAAACCCCTGGGGCAATCTTGTCCAGGTCATTTGGCGTTTCGAGCCCGTTACAGCATTTTCCCATTGGAAAGCGAAGATACATTGGCTTTCTGCGGCAGTTCGGAGGCAAAAGAAGGCATCTTTGAGATCTAAGACTGTAAAGTAAGTAGCCCCGCCCGGAATTAAAGCAAGCAGGTTATATGGATTGGGCACGACTGGATGTATACTAACAACCTCATCATTGACTGCTCTCAAGTCCTGCACAGGTCGATACTCATCTGTACCGGGCTTTTGAACAGGCAGCAATGGGGTGTTCCAGGGGGAAGTACAGAATTTTAGGATACCATGCCGTATGAACTTATCCAGATAAGATTGGATGTTCTTCTTAGCCTTCTGCGGAATATGATATTGTCTCAGGCTTACTGGATAAACCCCAAGTTTTAGTTCGATTTTAATAGGTGGAATATTGTGGGCCAGTCCTGGTGGGTTGTTCTCTGCCCAAACTCCTGGTATGTTAAATAAGGATTCATCACTCCTCGGGTTTTGGCTAGTCAACACTGTATAAAGTCGCCACTCTTCTTCCTTTGGTACGGACAATGTCATAATACCTGAAGGTCCATTAAACTTTAAGGATGTTGTTCCATTTGGTAGGAACGTAATCTGCGCTTGTAATTTGAATAGCATATCACGTCCCAGCAATTGGACTGGACACTCAGGCATATAAAGGAATTGATGTTTTACTACGTGGCCTCCCAATGTACAGAGTCGACTTTTAAGAACCGGTTTTTCAGCACTTCTTTCAGTTGCTCCTATTACAGTAATAGTTCTTCCAGATGGAGGAGCAACTAGATTAGTCACCACCGAATGTTCAGCACCAGTGTCGATCATGAACGCACTCCTTTTTCCACCTATTGATACATCGACCATAGGCTCCGCTCGACCAAGGGGGATGGAGCCCGGTCGGTATCAATAGTCCTCCATGACCGTGTCAGCCAATCCCACAAAGTCCCTACCTTCTCTATCGCGGGACCTTTGCGCTGCTGGATAATACCTATCTTCCCTTACACTTCCTCTGTTCCCATTACTCCCTCTATTACCATTACTCCCTCCGGGGCCTCCTCTACCTCTCGCTCTGCCTCTAAAGTTTCCGTAACCTGCCCTGGGTAAGTCTCTCATACTGCTCTCTTTGCGGACACTCGTTCCTCCAATGCCCTTCTTCCTTACAGTACGCGCACTGATTCCTACTCAAAGGCTCCCTATTCCATCTACCATCGCCTCTATCTGGGCCCCGTCTATCTAAGCCTGCGATCGCTACCGCTAGCATATCTGCCTTTCTACGCATCTTGCGCTCTTCCTCTTTCTTACTTTCTGTTTCCCTATTCATATATACTTTGTTCGCTACCTCCATTAGTTGGGTGATAGACATACCTGCAAACCCTTCTAATTTCTGTAGCTTGCGCTTAATATCTCCGTAAGCTTGGCTGACAAAGGCGGAGTTTACCATTCCGGAATTATCAGCGTCTTCCGGATTAAAGGGGGTATACAAGCGGTATGCCTCCAATAATCGGTCATAAAAGACACTGGGCGCTTCATCACTTTTCTGAATCACCTCAACTGTCTTCGACATGTTAATAGCTTTCTTCCCTCCGACTTTCATGCCAGCAATTATAGCGTCTCTATAGGCTTTAAGTTGAGCCATATCTGCGCCATTTACATTCCAGTCAGGATCGGTGTTAGGGTAATGTGTTGCGGCCCATGCTGCCGGATTGGCTTGATTTAAAGCACGGGCTCTCTCCTCTAACGCCTTAATGGCCGCTTGGTTAATCCTTGTCCTTTCCTCATTATTGAACAATGTCATTAATAACTGCTGGCAATCAGCCCATGTCGGGTTATGTGTCTGAACTATCGAGGTGAACAGATGGGTCATAGCTTGTGGTTTCTCAGTGTACGAGGAATTGTGGGTCTTCCAATTCAAGAGATCGGTAGTCGTGAACGGGACATATACGAAGACTGGGTCAGCATGTGCCATTTGACCTGCGGCATCGATATAGGCTGACCCAGGATTCAGGCGAAGAGGCATCTGATAATGTTTTAATTGTTGGGTACCGGTCAGTTGTCGGGTTAGTATGGGGCTACGTGGAGGGGCGTCAGTTAAAGGTTCCGGTCGAGAGGTAATAGGGCATGAGGATGTGGGAACTTGATTTTGTGAAAAGTTAGTGAATAGTATACTCCGAGCCGAGCTAGAAGAAGCTTGACCGGAAGTTTGAAGTGGCGCCAAATCAGGATATTCAGATCTAATGGGGGTTGGTCCTGGTTCCGGAAGGGGAGTTTTAATACGAGGGGGTGTGGATTCTGTACTGGAGGAGGAAGCGGAAGTGGATGGGGGCAATAGGGGAAGGGGTGCAGAGCTTCCTGCATTCGCGTCACTTCCTCTTAAAGGAAAGTAAGGAGGCGGCAAAGGGATCTCGGACTCAGGGGGCGTGTCCAAAATGGGCCTAACACCAGTCCTAGTGGACAAACAAGTCCTGGCCACCATGAGGCGACATTGCTCCTCGTGGCATATCCGGATCCATTTTGGCGAGTCGTTTACGGCCTGCCCCCAACAATCAATGTATGGAAACTGTCCGTAAAGTTCAGGCCTACCTGACACAGCCACGTGTACACGCTGTACCAGGGTTGGATCCAAACTGCCACGCGGCGGCCATGCCGCAACCAAAATAGGCCACTCCCTAGTGCACAAAGTGACCAAACGTACAGGAGACATTTTAACCCCAAAATCACATGTTTTGAATCCCTTTTTAAAATTCTTTACCATACAACCTAAGGGATCCGAAATCGTTGACTCTGACGCGCCCATACTTATCAATGGAACGTCGTTGACAACGAATACTATGCACGCGTTCTTATTCAACAGTCACACCCGTTTCCTCTGGCAACAGCACCACGTGGTACAGTTACCGAGTGAAACGTACACAATAACACAATAATCACTCAGGGAATTCCCGTACACACACAGCTGTTACACCAGTCACTAAATAATCAATATTATGCCCTTTGGCGAAACTATACAGTCACCCACGCTATAATTCTCTATATATGAATTACCCGTCTATAACACACCCCAGTAACATCGTCTTTTACTAGTATCGGTTACAGTACGGTTAGCATAGGTCAAAGCACAATTTAAGGTCACAATACAATTATTAGTGGTTACGGTGTTAAACATGCAATAGACGACAATGATTAGTACTTATATACAGTGTCAGTAAATATACAGGGTTATGGTACCGTGCACTATGATACAGCAACACACTATTAACTCTCTCGCTAGACGGCTGAGCTCGCGCTATCTAACAAGATATACACTTTACTAACAATCTTTAACACATTTACAATCCCAACTAAACTATTGGCCAGTACCTTGAATGGACTACCTAAAACTATATACACCCGTTTTGGTTAGCCACACTGCCCAAACACCACATATAGCGAACTAGAGGGCGAAATTTACAAAATTGCCTTCTAGTCTATTTACTCTATCAAAAGTCTAGTGGGTTCCAAATTTACACGCCTTCCCACTTAGCCAAGATAGGTTGAGAGCTAGCGAACCGAATTTACACAGGCGCCGCTTAGTCTCCCGGTCCCTCCGACCTAGCGAACGTAATATACACCCTAGAGCGCTAGTCTAGACAAGACACCGGTGTCCGGCTAGGGCTATTTACACAGGACCCCGCCTGACTAACCAGATCAAACGGTCTTACTAAAGAGCGTTCGATCGAGCGGTGCGCCTTAGCTCCTTCCCTCCGACAGAGGGGGCAGATTCCATACACAGATTTAAACCCCTTTTGGGCCTACCGCACAATCGGTATACCCCTAGTGGGTCTGCCGTCTAAAACAACAGTTGTCTTACCTCCTCGTTCCTGAACCTGAGTTCACACTCATCGACGGGGACACCCCAGCACTTCTTACGTAGAGGCCGATGATCTCCTGGACAACAGACCAGTGGCGCCGAGACGAAGGGAGGTCCACGCAGAAGTTCAGGGGTGCAGCCGTAGAGAACGTGGGCAAAGATAGACCGTCTCACGCCTCTGCCTCTCGGCTACCGTTGAACGATGAGCTTCCCGGCCAATGCACCAAATGATACCGGAGAAACTGACGGAAGCAAAGCACAGAGGGATGGACACAGGTTTCTTCAGGAAGGAAGAGATTCTTTATTGGATCACCGATCGGGACTCAGAGGGACTAATGTCACCAAAAATACAGCAAGTTCTGGGCCCTGAACAATAGTGCAGGCTCCCTATATAGGCACATAACTCCTCCCATATTAAGCTCCACCCGCACATTCTCTTGACCAATCATTACAAATAAGAATTAACTTCCTGCTTGACCGCATGGCTTGTCCAGCACAATGGAGGAGGGGAATACTACATCCTGTATTCTTGCACATGCTCCGTACACTATTGATCGTATCTTGCCTCGTGCAACCAACTGATCGATACGTCAGCATATGCACGTACACATGCCACGTGGTAATCTCGGCCTACTAAATTTATTTTTACCGAGATTCCACCACAAAAGCATTGGTGACTTAGAGAATTATTTCAAGTTGGCCTATTTTGACCTTAAATTTGAAATTCACACCATAGGTTGCTAGACAAAGACAGACCGGCCAAAAAAATCATACATGCTCAAAGGTGAAAGAGAGTTGAACTTCAAACTTGAGCATGGGAAGTGGATAGGGGCCATGACATTGGTTAAACGGGCGACAAAGTGCTTAGACCATGTAGAGGCAGCCTACAAGATGTGGATGCAGTGGTACTACACACCACACAGGCTGGCCCAAATATACCCAGGGGTGCAGGATAGATGCTGGCGCTGCAGCCAACAAGTGGGAAATACGAGCCACATATTCTGGTACTGCCCGGCACTCAGCGAATACTGGCAACAAATCCAAGACATAATTAAATCCAAACTAGGAAAACAATTACCACTCAAACCTGAACACTATCTGCTCCACATGCTGCCCCGAGACCTTACAGCCTATGAAGCAGCGCTGATTACCCACATCACTTTAGCAGCTAAAACGTGCATAGCTGCCCTGTGGAAAACTACGACAGTACCTGACATAAAAGCAGTACTCACCAAAGTAAGCCTCATCCAACAGTACGAGAAGATGGCACATACAATAGGTGGCACACTAGAACACTACAACAGAACATGGTCTAAGTGGTGATGCCTGGGTGGACACCAAGAAGTCAAACTACACCCCACCAAGCCTTAAAGCAAGAGAGCATCTCACCTCCCCCACGCCCCCGTATTACACCCCTATCCCAGTTAAAATAAGGGCTTACATTGCCTTACCGAGCCTTAAAATATGAGATGATGAGCAGGGAAATCAGTTTCCAGCCCACAAGACACAAAACCAAATAAATAAATAAAACGCAAAGGTAATACATACCCAACTGTTAACCATCTGGCCTACCCCAAAGGAGAGCGGAGGATATAGGTGGGGGGCTACCCCCCAGGTCCCCAGGTGATAACACACGCCAGAGAGCGTGCCCAGCCTACCGGCTACAGAAAACAGGGCATTACTCACCACTTATAACAAAAGCATGAATGTCGACTGAAACGAAACACTGTACCATTGCCACAAGGATGTATTGTAAAATGCCGTGGGAAATTTGTATCACTATACACTCTCTGAATATGCAATAAGTGTGAAACGTAAAATGTATGTTAAAGTGTCAATCCGAAACCTTTTCATCTCAATAAAAATGAAACATTTAAATTTGAAATTCACTTTGAAGTCACTGTGTATTATCACTTTAATGAATAACCCTGTTTGTCTTTGTCCCAATAACATGGGGTGCAGGGAATCTGCATGGGTGCATCATGCTTCACAGCTCTGTAGTGGGTCTGGTGGGGTGGACCTGATGAGGGACTGCAGTGTTTATGTTTATGTTTCCCAGGGGATGCACTATTGGGAATACCAGAGAAAAGTCTCTTAAGGGAACATGCTTACCCATGTACTGTGATGGGATTCCAGCATGGTCAAAATTTAGTAGGCCGAAATCTCCACATGGCATATGCTAATTAGTATCTGATTACAAACAGTTGGCTGAGTCATCAGTATACTGAGCATGTGCGGAAGTGGATAGTACATTCCTTTGTCTGTAAATGCCATGTGGTCTGCCCATATAAGGTGATCCTGAATATCCTGTGTGCTGATTGGTCTAAGGAATATAGGAGGGGTTATACTGTATGGGAGGGGATATGCTGTTAACAAAAGGCCTCTGCACCATGCTTTCTGCCTCTCAGATATTTTTGGAACAGGGGTTCATCTGAGACCCGATCAGTGTGTAAATAAAAGACCTCTTACTTCCTGAAGACTTGTGTCCATATCTCTATATGTGGTTTCTGCGGTTTGTTCCTGTTATTCCTCGGGTAACATTTTTGGTGCATTGGGTCCGGTAACCTCATCGCACGGAAGCTGGTGCAGATATTTGAGACGGTAAACTTTTTATCAACGTTCTCTAGGACAGCACCCCTGGACTTCTGCATGGACCTCCTTTCGTCTCGGCGCCACTGGCCTGTTGTCCAGGAGATCATCGGCTTCTGCGCAGTGAGTACCGGGTTGCCCTGTCGATGAGTGTGAACCCAGGTCCAGGAACTAAAAGGTAAGACTATACCGTTAGAGCGGTAGGCCCACAAGGGGGTTTTATGTTTGGAACCGGTAATTGGATTGTCCCCTCCCTCTGGAGGGAAGAAGCGAAGGCGCACCGCTTATCTGGAAATTAGACGCTCTGTAGTCAGCCCGTCTAATATAGGTGGTTTGGGTCAGGCTAAATCTTGGTGCAAATAGTTTATGCCGGACACCGGTGTCCTGTCTTGACTAGCGTGTCTAGGTGTAAATTTAGGTCGCTAGGTCGGGGAGGCCGGCGAGACTAAGCAGATTCTGGTGTACATTCCGTCTGCTAGCTCTCAACCTATCTTGGCTAAGTGTGCTCTGTTGTAAATTCAGCCACTAGACTATTGATAGAGTAGACTAAATGGGTACTGTTGTAAATTCCACCCACTAGTTCGCTATATGTGGTGCTTGGGCAATGTAGACTAACCAAATCCTGGTGTAAATAGTTTGATAGTTCTCGAGGTGCTGGCCAATTAGAGTAGTTGGGTTTGCTGTAAATGTTGTAAAATACGCTGTAATTGGTGAAATGTATATCCTGCTAGAAAGCTTGAGCTCTGCCGTTTAGCGGACGTGTAAATTGTGTGTATAGTGTAAAATAGCGCACGGTACCATAACCACTGACATGCAATAACCACTAACTTGTACCATAACTACTGATATTACGTGAAAAATACTAATATTACTGTTTAACCTTGCATGTGTACTAACTGATATTGTAACTTTAAAGTCATAATTGTCTAAATTATGTGGACAATTGTATGACTTGCTTAATAGTTGCATTGATTAGTACATAGTGTTTGGTGCAGGGCCGGACTGGCCCACCGGGATACCGGGAAATTTCCCTGTGGGCCGCGGCACCTGGGGCCGGTCTGACAGCTCCTGTGATCCCGGCGGGCCATGTGTGCGGCCGCAGAGAGCCCCATGGGAGCAGGGGGAGCAGGGGGAGCCAGGCAGCCGGCACAGCTCACACATGGACGGCGGGATCATAAAAAAATAAATAAAATTGTGACGGGGCGGAGCTTACGTGCGACTGGGCGGAGCTTAGCGTGCGGCAGGGGCGGGGCTTACTGTGCGGCGGGGGCCTGGCTGACTGCAGCATGGGAAGCAGGAAGGAGTCCCTGCTTCCCCAACAACCAGCCTCCAGGAGCTCCAAGCAGGAGGTAAGAAGCAGGTCAGTGTGTCTGTGTGACTGTCTG
>OW240919.1:105325486-105485642 GCA_933207985.1 Pelobates cultripes
ACTGTCTGCCTGTGGGTGTGTGTGACTGTGTGTGTGTGTCTGCCTGTGTGTGTGTTTGTGACGGTCTGCCTGTGAGTGTGTGACTGTCTGCCTGTGTGTGTGAGACTGCCTGCCTGTGTGTGTGTGACTGTCTGCCTGTGAGTGTGTGGCTGTCTGCCTGTGTGTGTGTGTGACTGTCTCTGTGTGTGTGGCTGTCTTCTTGTCTCTGTGTGTGTGTGTGTCTGTCTGCCTGCCTCTGTGTGTGTGTGGCTGTCTGCCTCTGTGTGTGTGAATGCCTTCCTCTGTGTTTGTGACTGTCTGCCTCTGTGTGTGTGGATGTCTTTGTGTGTGTGCATCTGCTAGTGAGTGAGCTTCTGTGTGTGTGCGCCTGCTAGTGAGTTTGTGTTTATGTGTGTGCCTGCTAGTGAGTGAGCTTGTATGTGTGTTAGTGAGCTTGTCTGTAGGGAGCATGGGTGTGTCTGAGCCTGTCTGTGGTGAGCATGTGTGTGCAGTGAGCTTGTCTGTAGTAAGCATGTGTGTGCAGTGAGCTTGTCTGTAGTGACCATATGTGTGTCAGTGAGCTTGTCTGTAGTGAGCATGTGTGTGTCAGTGAGCTTGTCTGTAGTGAATCTGTGTGTTAGTGAGCTCTTCTGTAGGGAGCATGTGTGTGTCAATGGGCTTGTCTGTAGGGAGAGTGTGTGCGCATCAGTGAGCTTGTCTGTAGTGATCCTGTGTGTGTGTATCAGAGTTTGTCTGTACTAAATTTGTGTGTGTACCAGTAACCTTGTCTGTGTGTGTCATTGAGATTGTCTGTCAATGAGCCTATTTGTGTGCATCAGTAAGATTGTCTGTGTCTGCATGTGAGTATGCTTTACTGTATAATTTAATTACCCTGAAATATACCAATAATATATATAATATATATAGAGAGAGATATGTGTGTGTGTGTGTGTGTATATATATATATATATAGATAGATAGATAGATATATAGATATATATATATATATCTATATATATATATATATAACACACACTACATAGCACAATGACTTATGGGGTTGGCATAGATTTTTTCCAGGGCTGCTTCGTATCCCCAGTCCGGCCCTGACCCCAGGAAGGGGGAGGATCTTGGGATGTGACCCTGTATGATTGTGTGGTAGACCCCTTGCATGGGGTTATGCATAAAAGCCGTGTGTGGTCACTAAAATTGTGTTGTACCTCCAGGACTGTGTGTCGTCCAGTTACTGGGGGAAAATTGGTCTCTTTGTACTTTAAATGGTTCCTAACTGGCTGAAAGAAGGGAATTAGCGGAGGGAAGCGGTCGGGTTATCCGTGGTCCACTACAACTTACTACTAACAATTTATGCAACTAAAATGTAATTTCAAACAAGAAGAATATATTTTATTTACACAGACAGTTTCGTAAACATTTACTGCAGGTTAGAGATACATTACTGTGCGTATTATTGCTGTGGAGCTCTGGAATATATTCAGACACAGCAACAATAAAGAGCTCCTATACAAGAGGGACATCAGTATAGAAAAGAGGAGGAACAGGAGATAAAACCTGTAAAAATAAACACACTGTGCTGATTAATAATTAAACTTAAATTGTATTTTTTTTCATGCAGGATCTGTCAGTCACATCCAGGGGAGGTGTGGCTAGGGCTGTATAAACAGAAGCAAAATTGAGTATTGAGCAGTGAAATTGCAGTGGCTTGATCTATACACCAAAACTGCTTCATTGAGCTAAAGTTGTTTTGGTGCTATCCCTTTAACAAAAGTTGTAAGTGGTCATCAATGCTTTAGCTCCTTAAACACACCTTCTCTACAAATCCTTCTGTAGTTCTCCTTTTACTCCCAAAATACCGCTGTAGATGGATATCATGGTTTAGGTTTCAAGGAATTGTAGTTCAGCTGTTGGTATTCTACAGTTGAACACTGTCAGTTGAACTCCTAGTGTCAGCCTGGTGCACGAGCCTCTCTGGCTGACCCTACTTAGGACAGACCATGCAGAGAGCACTTCTGAAGAGCTTTCTGGGGACATTTCCCATGTGCAGGATATCACGCAACAAATCCGGGACAGTGTGATAGGCAGGGTCGTCTTAAAAGCGGGGCAAACGTGTTAGCTGCCCCAGGCCCCCCTCCATGAGCCCCCTGTGCATCATGGGGCCCACACACTAAGGAGGACCACCAGGTGGCCCATGCACTAAGGACCACCCGGTGGGCATTTGTAAGCAGGGGCCCAGTCACTAGCTGTGGCCCTTTAACAGCACGACCGGGCCCCTTGCTTTTTGGCAGCATGGGAGGAAGTGACTGCCATGATTCACTTCCTCCCAGAAAGAGCCATGTGGGAGAGACCAAGGAGGCAGAGAGGAGGGGGGCTGGGCTGGGATTGCCTGTTGGCAACCCCCAATAGCCTCATCTACCACTCTGGACACCAAGGAAGCCACCATTCAAGGTAGGAAACGGGATGTGCATTTAAAAGTGTAAATTTTGCGTCTGTGTGAATGTGTCAGTATGTCTGTGTGTGTGTGTATGTCAGTATGTCTGTGTGTGTGTCAGTATGTCTGTCAGTGCACGTGTGTGGATCAATATGTATGTGTGTGTGTCAGTAGGTTGTCTGTCAGTGTATGTCTGTGTGTATGTCCGTAAGTCTGTCAGTGTGTGTGTGTGTCAGTATGTTTGTCAGTGTATGTATCTGTGTGCGTGTCAGTATGTCTCTCAGTGTGTGTGTGTGTGTGTGTGTGTCAGTATGTCTGTCAATGTGCCTGTCAGTGTGTATGTCAGTATGTTTGTGTGTGTCAGTATGTCTGTCAGTATATGTATGTGTGTCTGTCAGTATGTCTGTCAGTGTATGTGTGTGTCAGTATATCTATCAATTTTGTGTCAGTATGTCTGTCAGTGTATGTGTGTGTCGATATGTCTGTCTGTGTATGTGTCTGTGTGTGTGTCAGTATGTCTGTCAGTGTGCCTGTGTGTGTGTCAGTATGTCTGGCAGTTTATGGCTGTGTGTGTGTCAGTATGTCTGTCAGTATATGTGTGTCTGTATGTCTGTCAATGTGTGTGTCAGTATGTCTGTATGTGCATGTGTCTGTGTGTCAGTATGCCTGTCAGGGTATGTGTCTGTGTGTGTCAGTATGCCTGTCAGTGTGTTTGTGTATGTGTGTGTCAGTATGTCTGTCAGTGTATGTCTGTTTCAGCATGTCTGTCAGTGTGTGTATGTGTGTCTGTCTGAATGTGTGTTAATATGTCAGTATATATGTGTGTGTGTGTGTGTAAGTGTGGGTGTCATTATGTCTGTCAGTGTGTCTATGTATCAGTATGTCTGTCTGTGTATATGTATGTGTAAGTATGTATGTAAAAGGTGTGATTGCATGCCTGGGAGTGGGGGTGAGGGTGAGAGTCCAGGGGGCCCAAGAAAATGCTTTGCCCGGGGTCCTATTAATATTAATAGATGGCCCTGGTGATAGGACACCACAATCTGGGGCTGAGGGCAGCATTTTTTTGTATTGATTCTTTTTAATGCATTTTCTATAGTATGCATTAAATTAGGTCAGCTCCAGCCTAGGATGTCACAAAACGTAATACTATTAGACTTATCTGGAAATGGGATATGCCTTGCAGACACTATCAGAGTTATCCACTAAAGTGGTAATTGTCAGGAATTCAAAAGTGAATTTAAAATTTTAGGCCATAATAGCTGAATTGGAAATATGCTTCAGCTATTTGATTGTCTTTTAATTTGCAACACTTCACTAATTAGGCCTTTGGCCAGAGTATATAGGTACGATGTCATGTACATCATACAGGACTTTAATGTGCCAGTTCTGTATTTGGATTTACATGTATCTAAAGGAAAAAGTAGAAACTCCCCAGACATCTCCTTACCCCCTCCTAAAATATTTTCTTCTTTTTGTCTTTTACTCTTACCATCCTATTCCTCTGAACTGCCTGAACACACGGTGTTGTTAAATCGCATATTGCATCACACTGCTGTACTCATTATATCCCTTTTGATCACGCAATCTTCTTACACATCTGTGGCAGTTGGTATTGCACAGTTCTGGAGATTTGGAAATTTGTATCAACCGTGACTGACTTCCAAAGAAAAATCAGATTAGCAAAATACAAAACAAATAGTGTTTATCTTCCTTTCAACATAACAAAATGGAAATCACACAAGAACCAGGATAGAATGTAGAATATATTCAAGGACAGATTTCCTCCATATCTTCCCTATTTGGCACAAGTAGAGAACAAACATGAGATGCTGAGGTTATTAAAAAAAGTAATAACATAGTGTGAGGTGTATAAACTCCATCTCCTCAGAACTGCATGTCTCCATAAAGTTTGTACAAATTGAAGACAATTTGTTACATAACTTCAATAATGTCAATAATATTTCGTTAGACTGGGTGAGCCGTGAAAGATGTGCGGAGTATTTTAAAGAAAAACTGCAGTCACCATAATCATACAGTCAGTTGTGTATTTTGTATCTGTGCTGCCCTACCAATGACGGAAGTCGGGCACCCCCTAATTTACATTTGCCCCACCCCTTCCTGTCAAGGCCACACCTCTTCCTGTTAAAGTCTAACACACAGTTTGACTGACAGACACACGCTCTCAGATACAATGACATACACACACACTCATTGATTTGACACAATCTGACAGACACACACAATCACTGACTCACTCAAAGACACACACTGACAGACATGCACACACTCACTGACATACACACAATGACGCAGACACACACTCACTAACTCACAGACACACACACACACTGACAGACACACACAATCACTCAGACACATACATTTACTGACAGACACACACACACTCACTCACTCACTCACAGACACACAATCACTCAGACATGCAGGCTCTCTCACAGACACACACTGACAGACATACACACACACACTCACTCCCAGACACACACTGAGACACACACAATCACTCAGACATGCAGGCTCCCTCACAGACAAACACTGACAGATATACACACACAATCACTCACAGACACACACAACCACTCCGACACGCAGGCTCCCTCACAGACACACATTGACAGACACACCCACTCACTGACGGATACACACTGACAGACATACACACACTCACTGACACACACTGACAGATATTTACTGACAGACACACACTGACACACACACAATCACTCAGACACACAGGCTCCCTCAAAGACACACATTGACAGACACACCCACTCACTGACGGATACACACTGACAGACATACACACACTCACTGACACACACTGACAGATATACACACACAGACTCACAGACCGACATACACACACATTTCCCCCAACTCTCACAGATTTTTATTTCTTTAATTTTAATTTAAATCAACCCAGCCTCCCTACCTTTGGGAAAGCTGGGTGGATGTTTTACCTGGGGTCCAGTCCAGTCCAGGCTGGCCGGGCTGTTTGGGCAGGAAGGCAGGAGTGCAGGCAGGCATGCAGGCAAATAGTTGAGCACCAGGGGGGTGGCGAGGGAGCACTGTGATGCCAGGAGCCAGAGTGAAGTCATATTCCGTCTCCCAGCATCATTGTGGAGCGCACGAGGGAGCTGAGCATGGGGGGAGCTCACAAATCAGAGCTCCCTCGCTGCCCACCTAGAGCTCAACTAGCTGCCTGCCCAATAGCCAGCCGGCCAGCTCTTGGGCCCCCTTAAAACGATGTTAACAAGGCATTAGCCTGGGCATTTGGAAGCGGACATTTTTGCCGCCCCAGGCTAATGCTTTGTTAGCCTCGCTGAACATACCTTGCTGCATACAGTCCCAGGAGTGACCTTCAATATGAAATAAGATGATGAGGAGGTGAGAAGAAAATGCAGGGTAAAAAGTAGATTTTTATTTGAAAGATTTTACATGTGCATTAAAAAAATAAAACATAGTGTGCTCACAGAATTTCATGCATATGGCTGTTTGGCGTGACAGAATTTTGTGCACCGAAAAAGATTCAGGAAAACTAATCAACCAAAAAGGTGCAAAAATGGACCAATCTGTACTGCATGGTATATACTTATCATAAATATTGTGTGTATACTTAGCAGTACATTTGGTACACAGATCAAGTGAGAATCAGTAACTAATAGAGGCTAGTAAAGAACCAACTGGATTTCTGCATTATTGTTCTATTTGTCCTTGCTCGATTGGCTATCCCTCTCTCCAATCCATCATTAACATTTCTGCTAAGATTCACTCATCCCATGTGATGTTAATCATTAGTTTACCTGTTCTACCAGTTCCAATACTTGCACAGGAAAATTCAGAGATTTAAAAAGTGTCTAGAATAAGTATATAAAAAAAAAAAAAAAGAAACGTACCTTTTCCGAGCCAGTTTAGTGAATGGAAAGTCACTGATTGGCTGAGAGAGTCAGCTGACCGCTCTCAGCCAATCAACGGCACCCCTGCTCAGCAGCACTTTGAGCTTCCTAAAAATTCAAGAGCCGGAACCTGGGGTGGAGAGTGGACATCGCCGCTGGAGGCAACTTTGGAGTAAAAATGTTTGGAGTTAAACTGTTCGAGATTAAGTTGTTTTGGTGCCTGGCATGTCCCTTTAAGTTCAATGGTTAATTGTTATACCCCTTCTTCTTGTATTTCCATTTGTTAGTGATATTTACACAACATGTAGTGGTAGATCTGTTATTATTGCTTAAAAAGTGATTTCAACCAGTTTGCTGATTTTTCCAGTTCAATATTTAGACAATATACCCCTTTTTATCTCCATTGCCATCAGCCAGTGGGATTTACCAATTTAGGTGTATACAATCAGATACATGGTTTCATGTTCAGTATGCTGGAAGTTCCAAAGTATCTGATTCTTCCAATGTGACTAATACCTGCCAAATAGTCCTATTAATTCATTTTAATTTTTTTTATGGAGACAGTTATATGATTACCTTGGGACTTTCATTATAGTCACATTGATATTAATAGGACAGAGTTATATGTTACTAATTAGCTATCTAACCCAAGGTGAGGTTTGGAATAAGTATTCAACGTACTGCTGATCTTTATTATATTATATCCGAAATCCGAATAATGTGTTTTTAAATCAGTTTTCTTCATAAAAATTAAGTTTAACAAAGATTGGGTTGTTTGTGTATAAAGGTTTTTCTTTTCACTTCCTTCTCCTTTTTTGGAAGTTTATAACTCATGCAAGACTGTATATCTTCACATTAATGCAGTGTGAGTGCATGTTCGTTTCACTTTCATTCATCACAACTCTAAGATAATTTGTCTCTCACTCTCATCCAAACTACATAGTTATAAAATTAATAGTATTAATATAATTACTGCATAATCTTTAAAAAGGATTGGGACACCTGCAATGCGGAACACTTTATTTCCCGAGTAAAAAAAAATCAATATTTAATATTAATTTCGATATTGACCTTCAATTCCTACAAGTGATCATTCTTTATTATAAATTACTTTGATTATTTCATTGTATACAGATTTTAAGTCCTATAAGACATGCAGTCGCAACGTCCCCTACCTCCTATTATATGGTCCATAGAACTTAATATACCTTCCCTTTAATGTAAATTGTAAAAGTTCTAGTTACTGCCACTAGAGGGAGGCAGTCCTCTCTTCTTGGTGGCAGTTCCTATCTTACTTAGACCAGAAAATGCTAGGATCCAGTTGTTGCCTGGAGTAGTCTGTGCAGTGGCAAGCCTCACAAACGTACTGATTTTGGCAGGACAGTCCCGATTTTCAGGTCCTGACCCGTCATTCTGACTTAGTTTATTGGTGTCTCTAAAAGCCGGACACCAGGGGACTAAGGCAGGACAGGACCATAAAACTGTGATTGCTCCCTGCAGGGTATGTCCTCAGTGGGCTGGCCTTACCTGATTTGCAGTCAGCATAGCATGCATTCGCACCAAGCTGGCCTTCCAGTAATTTGGGCAGACCAGCATCCTTCCCGGTCAGACTCGGTGGTGGAGTTCATAGTCTGCACATTATTTGGTCCTTCCAGTCAGATGTTCAGTAAGGAAGTCACAGCACAGGAATCTGAACTGAGAAGGAGCCATAAAAATGGTCTGCACCAACCTACTACCAGGGAATCATTTTTATTTAAAGAATTTCTCCATCTAGCAAGAAACAAAAACAAAACAGTGTGTTGGCCTCCCTCCGCCAGTCAAAGTTCATTTAAACGAAATAAAGCATAAACGTAATCTCTATATCAGTGCCAAGGCCAAATTCTCCTCTCAGCCGGATCCTCCTCTGCTGATGTCATTCCCCCTAGCTGCTGGGGAAGGGATGTAGAGGGAGGATGGACTGCCTCTGGCTGTCTGTCTCCAGCAGGCTGTATGTGCTGACGGCAAGAGCCAAATTTGCACAGAATTCGTTCTAGGCTAGGTAATGAAGCCCCACACTCTGTATATACAGTGTTTCACAGCCTCCTGCGTGGACAAAGAGGCACAATATGGCTTGACAAAGCTTACATTGTATTACCGTAACGTTGCCACCTAGTGCTGTTATGTTCTGCTATTAGAAAAGGATCGGGAGTACCTGCACTTCCTGTTGCTTTCTACATGAGATATTTGAGGCTTGGCCACCTCCTTTCCCTTTGAGGTGATATTTTTTTGTATGGTCCCCATAAAACAGCCACATGTGCCAACTTAAAGCAGCCCCAGTTCTGTCTAAAACATATGCCAGATTGTTTCTTCCAAGTTCCAACACGGCAGAGTGAATTATACTATATTACTTACACCGGTTGTTTTTGATCTCTTCCTTAAACTACTCCAAGCAGTGCAATTATTAAACTAACTGGGCCACCATTCTCATTGGCAAACATTTTGTTATCTGCAGGCATTATATTTACCACTTGAGGTTCTAGTTAATACATAAATGAAATAGGGAGACTTATTGTAACATCTTTATTGAATATCTAATTGCCTATCTGTCCTAGGTTAGATGAACTTTTGCTTCTCACTTGCCCTCACCCGGGGATTTTCTAAAGAATTGTTTATGGCACAAAGCCATGTAATTGTATTCAGTAACTATAAGTAACTATCAGTTCTATAGAATTTGATTTCTTGGCGTTCATCGGTTGTACTTCAGCTGAATTATGACAATATGAGCTGCAGGGTAATACTTCTGAAAAAATGTTTAGTTCTTAATATTGGGAGTTGATGTTATATATGAGCTAGCTATACCTGTCTAAAATCTACTATAAAATACTTTAAAATTATACCGATTTTGCTTGGAATTTAAATTTTTATCCTGACAATATTTCCATTACTGTTTTTTTAACTCAACTTCAAAGGGACAGTGTAGGCACTATAACCATTCCATCTATTGAATTGGGTATAGTGCCTGGACTCTTCTGACATTGTCCCTTCTTTAAGTGTTACACTGTTTTTGAGTCATTTAACACTAAATACGGGTCCCTGGCCACCTACAGCCCTGCCCCCACTGGTTACAGCAGAGAGTACTCAGTTCCTTCTAGCATACCAGCAATCAGGATGGGCGGGGTCCTGTAGTGGGTGTTGCTAGTTACGTGAAACATGTCAATAGTAATGCCCACTCAGATGCCCGCCCAGAAAAGGACGGCGGGAAAAAAAAACCAAAATCAAAAACTATCCGTACCGAAAAGAGGAGTGTTGGGAGGAGTCTTCTAACAATACCGATTCATACCAGCAAAGGTAGCTGCGATAGGCTGAAAGCAGTCACCTGGCACTCTCAGCCAATCACAGCTGTCTATTGCTGCTCGGGCTAACATTTCCTTATGAGCCCAAATAGCACAGATGGGATTGGTTGTTGAAGATGTTCATTTGGCATTAAAATTTTAGAAATGGTTTAACATTGAATGGAAAGGACTGCACAAGGGGACACCAAACACTATATAACCACCTCAATGAGAGTTACAGTGTCTTCAGTGTCCCTTTAACCGAGTGTATTACAAAATAAGACAGAATCTCAATGTAAAATTACATTTATGCTATAACTGTGTCTGAAATTCTGGATGGATGCAAGATAACCAATTCTCACACCTATGTTATCTATTACTTATGTTTTTAAATTTAGTGATAAATTGGTTAAGAATAAATGACGCAATTAAAAGGACGTGTTTCAATCACTCTTTTTCTTTATGTGGGCTCTTATCTTGTCATTCACTCTATGCTTACTCATTCTTAGCAAAAGGAAGTTTTTGTACAAAACAGAAAAGAATTGTGTTTCTTGTTTTCAACATATGGAACCTGTGGCGTCTGTATTTTGATTCACTGATACTGGGTACAAATGGACTAACTCATAAAAGAGGAAATATAATGGACAGCCAGGCAGCCACTTGAATTTAAAGAATGAGACAGCTCTAAAAGTAGTGTTACCAGCATGAGCCTATGATTAAACCCCATTAGTTGAAAATGTAGAATGGCACTCATTTAGATTTCACCAGCAAATGGCTATGGCTAAGTGCCATCTACTTTAAATATAAAACACTGCTCTATAAAATATCCTCGGCATGATTAAGTGCCATTCAATTCAAATGAAATGCAAGACAGCGCAATATGAAAATTAAGCTGCAGAAGCCTATGATTATGTGCAATTAGGAGAGAACCCAGTAGGAGTTTGGTTTCAGCATTACCTATCTGCATTGCTATCTGTATCTAGCTGCAATCAAGTCTTTAAATAGGTGAAATTTAATACAGTGTTACCCTATGTTTAATTTCAACTGAATGTCTAGCTGTCTGCTATATCTATGCTCTTCAATATTGACCCTTAAGGTGGTTATTTAATAATCCTTTCCATATGGACTCACTGTCATATTAGATCTAGATGTCGTACAGATAGTCCACCATGGGACTCATTGGCAGTTCATATTCTACTGCTGAATTCCCACCACAAAGGCTCACAAGGAAGATGTTTCTGCTTCCTGACTTGTACATCTTACTATTTTCATAAAAGGGACACGCTAGCATTAGGAATACATATCCGTATTTCCAACACTATAGTCTTACTTTCCCTAGTTAGGTCACTCCTCTCCATCACTTTGAAAACGGAAATAAACTTTTTTTTTAAAATGACTCACCTTTCTCTCCAACATCTAGTCTCCCTTGGCTCTACCATGGTCTCCACCTAGCATGTTGTAACCCTGGAGGTGTGCCTCCAACATGACATTCCAATCTATAGGCTCAAGCCACGCCACACCTATGATTCTGCCATACAGAATCACTGCATGCAACAATTCTCTGTGACTGACCGAAACGGCAATGCACATGTACGCATTATATCACAGTGTACTGGGGTATGAGAGACGAGAAGTACCAGTCCTAGCTCTCCCACCCAGAGGGCTTGAAAGTGTGCCTTGAAGCCGCAATTGCACACCTAATTATTCACTACAACAACTTAATTTAGATGACGTTGTTATAGTGAGTGCAGTGTTCCTTTAATCCTTACTTCCTTTTTCCTTACACTCCCGATATCTCCTTTAGATTGTAAGCTTGTGGGTATTCTTTCTCTTTGTAGAAAAGTGAAATACATGCTAGATTTTAGGCTCATGTTTGTTTAATTGTATATAATATAGTCTATTCCTGCTACCTGCCAGTAATTGTACAATGCTGCAGAAATGCTAGTGCTTTTTACAATTAAATAATAAATTTTCTTCCATATTTGGACTTGTCAATATATATATATATATATATATATATATATATATATATATACATTTTATTTTTTATCTCAGTTCAGACTTTTTTTAAATTTGATTTTGCAACATAGTCTTTTATAACTGATGGTTTTACAGTATTTATTTTGAAAATTTCCCTGTAATTTCTTGTTTAAGAAAGGGCGGAATACAAAACTGCTGCATCATTGATAACCAATGCCATGACCGTAGCTTCAGTATATCTACAGCCCGATTCACAGAAATGCTTATCTGCGGTTTAATGACTTGTTTAGTACCTCTGCATTTAGAAACCCATTGACGAACATGACTATGAAAGCTAAGGACAGATAACCTCAAACCACATGATGATGAGAATTTCCCAAACGCTTCTTCTTGCATCTTTGCGAAAACTACAGAGCGATGCAATATATTGTACCATGCTATGTCTTATTATGAATTGCAGGTCCTATCGCCTATGGGTTTATATATTTTTTGGATATGGTAAGGATAATACAATATACGTCTCCTAATTTAATAACCCAATTCATGCTTATATTAATCAAAATGAAGATTCTTTACACATTTTACATATATAGTTCACTTGTAATGCCATGAACATTCGAATATAAAGTAAAGAAAAAAAAAAAAACCAAGACCAGACCAGAAGGTTTATAAAATGGACACTATATTCTCGTTTTGCATTTAAACCATTAAAATCAGTTTAACACTGAATGGAAGCAGATGACAATGGTTCTCCAGACACTATAATCACTTCAATGACATGAAGCATTTACAGAGACTATATTTTCCTCAAACTACCAATAATAAGGCAAAGGGCTCTAAACTCAAAACTGAATAACGTTGGTATAAACATAGCTTGCATGTTGTGTCGTTCTCAAATCACCAAAAGATGTGAGTGCAAATGCGAGGAGAGAAGGAAGGGAGATATACTTACCCAAAGCCCTCTTTCCTCGGCAGTTCCATTTTCCGGTCAAAACAGCATCAATTTGGTACGGCAGGATCTTTCACTGGTCTTCTCATGCTAATGCAGGAGAAGCCATAGGTATCACACGTTACACAAGAAAATAGCATGGTATGGCAAGAAGGTTCATTAGGCTGACAGCTCATCAGGTATGACCAAAGGCAGCTCAGGTCTTCTAAATGGTCCTCAGATGATAGACCAGGCCCCGTGACCGACTGCAGGAATACACAATGCAATAAATACACAATAAATGTATTCTACCATGTACTGACCAACAAGCCCAGTTAATATGTATAAGATATCTAATGCTACAAAGGTGAATGGAACCCTTCAAGTTGAAAGGTTAAAATGACGGGACCACTGTACCCAGTCCATCTCATTGACATGACAGCTTAGTTGATCTGGTGTCTACAGCCTGTTCAGGCGTTTTAATGTAAACACTGCCTTTTTAGAGAAAGGCAGTGTTTACATTGCTGCCTAGTAACACCTCCAGTGGCAGCCACTCAGATGGCCATTAGAGGTGCTTCCTGAATCAGTGCAGCAGACTGACGTTCAACATCTCCACACTGTGCATGGAGACGATGGACTTTCCCCTTAGGGATGCATTGAGTCAGTGCATCTCTATGAGGAGATGCTGATTGGTGCAGTGCGCCGTTTTCCCGTGCTTGCATAATAGCCTCCCAGTGCTTTCCTATAGGAAAGCATTGGATTGGCTGAGATCCTCAAGTTTGATCATCTCAGCTAAGGGGGTGGAGCGGGGCCAGCTGTGACCAGACCCACACTGTGCTGGAAAAAGGCGAGTTGGGAGGGGGGACTACACAGATAGTAGACCTATAGTGTCAGGAATACATATTTGTACTCCTGACACTATAGTGTTTCTTTAAGCATTTATTCTCTCATAATTGTGTTATTTATGTTGCACTAATAATCACCTACATCTCCACTTCATATATATTTATAACCCTGACCATTTTAACCCATGTATCTTTTTTTCAAAACCAACTATAGGGTTTATTGTACTCTCTACATGGCATTGTTTTTTAGAAAGTTGCCTATGAACAGTCTCTGACTTTCTGACTTTTAGTAAATTCTTAACTGGTCATTATAAATGTGCCCTCACTTACCCCAGATTAGACTGTTTTTAAAGAGGAACTGTCACTTCCAAAGAAGTTCCTTCTCTAAACCCCTACCCTCCTCCCCTTAACAACTAAAAATGAGTGATTTACTTTGTTCTGTTTTATTCCCTTTATACAGTATACCTGCTTCAAAGGCCTAGGGTAATGAAAGCCTTAGTTATGTCTTCTCACCCAGAATATGATAGCTGTGAAGGCCAGTTTGTCAAAACAAAATAACAGTTGCAGTCCCTGTCCCTTGCCTTGACTGTTGAAAGATATTTACACTTTTTCTAAAAATAGTTTTCCTTGGTATAGAGTTTTGTCAGATTTCCTTTTAAAACCAGTGCAATAAATATATACGTCAATGCTAACAGTGAAATAAAAATATTCAGTTACAGTTTGAGAACTTCCATGCCTGAGGTACAAGCACGTATAAATAAATATTACGTGTTTTTTTTTTTTTACAGAGTATGCACCCATTGAAAAGCACATTGAAACACAGGCACTATATCAATTATTAGATTAGTTAACAATATTATTATGTTGCAATTATTTTCTAATATGGATCAAAAAAGCCAGTTATGTAAATTAATAAATTCTTTTGTACAAAAACAAAATCTATCATGTAGCATGTCCTGTAGGTTTTAACAAGTATACTTTTTAACCTATTATAAATGTATGTTGTGGATTCAATTCGGCTAAACCTAGGCAAATGAGCAAACATGTAGAATGTTAGTTTTTCATTGATGCAGAGATTCATAGGAAAAGTAAGTTCATTTGCCTAGGTTAAGTTAAATGCACATTCCAGCACCTGCCTTGCAAAGACTTCTCGTCGAGCTGCATTCAGAGGTCTGTGATTGGACAGCTACAGAAAGTCTGTGCGGTGTTAGAAGGGGAGGACTTGCAAAGGCAGCACACAGGAGATCTCCAGGATTTGCTTCTATATATACACCCAATGAAAAAAATGTATAATTAAATTACATGCAAGGTTTCATTTGGAGTATATCTACTTAACAGTGATTTTATTTATTTTGTACTTGGGCCTGAAGGGCAACTCAGGATCACAAAACATAACATACAGGGATATAATTTCTAATGGGGGTAATAGCTGCTAGGAGACATCTGACTGCTATTTTGGGGTCAAGAAGGAATTTTTTTCCTAGTTTGTTGCAAAATTGGAAGCGCTTCAGACTAGGTTTTTTTGTCTTCTTTTGGATCAACAGCAAAAACATATGTGGGGAAGACTGAACTTGGATGCAAGTCACTTTTCAACTATGTAACTATGTAACTATGATTTCCCAAAATTGCATTTCAAATTTGAAGGAATTTGTTAGTTGCTAAAACTCCCCCCAAAAATTCTGACTTCCATACAATTTATAGAAAAGAATTCAAACACCAAACTCACTACAAATAGTCTCCGAGTTTGGAAATTTTGGAGGTAAATTCTAAATTTTCTTTTTTTTCTTCTCTAGGGTGACAAACATGAATAAATATATGAGTGGGTGTCTCAAAGGCCTCTTCATACCAAAGTTGGAGCCTAGACATCCACATATTCATTTAATTAACCAACTTTCATCAGTATTAACAATAGTGAGTGGGCATAAGGGTATACCACAGGATCCCCTCAGTATCATATTTTATAGAAGTGATTTTCCCAGCTGGGTACTTATACAGACGTTGAGGTCTTTTCACTAAACTGGGGATAGCAGAGATTTGTGCAAAAAAACCCAGCATGTTTTAGGCCAAAATAGCTGCATTAGGAAAATGATTTTAATATTCCTTATTTTTCCTTATTTTTAAAGCACCAGCTGTTGGCTTAAAACTTCCAGTGCCCTTGCCAATTCTACACAGTTGTTGATTTTCTGTTCCCCCAACAATGTAAAGTTAATATTTATGTATTCATAGTTGTTCAGACATTAATAATATGGTAGCGACATCCACCATGTTTTCCTGAACATACATAACTTCTGCTGAATTGGAGTGTGTGGAATTCAATAGTCCTGAGCTGTTAATGAACCTTATGCAGCATTTCGATTCTAGATATGAGTATATTATTGTGCTACCCATCAGTATGTATATTTGATTTGTTGGACCTAGCAACCCTGATACCTAAGCTATTCCTAAACTCTGAGCTACATTCTGATCAGGTTCTAGGAGGGTCTAATTCTGGATTCATTTGAAGAAATTAAGGGCTTCCTCAGTATGGAGGACATTATGGTAAATTATGCTTCACATAATACTTAACGGGACACTATAGTCACCCAGACTACTTTATCTCATGAAAGTGGCCTGGATGCTGTATCCCTGTCCCCTTAAAGGACCACTATAGTGCCAGGAAAACATACTCGTTTTCCTGGCACTATAGTGCCCTGAGGGTGCCCTCACCCTCAGGGACCCCCTCCCGCCCGGCTCTGTTGAGAGGAAGGGGTTAAACACTTACCTTTCTCCAGCGCTGGGCGGGGAGCTGTACTCCTCCTCTCCTCCTTGCTCGCGACGTCATCGGCTGAATGCGCATGCGCGGCAAGAGCCGCGCGCCATTCAGCCGGTCGCATAGGAAAGCATTTACAATGCTTTCCTATGGACGCTTGCGTGCTCTCACTGTGATTTTCACAGTGAGAAGCACGCAAGCGCCTCTAGTGGCTGTCAATGAGACAGCCACTAGAGGATTAGGGGGAAGGCTTAACCCATTCATAAACATAGCAGTTTCTCTGAAACTGCTATGTTTATAAAAAAAAGGGTTAATCCTAGCTGGACCTGGCACCCAGACCACTTCATTAAGCTGAAGTGGTCTGGGTGCCTAGAGTGGTCCTTTAACCCTGCAATGTACAATATTGCAGTTTTTGAAAAATTGCAATAATTACACTGCATATTTTAACCCACCTCCAGTGGCCGTCTAACAGACAGCTAATAGAGGGGCTTCCGGATCCCTAATGGAGTTTTAATCCATCAAAAAAAGTTGGACGTCCTCATACTTTGCATGAGGACACCTAACGTCTTCAAAGTCCCCATAGGAAAGCATTGATTCAATGGGGAAGCTTTAATTTGCACGGCGCAAATCGTTAATGCGTTGTGCATATGCATTATGTCCCCCCATCACTGTGACATCATGGGAGAAGACCTTTTCCCCAATTAATATTACTTATGTCTTATTTTGAGGTCCATGGTAAAATCAGTAGGAAAGAAAATGGATTTAAAAAATCCATAAAAGAGAAAATGTGATAAGAAAGGCACCAATGTAAAACGGGTGCAGTGACAGGTTTATACATAAGAAAATGCTGCATGCGCACAAAACCAGTGCACACATAACCCCAATATCAAGCGCCCTCTGCCTGTAAATGACTATAGTAGTTTTAGTACATTACCGGGACCCACATACCATCTTAAACTCCATGAAAAAAAGTACCATAACCTAGATGGACCCCTTAATTAACCATACATACATTGATCTCATATTCTATAGCAATGCCTTTCATTCTCTGCATTAAATTGTCTTCATCTCACCAGATCCAGACTTTTGGTCAGTACTAATATTGGAGGCCAGCTGGAGACTCCATCTGCTACAAGCTTGCACTCTGCATGGAATCTTGTTTCTCAGCTTCCAAATCCCTATGTAACAATGCATTTCTCTGTTACAGCCAGGACTTTGGCTAGTTTGCTGTTGCAGGTTCCTTGAAAAAAGTGGGCTGTGTGCTTCTACCTGATCAAGAGACAAGACTTGTACTCCTGCCAGTATTTCTTCACCAGTTATGTTTATAGTAAGACTTACATTATAAACCGGCGCTGAGGCAGCTGGAAAAGTTGAGTGGAATAAGTTTGTTTTGTCTAGATCTACAAGTTAACACTGTGCCTAGAGATATTGTAGCACTGAAATAACTGGTATGAATTTGTTGCTTTCAATTGGCTGTGGTTTGGCTTTGGCTTGTTTGAGCACTGGGATTTTATTAAAAGCATATTAATGCTTCATACTATCAGGCTGTGCATGAAATATACCCCCAAAAATATGCAGCATTTGTAGGCCGCAGGAGTGAATGAAATAATTCACAGTGTATGTATTGGGATCCCGTTTCCCCCCCCCCACACATAGAACATATGAATGCTATATAATCTCAAAGGGCTTTTATGCACAGCTGTATTGGTCTATATCATTTATGTTTCTAGCATAAACAGGTGTTAACAGGTAGCTAGGAAAAGGTTTACAAAGATACAAGTTAGAATTAGGTGTTTAGGTATTATAGTTAAGAGGTATGGGTTTAGAAACATAGTTAGGGGTTATCCTACGCAATACACATAAGGTAATTTTGAGACTCTATAGGTAGCTTCCCAAAACACCGCTATGCTGTAGCTCAAATAACGCTGAAATTCATTTCACAAAATAAAGGTATACTCAAGCAGGAAAAAAATATATATTTTCTTTTAAATTATGCAATTTGCAAAAGGGTTCCATCCCCTTCTATCCCCACCCAGACTTTCTGTCGCTGTCCAATCACAGACTTCCCAATGCAGCCCAATAAGAAGTCTTTGAAAGACAGGTGCTCTCAGCAATTGCTAGCTATTGAGCTTAGCTCCACTGAGCTAACCAAACCAGGAAGTAACAGGACCTATTGTTGATTGACAGCCAAGTTGTGTAACGAGTATTTTTTAAAATAAGTAGTGAAATTAAAGAAAGAGGTTGTTCTCTTCACAAATGAAGTCCTCCAGCAAGCTAAATTGCTTTAGGTAAGTGGAGTGTATAATTTAATCTGTCTACTTTTGGGCTGCAAGGTTAATCTGAGAGCACTGTACTAACCCGCTTCCAGTACTTCAAGCCTTTTAATGCCATGAAAAGTTGGATTGGCTAATGAGAAAGTCCATGTTCCTGTTAGTCATACTGCAGCAGAGGTGCTTGGATTTAGGAGGAAAGAAGAGCTCAGTATTACACCAAACCAATTGAATACCATTTGAGGATGCTGACCAAAATCTCTTTTGCCCCATAATCACTACAATGGCGGTGGTGGCCATGCTGCTTAGAGTTCCCATTTAATACATTTTTTTCTGTCATTTAGCATTTTACTATGTGATTATTCTATCATTTTATAGAATTGGAAATCTATAAATAAAATACCAGATTTCACATGCAATCACATGTAGCCAGGGTACATGTGATAAATCTTGTTCAACAATATGAAGCATTCATAACGCGGATAAAAAAAATTAATTAATCACAGTGCCCTCCAGAAAAAAAAAAAAAACAAGAGACATCAGATTAATAAAATAAAGCATTATTGCTATCATTAAAACAGTTATTATTGAAGTACGAAGGCCTTAAACATAAACAGCTGCCATTTTGTGCTGGAAAGTTATATAAAAATGCATTTATAGTGGTTATATAGCCAGACGTCTTCTTTAAGGGTGCGGGCACTTATAAAAAAATAAAATCACTCCCTCGAGGCAGACTGCTTTACTGCACTGCTGAGTCTGGGTCTGGGTCAGCTTATAACATCATTACCCTGGACTGATTCCAATTAGAAGAAAAGGGTTTGGTTCAAGACATAAACTACTAGTCCATAGGTAGGCAACTTTCAGCACTCCAGATATTGTGGACTACATCTCCCATAATGCTCTTACAGCCATTATGATGGGCTGCTGGCAAAGCATATCAGGGGAGATGTAGTTCACAACATATGGGGTGCTAATGGTTGCCTGCTTCTGGACTGGTCTATGAGTATCACACTGCATATTTAGCAGCTGGCAGAGAATTATGAGAGTTGTGTTCCAAAAACATTGATCGACATGCCTGGACTCAATCAGCAGCAGTAGGCAACTCACTCTAAATCTGAGAGGTTCAAATTAGCTATGCACTAAACTCAGAATTCTGACACCCCTCCCCCCCCCAGTAAATATGATTGCAAACTGTACAGACCCTCAGTCAAGATGTTATTTTCACACCCCTATTTATGTGTTGTATATGTCATCAACAAGAAACCAGTGTAGTGTCTGTGTCTTTAAGAAAGCTAGAACGTATTAGTTCTTCTTAAATGATTCCAGCCACCCTTAAGAGCTAAATTCCTTTTTATTAGTTTACAGCAAGATTAGTCACTAAAAAGCTAATTTGGTCAGAATCAGCACAATTGAATTAAAGGGATACTCCAAATACCATTTTTTTTTTTTATCTTAAATGATTGTGTATTCCTAATGAGTGCTTCCTACACTATTAGGATATTTCTTTCCCGCCCCTCCTCCCCCACCTCCCAATTAAATAAATATGTTTTATTTACCTTTATTCCCCTACTCCTCCTATTCAGAGATCTCAGCCAATCTAATGCTTTTCTGCAGCTAAGCATTGGGGGGCTAGTGCGCATGTGCGGCAATCAATTTCCCTCAGAGCCACTACATTAAGCTGTGTCTAGAGTGTCCCTTTAAAGAAACACTCTAAAGCAACAAAACAACTTTAGCTTAATAAGTCACTGTTGGTACATAGATCATGCCACTACAGTCTAAGGTGTGGCCAGGGCTGCGTAAACAAAGTGATTTAAATCCTAAATTTATTAAAGGAACACTAAAGTGTTATGGTTTAGCGTCATTGAGTCCATTTTTTCTTATGGGGAGGGCCTAATGTGCTCCTGGCTCTTCCTGTGCATGCACACTAGGACCCCATCTGATGACACTTGAGGAGGTGGAGCACTGACCCAGCGCCGAGGGTATGGACGCTGGTATTGGTTGAGTAAATAAAGTTTTGTTTTTTTAACCTTTTATGTACCAGAGGGGTCCACAAGAGACCTGGGGACAAGAGGGCACTATAGTGTTAGGAATAAAACTTCATGAGTCCCTTTTACCGTGCAAAGTAAGACATTGTAGTTTTTTAGAAACTAATCTGTTTACATTACAGGGTTAAATCCACCTCTATTGGCTGTCATACTAGAGGTGCTTCCGCTGCACTGGCAGAGCATTCGATCACATGACACGGAAACCTCTAGGAAAGCATTAAATACAATGCTTTCCTATGGGGACTCTTGAATGTGTGCGGGGTGCTCTCTGCACATGTACATCCGATCCCTCTAGGAGGAGCATTGGCTTGGACCAATACGGGGGAGGCCTTGCCTCCTGATGGCATTGGGGGAAGCAGAGGTAAGCAGCATCGAGTGAGTCTCGGTATTGGAAAAAGTTAAAGGGCCACTATAGTCACCAGAACAACTACAGCTTAAGTACAACTGGTGAGTATAGCCTGTCCATGCAGCCATTTTACTGTAAACACTGCCTTTCAGACAAAGGCAGTGCTTACATTATTATAAACAAAGAGAAAGTTACCTGCTCTCTGGCCCAAACCCCTATGTACATTGAAAACAAAATGGAGGCTCTTTAGTTTCATTCCAATGGCGATTTAATGTCTCATTAGAGATGTTTACACTTTGTCTGATACCAGCAAAGTTTATTGTATGTGTAGAAGCCCTATAAAGGGTTAAATGTGAAAAGGTTTATAAAATACCCCTTCCTGTCTTACTGGAGATTCTTGGCTGATATCAGCTAATCTAATGGCTAGTGTAGGACTCACCTATTGAGGCTTGCCTTGACGTGGCAGGTGAGCTTATATTCAAATGGCTATTGGAATGAAACTAAAAAGCCTCCATTTTGTTTAAATGTACATAGAGATTTAGGCCAGAGCGCAGGTAACGATCTCTTTGTTTTTACTATGTATTTTGAGCTGTTGGATACTAAGCCTATGCTGCTGAAGCGCAGTGCTTTATTTTGTGAGTGTTTACATTAGTGCCTAGGAACACCTCTAGTGGCCACTCCTCAGATGGCTACTATAGATGCTTTCTGGTAGGGTGCTGCGATGCTCAGCGTCTCCACGATCTGCATGGAGAAACTGAACTTTCCCCATAGAGAATGGGTTTAAAACTCACCTTATTTTCAGCTCTCCACGGGTCCACATGGTTCCCATGGGGAAAGCATTGGATTGGCTAAAATTGGCAAGGGGCGGGGTCAAACACAGTTTTGGCCAATCAGGACCTCCTTATAGAGATGAAAATCACAGCGAAGATGCGCGAAAGCGCCTCTAGCGGCTCAATGAGACAGCCGCTAGAGGCTGGATTAACCCAAATGTAAAGATAGCAGTTTCTCTGAAACTGCTATGTTTACAGCAGGCAGGGTTAACCCTAGATCTACCTGGCACCCAGACCACTTAATTGAGATGAAGTGCTCTGGGTGCCTATAGTGGTCCTTTAAGCTAGAGTTGTTCTGGTGACTATAGTGTCCCTTTAATTTGTGCTATTGTTTGAGCTACATTGACAAAAAGACAAGTAGTAGACAACAGTAGAGATAGGTAGACAATAGTGGTAGGTGTCACAATTACCAGCATAATGTGCTTTACCAGATACTTATCAACGTGAGGTTTTGATTTTCAGTTATTTGTGGTGGTTGATGACTTCCTGTTAGATTGTCCTGGTGGTATCAGCAGCAATTGGATATGTAAATATATGTGTTTGGTGAAAGGGAAGAAAATATGTTAGTGTTCATTCATTGTCTAAGACTACAAATTGTATTTTGTTAAAGCTTGCACCTCTTACACTAAGTCACAGGCTCTACTGTATAAACTGATCATATCTATCTATCTATCTGTCTGTCTGTCTGTCATTCTCTCTATCTATCTAGAATTGGGAATGGTAGGGGGGTTGGACAGTGTAGGGAACAATGCTCATTTTTATAGCATAAAGGATAATGAGGAAGCTGTGCAGGGAAGTGTTAAACTAATTGTTTCAGTGAGCAGGCACCCATAGAGGAAAATAGGTGTTCCAGGCAGCAATGTAAAAGGCAGTGTTTACATTGGAAAGTGTGCAGGGACAGGCTATAAAAACTTCATTAAGTTGTAGTGGTTCTGGTGACTACAGTGTGCCTTTAATACAAATAAATAAAACACGGCATGGAAAAAAGGTGATAGGAGGCTACAGCTCACGCTGCATTCTGGAGGCAGTGATTGCACAGGAGAAGATTGCTTTTTATACTGGCTTCACTGATGGATCCGGGGTGGGGGAATGCAACGGCGCAAACAACAGTGCCTTGTTCTCCCCTGCCAGCCCTGCTGGGTTCCTTCAAGGACTGGTGAGGGAGATCAATGATCTCCATCACCGGTCCGCAGGCACTTTGCTGGCATCTGGCAGGGGAAGGAGAGAGGACCCGGAAGCTCAGCCTACAGCTCCTCCTCTCGTGAGAATTGTGGCAATGCTCCGGTTCTAGCGAGAGTGAACTCTAGCCCAGGAGCTGCAGGCTAGAGTTCACTCTCACCACTAGGAGCACCAGGGATTCTCCACCGGACCACCAGGGATTACAGGAAATATCCCCCCTCCCTCAGCAAAGGTAAGAAGGGAAGAGGTGGGGAGCTCCCTCTTAGACAATTTTCAGGGATCACCATCTCTTTGCTTCTTTGTCTCTCCACTCAGTTCAAGTACAGGGACACCCTAAACAGGATTTGACCCATTCTTTATTGTGCAATAACAAACACCATTTAGTTGTAAGGGCCCCCGGCCCCCAAGTAAAAAAGATGATTTTACTTGCCTTTTTCCACTGCGTTCTCCTGGCAACTGGCCCCACCCTCAATTTTGATTATCTCAGCCAATACAATGCTTTCCTATAGGAAATATTGGGAGGCTAATGTGCATGCGCGGCAAAACACTGCACCAATCAACATCTCCTTGTAGAGATGCATTGAATCAGTACATCTCTATGAGGAACATTCAGTGTGGAGACGCAGAGCGTCAGTGCTGCACATTATGCAGCACTGCCCCAGGAAGCGCCTTTAGTGGACACCTGAGTGGCTGCCGCTGTATACATATGAGGATAATTCCCAATAGAGGTGTCCCTAGGGAGCAATGTAAACACTGCCTTTTCTCCCTCTGATCTTGTAATCCGCCATCATCAGCGGCAAAAACAAAGTCTTTGACAGCTTTGGTATTCAAGGTCTGCACCTGGTCCAGGAAAGCCGCACTACTTTGGTAGAATCTGATCTTCTTATCTGGGCCACAGTCTGCATGTATTCCCAAGAGAGGGACCAGCACACATGATCTTAAGCTGCTGGTAGCTCCTCTCTCCAAATCCCGTGAACCCCCGCCACTAGAGAATTGCTGTGGAGCTGCTGTAAGCTGAAGATTGGAGTGTAATGTCCCCCTCACTGGCCACAGGTAACAGGCAGGGAAGGGGTATAACAGTTAAAGGATTACTTTTTATCATGGGAAAAAAAAGGCCCCATGTTATGCCACATATTTACACAAACACAGACAGTGCATTAACTGCACAAACACACACACTGCATCCACTATGCACATACATTGCATCCACTACACACACCCTCTGTATCCACTAAACCGCTACACACTGTAACTAGTACACAGGCACACTGTAACCACTACACAGGCACACTGCAACCACTATGCACACACTGAATCCACTACACACACAATCTGTGTTCACTGCACACCCTGTGCATCAACTATATACAAACTGCAGCCACTACACAAACACACACTCTGCATCCACAATATACACACTGCATCCGCTACATACACAAAACACACACACAGAGACTGCATTCACTATACACACTCTGCATGCACTACACACACATTCTGCATCCTTGTGGGTGGACCCAGAGCGTTTGCAGACTCTTTTAAGATATACCCCGTATGAATACATGCATGAAAAATGCATACATGTATTAATTGGGGGTACATCTACTAAATAGTGACCCACCTCCCTCCCGTTACCCCGTGTTTTTGACTGTGGAATTTTCTTTTAATCTTTATTTGTTAAGCTCTGTTTTCTATTAAAGGGACACAATAGTCACCAAAACAACTTTAGCTGATTGAAGCAGTTTTGGTGTACAGATCACGCCCATACAGTTTCACTGCTCTATTCTCTGCCATTGTGGAGTTAAATCACTTTGTTTATGCAGCTGTAGTCACACCTCCCTGCATGTGACTTGCACAGCTTTTATAAATACTTCCTGTTAAGTGTTTATACTTCCTTTATTGCAAATTCAGTTTAACTTTAAATTTTTCATCTCCTGCTCTGTTAATAGCTTGCTAGACCCTGCAGGAGCTTCCTACATGTAATTAAAGTTCAATTTACAGAGCAGGAGATAAAAACTTTTAAAGTAAGTTACATCTGATTGAAAATGAAATCATTTTGTTTTCATGCAGGCGGTGTCAGTCACAGCCAGGGGAGGAGCAGTTAGGACTGCATCAGCAGAAACAAAAGTGATTTAACTCTTAAATGGCAGAGAATTGAGCAGTGATCTATACACTAAAACTGCTTCATTAAAGGAAAACTATAGTGCCAGGTAAACAAACTTGTTTTCCTGGCACTATAGCTCCCCCCTCCATCAAGACCCCCCCAAGGGGTGCAGAAGGGGCTAAAAACTGTTACTTACCTGGGCCCATCGTTGATGTCTGCCTTCTCTCCAATGGCCAAACTCGCATTTGTATTTCCCCATAGGAAAGCATTATTTAATGCTTTCCTATGGGGTTTTGGGTGACGCTGGGCGTTACCATGCTTAGCGTGAGGACGTCCAGCATCAGTTAGGCAACCTTGTAGTCTAACAGCCCGGAAGTCCCTCTAGTGGCTGTCTCTTACACAGCCACTAGAGGTGGAACCTTAGCAGGTAATTATTTCAGTTACTTAAAAACTACAATAATTACCTGCACAGGGTTAAGGGACCTGGGACACTGCACCCAGACCATGTCAATGAGCTGAAGTGGTCTGGATGCCTGTCGTGTCCCTTTAAGATAAACTTGTTTTAGTGACTATAGTGTCCCTTCAAGCAAATTACATCATAACCTTGTTCAGACAAGACAAACCAGGGCAAACATCTGAATTGAGAAGGAGAAATAGAAACCTTGTTTCAGTTCTCATTTTCTCTGTACTCTCTCTCCATAAAGTCTGCCAGGTGCAAAGTACAGAGTTCATAACAATGACAGACCCTGGTACCCGTTAGCAAAATGAAGATGTGTGGATTTCTACATTTAAATGTATCTCTTACACCTCACAAATACATACAGTATTTGTTAAATATAGAGATAAGCAAACATTGAATTCTCCTTTAAAATTAAAAATCACCATAAATTTGAAAGTTAAACGTATGTATTTGGTAGTTATACTTTGCCATATATTTAGATGTGCAAGTTAGTAAGTAGTTCCTGTTGTTATAATGTACCTTAGCAGAGATCTCTCTTCCTTAGCATCACCCAACAAAGCAGAGAATAAATGCTTTTTCATAACATATAAAGTCATATGGGGTGTTTGTCTGTTCTACTATAGCGTGGGTGGCCAGGAAACAGCTCTTCCTGTTCCTTCACCACCAGCAAGAGGAGTCATATGGGGCCTTCTCTGATGCCTGTAATCATGCAACTGGTGGCCAGACAGCATATCTCCCAGTGTTTAAAACGAACACTTTCATTTTACGCTGCGTGGCTGGGAAGCAGCACTAGTGCAGGACATTTTAAAAGGAATTTGTGACCTACTGATAAAGAGTCATGTGTCTGAAAATGTGCACAGTCTACACAGACTGATTTCTAAATACATTTATTGTTTAAGGACGCATTTCCATAAGAATTTATTGCAGAGAAGCTATCGTATAATACATAGGGGTGTATACACTAAACAGTGAATTGTGGTAGATGGAAAATTACATTTCAAAATCTGTGCGTAAAAGGGTCACTCACCAAATCCCAAATTCTAGCACGTTAAAACCTGAATTCACAAATTTAAGGGTTACTCTAACTAAACAACACATCCATTTTACTTTAAAATACCCTACTGGGATTACTAATTATGTACCCCCTCGAAATGTAGCATATATATATATATATATATATATATATAGTGACATTTACATGTAATCCAATGCCAGGCAAAGCTCCCGACACTCCTTTCCATCCTTGTCTGTTGTCACAGGCTCCCTCACGCAATCCAAATTCTTTTCAAAAAGACCTTTGTCACTGATTCTGAGTGCAGGTGTGCGCTCTGAGCCAATGAGGAGTGGGAGTGGATAAGGTGTATTAAAAAAGTGACAGATGCAATGTTCGCACAGAAAGTCAGGTGTGCCGGGAGTGCAACTAGTCACAAACGTGCAAATATCTCACTATTCAAAACGTTGCGCATATAGACTCCTACAACCCTGACTACTTATAAAAGCAGAAGTGGTTATGGTTGGAGTAACCATTTAAGGCTAAAGCAGATGATATAGAAAAAAATGTCCAACTCCGCTACAGACACAACATGGACATTCAAGGGACACTCTAACCACCAGAACGAATTTAGCGTAATGCTTTGATGTAAAGAGCCTGTTTCTACACTCTCTGTTACATTTGTTCCGAAGGTGGTCCTCTTCAACCTGTCGTTCCTGTAAGCTTTCTTGTAATTATCCTATTTATAGTTAAATCCCCCCTCTCATAATATTGTAAAGCGCTGCGGAATCTGTTGGCACTATATAAATAATAATAATAATGACACTTCTTCTGACTGTCATTCAGACAACCACTAGAGGTTTTTCCTATTACGTTGGTGCAATATTGGACAAATGGCATCCTCACACTCAGCATGAAGACAATAAACACTCCCCATAGATATGCATTAATATACCGCTTATGTGTAGTGGGACAAATAGTGAGTAAATATTTCTCGTCCTACGCTAAGTAGACATGAAATAACTGATATTAGAAATACATTCTTGTATATTTTGAATTCCGTCTGCAATTCAGATTTTAATCTGCTACAATTAGAGCATAACCCTCAGCTCATTTTCCATGTGGTCTATTTCAGTTTAGTTTTTGCAGTTTCACAATTCACAATTTGAAATAAAAATATGTACCAGAATGGAACGAGGAAATAAAATATTACAAGAGATGCATTAAGGAATATTTTGGCACAAATAAGGGAATAACTAGGCACACACAGGAAAAGTGTCACCAAAAAAAATATATAAACACAACACTTTTTATATATATAATCTCCATAATTTCTCTTTCTCCTTGTCTCTATATACTATCCTAAACAACGGTGATTTACAGGCAGCTAGAGCTGGAATGTGACATAACAAACATATATCTCTTAAATATATACGGGATTACGCATAGTAAACGATGTTAAAAATCCTAGGATGTGATGATCCCCCTTTACACAACACAGTCACTCCTCTATATTACATTGGTTTAAGGAGAACTGCCCTGACATCCAATGAAGTCTTGAATATAATCTAGCCTAGGATTTGTTCATCTGAAAAACATGTTGACCTTTCAGTTCCCCCAGATCTGTTCTTTTGGCTGTTCTAGACAAGGATTCAGAACTCGTATCCTGGTGGCTGTGTCAATCCATGAGTCTGGATATTGCCTCCTCTGGAGGCTTGGAATACAAAGAATGCAGAGGATGCTTGGGTTTTGGCCAAAGACTCATTTTTTCCATGATGTCAATTCATGGTGTTCTTTTTCTTTGCATAGTTTTTTTTTTGTTTTTTTTATTGTGTTTAAATTTAACTGCCCAATATGGGGAGGGGGACTACTGGCAGTTAAGGGGTGATGATCTAAGATAAGTTTTAGGAGAACATGAAGTGATATAATTTGGTGATATTAAATAAATTATACATGGGGTTTATTTGCTAAACTGTGAATTGGGAAACTGAACAAACATATTCTCAAACTTTTGTCAAAATTGTTTAACTGGATACATAGTTAGAAATCTTTTATCAAAGCTATTAGGTTTCCTGTTTGTAATTCTTCTGTTAATGTGTCACTAGTTAAGTGCTCAGGTTATTGTGACTATTATTTTTACATTTACTCTAGAAATCTGTCTGAAGGCCTTTGCAGTCCATAAAACTGTCATATATCAGCGGTGTTGGACATGGGTAGCTGTAGACTGAATCTTAGACATCAAGAATAAGTTTCATAGGAATAGTAATCCACCACAATTCATATTCCTATACCCACAACTGTCCTGGGTTTGACAGGGTCATCTCAGGTTGGGTCCCTCCCTGGTATCCCCAACAAGCACAGCGTGAGCACATCAGTAGACATGCTCATGCTGTGTTGAGGGCACTAGGACTATGCACAGGACTCCCAACCATCCCAATTTCTGCGGGAGAGTCAGGACTTGCTGGTCCTGTCCCACTGTCTTGACTTAATTCCATAGGATTCCACTTTTGGGGACACCAGATAACTGTCCCCAACAAGCATATCAATACACATGTAAATGCTATATTCATGGCATTTGGACCCTGCAGAAAACACTGAAACAGTGCTCCATGCATGTGTGCCCTTAGTATGCTGGCCTAAACAGTAATAACACAAGGCTGACCTGCCACGTTACATGACTCCCACCGGCAAAGGGCATCTCGACATTACATGGGGCTAGCCAGGGAGGCTGACATGTATCACCCTGTTACTTTTGGGCATCACGAGGGGCATCAATGGCTTGTCCCACTTCCATACCTCACAATGTTAGGGTTAGGAGGTATGCATTCCAAAGTGGGCTTCCAGGAATCTCCAAACTATCAGTACTATACCCCGTTGCCACCGCCGGCACCGCCGCTAAGGGGCCAGTGGCCCAGGGGGCAGGCAAAGATGAAATCTACCTACCTGACCCTGTCCCTGGCGGACACCACCATCCACTTCCTCTTTAACGCCAGGATCCGACATCACTGCTGTACAGTCTCGCATGTGCAAGAGTACAGCATTGAAGTCTATGGAAGATCCTGTGAGACCGTGGGATCCTCCATAGATAGAGCCAATTCCCAGGCGCCATCACTGGTGACGGCTGGAGTATTGACACTTCGAGATTGTCATAGGAAAAATACTGAGGCACAGTAGTCCTTATTTTGTCTTATGTTGTTGGTTGGAAATAGATGAAAAAAGAGGAAGCAATCGGAAAAAGGTATGTAAGTTGTGACAGTGCGGCTTTAATTTGTGGTTGTTGAAAGGACATTCTAGGAAGTAGAATCCCCTTGTTCACTCCCTCCATTCTGTTCCCTTAAAGAAAGATAAGTAAAATATTGTATGTGATCCCAAATATGCCCTCTGCGTACAAAAGTATCAAAACAGGAAAATCAAAATGAGTAAACACGGGTTCCCACACTTATTTGTACAGATTCCGTCGCATAGTTACATGACTTTCTGGGTTATTCATAAAAGTGTGAATTGTGAGGCGTTTCAAATGTTTTGGCCACAATAGCTAAACTGGTAAAAAAAAATCTCCAAATCATCTATATTTCAGTTTGCCAATTTTGTCCTGCAATTTGAAATTCACTTTGCATTTGTGATAACTCACAGTTTAATGAACAGCACCGTGGGTCTTTTCTTGATGTTACTTGGCTTCTGACATTATGTGCAACCCAATCCCCAGTCCCCCTGAGTGTTTTACATTGATATATCCAACATGTGCTCACACGCTTGTTTACCGCTACGGCCCCGCTTGACCATAATGCACAGATACCACAGCACCTCCATTCAGAGGGTTAATTTATTAAACAGTGAGCTGTGGCCTGGTAGAAAATTACCCACAACCAACCTGCAGATGGGTGGATCTTTTTACAAATTCCACAGCTTTTATTCTGCAACTTGTAACTAGTCTATGAAGAAATTACTTAGGGGTTTATTTACTAAGCACTGAATTGCGTTAAACTGAAACGCGCATTTTTGTCTAAAATAACCTACACTGCAGTCGGTGGCTTTAAAAAAATAAATTAATTAATTAAATTAAATTTGCTTTTTTTGCCTAAATGTTATAATTCTATGTTCAATTCATTACAATACGCTGTTTTGTGAATAGACCACTTAATGTGGAATAACATTTCAGCAGAAAACATTGAAATTGCATCAGTTTAACCCCTTCCACCAAAGACAGGCCACAAACACCATAATAACGAGATTAACTAACACCTATTACTGAAATAATGAATCTTTTTGTATCTAAATCCAGATAAAATGCGTGTTTTATGACAGATAATGTATGAATTTTTGCACTTCCTACTCCTCGACTTAATCTCTTCACACTTTTTGTAACATTGTTGTAACGTGCTTGCCCAGGTCAGAACTGAAGGCATTGTTCAGGGTAAAACACTATAAATCTTTTTGCTCTGAAAGACAAACATGTGGAGAAAGAGTTAAAAGACTAAAGCTATTGATTTTCTCCCTCAGGCGGTTCCAAGTAATTTTGTTGGTGAATGAAATGCAGTAATAATAACAGAGTAATAACAGAGCACAAGATTAGTTACAGCATCTTCTGAAGGCTGCACTTCCATAGAAATGGGCAGGAAGTAACAAGTCTCCTCCCTTCTCTGTCATGTCAAGCCTGGCCTTAGCCTCCTTTCTGTCTCTCCTATTGGTGACTGTGAATGGATCAGCCCAGTTTTCCTGGAAAGTTCTTGGAATTGTATCAGTTCAGCTCTGCTCTCACACAGAAGACTCAGACACACACCCAACACAGCTATATATAGCCAAAGCAGAGCATAGCCCATTACATATACCATCAGAATGCTGAGAGAACACAGTGGATTGGACTGATTGTCACAGTGAGGGACATAGCCTAAAGAGTGGAATACAACAACATTCTAGTAGACTTCTGGGGGGCTGGCTGCCTCTGGAGTCAATACGTTTTGGAAGCTGAGATACAAAGACAATTTAGGAACAGCCCATTGAAAGAGAAAGAAAGAAAACAAAGGGGAAAAATACAAACATAACAGAAGAAAATATACCCATCTGGAGAGATTTATGTCTTTTCGCCACTCTTGGACGGATATGATTCTTTGTGTGCAAAGGTAAGAGTCGTGTTTGTGACATCTATGATTAATCAGTTCTGAGTCTCTCTATTATTGTTATCATTATTACTGGCATTTATAAAGCACCAACATATTCTGCAGCGCTGTACAATCGTAGGAAAAGAGACCGTACAGTATAGGCAAACCTATACCATAGGAATAGAGGTGCCTGCTCTGTGCGTTTGACTGTTTTTAGATACACGTTTTCGGAATGTATATAAATCGTTGGTTTCTGAGTTTGGCAGGTGTCTGTGTGTTTGTTCGTCGTAATATATCAAGGTATTTAGGAACCGTGGTGTTTTTATGGGGATTTTTTTAAATCAGCGCAATAGACAAAGTAGGTTACAAAAATCAATTCTGAAGAACTGGATACATTATACGACCAGATAAAGTACTCGTTAGGTACATGGTTTCAAGTCTCGTCTCACCCCACTTCCCTCCCCTCTCCCCCCCTTCCCTTCCTATTAAACTCTCACAGATAATCCCATTTCCCATGAATTAGTGTTGTGTAATCTGCCTTGGAGCAGTTGTCCTGCAATGACTGCCAACATTTTTAACAGGTTTTTGGGTTATGCAGATCTGAGCAGCAAAAACAACAATATCTGTAAATTGGGGTAGTGGGAAAATACAATTTGAATTAACCCCAGACACCAAGCAATGTGTATTAAATATACAAGATGACTGACTACGCAAGGGTTTCATTACTCCCAAATTGATGTCGTTTTGAGAGCTGTTTCAATCTGGTGTGTGGCAGTGTGTGCTCTGATGGCATTTAAAGGATTAACCATTTCACTGCTGGAGTGCACATTTTCAGATGGTAAACTTGCACAATGCACAAGCAGAAACTACGTCAGCTATTTAACCTAAAATTTACTTTGAATTCACTTCCAGTTCCAGACAATTCACAATTTAACGTATAACCCTTTTAACTGTTGCATGTAGATTTTACTACTGAATACAGAACTCTGACCTCTCTTTGTCTCTGCAGTCCACAGAGCCTGTTGGCAGAACAGAGGACTTGTAGATCTTCTTCTTGTGTCGGAGTCCCTGGATTTTTACCAGGTCAAGTCATGCATCCTCCAAATCCAAACCACCCTCGTTGCCGAGGTCAGCCGCCACACTCCTCAGAGGAACCGACCAGAGCAATGGACACCCATGCACCTTCCCAGACACGAACTCGAGATCCTGAAGAAGATCTGCTATGCATCGCTAAAACTTTTTGCTACTTGCGTGAATCTGGTGAGTTCCCCAAATTCACATATATAAACTTTGAAAGACCACAGATTAATAGGGTGGATTGGCTTTGGCATGATAATACTCTATGTTTTGTCAAAAACAAGAATTATTGTCCAACAGCTGTTGGATACTGACATCCATTTGTCTGTGAGGTCAGGGATTGGAGTAACACTCCAGGGTTCATTTAATGAACTGGAAATTGTCGATAGTCAACAAATGTAAGGCTAAAAGACAAATTGGGGAAAAAAATGTTTGTCCTGTTCAGCAATTTTTCTTGTGTGGCAAGTTCAGCTCAACATTCCAATATCAATTCCCAAAAATACCTCAATAACTGCTTTAATGATTAAACCCTTGTAGCTGATGGTTTTGTGGGAGATAATTCAAGATACTAAACACTGAGTTCTTGCTGGTGATCAGTGCGAATAGGGGAGATCACTTCCCTATCCGCAAAGAAATATCCACCACAAAATGTATCCTTATATTTTCAAAAACTATTCTCTGCTTTTGTAAAGGTGAGAAGTAGTTGTATGAGTGTTGAAGGCCTCTAAGAAAGTACAGCTGGACGTCTGTTAAAGCTGTTTATTGGGCGGACGTGACCATATCATCCATAAGACCAAATTAGCTGGTAGACCATCTTAATTTAGAACGTCTGTTACTCCTATGTGCACATTGTGGGGATATGTTACAGTTGTGGAGCAGCATGAAAGAACCTCATCGTCTTTAAAATTATTCATGTGAAATTGAACAGTTTTAATTTTGATATATATGTTTTGCACCATAAACTTAATAAGAGCCCTTGGAATATTCATAAAACTAAAACTGGGTTGAATTTATTTACAGCTGTTGCATTTGGCTAAAGTAAAGGTAAATGATGGTAGGTGTCCAGCAATAGTTGAAGTGAAGGAGCCACCCTGGTTGCCAGCGGTTCCTCACATATAAATGAACTGTCTTATAGTTTACATTAGGATCAAACAGGTAGTGATATCAAGGTTTTTATGGCATGTGAGTTTAACAATATTGTTTATTCAGTTTAACTTTCTGTGAATCTAACAGGTCTTGTTTCTTATCTAACCAGGTTGGTACTGGGGCTCTATTAATGCCACCGACGCCAAGCAGCAGTTACAGAAGATGCCAGAAGGGTTCTTTCTGGTGAGGGACAGCACTCACCATAGTTACCTGTTCACGTTGTCCGTCCAGACTAATCGGGGACCCACAAACATACGCATTGAGTATTCCGACGGCCTTTTCAGACTGGACTCCAACTATTTATGCAAGCCGTACATTATGTCCTTTCCAGACGTTGTCAGCCTGGTCCAATACTATGTTTCTAACTGTAATTCCGAGAGCAGCAAAGAAACCTCCAGGGAGTCCAGTCCATCACCACCTGTGCCACCTTCACCTAAAGAGACAAAAGGTGTTCATTTCAAGCTTCTGCACCCTCTTCCTCATGGTGGTCAAAGCCCCAGCCTACAACATCTGTGTCGATTGCAAATAAACCAGTGTATGGCTCCAGCTTCCAACATGATGGATCTCCCACTCCCAAAAAGAATGGTAGAGTACCTGCAGAGGTACCCATTCAAACTCTGAGTGACAATAGGCAAGAGTAGGTCATGTCTACTCTGCCCATATGTGTGGTGCCATACCAACTCGGAACACATGGACATTGAAATCCCAAGACTGTATAAACTCTAAATATTTATTTCAATTATTGCACCTAAACGTTTTCTAGGATTTTTGTATTTTTCTCAGCAGTTGGTACTTGTCCAGACCATCTTTCCCGTTCACCGCCCTGTGATTCCACCAAAGAACCATCATTACTTTGTAATTGTGACCATGTCAACTGCAAAGGCAATGATGAGTGTCTGGTGCAGTCCAGAGTGGTCCTCCCTTGCTGTTATTTGCAACATGAACTGCACTAAACCACCTATACATATGAGTGTCATAAGGAAGAAATGGAATATGTTACATAGTAGATGGAGATGAGAGAATTCAGACTTCTATGTACTTTATAATATCTGCTGCACTACGGTTCTCCACATAGACAATTTGTGCTGAATTCCAAGTCTTTCTGGATTTGAAGATGTAAAATCTGACAACACTAACTTACTTGACAAGGATGTTTTTAAAAGTTGCAGCACTTTGGGAGTTAAAAACAAACAATCGAACAACCATTTGTTAGGGTTGTGTCTCCAGCTGATGGATATAAATAAATAGGATTTTTTCATATAAATTTGTTATGTCGTTATTACTTCAGAAATCTAATTTTCAACACTTTCCCATGCTCTATTACTGTATATTCACTTTAAAAATCTCACTGCTATAGCCTTCACCCACAAGGCACTCATTAGGCATTATATCTTAAAACACACACCATCTCAACATGATCGCTGTTCTTCTATGTTACCTTAACCCCTTAAGGACCAAACTTCTGGAATAAAAGGGAATCATGACATGTCACACATGTCATGTGTCCTTAAAGGGTTAAAAAAGTGTAAAGGTAGTTACATTTCATTCCACAGACTTCTCTTACACCAACTCCCCAATTCTTTCCAATGACACTTCCATATTACAAAAATGAATTTATTGAAGTTTATTATGAAACAGTGAGTGAATTGCAAAGAATTTGGTCCTAAATCATTAAGATACGTATTTCATCCCAGCTATAGTTAGAGCTTTCCTATTTTTCTCTTAATGTTGAAATTCAGATTTAAATTCACTGTTCAACGAATAGACCTTCATAATTTATACTACAGATAGTCTGTGACAAATGTACTTTTAAAAGTAATTCTAAATTGATTTCATTTCCAAAACTGGCTTTACAGAATACATAATAGAAAAATGTTAATATTACATATAGTTACGTAGGCTGAAAAGAGACATGCGTCCATCAAGTTCAGCCTTTTAAATATTATGGGTAAATAGGGAATATTATGGGTAATAATAATTGGTTGCTAGGGTTACTCTGCTTAATGTATTCTTTTTGGATTCCCATTTGTTATGAAAACAAAAATGTTGAGAGACCTTGGTTTAAACCGTTACTACCCTCTAAAAGTATTAAGAATATTGTCAGTATATCTCTCCGCTTCCTTTCTGCTTTTCCAAACTAGTCTGTGTAGCTGCATTTTGTTGCCACTTGCAGTATTCTGCCAAGCCCTGTACTCACCCCCCTCCCCATTCTGTTCTTAGCTTAACACAGAATTTACCAGGAAATTCTCCTCTGAGCTTTTCTGAGAAAGTAAGCAAAAGTGGGTGGAAGAGAAATGTCTGTAGAGGGAGCACTCATAGTTACGCACTCATTACATTACATATATACATGCATACGCAGACACTGATATCTATTTACATCCACTATTTAGAATACATTTTACATAGCACTGCATTACTAGATACTGTAGCTATAAATCTATTACATATTTATAACTTGGCAAAAAAACATGTTTTTATACAGATTTATATTTAGAAAGTGTTTTGCTTGGAAGAACATACTGAGAGAATATTCTCCTTTTTTGCATCTGTCCTGAGATAAATGTACAATGCAAATATCTAATACGTACGTAATTCATGAAGTTTTCTTATTATCAAATTAGAAGTATTTTAAACCTCATCTTACGTAAATGCACTGTGGCTATTTCACCATATTATAGATTGTAATGTATTATTATTACAGTGTGTTATGGTTTTATTTCAACAAAGCCGCTCATCTCTTGAAATAACAACAATAAACTTTTTTAGAAATTAAAAAATATGTTGATCTATAAGAATCTTTCTTGCAATTTTATTTTGATTCATTTTAGCTGAGTTTAATTAGATTAATTCATTATTCACTAAACCATTGTCTTCTGTTGGAAACTGACCTTTAAACAAACCCTTTATTTTTTTCTTAGAAAATATTTATTTACAGATCTGGAGGAATATAATATTACACAAGTATATTTACATATGTCCTTGTAATTGTATTTTCTTGAATCCCTCCATGTTATATGTACTTCTATATTATGACAATGGTATAATATATCCCAGGACATACATGAAAACAATGTACGGTCTCCTTCCTGGTAAAATATTTTGTAAATAAATTATACTTTTGCTCTAATTAAAATAATAGAAATTTTAGAGCAAGTTGCACTAAAAAAAAAAGTAAATTGTGAGGCAAACATTTAGAAGGAAATTTACCAGTATCCATTTATAAATAGCCCCCTCTCTCAAACTGACTCAAATGACCCTGCATCTCCCCCTCCTATCCCCATGACTGGTAAATTGCTCTAGGACAAAAGTGTTTAAAAAAAAAAAAAAAGAATGTGTTAGGAAAAAACATATAAATTACTGAGATCCCCAAATGAGCAGAGTGCGCTGAAAACCCCCTTCCCTCGCCCACCAGAAACAGGGTTTTAAAAAAAATAAAAAAATACGTTTAAAAAAAAAATATATATATATAAGGTACTTTGATTTTGGTTTAATTAACATAATTATCTTTTTATATGCTGTATTTCTCAGAGAGACGCATATAATATAATGTTACAAGGGAAAGATTTAATGACTGTACTTCCAAATTAAATAAAAAAACAAAAGCAATGAAAATGCTTTATTAAAATAAATATTACAAATTACCCCCCCACCCCTCCCCTCCGGCTTGCTGAGATGGTTTGTGCTGCCATTGTGTCAATTCCCAGGAAAACAGGCGGGATTTTCCATGTTCCAGGCTTCCAGGGAAGTGGTACCTGCTGTCACGGCTCGGATTGGCTGTCGAACTGTGCTTGGCCACACCCCCGGCTTTATCTGGATTTCTTAGAAAGGGCTGAGTTCCTAAGAAGTGCAGCTCAGTGTTAGCAGGAGACTGAGAGAGGGAGGAAGGGGGGTTAGAGGGGGGTTTGTAAGGGCCGAGGGCGTACATTCCCTGTTAGAAAATTGATGTTTCCAGGAAAAGCCATTATTATTATGATACAATGCTGTCTGTATAACTAAATAAGCGTCTCTCTTGTGTGTGTGTGTTTGGATCTCTAATCCCTGAATACTTAATCCCTTAAAACTGAGGCAATTGGACAAGTTCTGACCAAAACAAAACCTAGAATTTGAGCTATATGTCTGTTCAAACATAACCTCTTTCATATTAAGTCCACCCACACTTGTATCTATATATAGACAGATATATCTGTTCAGGAAAAATAGCTTTCATTTTACATTAAATATTTAAGTGTTCTTGCATAGCAAGACCACTTAATGTTATCTCACATATATATTATTCTTATTCTTATTATAGCCAAATTTACCACCCTAACTCCTCCCACAGTTTTTACACTACATAGATAGTAATATACCAAAACGTGCGGATTGTTCCCGATTGGATTGCTATTACTTTGTGGAACATTTCGCCGAATGGTTCACGGAATATCGTCGTTCTTGTGCCGAGATTTGTCCCATAGGAATGAATGGCAAAGCTAGAGTGCGAGCTGGCAAAAGCTGAAAAATCAGGACATGATTTCTAAACTGCCACCACTCCCTTATTTTCAGGCCCACCTACACAAATCTTATATCAAAACGTTCAGCTATCCCTGCTGCCACTAAACATGTCCACGGCTAAGCCATAGTCCTGATAGTTTTCACAATATGACCATTTGTTTGCAACTCACGCCGTCCATTGACATTCATTGAAACTCCACTCCAGCCAGCTTAAATTTGAAGGGCAATTTCTAAACTGCGACTGTGCCTTCATTTTTAATACTTCAGAGACATACTATGCATGTAGGTCTGGGTCTTGTGATTCTCACAATATAAAGCTCTTCGCTGTAGGGTTTATAGTTTTTAAAATACGGCCGTTTGAAGATGGCAACCGCCAAAATACTCTGACCTGTGCCAGGCTGGAGCAGCAAGTGATGTCATAGGCAAGTGATGCCTTTTGTTCACCTGCTAATGTTTTTATAAATTTATGTTTTAACCCCTTAAAACCGGAGGACGTACAATTACGCCCTCTAATAGGCGGCTCTAAACGCCGCCGGGCGTAATTGTACGCCCTCCGGTTTTTGTTAACTTACTCGGTCGCCGGCGGTCCCACGCCGGCGATCGCGGTTGGGGGGACTCCCAGGGAGCCCCCCGCGGCACCTCCGTCCTCCTGGAAGCCCCCCGGCCATGTGAGAGTGGGGTCCTAGCGAGGACCCCACAATCACATGGCCGGGGATAGCTGGCTTCTGTATTGCCGGCAGGGGGGCTGCCTGTAATTACAGGTGGTCCCCCTGCTGGCTGAAAATAAAAATAAAATAAGTTAATGGTGTAAAAAAAAAAAATTATATATACTTAGATCATATATATATATTATATATATATATATGATCTAAGTATATATATATATACACATATACATACACACATGTACACCGTCTAGGTGTATTTTACTATTAATATATATATATAATTATATATATATATATATATTAATATCAAATTACACGTAGACTGATACTGATTAAATATATATATAATTATTGTTATATATATATTTATATATAATATAAAAAAAATAAAAATGTAAATACGTTAAAAAATAAAATTAAAAAAATAATTAAAAATAAATAATTAAAAAATATATAGATGTGTGTTATTTCGTTCTAACTGTATTGTGAAATTAATATATATATATATATATCAAAATACACATAGAACGAAATAATATATATATCTATACACATAAATATATACGTATATATCACTATATATATACCTATATATAAATAAAAATATTTAAAAAATTATATAGATATATACATATATATACACATACGTATATATATACATATATTAATTCTACATATATATTTATGTAATATTTTTACATAATTAGGTATCTTAATTAATTACAATTAGCAGGACCTGCATGACAACCCATGCCGAAAGTAAAGGGAATTTAATTTGCTAGCACTATATTTAACCCTATAACTTTCCGAGACACCATAAAACCTGTACATGGGGGGTACTGTTCTACTCGGGAGACTTCGCTGAACACAAATATTAGTGTTTCAAAACATTAAAATGTATTACAACGATGATATCGCCAGTAAAAGTGACGTTTTTTGCATTTTTCACGCACAAACAGCATTAAACGGACAATATTATTGCTATGATACTTTTTACTGTTTTGAAACACAAATATTTGTGTTCAGTGAAGTCTCCCGAGTACAACAGTACCCCTCATGTACAGGTTTTATGGTGTTTTCAAAAGTTACAGCGTCAAATATAAGGCTTGCGTTTCATTTTTTTCACATTAAAATTCGCCAGATTGGTTACGTTGCCTTTGAGACCCTATGGTAGCCCAAGAATGAAAATTACCCCTATGATGGCATACCATTTGCAATAGTAGACAACCCAAGGTATTGCAAACAGGGTATGTCCAGTCTTTTTTAGTAGCCACTTAGTCACAAACACTGGCCAAAATTGGCGTTTTTTGCATTTTTCACACACAAACAAATACTAACGCTAACTTTGGCCAGTGTTTGTGACCAAATGGCTACTAAAAAAGACTGGACATACCCCATTTGCAATACCTTGGGTTGTCTACTATTGCAAATGGTATGCCATTATGGGTGTAAATTTCATTCCGGGCTACTATACAGTCTCAAAGGCAACGTAACCAATCTGGCGAATTTCAATTTCAAATGTAACGTTCTATATTTGACCCTGTAACTTCCCAAAACGCCATAAAACCTGTACATAGGAGGTACTGTCTTACACGTGAGACTTTACTGAATATAAATATGTGTATTTTATTGCAGTAAAAGCAAACAGTATTATGACACTGACCGTTAAAATATAATGTAGAACTAAAAAAATCCAAAAAAAACGTATTTTCTCCCATTTTTTTCATATTAAATTATGTTTCATAGCTAAATATTTGATATTAAATGAAAGCCCTGTTTCCCCTGAATAAAATGATATATAATAAGGGTGGGTGCATTTACTATGAAAGAGGTGTATTACGGTTGGACAGACATGTAGCGCAAATGCCAGCTTTTGTTTACATTTTGTTTTGTTCACAATGTGTACATTTGGGTCCGTCCTTAAGGGGTTAATGTAACTGTGAAGCACTTTGGGCAACAACGTTGTAATTAAATGTGCTATATAAATGATAACAGTTACTCCGCCCACTCCAGTTGTAGACTACTGGTGGAGGCAAGAACACTTTACCAACTTTTCTAGTTATATATGGAATATAATTTAATATAAATAAAATCTGAAAAGAAAGTGTGAGCAATTGTTATTTTCCAAGTCCTGCATGTCATTTTAACTGTGAATATCATAATACTGTTGGCTTTTACTGCAATAAAATACACATATTTGTGTTCGGCAATGTCTCAAGTACAACAGTACGCCCCATGTAAAGGTTTTATGGGGCTTAGGAATATTACAGGGTCAAGTATAGGGCTTTCCCCAGTTACAGTCTTTATGCACTGAATTTTGCAAGTTTGGTTTGCTGGGCCTATGTTGCCTTTGAGGTATGGCAGCCCAAGAATAAAAATTAACCCCATCATGGCATACAATTTGGAAAAGCAGACAACCCAGGGTTTTTCAAAATTGGGTATTTCATTTTCTAGTCTATTTTGTAGCCACTTAGTCACAAACCCTGGCCAAAGTTAGTATTCATATTTGGTTTTGCATTTTTCACACAATATCATCATATGTTTTACCGCTCTAAAACACATGTATTTGTGTTCAGCGATATCTCAGAAGTACAGCAGTACCCCCTCCCTCCCCCCAAGTACAGGTTTTATGGGGTTTTGGAAAGTTAAAGGATTAAATATAGTGCTTGTAATTTAGATTTTTTTTTCATAATAAATTATGTTTCATATAAAAATATTTGATGTGAAATTAAATTCCTCCTGAACAATATGATATATAATTGTGGGTGCACTTAATATGAAATAGGTAAATTATGGTTGATCAGACATAAAGCGCAAATTCCAGGTTTTGTTTTGGTCAGAACTTGTCCAATGGCCTCTGTCCTTATGGGTTAATGTAAAAAAAATATTACTAATTCGAGTACAGCTTTGTAAAACTATTGCTACCATCAGAATCCTGTGAGGAGTAGTTAGTTATCCCCCAATCACCACCACCCTGCGCACTGAAAACGTTTCTGCTGTAATTTGCCAAAAACCCAACGTTTCGGTTTCCCTTAATTTGCAAAATTTCCCATAGATTTTCCCCCGGACTAAATTGGATTATAAGAAAATAAAGCATAACAAAAAATAGGTGAACACATGGACAGGTGATATAGTAGACCAATGAAGTCACATGGTCACTTTGATTGACACATGATATTCCCATAGTCCTAATGATCATCCAGCAGAGTCTCTCTGTCATCTGGTGTTGGAAAACTAAGGGGAAATTGTAATTTTTGAACCATTTCACTGCACTTCTGAGCACAAAATGGCACCTTAACTCCTTAGCGAATTGACCCCATTAAGATTTTTCTGTTTTGTGATAAATATGAAGAGAACTTGTTTGGAATGGGTTATCAGCAATACTATAAGTATATAAAGGTCTTCTCAGTAATCAAACTGCGTTGACAAGAATGAACTTGTGAAATTTTAGGCAAAAAAGAAAATAAGAAAACATCTTGGCTGAAGTGGAAATTTTCTCTAAATGGACTATTTTTAGTCTAATTTTTAGCTGGCTGATTAGTTGAAGGAACACATAAGCGCTACCACGAGCTGTAGGGGTTAAGGTACCAGTAGTAGCCAGGCAATGTGACGGTGTGACAGTTTACCTGTTGGGTGCTGGTCCCCTCCTCAATGCTCTGAGCTAGCCTAGCACTGTACGTTCTGCTGATGTTCTCAGTCAATAAGCTATCCATGCACTGCAGGATCTAGCTCAGGAGTGATAAAGAGAAGAGAAATGCAGAAAGTTACCACCACCTGAAATTCTACTGTTAGCCAATGGGGAGGCTCCAAGGCATTCCTCACAACTCCGTTGTGGTTATGGTACTTGGAGACTCCATTTCTAGTTAGATTTTATCGCATGATTTAATTAAACACCACCATTTAAACAGGAAATACAAAGGTAAAGGGGCAATCTAGATTACAACTGGCTCATTCTTTTTTAATTTAAATTTTTTTTTTTTTTTTTTTAATATTGTGCATTTGGAAAAGAAAATGAAAATCAAAAAACAAACAATGCATATTTTGTTTGCAAAGCTTTTCTCATTGTGACTTAGAACATTGGAAGGAAGATCAATTTTCTCAATCATTATGATATCATTTCTCTGGAAGGGCGAATACGATATTGTCAAAGATTTTAAACAGCATTTAGATAACATTCACTGAGATTGAAACTATAAAATAGGTTAACTTATACAGACAAAATCAGCCTTATCTAAATGGGAACAAAGACAGTAGTTATAAATAATAACTGTTTTTCAACTGCCCAGTTACTTTTGTAATAGCTGAACATTTACTTAAAGCATAGAATACATAGCTACCCTTTAAATGCAGGAGACACATTTTCCATTTATTTGTTTACCTAGAAATATTGGGAACTGAAAGGTTTTATATATTAAAGAAACGCTAAAAGCACCATAACCACTACAGCCTGCTATAGTGTTTACAGTGGCCTCATCTCACACTCATACTAACTCATAGGAACAGCGATTGTGATGCTCTGCATTAACATCCTGCAGTAACTCCCACAACGCCAAGGCCTCATCTCACACTCAGCTTCCGGGCAGGGCTCTCTCTACCTCTTGTATTCAGGGCCGTCTTTAACGCGGGGCAAACGGGGCAGCTGCCCCGGGCCCAGTTGCTCCTGGGGGCCCAGAGCAGCTGCTCTGTGGGCCCCGCGATTTGCGGCTCCCGCACACTGAGGAGGCTCCCCGGGTGTCCCATGCACTAAGGGCCACCCGGGGAGCATGTGTCAGCAGGGGCCCGGCGGGCGTTGTGGCGCTTAAACAGCGCGACCGGGCCCCTCTTCCGGTTCTGCAGCCGGCTGGGAGGAGTGACGTCACTTCCTCCCACCGGAGATAGCCGCGCGGGAGGAGGAAGGCAGGGAGGAGGGGAGTTCAAGAAGAGAACTCCCATCTGCCTCAGCCTGCCACTGGACCAGGGAAACCACCCTCCAGGAAAAGGTAAGAACCTGGAGGGTGGCTAAATGTATGTCAGTAGGTCTGTGTGTGTATGTCTGTGTGTGTGTGTGCCAGTATGTCTGTGTGTGTGTGTGTGTCAGTATGTCTGTGTGTGTGTGTGTGTGTGTGTGTGTCAGTATGTCTGTGTGTATGCCAGTATGTCTGTGTGTGTATGCCAGTATGTATGTGTGTGTGTCAGTATGTCTGTGTGTATGCCAGTATGTCTGTGTGTGTATGCCAGTATGTCTGTGTGTGTGTGTGTGTGTGTGTCAGTATGTCTGTGTGTATGCCAGTATGTCTGTGTGTATGCCAGTATGTCTGTGTGTGTAGTATGTCTGTGTGTATGCAGTATGTCTGTGTGTGTATGTCAGTGTGTGTGTGTGTGTGTGTCAGTATGTCTGTGTGTATGCCAGTATGTCTGTGTGTGTGTGTGTGTCAGTATGTCTGTGTGTATGCCAGTATGTCTGTGTGTGTATGTAGGTATGTCTCTGTGTGTGTGTGTACGTGTGTGTCAGTATGTCTGCCAGGATATATTTGTGTGTCAGTGTATGTGTGTGTCAGTATGTATCTGTGAATGTTTTAATGTCTGTCTGTGTGTATGTGCCAGTACGCCTGTCTGTGTGTATGTCAGTATGTCTGTGTGTGTGTGTCAGCATGTCTTTGTGTGTCAGTATGTCTGTGTGTGTATGTAAGTATGTCTGTGTGTGTATGTGTGTGTCAGTCAGTATGTCTGTCAGTGTATGTGTCTGTGTGTGTATCTATGTATATCTGTGTGTGTGTCAGTATGTCTGCCAGGATATATTTGTATGTCAGTGTATGTGTGTGTCAGTATATATCTGTGAATGTATCAGTCATTACTTCTGTCTGTGTATATGTCAGTATGCCTGTGTGTGTGTGTGTGTGTGTGTGTGTGTGTGTATATGTCAGTATGCCTGTGTGTGTGTGTCAATGTGTCTGTCAGTGTATGTGTCTGTGTGTTTTAGTATATCTGTCAGTGTATGTGTTTGTGTGTGTGTCAGTATATCTGTTAATGTATGTGTCTGTGTATGTATGTATGTCTGTGTGTGTGTCAGTATGTCTGCCAGTATATATTTGTGTGTAGTGACTGTGTGTGTCAGTATGTATCTGTGAATGTTTTAATGTCTGTCTGTGTGTGTATGTGCCAGTACGTCTGTCAGTGTGATTGCGGGTTGGACGTAATTGGGGGGTGAGGCAGTGGCAGGGACAGGGCCCATGGGGCCCAAGAAAATGCATTGCCCAGGGTCCTAATCATATTATAGACGGCCCTGCTTGTATTTGTCTGCGTATATTGTACATTCTCCACTAATTGTACAGCGTTGCGGAATCTGCTGGCGCTTTATAAATACCAGTAATAAACAAATAAATAAACGGTGCCATGAGTGCACGTTTTCAAATGGTTTGACAACTTACAAAAGCCTCCAGGGGGGCAGTGCCGCATCCGGTCTTCTCAGGATTCTCACTTCTTTTTGAAATCAGCAGGTTATTAAAGGGACACTACAGTCACCAGAACCAGTACAGGCTAATTTGTATACACCTCTAGTAGCTGTCACTCAGATGGCCACTAGAGGTGTTTACTAGCTCAGTACTGCACAGTGTGCAGCACCTATGTTTAGCATCTCCACGCTCTGCATGGAGGCACTGAACGCTCCCCATATAGATGCTGCTGGGCGCAGCGTGGCATTTCTCAGCTTTCCTATGGGAAAGCATTGGATTGGGTGAGATCATCAAAATAGATGATCTTAGCCATGGAGGCAGGGCCAGCTATGGCGAGACCCCCATGGTGAGGGAGAACATTTAGGTTAAAAGGAAACTCCAGGCACCAAAATATATTTGTGACGAAAGTAGCCTGTTTGGCAGCTTCCTGCCCTGTGACTATGGCCCTGTGGTAGCCTCTGTTTAAAAACACTATTGGTGCCTGTTGGGATTTGTAACAGGAACCATTCAAACTTTCGAAGTGGCATTCAAACTGTCAAACTCCCGAAGCCATTCAAAGTGGCATTCAAACATGTGGCGGTGGCCATCTTGTTTAGTCGACAGCATCCAGTGGTGTTTGGTCGTCGAATGCATGGAACTCAAATTGGACATTCAACGGCATTAACACCGCTAAACTTTTACCTTCCATGGAGGTTCGGCTATTCGAACGTGAGTCGAATGGCATTCGGTAAAAAGAAACCCATGAACAAGAGACACATAATGACATTATCCACGAACGGTTACGTTCGGTATTTCGAATCTTCGAAATAGACCGGCTGCACAGCCTGATTCTCTGAAACTATTTTGGGCATGAAACCATCCATGCGGCCGGTCAAAATGGGACTTCCATAGAATTCCTGAACCCCTGAACTGATGTGGGTGATTTTTAGATATGTTGGTCACCCAGATCAGGGCTATCAGAGGATGTAATAATTGTGGGGATTTTATGTGTTTTTGGGGTACTTTTGGGATTTTGTAAATTATGTTTTTCTGTCTGGAGATAATTGGGTTAATGCAGTATCTGCCTCAATTATCTCCCAGGCAGAGAGGAGGGAGTGTATGTTTGTATTGGGTGTGTCACACTTTGTAACCGTATTGTTATTGGTTGTTAAGTTTGTGTCCCAGTCCCCAACAAGGTCCATATGGGCGTACACCTTGCTTGGTGACTTGCATAAAAGGCCATCTGTGGCTTCCATTAAACAGAATGCTTTACCCTTTCATTAAGTCTTGGCTCGTGTTTGGGGGATTGGAGAACTACATACACTCTGGGGATTGCTATATCACAATACTGAGTATAATCAATTAGCTCTTCTAAGAGCTGTTCCTGGTACGCTCTCTGGACTAGGAGAGGTCTACCCACTGGAAGCTGAATCCTGGTCTTGGGTCCACAGTGGGTGGAGGACGGCGAGACCCCAACCAAGGTGCGGCGGTTCGTGGGGTTTACGGTGGTTATGGTGTCCGGTGCGGTGCTTATGGTAGTCAAGGATTACTAGGAAGCAGCGATTGACGGAGGTACCCAGTCGGGGTGCAAGACGGTCCGTCACAATCTTCATCTAAATAAAGTTGTTATGGTGCCAGAAGGCCTCCAGAGGCACTTTTATCTTAACGAGTCAAACCGTTCTTGAACAGTTTAACTCCAAATTTGCCTCCAGCAGCATCAAGCTTCTGAAATTTTTAGGGGTAAGCTAACGACCCCTTGCAGGCGCTATGCAGTTCTTGGCTAAGATAGTGTTTTTAACATTATAGGGTCAGGAATACGTTTATGTTTCTGACCATATAGTGTTACTTTAACTTTTAAATCAGAGGTGATGTTACAGGAGAGACAATGTGCATGCTACTTCCCTGTCTATGCCCAGATATCAACAATGAACTTTCAGGGATTAAAGGACCACTAAAGTCACCAAGACCACTTTATATCAACGAAGTGGTCTGGGTGCAGTGGTCATGTCATTTTAGCCGTGCAATTTAAAACGTTCAGTTTCTTGTTTCAATGTTTACATTGCAGGGTTCAATCCGTGACACATAAGCTCATAGGAATGCATTAAATTCAATACTTTCCTATGGCGCTTCCAATGCTTTCCTGTGCGGGGTTTCCTTTGGTGCTTTTACTATAGCATAAGATATAGTGTTTGTTTAACTTTTAGACCTGGCTAGTGGCATTGGACATACAATTAGGCAGTAGGTGTAAAAACAAAAACCAACATTTTAAACACATTACTTACATATATTTTTCAGGCACACATAAAAAATCAACTATTAAAACAGCATCATTAGTACTCATAACAAATAGTAATCTTAAATACAAGGGATTGCAAAAATGTGAACTGGATCGATCAACCTACAACTCCAAAGAGACACATAGAAGCAGGGCCGGCCTTAGGGGTGTGCGAGCTGTGCGGCCGCACAGGGCGCCATGGCAGCAGGGGGCGCCCTATGGCTGACAGCTTGCACACCCCCTGCCCTCTACCAGGGCTTAGCAGCGAAAGAGACTGTAGGAGGCGGAGCCAAGCAGCCGATGGGGGCGGAGCCAAGTGGTCGGCGGGGGCGGAGCTAACCGAGGCCTGAATCTGCTGCCTGGTAAGTGAGACCATAGTGCCCCTGCTCCCCCTATAGTACCCCTGTTCCCCATCTATCCCTATAGTGCCCCCCTCTTCCCCTATAGTGCCCCTCTACCCCTATAGTGTTCCCCATCTATATAGTGCCCCCCCCCTATAGTACCCCTGTTCCCCATCTATCCCTATAGTGCCCCCCTCTATAGTGCCCCCCCCTCTACCCCTATAGTAACCCTGTTCCCCATCTATCCCTATAGTGCACCCTCTACCCCTATAGTACCCCTGTTCCCCATCTATCCCTATAGTGCCCCCCTCTTCCCCTATAGTGCCCCCTCTTCCCTATCGTAACCCTGTTCCCCATCTATCCCTATAGTGCCCCCCTCTACCCCTATAGTAACCCTGTTCCCCATCTATCCCTATAGTGCCCCCCTCTTCCCCTATAGTAATCCTGTTCCCCATCTATCCCTATAGTGCCCCCCTCTTCCCCTATAGTAACCCTGTTCCCCATCTATCCCTATAGTGCCCCCCTCTTCCCCTATAGTGCACCCTCTACCCCTATAGTAACCCTGCTCCCCATCTATCCCTATAGTGCCCCCCTCTTCCCCTATAGTGCACCCTTTACCCCTATAGTAACCCTGTTCCCCATCTATCCCTATAGTGCCCCTGCTACTCTTATAGTAACCCTGTTCCCCATCTATCCCTATAGTGCCCCCTACCCCTATAGGGCCCCCCTCTACCCCTATAGTAACCCTGTTCCCCCTCTACCACTAAAGTGACCCCCCTCTACCCCTATAGTACCCCTGTTCCCTATAGTGCCCCCTCTACCCCTATAGTACCCCTGTTCCCCATATATACCTATAGTGCCCCCTCTACCCCTATAGTGCCCCCATCTACACCTATAGTGCCCCTGCTCCCCTTATAGTACCCCTGTTCCCATCTATCCCTACAGTGCCCCTGCTCCCCCTATAGTACCCCTGTTCCCCATCTATCCCTATAGTGCCCCCATCTACACCTATAGTACCCCTGTTCCCATCTATCCCTACAGTGCCCCTGCTCCCACTATAGTACCCCTGTTCCCCCTCTACCCCTATAGTGCCCCTGCTCCCCCTATAGTACACCTGTTCCCCATCTATCCCTATAGTGCCCCCCTCTACCCCTATAGTGCCCCCTCTACCCCTATAGTGCCCCCTCTACTCCTATAGTGCCCCCTCTACTCCTATAGTACCCATGTTCCCCATCTATCTCTATAGTTCCCCCTATCTACCTCTATAGTGCCCCTGCTCCTCGATCTACCACTATAGCACCCCTGCTCCCCATCTACCCCTATAGTGCTTCCCCATTTACCCCTATAGTGTACCTGATCCCTCCATCTACCCCTATAGTGCCCATGCTCCTTATCCATCCCTATTGTGCCCATGCTCCCCCTATATTGCCATTGTTCCCTGTCTACCCTAGTGACACTGCTCTACCCCAGTGCCCCTGCTCCCCCTATCTACTGCTATAGTGAACAAAAATCACACACGGTCAATACACACACACATATCAGACACAGTCAATACACCCATTACAAATATGGCACACAGAGAACACATCACACAATCACGTCTGACACACACATGATAAATGTAGCTGTCTTCCGAGTTCCGGCCAATCAGAACGTTGCCGCGGATTACACAGGAAAGCTCTGATCACCAGAGATCAGCATGCCCTCCCTCCATGCAAGGTAATGACAGGGAAGAGGTGATAAATATTTGTTAATTGTTAAATTTTCATTTAATAAATCCCCTATACACATGGATGGCGCGGGGGGGGGGGGCGCTGTTAAGATTTTTCGCACAGGGCGCCTGAAGGCCTAAGGCCGGCCCTGCATAGAAGAATACTGCCAAAGACAGGTACACTCAGTTAAAAAATTATAGTAAAGAAACAAACAAACAGGTTTATCAGGGCTTAAGTGACACCAAGTAACAGAGCAACTTCATTGAATGGTTTTGGTGTCATTAGATCATACCCCTGCATTGACAGCAGACCCAGGCAGAAGATCATCTTTCGATTGTCATTTACTACAAAATGTTAATACTGGCGAGCGAGCAGAACAGACTGATGATTTCTATGTAATTGTACTGATTGTATACACATGTTTTGCTAAGCCCGCTATCGGATTTCCTGACTGTATGCGGTTATTCTTGCGGTTTACCGGTAAATGCTTCCACCAGTAAATTAAAATATAATATATTTATTAAACAATAAACAGTATAATGAATGTGAGTGGTAAGAGAAGAGTCTGACATAGTTACTAGGGTATTTCAATCTATCTATAATATTCTGGGGGCTGTATGTGTGCACACTTGGAAGGTGGTGTCTCTGTTATTTTGCAATGTTATGTTTTTCTGTCTTCATAATGCTTTCTGAGATATGATTAATTTTAGACCAAGGCCTTTTGGCACTTTTGCCATGTGTTAATTTTACCACAATATCACCTTTTCTGTTTAAAGGACTGTGAAGTGGTCTGAAGTGGTCTGAGTGCCAGGTCCATCTAGAATTAACCCTTTCTGCTGTAAACATAGCAGTTTCAGAGAAACAGCTATGTTTACCTATGGGTTAATCCAGCCTCTAGTGTCTGCCTCATTGACAGCCGCTAGAGGCGCTTCTCACTGTGCTTTCCTATGGACTGACTGAATGCGTGAGCTGCGCATTCAGCCGATGATGGGGAAAGAAGGAGGAGAGTCCCCAGAGCCGAGGGAGCCCGGCGGGGGAATAAAGGTAAGATTTAAACCCTTCAACCTTAGAGCCCGGTGGGAGGGGGGCCCATGAGGGTGAGGGGAGGAGGGGGAGGGGGGACCTAGAGACCCTATGGTGCCAGGAAAATGAGTCTGTTTTCCTGGCACTATAGTGGTCCTTTAAGTGCATACATAGTATATCTTATTTTTAAATGAGAAATATGGCTTTATTTTGATACACTATATGTATACATAACACTACAATAAACATAAATAAATTATTATAAAACGGAAAAGAAACACTGTTTTGCAGTTAATAATGTCTACACAACAAATGCACCTAAAGAGAAATAACTCAAAATAGATTTACCAATAAGTCCTGATTTGGAATATGATACAAATGTCTTGGATAGATTTGAGCACAAATCCATTTCAGCTGTGTCAAACGAACCTACGCCTGAACAAATCGACATGTGATATGTTATAATATTTGTGCACCAGTCTAGTCTAGGATTTTATTTAACTTTTAGAAGTTATAAAATAAGTATTTTAAGAAACGAATTACAGTTTTAAAGCGAAACCAATTTGGAATGCTTGGATTACATCCAAAACTGCTACATAAACGTACGTGGGAAAAAACAAAACATTAAATATACCCGCAGATTTGATCTGATTTTGAAGTTGGTGATAACATGGTTAAATCACAAACTTCAAGAAAAACACCAGAGTATTTAACTAAGAGCATTTTGTCACTTTTGACTTAACCATTTTATCACCAACTTCAAAATCAGGTCAAATCTTCTGGGATTTTTTTTTTCCACTTTTATTCTCACAGGGAATTTCATAGACCTTTTATGTCCTACTACTGTGAAGACCCAATATTTGTATTCTTGTAATTTTTTCAAGAACATCACAATGATACATCACATGTACATTTTTGCCTGAAGTTTGAAGTACTTAGGATAAAATAACAGATATGCCCTCACATGGACATGCCTCTTACTTAATAGGGATCCGATTTGATAAAGTGTTCAGTGTTCGAAACCTAACCCTTCCCCTACTCCTATCTATAACCATAACTCTACCATAGAGGGATTCCCTCTGCTCACATTTTTTCCAGCTTATGCAGTACAACATGCTCTGTACTTGGTTTACAGAATAATATATATAGCTCCAGTTGTTGTTGCTAAATCATGTAATAAAAATAAAGAAAGCAGAGGTTCATGCGGACAGAAAACATACTACTAATACTCACTACATTCCTGGACAGCAACACTTACCCTTTTCCTGAGCCCTCCATTGCAACATTTGTCCACTGCACCACAACAAACACATGTCAACATAGTGTGTGGTATGTAATATGTTTTTCCATTATTGAAAATTACTCAAAAAAAGAAAAAGACCAACGCAAATTAAGGCGAATAAAAAATGCATTAAATGTATGGCTTTCTTTTATTTCATTAACCATTTACAAACATTTACACATATTGAAGTATGGATAAATATCCATATAGATAAACAGATAGAAAGACAAACAGGTACACACATACATACAAGATATATCACGCGGCAACACATCAGCCGCACTAGGCTAATATAGCTGTTAATAAAACTACTATATATACATACTGTATGTACAGCAATAACCTGATGCATAAACACACACACACACATCTTTCTCTCTCTCTCTCAATATATATTTATAAATACACGTGCAAATTGGATAAACATAAATGTACAAACAAAATGAGATTCACTGCTGAGAGGTCATACGAACAGCATATTTAAAAACATGAGCTAAGGGTTTTGTGTTTTATTGCAGATTTAGGATCAGTTCTTCAAAGCCCCACTCCCTATAACTATTCATTGTCGGTTTCCTGGAAAGATTTAGCTAACACTGTGGACTTTGTCACTGACTTCTAGGAAAAGAATGCTAAATACTAATCGCTTGACAGTACAGGGCTACAGGGGAGAAAGGCGGAGAGGAGATGGAAGCAGGAGAGTGACAGAAATGGAAAGGATTAAGGGAAGTTAAACAAAAACACCAAAATGGGTAATTTAAAGGGCGAAGTACACAAAAGGAAAAAGCAGGTGAAAGGATTAAAAAATGCAAACTATGAAGGAAAAAAATCAAAGAATCATAAAAAAAAAGTCAGTGTTATGGAATGGAGATTAGGAGGGGTAGCACAGATTAACCGTTTGGAGGCACAAGGGAACAAGAGGATATAATACATGTAATCTTTTTTTTAATTTTATTTTTAATATGAACAAAAAAACATAGTTCTTTTAGCGTTAGCTAATGTTTAAAATAAGCTTACCAGAAAACAAACACTTTAGAAAAAGAAGAAATAATAATGGTGACATTCTGGATATACACTCAGTGGCCACTTTATTATTTCTATTACTGAGTAGGACACACCATCTTTGCCCCCAGAACAACACAAAATATCTGATGCATAGGCCTTATAACGTGCTTTGTAGACACCATTCCTTAAGACGTATTGACAAGTAGAACCACACAGTTTCCGCACCATTCTCTGTAAACACTAGAGATTGTTGTGTGTGAAAATCCCAAGAGATCAGCAGATTCTGAGAAACCATCACGTCTACTAAGTACCAACAACCATTGCACGTTCAAAGTCACTTAGGTCACGTTTTCACATTCTGATATTGTCTGCTTTAATGCATCCAGTTGCTGCCACATAACTGACTGAGAATTGTAGATTTGTAGCAAGCAGTTGTACTTATTAAAGTTGCTTCTATTTTACAAGATTATCCAGGAACATATCTTTGCAGAAACTGGGTGTCAAATATGGTCCCAATTGGCCATAATCCATGCCATAACAAATTGAAATAATGAGGTTCGGGTTTGTTTAGTAATCTGGAAATTGTAAAGAATTAGCGATAATTTATAAATCAGATCATTTTTCCATAACAGTTGATTTTGCCTACATTTGGCAATTAGGTTTTCATTTCACTCCAATTTGGTGTTTAGTGCATAAATCCATATGTACCATTGCAATTAGTAATAGTGACACCTGTCGATCAACTGGTGATTTCATTAAGTATGAGATTGGGAGATGAAAACTTTTTCACCTGGTGATTGGGTTGCCACCCGGCCGTTAGTTTATCGGCAAAGCTAGTATTTTAGGCTGTCTGTCAAAGATGCTTATTTTTTTTTTCTATGATAGGACTCTGAGAGAATGATCAGAGCATCCATCTCTATTATACACAGCAGGTAAGTACATTGCTAGGTACACACCATGACACCCCTCCCTAGTCAGACACAGTATACACACACTGCCACACACAATAACAGTATAAATACACTCGAAAGTATACACACAATGAAACACACTGCTACACAATATAGTACTAAACACACACAGGATACACACAATAAACGTATACACAGAAAGACAAACAGACACTCAGACACATTATGCATACACTCAAAGGTATACACACTACTACACAATATAGTACTAAACACACACAGTATACACACAATGAAACACACTTCTACACAATATACACATAGCACAGTACTAAACACACACAGTATACAAACGGACACTCCTGTGACTCACACATAATTAATTATGCAAATTAGCTTGCCTGGTAAACAAAATTTCCAAGAAGGGTGGTAACCCTTCCTGTGGAGAGAGCATTATACAAATATATAATTTGGCACCTATAAGCATCATGCTAGGTTTGTTCTGAAAATCTGCTGTGGGTATGCCTTGCAAGGATTGGAATTTGACACCCGTGATAGAAGAGAAAAAGTAACAGGCCTTGAAGCAGACAGCAAGCCAGGTATCAGGGAAAATACTTGGCCGCTTGCTTAGGAAAACACAAAGCTGACTGAGTGATTCTTTCTCAAAGGGAATCTATATGCATCATTATCATTCATATAAAGTATTCAAAACAAATAGCAATCTTAAAGGGATACTATAGTGTTAGGAATGCAAAGTTGTGTTCCTATCACTAAAGTTCCCTCTGGACCCCCCCACTCGCTCACAAAGTGTTAAAAAAAAACAACCTTTTATTTACTCATCTGATTCTAGCTTTGATTTCCCTCGGCTGGGTTAGTGCTCCGCCTCCTCCGGTGTCATCTGAAGGGGGGAGGGGACTAATGCATATGCACAGCGAGCCCTGTAGGACTTCCCCATAGGAAAGCATTGCTTCAATTTTACTGACGCTGGATGTCCTCATGCAGAGCTTGAAGATGTCAAGCGCCAGTTACGCAACCAAAAGTCAGCTAGCTACCAGGAAGTGCCTCTAGTGGCTGTCTAAATGACAGCTACTATAGGTAGTCTTAGTCCTGCAATGTAATCATTGCAGTTTCTGTAAAACTCAGACGGCCACTGTAGGTGCTTCCTGGGTCAGTTCTGCACACTGTGCAGCACTGATTTACAGCGTCTCCACGCACTGCATGAAGGTGTTGAATGTTCCTCACAGAGATGCATTGATTCAATGCATCTCTATGAGGAGATGCTGATTGGTGAAGCATGGGGTTTTGCTGCGCATCCATGATAGCTTCTCAGTGCTTTCCTATGAAAAGCATTGGATTGGCTGAGATCATCAAAGTTGATTATCTCAGTCAAGGGGGCGGAGCCAGCCATGAGGAGTCCTGCACACGCTGGTAAAGGGTGGGTAAAATCACCTTTTTCAACTGGTGGTGAGGGAGGACAGACACCAAAAATAGGTATTTTAGGTAACGTTTGGGTTATACATGTTTGTACTGTCTAATAGTAATCTACATTTTGCTACACAGTAACATTTCTGAAGGGAATTTAGTTTATCTATTTGTGTGCAGGATAGTGGTTACACTGTTGATGCAATGAAATTATTTTGCATTTCACAGCACTTTATCTTCCCAAATGAAGATCTAAACTATATGACAGGCTAATTCCAGTACGAGGCAGGAGCGTCCTCTCTTGGGACATTCTCTGAATATTTCTTAAATAAATCTAGAGTTAGATCCCTTTTGACAGACCTGATCTGCCATTTTTGGCACTCAGGCACTAAAGGGTTAAGAGTCTTTTTATTTTGTTTCTTTTTCAATGACAAAGTTGGCAAAGGCCATGGAGCTTGACTAAAACTCCATCCATTGTCAACCTGAAATTATATATAATGAAAAGTAGTCCTAACTTATCATTATGTGTAACTTCAAAAATAAGCTTAATTTAAAAACAAAACCGACAGGAGAGGGGGGATTTAGGACAAGGGGACAAAAAGGGACAGATCTGCTTTAACGAACTGCTATCGTTCAGATTGTTTTGGCATTATTCATATCACCCTTTGTTAGGACTGGCAAGATTTAAAATTTAACATAAAAATAAATAAATAAAAAATCATACGTTTGATTAAAGATTTGATTCTTTCTTTGCAAAGTACAAGACGTGAACAAGACTGTGTTTGGTTCCTGTGGTTTAAATTCCTATCCTCTGACCTATTAAAATCCCCCAGTCAGCCGCCTAGCCCTAGATGTATGAATCAGCTAACCTTCTTGCTGACTGATCCGTCCTTTCACAATCCTTATACATTGTTGTGTTGTGTCATGTTTATTAATGATGTTGTTTCACATTGATGTCAGCGTACCCTTGAATAGCAATCTATTTACAGTAGCATTGTGTGTTTATGCTACATTAGTGTGCATGAATACATGACTTGTCCTTTTCAGCCTATATACCAGGTACATCATGCACCTGACTCCCTCCTTCAAACACAAACCTATCTCACCCATAAAGGAACACTGTAGGCTTCTGAGTGAAATGGTACTTTGATGCATGGAGTTTGCGGAGCGCTTAGTCCAGTATCACTGCTAAAAGGTTTATTCAAAGTTTAGTACAGATGCTCCGTCGCATACAGCCTGGCCCCCAAATACCTAAATGGGTGAGTAAAAGCTATGTTCCGTTTAATCCATAGAGCTGAGCTCACTGCCAATCACTGCTTCAATCCCTGGTATGAATGGGTATGGCACAGGGAGGAACCCGCCTCCCCCTTATCTTAATTGGGGGCTATGCTGCACACTGACAAGGATTGAGCATCTAATTGGTGAGTAAACAGTTTAGAAGTAATCCACAACAGGCACTATAACCACTTTAAACATATGAAGTGGATTTCTTCAAAAATGTAACCCAACTCACACCTGACCGTTATTCTTAACTATATGCTTTTATCTGGTGATAAAACAAACAAACAAGAAAACCCTTTTATTGGACTGACCATAATTTGGTCAGAGAACCATCCCACTACAGACATCACTGTCAGAGTTCTACCCATAAATTAGAATACTCCCTGTTCAGATTAGCAAAATGAATCAGTCACTGTCTGGGGGTAATCGGGCACCAAAATTCATTCACTTATCACACTATTTACCAGTGGCTGGATTTTACAATCCAATTCTTTCTTTTATCATTTTGCCTGCTTTCTTCCCTCCCACCCCTCGTTGGCTCCCTATACAAAGCCTTCGATTGGACCTCAATACAATAATGCCCAAAGCTTTAAAATATATGAGAAAAAAAAAGTGTTGGAGTAATCATTTATATTCATAATTTTTTTTTATAGTAACCATTTGTCCATTGGCTTCTTGTGCACTTCTGAAAGTTTGCCCACAAAAAGCATGTGGATACATTTTGCGAATTTGTCTTTTGCCAGATTTGTTCAGAGTAAATCTGGTTGAAATTCAGAGTTTGATAAACGTGCAAATCCTATATTTTATATAGGATCCAAAAGTGTGAATTATCATGGGATTTGAAAAGTTTATGCCAAATGTAACAAAACTGGAAAAATATTAGAACTGTAAAAAGTTTACATTTGAACTGTTCTAGCTTAAATGTTTGCAATGCCCTGTTAGTGGTGTACCCAGGTTTTGTGCTGCCCTAGGCATGACAAAACTTTTCCCCGTGCTTTAAGTATCCATTTAATCTCATTTTAGTCTAATACAGCACACCAGCATACAGATATTTGTTATAGATTGTATAGTTATATGTTCTAGTATTTTTGTAGTTTGTTATAAAAAACTACTAGATGCATTCCTAATAAACTGAAAATTTCCATCCACACCTTCGTTTGTATCTAAGTAGGTCTTGGTAACCTTTTGGAAAAGATTGGAATTAAGCATCCAAGAATTTACATAAAATCATAGTATGAACTCTTATTAAAGAAAATGCATACAAAGTTTTATCTTGTTAGTAGTTAGACCTTCACAAGTTTCAACACATTTACGGATCAACATTTGGATAATGCCAGCAGTGTTGGGAAGAGTCTGACACGTATATTCACATGTGGGGGGACATGACAACATATTGCATACATTCTCAAGCTTATAACATGGTCTACCTGTCAGGATTACTAGTAGATCCAGCACACAGAATTATATCACACCTAGGACTAAAGGTAACGTCTTACCGGGCCTTAGAATGGCCGGACTTAACGTACCAGAGAATAGTCAGAATACTTGCTGAGGGCAGGGATACAGAAGGAGATACAACGATGAGGGAAAGCCAAAAGGTAAAGATAGCAGAATACAGGGAAGTCAAAACGAAGCCAAAGTCAGTAACCAGAAATAAATGCTCAGGAACACACTCTTGGATAACCTACTAAGGAAAACCACAACAGGGCAATGAGAAGGAGTTAAAATGTGTTTAAATAACTGTTTAGATAACTGTCCTTTGACACCAGAACATGCGTGTGCGTCTTTTGTGTGTCACGCACGTTGACGTCGTCCTTGCCGTGGGGCTATAAAATGACATGGATCCGCAGCGGCCGGCATCAACTAACATGATGCAGGAGTCAGGTATACTGGTGCATAGCTGCTGAGCGGCACAAGGTGAGGATGAATATGTTATATTACCCCCGGGCAGGACCAGGCTTGAGAGGAAACTTGGTATGGAAAGAACGAATCTTGTGGCCAGCATGAATGTCGGAAGCCGGAACCCCAGAAAGCTCGGCAGACCCATACCCCCTCCAATCAACCAAATATTGTAAAGAACCATAAGAAAACCTGAAATCATTTATGGAGGAGACTTCATACTCCTCCTGTCCAGAAACAACCAATGGAGGAGGGGGCACACTTGGGACAGTATACTTATTGCAAATAAGCGGTTTGAGTAACAAAACATGAAATGTATTAGGAATACGTAAGCATGCAGGAAGTGCCAGAGAATATGAAACAGGTTTAATTCTCCGAATGATACGAAATGGACCAAGGAATCTGGGGGAACATTTCATGCCAGGAACTTTTAGTTTGATATTGCGCGATGATAACGACACCTTCTCACTCACCTGGTAAACAGGTTTGGTACCCCGCCATTCATCAGCATGAAACTTGAAACGAGCAGCTGCAGTCTCAAGAGTGGAGTGAACTTTGGTCCAAGTCTCACAAATAGAAGCAAGGTGATCATCCAAAGCAGGGATAGTTGTGTCAGAAAAAACAGCTGGTAGGACAGTAGGATGACGACTGTTATTGACAAAGAATGTACTATGTCTGGAAGAGTCATGGGTAGCATTGTTCCTGGCAAACTCGGCCCAGGGCAATAATTTGGACCAGTTATCTTGTGTGCTATTCACAAAACAACATAAATACAATGCCAATAATTGGTTAGCCCTCTCAGCCGTGCCATTGGTTTGGGGATGGTAGGAGGAAGAATATGACAATTCAATACCCAACTGTTTATTGAAACAGACACAATATTTTGAGACAATGTCTTGTATAAAGATAAGAACCAGGTCTTGAGAGGAAGACAATTTTTTGAGAGGAACAAACTGAGCCATCTTGGAAAAGTGGTCAAGCACCATAAGGATTGTGGTATAACCATTACTAGGAAGTTCCACAATGAAATCCATGGATAAATGAGACCATGGAACACTAGGTACAAGGAGCGGATGTAATAATCCACAAGGAAGTTGATGAGGAACCTTAGAAACTGCACATACTAAACAGGCCTGCACATATTCCTTGACATCTTTCCTGAGTGAATCCCACCAAAATGATCTCAGGATAGCGGATGTGGACTTATTAATGCCTGGATGCCCAGCAGTCACATTGTTGTGGAATACCCTCATTATCTTCTCTCTTTTGATCAACGGAACAAACAATTTATCTGGAGGTTTATTGCAAGGTGCCTGGGATTCAGCCTCTATGATAGCACCAAGCAGAGGTGATGATAAGGAAAGAACAGTGGAAGCAATGATACACTCAGGTGGAACAATAGGAGATGTCTCTTGTTCTTGCACTGATTCAGTGTCAAACTTTCTAGATAAGGCATCAGCTTTAACGTTTTTGGGACCAGGTCTGTAAGTTATAAGAAAGTTAAAGTGAGATAAGAACAAAAGACAATCTAGCTGGCGTAGCATCACCGATATATGCCAAATTTGTGTAGTCAGTTATGATCAAAAGGGAGTCCTTAAAACCCTCTAAAAGATGTCACCATTTTTAAAGTGCTAGTATAATGGCCAACAATTCTCTGTTACCAATATCATAATTACACTCTGCTGAAGACAACTTTCTAGAGAAGTACCCACACGGATGCAAAGGGGTATCCTGACTTTTTCTCTGAGAAAGAACAGCCCTTACCCAAGTTTTGGAGGCATCAACCTCCAGTATGAAGGTTTTGCAACTGTCAAATGTCAGCTGAAGCAAAAAAATTTTAAGAAGTTCAAAAGCTTCTCTAGCTTCCTTAGACCATATCGTACAACTAGCCCCCTTACATGTCATATTGGTGAGGGGGACTATTACAGAAAAGAACCCTTTGATAAATCTCCTGTAGTAATTAGCAAAACCAATAAACCTTTGAATGGCTTTTAGCCCTTTAGGCAATGTACCTCAGTCTGGTCAAAGATGCATTTTTCAAGTTTGCAATAAAGTCTATTCTTAAGCAAGGTTTGCAGCACTTGTTTGACATGTTTGTGGTGAGTCTGAAGGTCAGGGGAATAAATAAGGATATCATCCAAGTATACTAGAACAAATAAATAAATATAGTCTCTGAGCACATCATTAATAAAATCCTGAAATACGTCCGGAACCTTGCATAACCCGAAGGGCATGACAAAGTACTCATAGTGCCCACTTCTAGTGTTAAATGCTGTTTTCCACTCATGATCTTCCTTAATTCTTACCAAATTATACGCACTCCTGAGGTCAAGTTTAGTAAATACTTTAGCACTCTGGAGTCTATCAAACAATTCAGAGATGAGGGGAATGTGATAGGCATTTTTTTTATGGTGATCTTGTTTAATGCCCTGTAATCAATGCATGGGCATAACTCTCCATCTTTTTTAGATGCAAAAAAGAACCCTGCACTAGCAGGTGAGGATGTTTTACGTATGTTGCCTTTACTTAGGGAATCTTTAATGTACTTATCCATGATTCTACTCTCCTGTGGAGATAAGGCATTCACTGCCCCCTTGGGGGGCATAGCGCTGAGTAGCAGATTATAGAATATCAGTCTGACTCTTACTGAATACCTCTCCTTAACCTCCCAGTATTGTATGGGAACTTCTGAGGCCTGAGGCGTAGTAGTGGGCAAAGTAACAAAGTCCACTCTTTTGATAATGGGTAACACACATCTCTCTATACAGTCTTTATGCCACTCCAGCATTTCCCCCTTTGCCCAGTCTATATGAGGATTGTGCTTAATGAGCCAAGGAAATCCTAATATGATGGGACAGGGAGAAGCAATTATCTGGAATGTTATGTTTTCCATGTGTAAAGCTCCTATGGAAATGTTAATAGGCAAGGTTTCGTGGGTAATCAAGGGTTGTGAGAGAGGTCTCCCGTCAATAGCCTCAACGGCCACAGGTGATAATCTCTCCTTGATAGGTATTAAATGTTTTTTAACAAAATGTATGTCAATGAAGTTTCCTGCCGCACCATCAGGGCTTTGCATGAAAAGCTTTTCTTGTTGCAAAGGGCAGTGATATCAAGGAGAAATCTATTTTGGTTATAACCAGAGGACATATCCATCACACCTAAGACCTGTCCCCTTAAGGTTCTTAGGTGCGGAGGTTTTCCGGATGTATGGGACAAGCACTTCTCATATGTCCTTTTTTACCGCAGTATAAACACAGACTCTCCTTTCTCCTATACTGTAGGGATGTGAATGAGGAAAATATTCGGTTCAGCATTCTGAAATTCGGGACTTCGGCATTTCGGGACTTCTCTTGCAGCCGCTTAGTAGATAACTCCCTAATTTACACGGTATTAGGGAGTTATCTACCAAAAGGCTGAAAGACCTAAATTGGTCTTTCAGCCAAATTTACTAATACTAGGTAAAAATGACTTAGTATTAGTCAATTCTGCCCATACTCGCAGTTTATTAAACAGTGAGCAGTCTGGGGGCTTTTAAACTGAAGGGGGGGCCTATTGCCCCCTGGGCCCCCACCCTAAAGTAAAATAAGGAGGGGGGATCCTATTGCCCCCACCCCTGAGCGGTGGGTGCCGGCCCTAAATTACTTTAAGGGGGGGACCTATTGTCCTCCCCCTCTGCACCCAGCCCCGAGCGGCAGGTGGGGGCCCTAAAGAAGAAAAGGGGGGCCTATTATCCTCCCCCCGGCCTTCACCCCTGAGCGGCGGGGGGGGGGTGCCCTAAAGTAAAATAATAGGGGGGGGACCTATTGTCCTCCCCCCCGGCCCCCACCCCTGAGCAGTGGGTGGGGGCCCTAAATACCAATAAGGGGGGGGACCTATTGTCCTCCCCCTGGCCCCCACCCCTGAGCGGTCATTTTACACAGCGTGGGAAAGTTCTTTGGAATTTTCCCACGCTGTGTAATTTGACTCATAACTCTCTGATTGGTTACTTTCAATCCACCAGAGTGTTGTTATGAGTCAAATTACACAGCGTGGGAAAATTCCAAAGAACTTTCCCACGCTGTGTAAAATGACACAGAGCACTATGATTGGCTGGATTTCAAGCTAACCAATCAGAGTGCTGTGACAGGTAAATGTAGAGACTTACCTGTCAGTCTCTTCATTTACCTGTCAGAGCACTCTGATTGGATGGCTTAAACCAACCAACCAGAGTGCTCTGAGCCTCATTGCAGGACGGGGCAAGGCTTTATAAGCCTTCCCCCACCCTGCAGAGCTCAGTCTGTGCGGAGCCCTCCATGGATGAAGATGGATTTTTTTTTTCAAAGTGCGATGGTTATTGTGGATTTTTGGGGACCCCTAGTCACCCTAGGGGGGGGGGGTTACATTTTTATTTAGGGCCCTCACCTGCCACTCAGGGGTGGGGGCCAGGGAGGACAATAGGGCCCCCACTCACTGCTCAGGGGTAGGGGCCAGTGTGAAGGACAATAGATCCCCCCTTATTTTACTTTAGGGCCCCCACTCATCGTTCAGGGTTGGGGGCAATAGGTCCCCCCTTCAGGTTAGAATCCTCCACTCACGCGGCACGGGTGGGCGCTTGGGAGGGGGGGGACAAGGTTTTTTTTTTTACGGTGAGCTGCCACAGTCATAGTTTACTAGACATGCCCCTATTCACGGTATAGCGAGTAGCGGCATAATTTACTAACTTACATTTTATATGAATGTGTGTTACTTGATTGTTGTAAGAGTTGCAAATGCTTACAGCTGAATCCTGGCTATGTTTGTATACCTTTTATTTAAACTTGTATACAGTGTAACATTCTTCATTAGAGATGAGCGAACCCGAACTGTAAAGTTCGGATTCGTACCGAACATTACGATTTTTGGACCCCGAACATTTCAGTAACAGTTCGGGTTCGGTGTTCGGCGATTTAATGGCACTTTTGGAAAGCTGCAGGGCAGCCAATCAACAAGCATTTGACTTGTGTGCCCTACTAATGGCATGGCTGTGATTGGCCAGTGCAGCATGTGACCCAGCCTCTATATAAGCTGGAGTCACATGAGCTCTTATTAGTGTAGGGAGAGGATGCTGCAGCTGTGAGGGACAGATTAGGAAAGAATTCTGGTGTTGAATCTGCAACCTACAGCGATTATTTTTGTGGGTGCTATACTACATTTCTGTACCCTGCCCTGAGCCCAGTGCCACAGAGAAATAAGCAATCAGTCTGTTTGTTAGGTGGGCACTTGCAACTGCATGTGTGCCAGGCACATTACTTTAATCCTGTTCTGGTAGCTCAGTGGGCAACATCTAGGCATTTTTAAATAGTGCTGTGACATCCCACTTTGAAAAATTCTCATTTTTTGGGGGCTAAAAAGTATATTTGGGGTGTACACTGCATTTCTGAGATTCAAATAGAACCATCAAATACTGCTGTGACATTGCAGTTGGACTAATTCACATTTTTTTGGTGTTAGAAAGTACATTTGTGGCGTGCACTTCATATCTGAGAGTCAAATAGAACCGTCAAATACTGTGGTTACATCGCACTTTGAAAAATTCACATTTCTATGGTGCTAAATAGTACATTTGCTGCCTGCGGTCCACTTCATATCTGAGAATCAAATAGAACCGTCAAATAAGGTGGTTACATCGCACTTTGAAAAATTCAAATTTGTTTGGTGCTAAAGTAAATTTGGGGCGTGCACTTCATATCTGAGAGTCAAATAGAGATGTCAAATTCTGTGGTTACATCGCACTTTGAAAAATTCAAATTTTTTTTGGTGCTGAATAGTACATTTGCGGCCTGCAGTGCATTTCTTGCAGTCCAATAAACCCCTTAAATACTACTGTTACATTGTTGGTTTAAAAATTTACACTTTTTTGAGCTAAAAAGAACATTTGCGGCCTGCGGTGCATTTCTTGCAGTCCAATAAAAATTAAAATAAAAATAATCACTGGAGAGAAAGAGGAAGTACACCCCTACCCACCCGCGATCCCTGACCCTGAATGCCAGCATTTCAAAATTCCTGGCCTTTGAAATGCTGTCATTCTGTCTGGTGGAGACAGACAGTTTTAAAAACCTGATGGCGGTGGCTGTCCCACAGTACGTGGTTCCCAGCAGCCACTACTTTTCCAGGCGAGCCATCCCTTCCCTGCACAACCAATTGTCGAGACAAAATCAGGTGTGCACTGCACAACGCCATCTGTGGCAAGGTCCACATAACCACTGATACGTGGACCAGTAAGCACGGGCAGGGACGCTATATCTCCCTAACTGCACACTGGGCAAATGTAGTGGTGGCTGGGCCTGAGGCGGATAGCAGTTTGGCGCATGTCCTTCCGCCACCGAGGATTGCAGGGCATTTCTCTTTGCCTCCTGTTGCCTCCTCCTCCTACTCCTCTTCCTTCTCCTCCTCTCCCACCTCCTCATCCAGTCAGAGTAACACCTTCACCACCAACTTCAGCACAGGCAGGAGGAAACGACAGCAGGCTGTTTTAAAACTAATATGTTTGGGGGGAAAAACCCACACCGCGCAGGAGATGTGGATGGGCATGGGACAACAGACCGATGATTGGTTGTTGCCACTGAGCCTCAAGCCCGGCCTGGTGGTGTGCGATAACGGGCGAAATCTCGTAGCAGCTCTGGGCCTAGCTGGTTTGACGCACATCCCTTGCCTTGCGCATGTGCTGAATTTGGTGGTGCAGAAATTCCTGAAAAACTACCCAGATATATCAGAGCTGCTGCAGAAAGTACGGGCCGTCTATGCACACTTTCGGCGTTCTCACCCTGCTGCTGCTCACCTGTCTGCGCTGCAGAGTAACTTCTGCCTTCCCGCTCACCGCCTCATATGCGACGTGCCCACGAGGTGGAACTCCACCTTGCACATGCTGAAGAGATTGTGCGAGCAGCAGCAGGCGATAGTGGAGTTTCAGCTGCAGCACCCACGGGTCAGTCGCTCTGAACCAGACTTACCCTCCAATAGATCCTCGTTAAAGGATTTAAAGTGTACTCATTCCAATTACAGGGCCTCGAAAGAGTCCTGTATTGTTATTTTTCATCACTACCTCCCCGCGTCGGGAGTGGGTAATTTGCGCGCCTGCTGCCTTCCTTGGATGTGGTAGCCGTTTCTCAGGCTCCCTCTCCGGAATCCAACCCTGATTCCCCTGTTACCTGTGGTCACCATGGTAGGCACAGAAAGTACTATCGAAAGTTGATAGGGAAGACATCCGAATGCGTTGTCGCCGTCACAGGGACGTGCGATCGACCCGAGGTTATCTAGAGTCACCAAAGTGTCTGCGCAATGACTGCCGAGTTGCCCACATTCTAACTTGTGCTGATTACTGGGTGGCCACCCTGCTGGATCCTCATTACAAGGACAACGTGCCGTCCTTAATTCCCTCACTGGAGCGTGATCGGAAGATGCGCGACTACAAGCGCACGCAGATAGACGCGCTGCTGAGGGCATTCCCAACTGACACTGGGGGCTCAGTGGAAGCACAAGGCGAAGGCAGAGGAGGAGGAAGAGGTCACCAACGCAGCTGGGGCACCGCCAGCACCTCAGAAGGCAGGGTTAGCATTGCTGAAATGTGGAAATGCTTTGTCAGCACGCCCCAACAACCAGCACCACCAGCTGATATGGAACATCTTAGCAGGAGGCAGCATTTCAGCAACATGGTGGAACAGAATGTGTGCGCACACCTACACGTACTGACTGATGGCATTCCCAACTGACACTGGGGGCTCAGTGGAAGCACAAGGCGAAGGCAGAGGAGGAGGAAGAGGTCGCCAACGCAGCTGGGGCACCGCCAGCACCTCAGAAGGCAGGGTTAGCATTGCTGAAATGTGGAAAAGCTTTGTCAGCACGCCCCAACAACCAGCACCACCAGCTGATATGGAACGTCTTAGCAGGAGGCAGTATTTCAGCAACATGGTGGAACAGTATGTGTGCACACACCTACACGTACTGACTGATGGGTCTGCCCCATTCAACTTCTGGGTCTCCAAATTGGGCACATTGCCTGAGCTTGCCCTTTATGCCTTGGAAGTACTGGCCTGTCCTGCAGCCAGTGTATTGTCGAAATGTATGTTTAGCACGGCAGGGGGCGTTATCACAGACAAGCGCAGCCGCCTGTCCACAGCCAACGTGGACAAGCTCACGTTTATTAAAATGAACCAGGCATGGATCCAACCAGACTTGTCTGTACCTTGTGCAGAATAGGCATTTATACCGGCCTCACCCAACCATTGTTATACTCAAGTGCACTTATTCTTTGTTTTCTTTTTTTATATGTTCCAATATTTTGGGGGCTACCCCAATTGTTTGCAGGGCACTTGTCCTACTCTTACCCCCATTTTACTTCCTTTTGCAGCCCTCTACAGAATGCCAAACTTCGGCAAAAATTTTGTTTTCGTACTCGAACTTGACCCCGAACCCCATTGAAGTCAATGGGGACCGAACTTTTGGGCATTTTTCCACTGGGTAGGTATATTAGTACTTAATAGTACTTAATACTGTGCTTCGGAACTTCAGCAATTCGGACATTCGGAAGTCTCTGAATTGCCTGAAATTCGTCTGAATTGACATTCGGAACGAAACAAATTGCACATGTCTACTATACTGTCTCTCTGTCTCTGACAGTCTAGTGACCACTCACTGCATAGGTTCGGGTTCAGACTGTACAGAGAGGTCAGGAATAATAGGTTTGGAGAATCGAGGTGCCAGTGACATAGCCATAAGTTTTTTTCTATTTCTGGTAATTTCCCTGGTCCTATGTCTGTTATCAATCTGCATAACATATGTGATGGACTCATTTAACCTCTTAGGTAGATCTTTGGCAGCAATTTCATCAAAAATTGCGTTGGATAATCCTTCTTTAAATGCAGAGATTAAACCGCTATTAGTCCAGTCTACCTCAGAAGCCAAGGTGCGAAATTCTATGGCATAATCTGAGATAGACCGGTTCCCCTGTTTGATATGCATTAGGGCAGTGGAAGCATCATCCTCCCTGCCCAATGGTTCAAATGTTAATTTGAATTCCACAAGGAATTCCTGGTAAATACGCAATACTCATATTACTCTCCCATAAAGGATTGGCCCAAGTTAAGACTTTACCTTTAAGTTGGTTCATTAGGTAACCAATCTTTACTCTATCCGTGGGAAAAGACCCCGGTGAGGCCTCAAAGTGGTACTCATTTTTTTTCAGAAATCCCCGGCATTCTTGAATAGAACCATCACAATGCAAGGGAGGAGATAGGGAGATAGTAGGTGCCTTATGTACTATAAATGCAGGTACATTAGGCAGAGGAGACATCGTTGGAGAAACCTCAGGTTGTAGATGCGCTGTCCGAGTAAGAAGCGTACTGAAAGCCTGGGCAAATTGATCCATACAGTGATCATTCTCCCCTAGTTTTCTCTTGCAAGCTATGTGCTGATACAATTTTGGATCTATGGCCATGTTGTAATGTCAGGATTACTAGTAGATCCAGCACGTAGTGTTATATCACACCTAGGACTAAAGGTAACATCTTACCGGGTCTTAGAATGGCTGGACTTAAGGTACCAGAGAATAGTCAGAATACTTGCAGAGGGCAGGGATACAGAAGGAGACACAACGATGAGGGAAAGCCAAAATTCAAGGATACTAGAATACTGGGAAGTCAAAATGAAGCCAAAGTCAGTAACAAGAAATAAACGCTCAGGAATACACTCTCAGATAACCTACTAAGGGAAACCACAACAGGTCAATGCAAAGGAGTAAAATGTGTTTAAATAAGCCTCCTACAGATCCGATTGCCCGTAACCGGCCTTTGACCCCCAGAACGTGCGTGTGCATCTTTTGCGTGGCGTCACACGCACGTTGACATAGTCCTTGCCTTTGGCGGATGTGGGGCTATAAAATGACGTCGATCTGCAGCGGCCGGCGTCCACCAACACGTTGCAGGAGTCAGGTATACTGGCACATAGCTGCTAAGCGTCACAAGGTGAAGATGAATATGTTACACTGCCTTCATCTATAACTTGCACACAAGTGTGGCCATGCTTAACACTTACTATTCTGTACTAAATCTGATAAACCAGCCATAAAGACTGACCCGCCACTATAGTGAGAGACCATAAAAATCAAGAGATCAAAATATAATCCAAGTCTTTAGAGAAAGCAAGCGGTTTAAAACCATCTGCCAGGACAAATCTGTCAGATCTTTTATACTATTTGGAAGTTAAAGAAACATTATAGCGTTAGGAATACATATTTGGCACAGTTTAGATGACCGGTCAGCACTGCCAGGGTTAAAAATCTGATTTATTTCCCTTGCTACACTGGTATCCTCCATGTTGCCAGCCTTGTTGGCTGAGGTAATCAATGTTGATAATCTCAGCCAATCCAATGCTTTCCCATAGGGAAGAATTGGGAGGCATGCAGTATATATTTTTTTGTCTATTTTTGTTTTCCTACTGGGGTGAATAGATGCAGAAAGTGGGTGCTGGCTTCATTCATCAGTTTAGCCTTTCAGTGAGTACAAGTAAAACTTTTGGAAAGTGGAAAATACTACATAAGGCAATTAGGTAAATTAATAATCTGAAGATGTAATGGATAAAGTGGTTAGTGGGACATATTAGGGTAAATGGATTACAAAGTATAGGGTGATATATGGTTTAAAGGGCTTTAGTGTAAGACAACAGAATAAAACTGACTAAGAAAAACATTTGAGAGGATAGAAAACTTATAGGTTTAGAAGGGGAGTAATCTGCATTAAAGGAGGAGACATGGAAATTTTTGGAAAAGATGGAAAAACTATTTTAGCAATGGGTATGCCAACAACCTAGTTCTGCATCATACCTTTTATATACAAATATGCGCATAAGATCATTGTTCTAGACTTAAGCTTTGTTATATATCTTTCCAGAAGCAACATGATAAGTGAAGCTCCATCAGTTTTCCTGGCAAATTTCATTGTACACCACAAACCTCCATTTAAAAAAAAGAGGATTGACAACATGTACACAATTGTTCTTGAGGGCAAGCAGAAGTGTTACATAGAAGGCACGATCAAACTGTGCCAGTGATAGTACATGCTGGCATGCTGTGTCAGCTTTTCGTGGAAAATGAGCTCTGGAAGGTTCACAAAGTCTTTATAGTCTCTGTGCAACTGATATTTATCTATGGGACTGGAAATTTCCACTAACTTACCAGGACAACATAAAACAGGACAGCCCATGTATCACAAACACAGACGTTCTAAATCAGGATGTTACAAAGAAATTATAATTGAACGAAGAACAGACAGAACAACAAAAGGGCCCCCGATTTAGTGACACTGTCTCCATATTAAGATATAATGAAGGTCATTTATTCAGAGCAACATTTCAAATTTGAACCAGTCAGCTGGAGCATAACCCTGCTTTGTATTGCAATTACATTGTTTATAGAACTTTGCTGCTAACATGGTATGCTACAGTTAATGAAAGCAAAATTGGCACCAGTCTTTCACATGGACAGCATCTTTATGGGGAAATATGTCAATAAGCGCAATTGGAATTTCCAATTCTATCAAAATAATATACACAAGACATATTTCTGTAAACACCATTTTTTTGGAACATGCAAAACAAGACATGGCTTAGAGAGGCACCATAATCCTTACAATCAGTGTCACTTCCCCATTGGCCATATCAATTCAGTGTAAATTTGAACAGCATTGTTTGACTGAAAGTGTCAGCTGATGCACTCATCCAAATTTCATCCAACATGTATCCATGCCTGGATGTACCCGTCCAGGGTCCATACTTCTGTGACGGTTGTGTGCGAGTGGCTTTTCTGGAAGCTCAGATTGGCGATCTTGAGAAGCAAATTGCAACATTGAGGGAGATCGACAATCTTGAGAGGAGTCTGCTGCTCACTGAGCAGAGTTTAGTGGGGACAGGTAGTGGAGAGGGAGAAGATAAGACAGATGGGGAACAGGCACGTAGGTGGGTGACAGTGGGTCGAGGAAACGGGGGGGGGGGAGGGAAGGGCTAGCTAGTCCTGATTTATTGCAACCTAGCAGATTTGCCCGTTTGAGTGAAAATGTTGGGAGCATCAGCTCAGGAGTAGCTGTATTAGAGGAAGCTGTTACTTCTAACAGCGGAGATAACAGCCCCTCTAGTACGGGTGGGGATGAATATGTAAGGAAGGCTAGACAGGTTGTGGTGGTAGGGGACTATCATTAGGAGAGTAGATAGGCCAATCTGCCGCTCTGATCGGCTCAAGCGGACAGTTTGCGGTCTCCCGGGTGCTCGGGTCCAGCGTGTTGCTGACAGAGTGAATGGATTATTTGGAGGGGCTGGGGATGACCCAGCGGTCATGGTCCATGTTGGTACCAATGACAAAGTAAGAGTACCAATGACAAAGTCCTAAAGAATGATTTCAGGGAATTAGGTAGCAAACTTAAGAAAAGGACCTCCAAGGTGGTATTCTCTGAGATATTACCTGAGCCGCGTGCTACAGTGGAAATGCAGTGGGAGATTAGAGAGGTCAGTGCGTGGCTGAAGTCTTGATGCAGGAAGGAGGGTTTGGGGTTTTTAGAGCATTGGGCCGACTTTGCACTTGGGTACAACCTTTATAGCAGTGATGGGTTGCACCAAAACGGGAGAGGATCTGCAGTGCTGGGGATAGGATGGCTAGAAGGTTGGAGGAGATTTTAAACTAGTAGTAGGGGGGGAGGGTCATATCAATCTACAAAATGGAGATAGGACAGAAAGGAGATGGGCTTTATCTCAGTATAAGGGGGGAGGAGGGGCAAGTTCAGAAGAGAAGGTATGTAATGTTAATAATTCACAAAAAGTGACTCATGATATTAAATGTATGCTTACTAATGCAAGGAGCCTAAATAACAAAATGGGGGAACTAGAGGCAATAGCATACACTAAACAATATGACATAATAGGCATTACTGAAACATGGTGGGATGAGACACATGACTGGGCAGTTAACTTAAATGGGTTCATGTTATTTAGGAAGGATCGGAAAAACAAGAAGGGGTTTGTTTGTATGTCAACCATGAGTTAAAGCCAAATCTTAAGCAAGTGGAATGTGATGAGGAAAATGTGGCTGTTTATGGGTAAATATCTGCTTGGAGCAAAAGAAGGGAAATCAACTATCGGTTGGGATATTTATAAACCACCTAATGTTAATATTGACGAGGAACAACAGCTGTTTGAGCAAATGTAGAAAGTTGCAAATCTGGGTAACACTTTAATTATTGGAGATTTTAATTACCCGGACATAAATTGGGATAGAGGGACTAGAAGCTCAGAAAAGGGAATTAGGTTTTTGAACTTGTTAAATGACACCTTCATGTCACAACTTGTACAAGCACCAACTAGAGAGGACGCTTGTCTGGACCTGGTTCTAACAAACAACCTTGATCTTTTGACCAACATTCAAGTAGGTGAGCACTTGGGAAATAGTGATCACAATATAGTGTCCTTTGAAATAAACTAAAAAAAAAAAACAAAAGCACATGGGGTATACTAAGACATATAATTTTTAAAAGGCCAATTTCTATAAGTTAAGGGCAGCTTTACAATATATTGAGTGGAATAAACTCTTTAGTGAAAAGAACACTGAGGATAAATGGAAAATCTTCCAACAAATATTAGAAAGGTATGTACCATTGGGAAATAAATATAAAATAAACAAATTGAAACCAATATGGCTTAGTAGAGAAGTAAAACAAGAGATTAAAAATAAGAAAAGGGCATTTGAAGCATTTAAATCGGACAAGTCAGATGCATCCTATAAAAGATATAAGGAAGTCAATAATGCAAAAAGGTGATTAGATTCGCTAAACTTCAAAATGAAAAAATGATAGCCTAAGAGAGCAAAACCAACCCCAAAGCATTTTTTTAAGTACATACATTCTAAAAAAATGTTTAAAAAAATTAAAGTGTAGGTACACTAAAAACTGAAATGGGGTGTTAGTTAATGAAGACCAGGAAAATGCAGGAATTTTAAATAACTATTTCTCCTGCATATTTATTAAGGAAGAACCCATGGCATTAGATGTGCAAATGATTGCTGCTAAAAACTTGCAGAAAAATTGTAATTGGTTAATTGAAAACAAGATGCTGCAGCAACTAAATAAAGTTAATATAAACAAAGCTCCAAGGCCTGATGGTATTCATCCACAAGTACTTAAGGAACTAAGTGTAGAAACAAGTGAACCTCTGTTTTTAATCTTTCAAGATTCTTTTCTTTCAGGAAGTGTTCCGGAGGATTGGAGGAAGGCAGATGTGGTTCCTATATTCAAAAAGGGTTCAAAATCCTTGCCTGGAAATTATAGACCTGTGAGCTTAACTTCTGTGGCTGGGAAAATATTTAAAAGGTTATTAAGGGATAATATTCAAGAATTCCTTGAGAACAACATCAGCAAAAATCAGCATGGTTTTATGAAGCACAAGTCTTGTCAAACTAACTTGATTGCATTCTACGAAGAAGTAAGTAGAAGTATAGATCAGGGTGTTGCAGTGGATGTAATCTATTTGGATTTTGCCAAGGCATTTGATAAAGTTCCACACAATAGATTAGTGTTCAAACTGAAGGAAATCGGTCTAGATGAAAAGGCTTGTTCTTGGGTAGAACATTGGCTTAAAAATAGAGTACAAAGAGTTGTTATTAATGGTAAATTTTCAAGCTGGACAGAGGGGGCAAGTGGTGTCCCTCAGGGTTCTGTTCTTGGACCCCTTCTATAAATGATCTTGAAAAAAGCATTGTGTAGGACAGTGTCTGCAACCTCCAAGTACCACAACCACTACACCGGGCTCTAGAGGTTATGGTTCTAACAGTACCCCTTTAAAACAGCACTGTCCCTCAGACCCCCTGGCCTCCTCCTTTTCAGTGAAAGGCTTAAAAAACCCTTTCTTTCACCTACATGATTCCAGAGCCGATGTCCTCCTCCTCCATTGATGCCAGCCAAAGGGGGAAACTAACGCTGAATGCACACCTTATGCCTTTCTCCATAGGAAAGCATTGACTCAATGCTTTCCTATGGGGTTTTGCTTGACGCTGGATGTCCTCATGCAAAGTGTGAAGATGTCCAGCATCGTTTCAGGGAGTCAAATGCCGGTAAACTACAGGAAGAACCTCTAGTGGCTGTCTGGTAGACAGCCACTAAAGGCAGTCTTAACAATGCAATGTAAACATTGCAGTTTGTCTAAAACTACAATGTTTTATATTGCAGGGTTAAGGGGACAGGGACACTGCACCCAGACCACTTCAATGAGATGAAGGTTTCTATATTATTCCTTTAACTTTTTACTTTTCGGTCATCATTAGTGATGTCTGAAAGGAAAAATACATCCTGTTTGATGGTTGTGGAACTGTGAATATGTGATAGAAGATCTGTGAAAAATCCCAGTACTCTCTTCTGTAGAACACATTATGTACTCTTATAAGCAAGAGAAAAAATGTGGCAAGGCTCCTACTAAGTCAGTAAGAGGAAAGAAGATGGTGGGCTAAGGAATGAAAATGGAAGGGAAGAACAGCTCCTTCTATGTTTATTAGTAAAAGTTATTCTCGTCAAAGAAATTCACTGCCTTGCTTAATCAAAATAGCATTTGTATTCACCAAAATAAACAGGTTATATTATAAAATGCATTACATCATATATACTTGTTACTTTTTAGGTTTTACGAGGAACATACCATGTTGCGTTGTTGAGGTCATATCATAGCAATAGGGTTCTAGATGGGCTAGAAACCTGCCAATGCTGAGGAAATACAATTATTTACTGATTGTTATCAGCGCTGGATAAATATATATCGGACAGACATGAGTGCAAACTAACACTCCCCCCGCATTGTTAGTAATCACAGACATACAAACCTCACTCTTTCCTCTCATATTCAGAGGTCCCAAGTGGGCAGGGTTAATGTCAGTAGTAATAGCCGACATGATATCAAACACCCCAGCAAGAGTCAAGACTATAAAGTCGCTGGTCAGTTTTCTGTGGATATTGTCACAAGACCAATAAGACAGTAAATGCACATTTTACTTCCAGGAAAGAGTCCTCTCACCACCTGAAAAGCTAGGCAAACATAGCCTAGTATTAGGTTTTATTTATAGTTCCTGCAAGAGGTAAAAGAATGGAGAGTGAGCAGTAAGAAATCAAGATGGGCAATTGCAGGGTTGAATTACACCCCAGACTCCTTTAGGTGCATATTTGTCTGGAGCCCCAGCAGTTTCTAATAAAGAGGTTCATGTCTGCACGGCCTGTGTGATGAAAGGTCCTTGTCTTAGAGGTCACAAGATGTGGTTGCAGCTTCAACTTTTACGCAGGTGTACAAACCTTGGCCTGCAACAAAAAATACAGCAGAGGTGGGTAAGACAGCAGAAAGTCCATGCATAGAGTAAAACATCGGAATAAAAGAGGGTACACTGCGTGTGGGGGATGAGCAGGAGCTGCAGTATAAATAATAGGAAAGAGTTTAATAATCATTTACTTTTTACAAAAGTCTTGGAAAATACTGATTAGCCTCAGCTGAACACTGTGAGTGGTTTTCAGCCACTGGGAAATCATATGAGGATGACGGGGATCTCCTTCGAGAAACACATCCCTGTAAAGGAGAGAAAAGAGGAACTATTATGAAACTTTGTATCTGGAACATAAATTTTGGACTTTACCATATTTACTCACCCATTATGTTTCAGGAGGCATGTTGTAAGATGCAGGATCCCCTTAATAACATCCATTCCATCATGTCCTCCATCTAATGCATTGTGATCTTCGTACCTAGTGCAACGTATTTATATCAGAAACAGCTGCCGTATTGAACAGTATTACACAGCAAGGACCATGCTATAGCTTTAATAGATCAGTCATGTGAATACCTGGAGATCTCTGGATCCAGCATTGACATATCAGCAGTGAATATATAAGGTGGGTTGCTGACTATGACATCTATTGGACCCCATGTCAGCAGACGTTCTGGGGGATCTGTTTAAAAGTAAATAAAAAGAGTGGTGAGTGTGTATAATGGCTGAAGTAGACAAAAACATGCAGAATAAAAGTTTGTAATTTTTTTTTTTTTAATGCAATGAAAAATGCAAACTCGTAGTACTTGGTGAAGTTAATGCTAAAAGGGTGTTGCTCATAAGGAACAGAACATAAAAGCAGATATCGCACTGTTCAAACAAAATAGAATTTGAACGACAGATAAAACCAAATGTTAGATGGACAGCATGGAAAAGGGGTGTAATGTATACAGGCTCCTTACCGAACAAGATATCATGCTGCAATACTTGGATTTTGTTCTGGAGTCCATATCTGAGGAGAGTTCAAAATATACTTACAGAAGACATATTTTGCTTTTTAATATTGGCTTTGATTTAATTAAATCAGCAAAACACAGTCGATAATTCTCATTTGTTTTTGGCCGCTTTTTAAATTTATTTTTATAAATTGCATTTCGGCTAGAATTCCTATCAGCTGAAATACAAGCAGCTAAAACAGGTCCAAAAGCTAGCAATTACGGATAAATATGCCTTTTGGGTGGAGGCTGAAAATTAATAAATGGGGAATGGACACGTCACTGTGGGTGGAGGGTCTATTACATAAAAAAAGGGATGCATCCCAATGTGGTCAATGGGTGGGGGCTTCTAATATAATTATGTTGGGATCACACAATGGTCCTCAGCCCCATCCCATTGGCAGCAGGTGGAGGGCTACGAATAATGTAATAAAAAAGGGGACCTATTGCCCCGCCCCTAGGTCGGCCTAACCTCTAGGTGAATAGGGATCCAAGACCATAGCCAAACACCTTAGTTAAAAAAGAAATACTGCCTAATTCCCTCACCCTAATAATAGTGAAGGACACCAATAAATCTAAACACCTGTATAATACGTTTATTTACTTGCACCCTGTGTTATTGAAATTTCAACAGTCACCCGATGACCCCAGTCACATTGACCTGCACTGCACAGGCTTTTATTTGTATTATATTATATATATATATATATATATATATATATATATATATATATATATATATAATTTTTATTTATTTTTTTAACTACTTTTAGGTGTTAACTTTTACAAAGTCATTAATCAGTGATTATGTGCCCAAACTAACAGAATCACAGAAGCTGATATTTTCAATGTAAATTATGGCTACGGATTTTCATATTCAAACCAATATTTATCAGCTCCGGATGAGACTTTATCAGCAGTGATGTAATTGATCCCAACCATAAAATGGCTTATTGGGGGTTGATAAACTACTGATAAATGTAATCAGCTGTAATCAAGGCCATTGTTGGGTATGTTTTTAGTCACCATTTATTTGTTCCCTTTACAAAAATATCCCTCCTTCAAGACATGACCACTTTCTCCTAGTAATCACATTGCTCTTCCACATATCCAATGATTGGAATTCCCTCCCATAAATCTATATATAAATCACCCACCGTAGAACTGGTTTATTAGTTAAATGTAATCCCCATGTGGCCCCTCCAGTCACTTTATCCTCCAATGCCTCCTATTAATCCATATAAACAGCCTGTGGCGGTCTGCCAGTGTCACTATGCCATCTTCAGGTTTTGCAGCCACAAAAGGAAACTGAAGCCATATTGACAGACTGATTAATTCTCTAGGTGCTACACTGCAATGTATTTTCAGGTCTATAAATATTGAATCTATTCTATATTTTTTGATTGTACACTTACATCTGTTTGTTTCTGTTTTGTATAGTACAACACGTACGAAAGAATAAGGACATTCATGTTCTATTAAATATATCGTTTGGTAATAATATACGATTCCCCATATCTATTTTTGCTGTTACCAGAGGATTCAGGGTAAAAATAAAAGTAAATAAAATTTGAAAGGTGATTGGCTGCTATCTTTTGTCAAAACACATATTGTTAAAATAAAATAAAAATCCCAAATATGAAAAATAAGGACTGAATAATGGCTACAGTATGCTAAAAGTGAGACTCATATAGTAAACACATACAACAAGGGGAAGTATGTTCCATTGCCCTCTGTCATTACTTAATGATAGAAGTGGTTGACCTTTTCTCTCCGGTCTGCAGACTATATGTTCTAGGTGTTTAGCCAGCCAAGACTGTAAAAAGCATCATGGGAAGTATCACCGGAAAAGATATTCTCAAAAGCTGTCCAAAAATGCATTCTCCAAATTTTGTGTATGCTGTGACCCTCAATGCATTACTATATATAAATGTTTCACAATGGATGAACGTTGGTCCGCACACATGGATAATCCCAAGTAATCCACAGAAAAGATATGAATATGAAAAAAGTGCACATTTATTAATTTAAAGGTATACATATCAAAAATCCACGGTATCACACTGTCACAGCAGCCCTCACTGATGCTAAAGGTAGTGCAGGCATATCACACAAAAACAATATTGTGGTCTGGAGTAACATGAAATTCCCAGCAAGAAAGAAAAACAAACTAAAAAAAATAAAGCAAATATTCAAAAAAAATATCAATTTGTCGTACTACCTGCGACTGCCGGAAATAGGAGAGACCAGCCAGGTGACTACCCTGAAAAAAAGTGTGATCAAGCCCTGACGTTTTTCGCACTTTCCCTATATATAAATGTCCCCTATATTAAATAATAGGGGTTAAACCTGCTCCCAGTAGCTACCCAGGCTCTCATTGTCCAGCAATTCACCTTTCTGCATTATTCCGCGTGAGATTCACAGCCTCTTCTGTTTTATCTATTGCCACAACACAAGCCTGTAATACACAGAGAGAAAATGATCACCCACCAATAGCATAAGGCAGTGGGAACTTGCTTACTTAAAGAAACAGCGGAGTGACCCTCTCTAAACCAGATATACAAGAGAGGCCTCCACATATCTCAATAACAGATTACCTTCCCTCCAGAGAAACCAAGGGAGTGTCTTTTAATCGATCAATCATACTGGATGTCTATGCAAGATGCATTCCAAGGGCATCATGCCAACCTCACAGACAGATTTAGTGCCTCCCGCCTCCCAAGCAGAGATCACCTATCTGCCCACATACATACCCATGTATTGCTCTTACCTCCTAGACATTCCAAAGATCTCCTTTTAATTTCAAGATATATTCCCTGTCAAATCTCAGACATAAAGGGGACCCCCCCCCCCCCAAAGAACACTAAAGATCATTTACTCTTGCAACATATAAAATGTGTTAAACTTACTACTCCTTGTTAGAAATTTCTCCTAATTTTAAACATTATGTAATGTCTCATTCCTACCATATATATATATATATATATATATATATATTTTTATATATATATATATATAATGCTGCAACATTCAATCTTTATATGAAAAAAACTGGATTTATAATCACATTTAAAACATATAGAAGTGCATTCATTAAGCTGTGCAGAGATGGCCAATAGGTAGGTCCACAGCTGCTTGACTGCAACTTCCGTGATGTCTTGAAAATACTTAAAGCCAGAAAGGCATGGGAGTTGGAGTTATGATTATAAAACAGCTGGGGATCTATCGCTTTTACAAGATAAATCTCACAGTAAACTCTGCAGGTACTGCTGCACATACTGTTTGATTTAACTGAGTTCCTGGTGTTTACATGTTGAATCAAATTGCTCAAACACACGTCACCTGTGGCAGACTCCGTTGTAAGGCCAAAGATACAGCCCCTGAACCGCACCCCACTTCAAGAATTCGGGGTCCTGTGGAAGACAGCAGCCCCTGGCTGTCAGCAAGTACTAGGCCCACCAGTTCCTGAAACCAGGAGGGAAATTTGAAAGTAAACAATGCAAAGGTTAATAGATCTGCATATAAAATTGTATTTTTGAGTCTACATATATGATACTGGACCAGTCCATATAAAGCAGTATAAATGAGTACTAGACGAATGTTTGGCAACAGCAACATTTAATTTATGTGTGAGCTGTAAGGTATGCATATGTGTACAAGTGCGTGATCGATATCTGGTCTGTGTGGAAGAAGAACAGGTGACATGTTATTTGACCTTTAGATTCTCCCATGTTGTCACATTACACTACTGAAATCAAAGCCTGGGACAGACATTACATAAGACCTCTTTTTAGATATGTGGGTACCAGTCTGCTTAGCATTGCATTGCTCAGCATACCACTCTTAATAAATTAGTAAACTGAACCTGAATACAGACACACTAAGTTATAGATATATCATAAAGCAGGTCTAATGTGTATTTTTTCATTTTTTTTTTACGAGAGTGTGGTTGTAATAAAAATTCTTTGTAAATTTGATCAAAACCCTTATTTTTAATCTTCATCCAAAATGTGCCATTTTTAAAATTGTTCATGTGTAAATGGAGGTATTGCTACAATGCAGAACGCTAATTTACTTTTTTGCTCTGGAACTTGATTGATGGCTGATTTGAGCCATCAGTCGACTTACAAATATTGAGTTGTGAGGAAATGGACAAATTCTTAAAGGAGCACTGTACTGTCACACCCTTTAAACAGTTACTTCCGAGTGGGCTACATTTCAGTGTAGGATTTAACAGGTAAATAACTTATTTGCTAGTAGCCAAGTTTGTTTTTGTTGCATGGACATATAACTGAATCTTGGGAGATTCATCATCGGTAATTTCACAAAGGAATGAGTAAAAAATAGTGGAATCTTATTTTCGAAATGGCTGAAAATGATTAAAATTTGATGTCCTCTAGCAGATAATTTCAAGAAATTCTCAAATTAACTGCCTGCCACGGCCCCTCCATACCCCTCCTGACACCACTGGGGTCGAGAGTGGTCCAATCACAGGCATTTCATAGAGAAGCCTGTGATTGGATAATTTCACCAGCTCAGAGTGCATGCACGCGCTCTGGATTGGGATGGGAGGGAGGCAGAAGGAGGGAGTGGGTAGGTGTTTCTTTATAAAAAAAACAAACAAAAAAAAACATCTTATGTGCAAGGATGGAGGCAGGAGGGTGCACAATGTAGATGAGAGGGAGGGGAGATTTTCATGTCTGTAGTCAGAGTGCAGTGCCCGCTGACAACCGAAGTCATTTATGCAAAGAATTTAAATTCATTTCAAATTCTGGGAGTTCTGGGCTGCCTAAATCATGTGTGCTGGAGGTGCAAATAGCCCCCAGCACACAATTGAAAATATCTCTGTATATGGGGTATTTCAAGTAGAAGCACTGCACATACATACTCCTACCACCATGACCACTTCAAATAAAAGAAGTGGTCATGGTGGTTGGAGTAACCCTTAACATTGTTGGATAAGATTTTTAAATTATTTAATATTTTTGGATAAACCTTTAAAATAATTTAATATTATGAATATTTTAATGTTGCTATATTTAGAATGTTTTTATATATTTTAAAAACTCATTTTAAAAGTTTAGCCAAAAATATTAAATAATTTTAAAAGCTTATGCAAATATATAAAAGGGACACTCCAGGCACCCAGACCACTTCTGCCCAATGGAGTGGTCTGGGTGCCAACTCCCACTACCCTTAACCCTGCAACTGTAATTATTGCAGTTTTTATAAACTGCAATAATTACCTTGCAGGGTTAACTCCACCTAGACAGCCACTAGAGGGCACTTCCTGCTCTATAGCACAGAAAACCTGTGCTAAAGCGTCGCTGGACGTCCTCATGCTGTGTGAGGACCTCCACCGTTGCTCAGTTCCCCATAGGAAAGCATTGAAAAGCATTTTCAATGCTTTCCTATGGGGAGCTCTAATACGCGTGTGCGGCATTGCCGCACATGCGCATTAGGTCTCCCCGGCCAGTGGACGGGATCAGTCTCGCCCACCGGCCGACGTAATGAAGAGGAGGAGTGGCGGAAACCCGAAACCACCGCAGGTTTTCACCCCTTCAGCAATCGGGGATGGGTGGTGGGAGGGAGAGGGGACCTGCAGTGCCAGGAAAACGGATTGTTTTCCTGGCACTGGAGAGTCCCTTTAAACAGAGACCTGTGTTAGTATTGTAAAATAATTTCTTTGGGGCTACTATATTTTCAAGCAGCACAACAACAGCTTTAAAAAAAAAAAAAAATCTACTTACGTCATTCTAGTGATGTCAGTCGTCTTCTCGCGGAACTCCACTCCTTGTGACGTAGTCAACTCACAGAATATTAGTCCAATCCAATGCTTCTCATTTAGAAGCAGTTTGGACCCTAGGTGCTTGTGTGGCTCTTACCATGAGCCGTTAATGAAATTTTCTATGAAAAGCTGTGAATGCGACACTGTGCATGCACACGGTGTGCGCATTATAAACGGGCAGGGACACCATAGCGTTAGAAATACATCTTGCATTCCTTAAAGCAATGAAAGGAGTAGGAGAAAATGCCAATAAACTAATTCATGATATTTTAGCAACAGTGTCTTTACCAGCTGAGATTTTTTTATTTGCTTTGCGGGCATCTACTTTGCTTAATTGTCTTTGTGCTATTCAGTTATTTATTCTCTGATGTGAAGTTCTGCGCTGTGATCATGTGTGTGACATTATTATAATCTAAATACTGTATTCTAATTGTCTGCTCGTTATTTGAATGTTTCAATTACAATTGAGTTTTATTTTTTGGGGGTATATGCAGACTAGTATTACAAACCAAGGATAAAAGGTAAGGATCATGAAAGTGAGTTGAGCACAATTAATCTTTTGAATCACATTCTACAGAACTCAGCTCTAGTTACTGCATTTTACCAACAAAGCAAACATTATAAGCTTTAGCACCTTTATCCATCTTACCTCTGTCTCAGGTCGTGGGATAAATACTGGTGGCCTCATCTGTAAAGTCATATCCAAAAAATCCCACTCCTTAATAATATACTGGACTGGGACCCTAGGTAGGAACAAATATTTTACAAAGTGTTATAAGAAGCCCCCTGTTGATGCAATCAATTTAATCACCCTGTAGGAAGATAAATCAAGTTTATGTAGAACAGCACTTCTGAGGCAGTATTCTACAAGCAGAAAATGTAGTTATTGTAACATTTCCTATTAGAACAATTATATTTCCTAAACTGTCTTGTCTTATAAATAAATCAATAAAACCGTATACTGCAGCACAAAGGATGCATGTAAACAATAGAAAGGAAGTGGAACGCTTGCTTAAAGTACCATAATTACTATGTACTCCGATAAGAAGAAGGAGGAAAAATATATTTAATGCAAGCACTGTACTAGCCTTGTGTTGACACCAGATAGGTGTCAGGACAAACCAGTGGCCCAACACGCAGAATAAAGTCAAACACATAACAAATAAACAATATCAACGTATTACCGGGCTTTAGAATGGCCAGATTTAACGTAATAGAAAAAACAGTCATGAGCCGAGATCAGAAATACAGAAAGGAACAAATATGGTAAGAGCAAAGCCAAAGGGTCAGGGAAACCAGAAAGTTAAGTCAAGCCAAGATCAATAACCAATAAACAGTATCAGGAACGCGCTCTTGGATAACCCACAGGATGGAAAAAACAACAGCACATTGAATAACTGCAGGTTTGGGATTGAATAACCCAGTAAACCCTGCTATTTGCTAATTTGGGTCCCATGACCCCAGAACGTGTGTGCATAGCAAAAACGCAATGCCGCACGCACATGTCACTAGTGAAGTCATTGTGGGCGGCACTAGCATTTAGCGCCACCTTGCAGCGACCAGCGTCCTTCCTAACGCTGGACCCGGCCGTTATTTTAGGAGCTGCATGGAGGGAGAGGCGCTGGAGGTAAGGTGAGTAACCTCTCCCTTGTTTAGTGTGACCGCACCAATCAGATGCGGTCACATCACGGTGCCGATCAGGTACTGTGATGTGGTGTGACCGTACTGATCTGGTGCGGTCACACTTAGGTGCCGATCAGGTACCGTGACAAGAGGGAGTCAGATTGCAGTCTCCAGAACACCTAAGTGTATATTTATCTATACTTGTGTGAACTACATACAAACACAGTATGATGCCACATTTGTTTATTTTTTTTCAATATAGTTGGAGAATAACCAAACCACAGACAAAAAGAAATGCGGCACCTTTAAAGGTCCTGCGGCTTTTTGAACCAGAAGCAGACCATAGACTATGGATACTGTGTCTCCCTTATTTACATATCTACCTCTACATATTTGCTATTGTTTTATTTTTTATTTCTATTTCTATTTCATGAAAAAACAACAACTTGTAAAATAGAATATGGAAATAGTTACTCTTTCTTCAAAGGGTGGGGATATTTTGGCACAGATGCAGAATAAATCTGCACAAATTATTTTAAAGGGACACTTCAGGCAGGTTGTTTATGAAACAAAATATAGTGCGCTAGTTCATTGTCTGGAGATGAAACATAAAGCTTGCAGAAACCCCAGTCATTGATTTTAAGGCAGTTATTTCTTGATGAAAAAAATAAATAAAAAATGACCATACAAAAAAAATAGAAACCATTCCAAGCTTCCATTTACTTGCACAAGCAACATTCACATTGTAACTTGGCAAATGTTCCAGTCAAGCTATTTTGGGCTTACATTTGAAAACCTGATAATTCTCACTTTAGTTAATAACATTTTTAAATATTGTCGTAATTGTCTTGCTTCAAATGAGAAATTAATGCTTGTATGTGCTTAACGTCAAAATGAATCACGCACTTAGTTCTCCAAGGAGCAGGAGACGAGACAATTACTCGATAAGTTTCAGATTCTTGGGAAAAATTGGAAAGAATTGACATTCACAAACTTTATTTTTTTATTTTAATTCCTTATTTGTTTTAAATGTATTACCTCTATGCTGAAATACAAATGATGCTCAGTTAACCCTGGAGTGTCACTTAATAAATGAAAAAAAACAAAACACAAAATCTTGTGTAAACAGAGTCATATAGTAATAGGAATGCTTGTGGTTCTGTTGCTACATTAAGCTGCAGGAAGACCGTTGTTTGTTTTCCTGTTATTGTATGATCCTAAGGGATGCCTGCCAGAGTCTGCAGTAATGTGTTGCCAAGTATATCTGTCAGCGTGCCATATCTCAGTACATGGAATGCGCGGTCAAGTGGTCACCTTTGCAAACGCTGTTGTCCCATGCTCTCTACATGTTCCAGTTGATCGGCAGAGACAGGACACCGTGACACAGAAGGAGGAATATGGTGAAACTGCAAGAGACAAATAAAGCAACATAAATATGATGCCCTCGTACCCAGCATTCCCAGGCTTATCAGTAATAGTGTGTGTGTTGGTCAATGTCACAAGAGATGGGACTTAAGCTGTCATTTTATACAAATCATTTATTCACTATTTATGAAAACTATACACATAATGGAATAAATGCAATCTTTTGCCCAGTAGTATACCAAAAAATAGTAATCAAATATACAAATACCATAATAGTTAGAGTACATAGTACACCATGAGCACAGGTCAACCATGTGACCCAAATCATTTCCTCAATGTTTCAGTTTGTGCTTTCTTCAAAAGAGGACCTTTGTTATTTTATATTTGCCCAATTACACTAAATACTGGATACCTGGAAATAAAAACAGCCTTTTATTTATTCTGGAATGTGCACCACTTTCATTAGTATTTGCAGTGCTGATTGATTGATCTGACTGAACCTTTCACACCACTTCCCCATAATCCAGGTTTAGATCCTAATGACCCCAATGTGTTGTGTTTTTTTTCATGTTTGCTTATACATAACCTAGAAAATAAATTCACAGAGCCTAGAAATACCCATATAAATGGGTTATTCAAGACATGATGGAAACATGGGGTATAGCAAGAAGAGAAAAAAAAAAAAAGTTTGCAACACTGACACAGCGTGCACTCTGTGTCCTTAAAATGGGTCTTATTAATGAAAACACTTTGAAGCTATTTTTTTTCTTATGTATGTGTATATCTTTTTTTTCCTCCATTTGATAGAGAAAAAAAAAATCATAAAAACATACATGGAAAAATATGTATGTCCATTTAAGCTGTGTGACACTCTGTACATAGAATTTGTACACATTGCCATTAGCCAAAATGACATAGTAATGATGCTAACAGAGGTGAAGTTATACTTAAGGCAGCATCGTTAAAGGACCACTATAGGCACCCAGACCACTTCAGCTCAATGAAGTGCCAGGTCCCTCTAGTTTTAACCCTCACAGTGAGAAGACGCTGATGTCCATAGGAAAGCATTGAGTAATGCTTTCCTATGGGCGGTTTGAAAGCGCGCGCATGCACATTCTGCGCAGACGTCGGCAGGGGATGGAGAGTTCCCCAGCGCCGAGGGAGCCCGGCGCTGGAGAAGGGTAGGTGGCTAAAGGGGTTTTAACCCCTTCAGCCCAGCGGGAGGGGGGCCATGAGGGTGGGAGGGACCTAAGGACTAAATAGTGCCAGGAAAACAAGTTTGTTTTCCTGGCTCTATAGTGGTCCTTTAAATATCTTTGTTAGTGCTGTGTTTCATAGTGAAAAGCTATACAGATTCCAAGAACCATGACCACTTCGAATCAGTGAAGTGGTCTTGGTGTTTGTAGTAACCTTTTAAGTTTATACTCCAGATGTTTTCTATTACTCATTTCCATAATTGTTCTTGTGAGTGTGTTTCTGTAATTTATTATATACAGGGATGAAACTTCAGGGTGCTTTGCACAATTTTCTACATTTAACACATTTTGCAACAAGCAGAGAAGAAAATAACCGTTTGACACTAAAGAGAAAGTGAAATCTCTGTGGATGACCACTAGTCCTGTAAATGAACAGGCCAAAAGAGAGTTCCTTGTATTGGCTTTTTTAAAGTTCTGTTAGTGAACAGATCACTGAATAGTTGTTTATAATGGCTTTCCTTGTAAAAATGCTGAAACTGACCAAAGATAGAATACTAAGTACCTATCCATAAGAGTGGTGACGATACTTTGGTATCTAACTATATTCCATTATCATTGCTCCCTGAATTGTCAAAAATCTTGGGAAAATTAGTTCACATGCAACTATGTGAGTATTATCAAAAATCGAAATATCTAACCCCTGAGCAATCAGGCTTTTGTCCAAATCATTTAACTACAACGACATCCAAACTGGCATGGAACAAGGAGACTTAATTGGAGCTATTTTCCTTTATTTTGCCAAGGCCTTTGACATGGTAGACCATGGTGTTCTATTGCAAAAACTTAAAAAGACAGCTATTGGTGAGCCTCTGCTAACCTGGTTTTAGTTATATGTATTGGATCGAGCGCAATACATGTCCATTTCTAACAGTGTCTCCCTTCCTCCCCCAGTTACGTGTGGTGTTTCCCAAAGCTCTGTACTTGGTCCCCTACTATTCACATTATTCAATAATGATCTGTCTAGTGTCTCCAAAGCCTCCTAAGTACACTTGTACGCAGACAATGCTAGCAAAACATATTTACCAGAGCTCGAGGCTGTGCTCCAAGTCCAGTTTGCAGAAGTAAAAAAGAGGATTGCAGAGAATAAAAACTTTTTCTAAACATTGACAAAACTGTTACAATGGTCTTTGGAACAGTACCTCCAGAGGAAAGGCAGTATTTACAGCGTTGCCTAGTAACACTTCTAGTAACAGTCACTCAGACGGCATCCAGAGTGCACGCTGTGCATGGAGGCACTGAATGTTCCCCATTGAGATGCATTGATTCAATTAATCTCTATGAGGAGATTCTGATTGGCCGCAGCATGGCATTTGGCCACACATGCGCAATAGTCTCCCAATGCTTTCCTATGGGATCGCAGTCAGGGAGGCAGAGCCAGCTGCGGCGAGACCAGCACAGTGTGGGGGGAAAAAGGTGAGTAAAAAGCCCTTACCCATGTGATTGGAGGGGGACCAGTCACCTAAACACACACTAACACACACTCACTGACTGACACTGCATTAATAACACACATTAAGGTGACCACCCAGTGTCCCTGTCTGGAGCATTTCGGCTTTCCTTGGGGTCCAGTGGGGCTTCAGTCATCTCCCTGCTCTGCTCCATAGAGCATTGTCTAGTGATGCCGGGGCCAAAATTACATCACATTCTGGCTCCCGGCATCACTGGAGGACGCGCAAGGGAGCAGAGCGGGGAGGTTACAGCACCCTCGTGCACCTGCCCGTCTGCCTCAATCCTCCAGGAGCCTACACAACCCACGCTCTCCCTAAGCAGGATAACCGACCGCACGTCCACGCTCTACATCAGCTGGCTGGCTTAGGGGCTTGTAAAGATAAAAGTGCAGGTATTAAGTGGGTGCTTGGTGCCAATGCAAAGTACTCTAACGTCTAGGTGGGGTCCCCTTAACCTTCACCAGTAGTACAAAGCACAAGTAAATATTAGACGGAGTAGCTGAATATCTGAACCTAATATTTATTGGCTCCTTACTTGTGAGTGTAAACTTATCGCATATTTGGCACTTTAACTATAAGTTCTAACGATATTGCACTATTATGTTTATGTCTTTTATGTTTTATTGTAGGAGTTTTACCTAAGACTTGTTCCCATGTGTGTATGTAAGATACTCCGTCTAATATTTACTTTTGTACACCTCAGGGGCTGAATGGGCCAACAAAACCCTGGGAGTACCCTGCAGTACTAGCACTTTATTTAGTATACCGGATTACGAAAAGAAAGTAGCTCAATTCTCAGTTTCATACAAAGCACCGCAATTAAGGAAAGACTTCCCGGACATAATTAAATCTTCCGCCACACTAAAATTCTTTAAGAGATCCCTGTCAACATATCGCAATACACCTGTAATCATGGTTGATTTTATTTCTTACTTGTTCTGTGTTAAATGTATATGTGTATTTTAATATAACTTTGTATTTTTAATATTATACTGTACCCAGTTGTAAAATAAAATGTGTGTCAGCCAAGGACATACTTGAAAACAAGAGAAATCTTAATGTATCCTTTCTGGCAAAATATTTTAATAAATAAATAAAGGGACTTTGTTTGTTGAACTAGAATTATCACACTCTGCATTATTTAGTCTATCAGAACAACTCTCCACTTACTGTCTTGGCTCCCAACGCATGTGAAATGAGAATCTCACTGGATTCGCGTGCCTCTGGGATCTTGTGAGCTTCGAATACTTTCTGCCAGTGTAAAGCCAGCATACTTGGGGTCATGTCAAATTTTCTCAGCCACCTTCGATGCACCCAGGAGTGGCTAACACTTGGTAGAAGTCTACACAACATCATGGGATTGACATACATGGCCTCTAACACAGAATGGCAAATATTTCAGCTGAGAGGTGGAAAAAGAAAAGATAAACCAAAATCAGAATATGTTGAAAAGCTACCAAATGATCTCTTCAGAGACACTTCATCGCAAAATTCAATCGGACTGGAATTCTTCACAATTTATTTTTTTGTGTTTTCCACTGGCATCCAGATGTTAATGTGGCATCCATTCAACAAAGAGCTTGAAGGCAGATAAGTAAATGCAGAGAGAAATCTGTAATCATAGAGAATAAGAGTATTAAAAAAAAATCAAAAAAAAAATCAAGACAAAACACTGAATTGACAGGGTGATTTACTAAAATGTGAAATTGTTCAGATTATATATGATTGATTTGTTGACTGCCTGTATTATAATACTGGTTAAAGGACAACTATAGGCACCCAGACCACTTCAGCTCAATGAAGTGGTCTGAGTGCCAGGTCCATCTAGGGTTAACCCTGCCTGCTGTAAACATAGCAGTTTCAGAGAAACTGCTATGTTTACATTAGGGTTAATCCAGCCTCTAGTGGCTGTCTCATTGAGAGCCGCTAGAGGCGCTTCCGCGCTTCTCACTGTGAAAATTACAGTGAGAAGACGCTGGACGTCCATAGGAAAGCATTGAGAAATGCTTTAAACATAGAAACATAGAATGTGACGGCAGATAAGAACCATTCGGCCCATCTAGTCTGCCCAATTTTCTAAATACTTTCATTAGTCCCTAGTCTTATCTTATAGTTAGGATAGCCTTATGCCTATCCCACGCATGCTTAAACTCCTTTTACTGTGTTAACCTCTACCACTTCAGCTGGAAGGCTATTCCATGCATCCACTACCCTCTCAGTAAAGCAATACTTCCTGATATTATTTTTAAACCTTTGTCCCTCTAATTTAAGACTATGTCCTCTTGTTGTGGTAGTTTTTCTTCTTTTAGATATAGTCTCCTCCTTTACTGTGTTGATTCCCTTTATATATTTAAATGTTTCTATCATATCCCCCCTGTCTCGTCTTTCCTCCAAGCTATACATGTTAAGATCCTTTTAACCTTTCCTGGTAAGTTTTATCCCGCAATCCATGAACCAGTTTAGTAGCCCTTCTCTGAACCCTCTCTAAGGTATCAATATCCTTCTGAAGATATGGTCTCCAGTACTGTGTACAATATTCCAAGTGAGGTCTCACCAGTGTTCTGTACAATGGCATGAGCACTTCCCTCTTTCTACTGCTAATACCTCTCCCTATACAACTAAGCATTCTGCTAGCATTTCCTGCTGCTCTATTATATTGTCTGCCTACCTTTAAGTCATCAGAAATAATCACCCCTAAATCCCTTTCCTCATATGTTGAGGTAGGACTCTATCAAAATATTCTGTACTCTGCCCTTGGGTTTTTACGTCCAAGATGCATTATCTTGCACTTATCCACATTAAATGTCAGTTGCCACAATTCTGACCATTTTTCCAGTTTACCTAAATCATTTGCCATTTGGCTTATCCCTCCTGGAACATCAACCCTGTTACATATCTTAGTATCATCAGCAAAAAGACATACCTTACCATCAAGACCTTCTGCAATATCACTAATAAAAATATTACAGAGAATGGGTCCAAGTACAGATCCCTGAGGTACCCCACTGGTGACAAGTCCAAGCTTCAAATATATTCCATTAACTACAACCCTCTGTTGCCTGTCACTCAGCCACTGCCTATGGACTGACTGAATGCGCACACGCGTGCGCATTCAGCCTATGATGTCGGAAGGAGGAGGACAGTCCCCAGCACCAAGGGAGCCCGGCGCTGGAGAAAGGTAAGATATTAACCCCTTCCTCCCATTTCAGCCTGGCGGGCGGGGGTGTCCTTTAACAACATAAACCACTCACTCTATGTTTTAATTTCTGTTGTTTCTGCATTACATTCAACCAGAAATCACAAGGTACACAGAAGCCAGCCTCACCCACAGTACAGTTCAAGACATAAAATGCAGATATATCCAGAACGTCCTCAAGTGTCAGTGTCTCTTTTTTAGGGACTTGCTGAAGTGCTTTATGTGCACAGTGTGTCCTGTTATTTCATTTTACAAAAAGTTCAGATTTCAATAGGAATTGGCACATTTATAAATTAACATTGTAATATGTCAATCAGACAACCGGTCATGTTACTTCCTGGTTGCTTAGCTCATAGGAGCTAAACTCCAGAGGCAGGCAATTGCCCAGAGCAATTGTAAATGAGCTGCAATGGGAACTCTGTCTCCACAGAGTCCTAGGCTGGATTAGAATGGATGGGCTTCTAAATGCTGTAGACAAGAGATTTGCAACTTTATCAAACTGTTTATATATATATATATATATATATATATATATATATATATATACATACATACATACATACACACACACATACATATACATATATATACCCGCAAAGAGAAAAATGAAGAAAATACATGCATGTTTTTATTGGGGGGGAATATCTACCATATATCTAACGCATGCTGTTGTTGTTATGTTGATTGTGGTGTTTATTTAAGGGTGATGCATAATGACCAGCATTTCAAATGGGCAATGAGACACTTAAGGGAGACACTAAGGGATGTAGGTGGATGTGTGGCCTAGGAGGGGTTCTATTCTGAAACCCTTTAGATGATTACTGATAAATTGTATGCACTTCAAATGTAAATTAGAACAAGAACAATGTATTTTTTTTTTTATTTGCACTTACTGATTTCTAAAAAACATTTATTGTAGTTTAAAAATATATATTACTATGATTATTATTGCTGTGGGGCTCTGGTATAAATCCAGACACACCAACTGATCTCCTATAAAACAGTGAAATTAGGATGGAAAAGAGAGGCAAAGAGATTTGGCCCAAAATAAAGACTGTCCCTCATAAATATGGAAACTAGGTATGTAGTGGCCACTATTTTTGAAAATATGAAAAAACAAACAAACAAAAAAAAGAAAAACATAGGTTGCCTATAATACTCAGAGTGTTACTTTAAAAACCTACATGTCATTATATAAAATAATTAAGAGGCAATACAGCTGCAAATGACTGCTTCAATGTATCTACTAAACACTGTAAAATAAGAAATTACTGAACAGTAAAATGCGTGGTACAGTGTCAGAGCTAGATTACCTGTTAGGTGGCCAAGGCAGCCACCTAGGGCCTGGGAGCAGAAAGGGACCTGGTAATCCCCTGTCTGAGCCTGGAAGCCCAGCTCTGATCAAGCCCCACCTCAGGCCGGCAGAGAGATTAAACGGCCCTTTATAAAATACTCCTTAGTGGCAGGGCCGGACTGGGGATACAAAGCAGCCCTGAAAAAAAAAAAAAAGGTGTTTAAAAACAATACTTCTAAATACACACAGACCCCATGAAAGACACACCCACCATGACACAGACAGACCGAGACACACACACACCATGACACAGTCACACAGGGCAGACAGCTGGGTTAGGTGTGCTGGTGTCCGCAGGGGGAGCTGGCTGTTCTGGCTCTGCTCCCCAGCCCGCAGCCAAATGAGACCAGGGCCGGGATATGACGTCATATTATTACGTCATCTTATTAAGTAGCACGCAGGGGCGGGGAAGCAGAGCAAGAACAGCCAGCTCCCCCTGCGGCCGCCAGAACAGCCAGCTCCCCCTGCGGCCGCCAGAACAGCCAGCTGTCTGTCCGGCCCCAGGTGCTGACGGCCCACCAGGAAATTTCCCAGTATCCCGGTGGGCCAGTCCGGCCCTGCCTGGTGGTCTGTGGTCAACGAGCAGTCCTTCTCCAGTTCAGCACTTTCTGAGGGAGTCGGATTGCAGGCTCCGCAACTTTCTCAGAGAGCCAGAAGGCATACAGTTTCTCAGAAACTGCAACATTTTACTTTGCTAGGTTAAGGGGACAGGGGAACTGCACCCATACCACTTCAATGAGATGAGTGGACTGGGTACCTATAGTGTTCCTTTAATCCAACTCTGCTTAGTGTCATACATTACTGTTTAGAATAAGGTAAGAAAGAGTAACTGAAAATATTACCTACTTTCCCACAAACTTTTGTAATGAAAGAAGCCTATGAGACAGCAAAAATTATTTTAAAGGACCACTATAGTGCCAGGAAAACAAACTTGTTTTCCTGGCACTATAGTGTTAATAGGTCCCCCCCCCACCCTCATGGCTCCCCTTCTGCCAGGCTCTAGGGGAAGGAAGGGGTTAAACCTTTCTCCAGCGCCGGGCTCCCTCGGCGCTGGGGACTCTCCTCCCTCTACCGCCAAATGCGCATGCGCGTCAAGAGCCGCGCGTGCATTTAGTCAGTCCACAGGAAAGCATTCCCAATGCTTTCCTATGGACGCTGGCGTCTTCTCACTGTGAAAATCCCAGTGAGAAGCGCGGAAGCGCCTCTAGCGGCTGTCAATGAGACAGCCACTAGAGGCTGGATTAACCCATATGTAAACATAGCAGTTTCTCTGAAACTGCTAAGTTTACATCAGGCAGGGTTAACCCAGATGGACCTGGCACCCAGACCACTTAATTAAAGGACCACTATAGTGCCAGGAAAACATACTCGTTTTCCTGGCACTATAGTGCCCTGAGGGTGCCTCCACCCTCAGGGTCCCCCTCCCGCCGGGCTCTAGGGGGTGGAAGGGGTTAAACCTACCGCTTTCTCCAGCGCTGGGGTGGGGAGCTCTCCTCCTCCTCCTCGGCTGAATGCGCATGCATTCTCTGAAACTGCTATGTTTATATAAAAAAGGGTTAAACCTAGCTGGACCTGGCAAACTTCTGGAATAAAAGGGAATCATGACATGTCACACATGTCCTGTGTCCTTAAGCTGAAGTGGTCTGGGTGCCTATAGTGGTCCTTTAAGCAGTTATAATTGTTCCAGTACACTGCACATACTATGTAATACCACATCACACGTGCACATAGTGTTAATATTCCAATAGAAAGATGCAATAACGATATATGTCACTTTGTCAGCAGACAGCTGTTTTGACTACCGTTTATAACAATGCACATGTACCTAAAAAGTATGTCATTATTTCGTTTCTTATGGAAAATTGTCTGTTCTCACCTGGCCACAGGATCATTCCATATCCATTCAAGAAGTAACATGCTGTTTCCTGTACACTCAGTTCAGAGCCCCCATAGCAACAAACAAGCTAAAACATTAGTTCCTGCTGCAGGCAGAGGGCACACTCACACTAATGTAGCTGATGCTATAAATTTGGGGCTTATTTACTTATATCTGTAATGGGGTAAACTGTGAATTGCAAATAAGTCTGCATAATATGTTTGTTTTCCTGTAGAACTATAGTGTGAAGGGAAAAAAACCTGGAATAGAATCCTCAACAGAATACAGGACTGCTGGCAAATATGTATATTGGAAATATATGCAGATATGAAATGCATATATATTCATTGCTGTGTCTTTTCTGCAGGGGATTTACTGGCTTGATATACTAAATGTGTAGGTTAAACATGATAATGAGGCTGTGGGGGAGCATGCTGGGGGCAGGGTGTGTGGGAGAAGGCTGTGGAGGACAAGGTGTGGGAATGCATGCTGGGGGCAAGGGTTGCATGAGAGGGCTGTGGAGTAGCAGGGTATGGGGGAGCATGCTTGGGGCAGGTTGTATGGGAAAAGGCTGTGACAAGCCTCCCCAATTTGACCTACCGTATATACTCGAGTATAAGTTGACCCGAATATAGGCCGAGGCACCTAATTTTACCACAAAAAACTGTGAAAACTTATTGACTCGAGTATAAGCCTAGTGTGGGAAATGCAGCAGCTCCTGGTAAATTTCTAAATAAAAATAGATCCCAATAAAATTACATTAATTGAGGGATCAGTAAGTTAAAGGTTTTTGAATGTTTATTTACAGTATGTGTATTTAATGACTACAGTGTTTGTGTAGTGTGTGTATATAATGAATGCAGTAAGTGTTTGTGTAGTGTGTGTATATAATAAATGCATAGTGTGTGTGTATAAATAATGAATGCAGTGTGTGTATATAATGAATGCAGTGTTTGTGTAGTGTGTGTATATAATGAATGTAGTGTGTGTTTGTGTGAATGCAGTATATAATGCAGAGTGTGTGTGTATATGATGCAGTGTGTGTGTGTTTGTGTAGTGTGAGTAAACTGGGTGGGGGGAGGGCATTTTTAATATTATTATTGTAATATTTAATTTTTTAACTTTTTTTTTTTTTGCCCCCCCTCCCTGCTTGTTACCTGGCCAGGGAGGGGGGATATGCTAATCCCTGGTGGTCCAGTGGCATGTACTGCTCCTTTCCAGCAGCTCCCTTCATCTCCCTGTGTAAATCTCGCGTGCTGCGCGAAGTGTTGCAATGGTAACTCGTGGCAACACTCTGAAGGCCGTGGGACTCGCGAGATTTACACAGGGAGATGAAGGGAGCTGCTGGAAAGGTAAGTAACAGCTTGCTGCCGCCCCCCAGGACCACCGGGCTTACATTGCCATAATACAGACCCTGACTCGAGTATAAGCCGAGGGGGGCTTTTTCAGCACAAAAAATGTGCTGAAAAACTCGGCTTATACTCGAGTATACACGGTACCTTTTCCCTGGTGGTCCAGTGGGATCACTCTCCAGTGTTTGAGTTCTTGCGAGATCCGGTCAGAGCGTTGCCATGGTAACTGCAGCTCACACTTGGCAGAGCTACAGACTGGAGATTCTTTCCGGGCAGACAGAGCGGAGGGGCCCCGCACCCGGCGGCATACAGGGCAAGCCGCCGGGCCCCCTCTTGGTGTCGGGTCAGGGACCCGACAGGTCAGCCTGCCCTGATGATTAGAGAGCCGCCTTTGCTGCATATATATACATGCAGCAGATGCGGCCTGGCCCCTACCTTCATCACTTACATAGGAATGGTTAATGGGGCCAAGAAAACTTATGGTTCTGGGGTCTCCATCTAAACCATGGGCCCTAGGCAGCTGCCTAGAGTCACCTTATGGTTAATCCTGCTCTGCCACTAGAAGCTACTGGTCACTGACTTAATGCCTACAAGTTTGCTGAAAAAGTCAGCAAGCACCCTGCTTTCAAACAGTAAAGAAACTTCCATTGCGTCATATAATGTCTACAGTCAGGAAGGGAGGAGCAAGGCATAAACTCTACCATTTATTACATTAGCATTTTTAGAGATTGATGAAAAATGCTTTTCTTTTAGAAATATTTGATGTATCTGTATTTACTCTGCGTCGGCATTATGCTATTCTTATTTTAACAACTTTTGATCTACTTACTGTATGTGAGAAAATTAGCATTTTTGGTTTTATACTAACATTTCAGACACTGTGAAATATTGCAAGATAAAGGACAGCATATACTGTCCAAAGCATTTTATTAGTAAAAAATAACTACTGTTTAAATGTACATAATGTTAATTTTTAACAGAGCTTTATAGCCATTGACAGCATATACCATGCTGGAGCCAGGGATCAGCTGGTATCATTGCATACTTTAGGATCCCATCCAGGGCCGGCTTTAGGGAGGGGGGAATGCTGATCTCTGGTGTTCCAGTGTGCTGGGAATATGGTCTGCCCCTGCACCAGGTGCAGACCATGCGTAACTGTCTCACAAGCTCAGGCACTCGCTGTGTCAGAGATTTTCTGGGGTAATCTGCGGCAGCTCTCTGATTGGCCGAAGCTCAGAAAACAGCTGCTCATAGTCTGCAGCCAATAGAAGTGCAGCCCAGAGGTACCAGACTGCCTTGCCTGCATTACAGAGTGGCAGACTAAGTATGTTCCATAATACTGTGAGTTGTTTTGCTTTGGAGCTCTGGATTTCCCTTATTTACCTTGACCTCCTTGGCATAAACCCTCATAGTAATGTGCTGTTTATCCATTTATCACTGAGCTCAGCAGCAACAAAAACCCTCACAGTACTATGTGGTATGTACCAGTTTATCACAGAACTCCACAAGTATAAAACTCACAGTAATGTGCAATGTATGAATATGTCACAGAGCTCTGCAGCAATACAACTCCCAGTAATACGCCTATTAGTGTATCACAGAGCTCTCTAACTATAAAATACAGAGCAATGTGCATTTTATATGCCAGAGCTCTACTGTAATAAATCTCATAATAATATGATGTAATGTTACATAGTTACATAGGCTGAAAATTGACATGTGTCCATCAAGTTCAGCTTTCCTCACATTTGTTTTTTGCTGTTGATCCAAAAGAAGGCAAAACCCCTCAGTCTGAAGCACTTCAATTTTGCAACAAATTAGGAAAACAATTCCCTCTTGACCCCAGAATAATAGTCTGTATAACATTTGTATAATGTTATCATATCCCCTCTGAGGTGACATTTTTCTAAACTAAAGAGGTTTAAATGTGTTAACCTTTCTTCATAACTAAAATGTTCCATTCCTTTTATTAATTTTGTAGCCAGCCTCTGCACTCTTTCTAGTGCCATAATATCCTTTGTTAGAACAGATGCCCAAAATTGCACAGCATATTCAATATGTGGTCTTACCAGCGATTTCTAAAGAGGCAAAATGATATTCTCATCCCGAGAATAAATGCACCTTTTTCATGCACGACAATACCTTACTGGCCTTAGCCACCGCTGATTGACATTGCACATTGTTGTGTGCGTGATAGGCGTGATGGCTGTGTGTGATATGTATGTTATGTGTTGTTAAGTGTGATATTTGTAATGGGTGTATTAACTGTGTGTGATATATGTGTGTATTGGCTGTGTGGGATATTTGTGCTGGGTTTATTGGCTGTATGTGGGTGGGCATTTAATTCAAATAAAAATATGCATGTAGGCCCATCTGTAAATGCAGGAGTATGTTTTTGCAGAGTCAGAATGCAGGGGAACTGATCCTAGCTGGTTGATGTTACCAGTCTTTACAAGTTTATTAAACACAAAGCTGGTCTTTCAGCAGAAGAGGGTGCTTTTAAAAGTCTTGGTTTTGAGAGCAACACAATTAAGTTCATGATAGAACTTCTAAAGAAGGTTATGGTTGACAACTACTTTTTATTTTAGGATGTTTTTTTTTTCTCCAGTTCCAAGGGTACTTCAGTGGGTTACAATGTGGCACCTACTTACGCTAGCATATTCACGTCTGAAGGAAGTTCAAATATATCAAAATGTATTAATTAAAAGACATGCCACCAAATGGTGTCATTACATAGATGACGTCCTGGTGTTGTGGAATGGCACATTGGTATCCCTGGAAAACTTATTATGTTTCTTAATTCTAAGCACAGACTGTATTAACCCCTTAAGGACCAAACTTCTGGAATAAAAGGGAATCATGACATGTCATGTGTCCTTAAGGGGTTAAAAGAACAATATAGGGTCAGGAACACAATGTGTATTCCTGACCCTACAGATTTAAAAACACTATTTAGGTTACTGGATCCTTTTGCCACAATTAAATAAGTAGAAAACTCACTTTATTCCAGCGCAGCACATGTCCACATTAGATTGTCATTTCTGATGTCATCAGCCATGGAGGCAGGGTGAGGGGCAGAGCCAAATGCTGCACTGGCCATTCACCATCTACTCATAGAAATGCATTACATGTGTTTACATGAAAAGGCCTGCAGGGACAGACTACTAAGCTGTAGATGTTCTGATGACTATAGTGTTCCCCTTAAGTTTACATTGATTCATGATTTCTTATGTTAACCTTTCCTCAATATTCCTATCATAAAACACACTGACTACTACCCTATATAGGAAAACCCTTGATAAAAACACCATTCTACACTACACGAGTTATCACCTTCCCTCGACAATTAATGCATTAATAAATAAATAAATAAATCTAAAATGATGTATAATAAGTATAGTCGCTCTTAAACAGAAAAGGTGAGATTGTGGTAGAATGAACCTGGGTCACAAATGCACAAGAGCCTTGGTCCTTAACCCCTTAAGGACACATGACGGAAATATTCTGTCATGATTCCCTTTTATTCCAAAAGTTGTGTCCTTAAGGGGTTAAAGGTTTATATCAACCACAATGACCACTTCTGCTTGTAGAAGTGGTTATGGTAGTAGGAGTGTGTACATGCAACCTTTCTGCTTAAAAAACGCTGCACATCCTGCGATATTTTCTTATTTGTACTAGGGACTAGTTACACCCCTGGCACACATGTCTTGGGCAATCCGGAACAGCTTGCCGAACATCCATTCTGCGCAAAAACTACGTCTGTCGCCCGCGCACTGATGCCAGACATGAGCTTCTCATTTACGGGAAGTTTTTCTCTCCTTGCTCCCATCTTTCATTTAAGCCTACCTCCGTATACCCTTTAACATCCTATTTTTTTTTATTTTATTATTATAATACCCTTCCTCCTTCTGTTCAATCACACTCCCTCCTTATGCACTCTGAGCCAAGGAAACAGTCTCTACATGAAGCATTTTATTGGACAGCAAGAGAGCACTGGTGACATAGGACAGATGTGTGGAGTCCAGCTAGGGGTGCTTTGTCTTGCACTGGATTCAAGGTTTACAGCTTGTTAATATATATTATATATATTTAACATTAACCATATATCCTTAATAACATTAGCCTTCCCATAAGAGGGTTACAGTAACATTGTAAGGGGATAAGGAAGCTGTAGTTGTGCAATAGGTCAATATTTGAGAAGCTGATGACACAGAAGCGCTGCCATTCGTAAAACAGGCAAGTCCTGGACATCTACACACCAGGACAGTGCCCACAGGGACCACCATAAAGATGGCCACCAGTGAAACACACTATCATTTTACGTCATTCGGCCGCTTCCGGTATAAACACCTGAACTCTTGGCCGCTCCTACGGTTGTCATAGAAACATTGCTGCAGCATGTGACCTGGCCGTCGTCGCTCGCAGGGTACCAGCCACAGACTCTGTTTTGCCGAGTTGATTGTCACATGGAAGAACCAATGGGACGCGGGAAAGCTGGTTCTTTGGCGTCCAATGAAAAGCAGAGTTACTGGCAGAGGGCGTGTCCCTGCATCCAGACACGGGATCTGCCCCTGGTACCCTGACTGAGAGATAACCTGCCAGACCGCCCGGGCTGTCACTGGCGAACATGGCGCTCCGTTAATGGGCTGAGGTCAGACTGCCTCTCCTACTGATAATACCTTGTTATACCCAATATACAGCTCTGCATGGCCCCCCTGCTCTCCCCCCACCCAATATACAGCTCTGCATGGCCCCCCTGCTCCCCCCACCCAATATACAGCTCTGCATGGCCCCCCTGCTCCCCCCACCCAATATACAGCTCTGCGCCTTGCTCTCCCCACCCAATATACAGCTCTGTGCATGGCCCCCTGCTCTCCCCACCAATATACAGCTCTGCATGCTCTGCATGCCCCCTGCTGCCCCACCTAATATATAGCTCTGCATGGCCCCCTGCTACCCCCACCCTAATATATAGCTGCATGGCCCTGCTCCCCCTGCTCCCCCACCTAATATATGACTCTGTAGGCCCCCCTGCTCCCCACCCAGTATACAGCTCTGCATGGCCCCCCTGCTACCCCCACCTAATATATATAGCTCTGCATGGCCCCCTGCTCCCCCACAGTATATAGCTCTGCATGGCCCCTGCTCCCCACCTAATATATAGCTCTGCATGGCCCCCTGCTCCCCACCAGTATACAGCTCTGCGGCCCCTGGCCCCTGTATACAGCTCTGCAAAGCCCCTGCTACCCCACCTAATATATGGCTCTGCATGGCCCCCTGCTCCCCTGCCTGCCCCTGCTCCCCCACCCCACCTAATATATGGCTCTGCATGGCCCCCTGCTCCCCACCCACATGACTTGCATGGCCCCTGCTGCCCCCACCTAATATATAGTGCATGGCCCCTGCTCCCCACAGCTATATATATGCTCTGGCTGGCCCCTGCATGGCCCCCCTCCCCACCTCTGCAAAACCCCCTGCTCTCCCCCACCAATATGCTCTGCATGGCCCCCTGCTCCCCCACCCAATATACAGCTCATGGCCCCCCCCCACCCAATATACAGCTCTGCAAAACCCCCTGCTCTCCCCCACCCAATATACAGCTCTGCGCCCCCATACCCCCCACCCAATATACAGGTCTGCATAGCCCCCTACCCCCACCAATATACAGGTCTGCATAGCCCCTGCTCCTCCCCACCCAATATCTGTGCTCTGCATGAGCACCCTCCCACCCCCCCCACCCAATATACGGCTCTGCATGGCACCCCTGCTATCCCCCACCCAATATACGGCTCTGCATGGCACCCCTGCTATCCCCCACCCAATATACGGCTCTGCAGGGCACCCCTGCTATCCCCCACCCAATATACGGCTCTGCAGGGCACCCTTGCTATCCCCCACCCAATATACGGCTCTGCTTGGCCCCCTGCTATCCTCCACCCAATATACAGTTCTGCTTGGCACCCCTGCTCTCCCATCCAATATACAGCTCTGCATGGCACCCCTGCTCTCCCACCCAATATACAGCTCTGCATGGCACCCCTGCTACCCCTCACCCAATATACAGCTCTGCATGGCTCCCCTGCTACCCCTCACCCAATATACAGCTCTGCATGTTATTCCTATTTTAACCCCATCCAATATACAGCTCTGCAGGGCACCCATGCTGCCCATCACCCAATATACAGCTCTGCATGTTTTTGTTTTACCCTCACCCAGTATACAGCTCTGCATTGCACCCTGCTGCCCCCCATCCCTTATAGATCATTACATGACTACCTTGCTGCCCATGTACAGCTGCACACAGCACTTTTCTACCTCCCGATGTAATATACTATATATACAAAGATGCCAATATATAGCTCTCCACCGCAACCCTGGTGTCTCTGATCTTTGCATAGCATTCCTGCTGCACAAAGCTATTATAGATGTGACATCTATGTGTGGCATCACTTTGGCCCTTTGCATTGCATTCCTGTTTTCATTGTGTTAAAATATAGCTATGTATTCCAGTTCTGCTTCCCTTGAGTTGATATAAGGTCTGCATGTCATCCTTGCCTCCACTGAAGCAATATACAGCAATGAATGGCATTCTTGCAGACCCAGGACTAATATACTGCTCTCTATGGCATTCCTGCTTGCTATTGGCTAATTTACTGCTCTCTATGGCATTCCTGCTGGCCGTGGGCTAATATACTGCTGGCTGTGGGCTAACATACTGCTCTCTGTGGCATTCCTGCTGGCTGTGGGCTAACATACTGCTCTCTGTGGCATTCCTGCTGGCTGTGGGCTAATATACTGCTCTCTGTGGCATTCCTGCTGGCTGTGGGCTAATATACTGCTCTCTGTGGCATTCCTGCTGGCCCTGGACTATTATATTGCTCTCTATGGTATTCATGCTGGCCATGGGCTAATATACTGCTCTCTATGACAGTTTTACTGGCCATGGGCATTCATGTGCTCCCTGAAACAATATTTAGTTCTGCATGGCATCTCTGCAGGCCATGAGCCCAATATACAGCATTGTGTGGTATCCCTGTTGACACTGAGCTAAAATATCAGACTTCCTGGAATCCTGCTGGGCTTGAGCTAATAATATACATCTCTGGATGTCATCCTTGCAGCCCTGTGCCAGTATACAGCCCATCATAGGATTCCTAGCATACTCCTCTTCTTGGCAGCCATGCAGTCTCTCTTAGCCAGTATACAGCTATACATGTCAGTCCAGATGCCCCTGTGCCAATATACAGCTCTGCATGTCATCCCTGCTGCATTATATAACTTTTCTTTGTGTCCTGAGCTGACATTCAGAACTGCACGGCATCCATGCTGCCCCTGTCTATACACATCTCCCCTGAAATATATGATGACCTGTGTTATATCAAGCAATGACCTCTATGTAAGGTGTCCTCCATATTTTTCATTGCAGGCTAGTCCAGGGATGTGTGACCTAGTGCAGAGGCTGCTGGTAACAGCACAGACATGAGTAACCGTAACGTGACATCGCCTCTGTATTTTGGAGTCACTGTGGCGGCTGATTCAAGCACATCCACAAACAGCACCAAAGGTTTAGACTCCAGTGGGGCACCCACCATGGGCACCTGGCTGCTGTCCCTTGGCATTGCCACTGTGATCGGACTGATTTTGGCAATGGTGTGTGACTATGGAAAGTATGGTACCTGAACTGCTGACAAAACCGTATAGTGCACAAATTATGTACACATTATTTATACACAAAGTAGATGATCATTTCAACATACAATGTGCATCGGGACATATCCCATATCTAATGACTGAAAATGCCACGGTATATTTTTATGTAGCAGGGTTAAATTATCCACTTTTCAATAGCCATAGGTGAGTGAAAGTTCAGCCTTGGCAAGCAGTGTGGCAAAGTGCAACTACTGCATACATACTAGCTACCCCCAATTATACAGTACATCTATACTTTAGTAAAACAAACACTCTTAATAATAATAATGATGAAGATATAACCAATCCATTAAATAGCTCAAATACATCTCTAGTTTGTCTATCATTTTTGTTTCTACCTAGTCATTTCTGTTGGAGAAATGTGTTTACTTTTGATCCAATTGATAAGCATTTCATGGTATGATATTTATCATTTTTTTTGTTTGTCTTTTTGAAGCCTTTAAAGTATATCTATCTTAGAGTAGAAATTGTACAATATCCCATTGGGAACAGTATTGAGATTACAGAATGCTGAGAGCAGAAGTGTGCATAGCTATTGGGAGGTAGAAATGTTTATTTCTCCATTTGTTACAAATTTTAATTTGTTACACTGATCCCCAACAGGCCAAGTGTTATCAGTATTGCCAATGGAATAGAACTGGGCCTAAATCCTGGAGTGCTGGTCGAATCATTGTTATGATATGGCACAATGTCATTTATGGCATTGATTTAATATTTTTGTTGACACTTTTCAAATGATTTAATATTTTTGGATAAACTGAAAATTTTATCTATCTATCTATCTATCTATATCATGTAAATAACATATCAAAACATTAAAGGACCACTATAGGCACCCAGACCACTTCAGCTTAATGAGGTGGTCTGGGTGCCTGGTCCATCTAGGATTAACCCTTTTTTTTTATAAACATAGCAGTTTCAGAGAAACTGCTATGTTTATGTTAAGGTTAATCCAGCCTCTAGTGGCTGAAAATCACAGCGAGAGGACGCCAGCGTCCATAAGAAAGCATTGTAAATGCTTTCCTATGAACTGGCTGAATGCGCGCACGCGACTCCAACCGATGACGTCGCTATGGAGGAGGAGAGGAGGAGGAGAGCTCCCCACCCGGCACTGGAGAAAGAGGTAAGTTTAACCCCTTCCTCTCCCCAGAGCCCGGCGGGAGGGGGACCCTGAGGGTGGGGGCACCCTCAGGCCACTATAGTGCCAGGAAAACAAGTATGTTTTCCTGGCACTATAGTGGTCTTTTAAAACATTTTTCAAAATATTAAATCATTTAAAAAGCTTACACAAAACTATTAAATCAAGAGCTATATTGGAAAAAAGGGTAAAAGTATACGCTAAGCACCTCAACTACTTTAGATTAATGAAGCAATTTTGGTGTATAGGTTATACCCTTGCAGTGTCACTATTTAATTATTTGCCATTTAGGAGTAAATCCTTTTTACTTCTGTTTATGTAGCTCCAGCCACACTTCCCTGGTCTGTGACTCACACAGTCTCTGTGAAAGAAAGGTTTAAATTTCAGTCATATCTTACAGTACATTGTGTTTTAGTCTAGAAGTTTGTCTCCTGCTCTGTTAATTGAGCTTTAATCACATATAGGAGGCTCTAGTAGACAATTAACAGGGCGGGATGTGGAAAATTCAAAATGAAACATACCGTATTTTCCGGTGTATAAGACGACTGGGCGTATAAGACGACCCCCAACTTTTCCAGTTAAAATATAGAGTTTGGGATATACTCGCCGTATAAGACTACCCCTCTTCCAATGCACACCAAATAAAAATTAGCCATGATGTACAGTGAGCAGACAGAGCTACACAGCAAGACATTAAATAATGATAATCTGAAATAGCATTTAAAGCCCAGGTATGTGCCAGGCTGTTTGGCATATAATCCATGCCTGCTGGTCTAGCACACAGGAGGCTAATTGCGATATATTCTTTTTACCTCCCCCCCCCGCCCCCCAATCCTCCCTACGTTCTTCTCCCCTCCCCTTCCCTGTGCAGAGTGGGTGGCCGAGCTTCTCTTCGTCCTTTCAGTCCGGTTGGGTACCGCGCGGTACAGGAGATTCAGTCAGTCCAGCCGGGAACAGGTAACTGAATCTCCTGTACCGCGCGGTACCCGGCCGGACTGACAGGACGAAGAGGAGCTCGGCCACCCACTCTGCACAGGGAAGGGGAGGTGAGATAAGAGGCAGTGCGGCAGCCGTCTGAGCGCTCTCTATAGAGCGCTCAGGCGGCTGCAGCATTAGAAGGGCCGGCTATGAGGGCGCCCCCGGCAGCTATATAGACCCTATACCCGGCGTATAAGATGACCCCCGACTTTGGAGAAGATTTTCCAGGGTTAAAAAGTCATCTTATACGCCAGAAAATACTGTACTTGCAATAAGGGAAGCTAAATATTTAGGGAGACTGTGACAGTAGTGAATAATCTACTGCGATATTCAGCATGTTACCGATAACCCGTATCGCCCTTGTAATTTACTGATATTACTGATTACTCCCAGTCACCCCACGACTTCTGCATCCAGAAACTCTAGCTGCCAGCCACTGAAGTGCCATGTTGTGACCTCACATCACCCCTTTCTGTAAGTCTCTGCATGCAGAGCTCAGCTGAAGGCAGTTAGTTGAGACAGTGAATAATCTACTGCAATGTACTAGACCTGGCTAACCATGTAATAGGAGTGTGATTGCTGTCACACTCTTATCAGTAATTGTATATGTTGGGATCGCAGTGATACCAGCATGTACAGACTGGCTGTCTAAGAGCGATTTGAGTGTGACCGCTGACAGCAATCCCACTTCTATCCAGTAACAGCACTTTACATGCTAAGATCCCAGTTATCCCATCATGTACCGGCTGCCTGAGAATTATAGGATGTTCTGTTCAGATTGGATGTTTGCATGTTCAGTTAGAACATGATTGTGTTACTTTTTGAAAACTTTAAATTTAAAGAATATCGGCACTCTACCCCATAGGCAACCGATAATCGTTATCGGCTCTGGAAAAATTATATTGGTCGATCCCTACTATTGGCCATAGGAAGATAAGCATTCTAGAAATTCTGTCTCCCATTGGTGATGTAGTTGGCCTGAATAAAGCAAATGCAATCTTTTCTCTTTACTTCACCACTTTGTCTGTTTATAGCAACAGGAGTGTATTTGCTAAACAGTGAATTAAAAACCACGTCCAAAATTAGCTGTCTAGGGATAAAAAGGTAATTTTGGACTAAATATTTTGATTCCATTAATAATTCACTCTTTAGTTAAACTCCTTTTCTTTTTCTCAATTCTCTTTCACTCTCTTTCTTTCTCTCTCTTTTTCTCTCTTTTCAGGTTCTTTACATCAGAAAACGAAAAAGGTGAGGTTTCTTACTGTAATGCATTTTTTATTTCTTATTTGCTTTATTTCTTCTTGTATTTTATAATAGTTTATGGAGCTTCAAGTCTCTGTCTTCTTTTAAATGCTAGCTGTGTACTTAAAGGAATAATCTTACCACTAAAAAGGAACAGTCTCAGTAGTGGTTATGGTGTAAAGAGTGCTCTGGTGCCCACCCCATGTAATAAAAAAAACTATTTGTTAATAGTTTGACAATATACATGTGGTCTGCCAGGTGATGGAAACTTTCTCCACTGAGAGCTGGTTCGAAGTTTCCATTTGCTATATTGAACTAACCCTTGCGTCACCTGATGGTTCTCTGCTAATGAGCTAATCCCTGCACTTCCTGGCTTATCTCTATAGACAGAGCCTCTGACCGCTGTCTAGCAGACAACAGATAAGTAGCTAAATCTTGGGCAGAGGGTTTGACTACTTACTTTGGGGAAGGAGGGGCGCTCTAGTGGGTATTGGGCTTGGAGTGTTCTTTTAACATACTGCATAACAAAATAATGTAGCTATGAACCTTCATGCCCACCTCCCTGTCTGTCACCTTACAAAATATTGCACAAAGTGTACATGCCATAGAAGTCTTAAGTTACTAGATACATTCTCTCAGAACTTTCTGCAAGCAATCCCGTGCTGCTGCAAGTAACTTCATTCATAAAAAAAAAAATATATAAAACCAATGAACAAGTTAGCAGCTACCTCCGTGCAGCTTCTTTTTTTTTCTTCTCAAGAGCTGAAAGTATATTTGGACCTGCATAGGACTCCTTTTGAAAATGACAGGAGGAACAGCATTTGTTAAGAAATTTTAAATGAATCATATATTTTCATTTGTATGTTTGAAGGTCATTTCACTAGCCCATTGTAGAGACTATGTTGCATACCTGTTGCAACTGACCTTCATTTGCACACATTTAGTGGATGACAGGCCTATCTAAAAACCGGCAGCGAAAGATAGGGGCAGATTTTTAAATTCTATTCTAGTACAAAAACTAGAAAGACAGTTTTATGATAGACATTTTAAAGAAAATGCATCAATTTTAAAATGATTAATACTTGGGAAAGGATCTGTAAGTAGGTGATGTAGAATTCAAAGGCTGTGCAATAGAAGAAGTGGTTTGACGTCAACACATAACAATGAATGAAAAAGATCTATTAAAATGGAGCAGCCATTCCGTATAGTTGGCTGAGTGGAAATTGAACAAAGTGATTAACGTGATTTTTGAACTTACATTCACTTACTATTCTGTTAGCCCAACTTACAGATTTTATTTTTATTTTTGCCTGCCGCACAATGTTTCTATGACATGAAGAGTAAGTCTAATAATTCTATCATTGCCTTCCTCTACTGCTCCCAGCCTTAACAAACCACTATAGTCACTAAAAAAACTTTTTGGGCTTTATGAAGCAGTTATGGTGTGTAGATCATGCCCCATGCAGTCTCACTGCTCAATTATCTGCCATTTAAATAATTTTGTTAATGCAGCCCTAGTCATACATCCCTGCATGTGACTTACACAGCCTTCCTAAACTCTTCCTTTAAAGAGTTATCTAATGTTTACACTTCCTTTATTGTAGTGTTTAATTTAGAATTTCTTATCTCCTGCTCTGTTAATAGCCATCTAGACCCAGCAGGACCTTCCTGTGTTTGAAAAAAGTTTATTTGCAGAGCAGGACACACAAACTCATAAAGCAAGTTAACATCTGGTTGACATTCTAAAAATGCTAATTTCTTTTCATGCAGATTGTGTCAGTCACTGCTAGAGAAGGTGTGGCTAGGGCTGAATGGACAGAAACAGGTGATTTGACTCTTAAATAGCAGAGAATTGAGGGCCGCATGATCTATACACCAAAACCACTTCATTAAGCTAATGTTTTTAGTGTCTCTTTAAGCTCATTTTTGTGAGATCTGCTAATTGCCATTATTTCCTCTTCCCACAGGCTGGAAAAGCTCCGCCATCAATTGATGCCAATGTATAATTTTGACCCAGCTGAAGAACAGGAAGATCTTGAACAAGAACTGCTGGAGCCTAATAGGGACCAACAGCCGCAGGGCAAGGTATTTATCTATAAGTATATTCTGTACATGTGGCACTTTCATTGTATGGAAGAGAAAGGCAGTAATGTTAAAGGGACACTGTAGGCACCCAGACCACTCAGCTCATTAAAGTGGTCAGGGTGCAATGATCTATGTCCCTTAATTCTACAGTGGTAATTATTGCAGTTTCTGAAAAACGGCAATAATTGCCTAGCAGGGTTAATGTCTCCTGGTAGACAGCCACTAAAGGGACTTCTGGGTGCCTAGGCGACTTTTGGTAGTCTAAATGACACTGGACGTTCTCACGCTATGCATGAGAACTTCCAGCGTCACCGGAATTCCCATAGGAAAGCATTGATTAATACTTTCCTATGGGGAAATCCTAGTGAGAGTGACCCAGCGCAGAGGGACATCGTGGCTGGATTCAGCAGGGGGGGGGGACTGTAGGATTCTATAGTGCCAGATAAACGGCTTTGTTTTCCTGGCACTATAGAATCCCTTTAAAACCCCTATTCATTGCCATGTCAAACTGTATGCTTGTTTGATCAACGCCTCAGCCCTCTCCTCATTGATTTAGCAAAAAATAATTTGTCAGTTGTGTTTTGTTTACATGTTGCATAACCATTAGACATGACTGAATAATATGTTAGTCCATTATCAATAACATTATTTTAGTAATTCTGTTCAGGGGTATGCATTATGTGACAAGCTGGAAGAATTGTCATTGTGTAAATTCAGCAGCATGTTGTGTTTTTGTTTTGTTTTTTTGTTTGTTTTTTTGATGGTCAGAGTGATTTTGCTGAGGGTCGGTATGTGTTTGTGTGAAAGTGTGTGAATGCCAGAGGGTATTCTTTTTTGGAGGGTCTGTGTGTGTGTGTGCTGTGTCATGTCTTTCATATGATCTAAGTGTGTGAATGCTGAGGCGTGTTTTTCGTCGTCATTTTAAAAAAAATTTATTTAAAGTGAAATATGTCCTGTATTCGCAAAGTGAAAGAGGAATATTACTGCACCTAGTGTGCCTGCAGTCTGGTTGCACACTAGGTGCAGTCTGCTTGTTTAAACTATATGCAGAGAATTGATTTAACAGGTGTGGGAGGGACCATATCTCTCCATAAACATACCAGAACATGTATAATTTTTTTTACCATAATTGGGATTAATGTATTACTGTCAACATGGACTCTTGTGCTGGAACCTCTAAGAAAGAGACCCATAAGTTCAGCCACTTAACTTACAATATTCATCCTCAGTAGAAATCGAAATATTTCTGAGCTACACCCACTATCAGACATTCCAACACTGCTCTTTGAACAATTTCAATTCTTGTAACCAGCCTGCCTTTGCTTATTAGAGCTGTAATCGTGATCTCTAGACTGTGAGTACAGTCAGGCAAACAGATTTTGAGATCCACTATTAGGGCCAGAGTTAGGGACATTTTTGCTTTCCAGGTTTTTTCACTGTGGTGTACACAAATATGATAGCATACAATATGTGTGGTGTATCCCACATTGTAATAGGCAAATCTTTCAGCCACATATTTATGGTTCAAACTTATCATCCAACCTCAACCTAAAATATCTGAGTGCTTTTCAACCACTAGAGCCCCAAACTCATTGTTCTGTTTGGTTAACGTGTAGATGGTGCACACTTTGTGGCATGGAGTACTGTCCTTCTGGAAGTAACCATTAGAAATGATCATACTGTGGCTGTAAAGGGATTCTTGTGGTCTGCACCGATATTAGATACATATTCAACAGATACTCCGTTGCTGTTAAGAGACCTAATGTGCACCAAGGAAACATTCCTCTTACCATTACAACACCAGTCACATGGGCAGGAGAGGTCCATGGATTTAACAATCATTCATCTGTATAGAGCAAAGTCAACAAAGCTAGGTTATGGAATGCTAAAATAAACATGGCCTTGAAAGTGCATCATTGTATCCTGCAGTCATCAGAGCAAATTGATTAAAATGAGATTAGTCTCCTGGTGTAATTCATGAAAAATAGATAAATACAATCTCAAAGGACCAGAGTTCTTTTGATATATAGCGTGTTCTAGCATGAACATTTAATGGCTTGTACTCGTGCCATGAGAAAGTTCATGACCATTGCATCGCTATGACTGCTAGGATTGTACTGTAGGTATAAACTCTACAGCTGGAAACCTCCACAAGCTACAAGTGTAGCAACTCAGTGCTAGTAATTAGACTGAAATGCTACAAGATGTTTTATGTAATGTCTCAGGTAAGTTATGTACAAAATTAACTGTTTTTCACATGGGATAATTGTAAAAGGAGTTTAGTAAGGAGTAGTGTTAAGTTAGATCTGAGATCGCAATGTGTGAAGTAAAGGGAAGAAACGATAGGAGGGGGTGTAATGTGCTTTTGAGCATCTACCGGTAAAGGCCTGACCTATTTCATATGTTTTCTTATCCCCTCTAATTAATAGTTTTCAGCTATATAGACTTTAGTATATATGTACATACATATATCTCTACCTTACTTAGTCTAACTGACCTGTACTGTAATATATTCTCGATTTTGTATAGCACAGTGGTAATGTCACCAACTTTAAACTGGGAACCACAGGTTCGAATTCACGGTCCGACTGCTGCACCAGTAAGTGTTCCTGGGCAAGACACCTAATGACATATAGCATGTCCACCTCAATGCTACTACAACAGCAGACCCAATGAGAGAGGCTACATGAAATGTATGTGGGAGCTATGGATGAATAAGAGCCATCATCTACCCCAACACCAAAACAGCTGGTTACCTAACATTTGAACATCTTCAATAGGAATCTTGTGTCACAACTGGAAATAAATGGACTACAGAAGAAATCAACCATACACCATGAGGAGGAAGAAATTTTACAAAATTCACATTCTTACCTGCAGTGAATTGTCAAATGGATCCATAACAGACATAAGGGAAATTATCCTAGAAAAACTAGCAGTCGTTAACCTGTGGACAAGACTACCGAAGATCACTGGAAAGCAACCACCAGACCGCATACTAGCTGCAGTTAAACAAACAGGCTCATATATGCCACAGCATTAGTGGTCCTCCAGCTACTTGACTACAAGATCAGGCTCAAAGAGAAGCAATGCCTATCATGGAGACCCAGTGGCTACTAGACCTGAAAGCAGACCACTGCATGCTGCCAGAACAGGAACCAGTCAAAGATATCTAACAGAGAGCAGCACACATGAAGACCTGGTCAGCCCCAGGAGCTGACAGGATCCATAACTACTGACAGGATCCACAACTACTGGATAAAGAAGTTAACAGGCCTCCCCTTAAACTCCTGTGCCTCCCCACAACATGGAAACTCCTATCAGGCATCATAGCCTCCAAGATCGAAGGATATATATGAGCAATACTCAGAAGGGAATTGGAAACCACACTAACTATTAGTAGACCAAGCAGTCACAAAGGATTCTAAGACTGTGTCAATTGGCCTGGATTGATTATGACACAATGCCACACACCTCTCTACAAGGTCAGCAAGACAATAAGAGCCTTCATCAAGAACTCTATGGGCAAGTGGAAAACAACTCTAGAAGCCAATTCCAGGACAATAACTCAAGGTCATGCACTATCCCCAATGCTGTTCTGCAAAGACCTCAACCCCCTTAGTCAAGTCATCAAGAAGAGTGGATACGAATACAGGTTCAAGAATGAAGAGTTGCCATCAGCCATCTACTCTACATGTACGACATCAAGCTGTATGCCAAGAATGAGTGGGACATTGACTCACTGATCCACAGCAAGGACATCGGAATGTCGTTCGGAAGCGCGGGCGGATGATAGCAAAAAGAGGGAAGATGATCAGGACAGAAGGAGTTGAAGTTGCAGAAGGCCAAATAGGAGATGTAGAGAACAACTACAAGTACCTGGGGGTACCATAAGCGCATAGCAACCATGAAGAAGAGTGAAGGAAGACCGCAACATCCAAGAACCTCCAAGGAGTCAGACAGGTCCTGAAGTCCCAGCTCAATGGCAAGAACAAGATCAAAGCCATCAACATATATTTCCTACTGGTCATCAGGTACCCAGCTGGAATAATAACCTAGCCAATAGAAGAACTGGTCACCATGGATGTCAAGACCATGAAACTACTCACTATGAATGGAGGATTCCACCCAAAATCCAGCACACAGAGATTGTACACCTGCCGGAAAGAAGGAGGTCGGGGCCTGATGAGTGTCAAGGCCACATTATGAAGGATGCAGAAAAAGAGGAGGTTCCTTGGCAAGACAAACCTCTCCATGGCAGATAGTGGATGTGGCTCACATGAAAAAAAAAAATCATACCAGTGGTTGGAAAAGGCAGGACTGAAAGACAGCACTGAGGCACTAATCCTAGCAGCACATGAGCAGGCACTCAGCACCAGATCAATAGAAGCAGGAGTCTACTACACCAGGCAAAACCCAAGGTTCAGACAGTCCAGCACCTAGTAACCGGATGTAAGCATGAACAGCATACACGGAGAGCCACAACCAAGTTGCTGGGATTGTGTACCGAAACACCTGCACAGAATATGGATTGGACCTGCCTAAGTCCAGATGGGAGATACTACAGAGGGTAGTTGAGAATGACAGGGCTAAGATCCTGTGGGACTTCAAGATCCAGACAGACCAGCAAGGGCTGGCCAACCGACAAGACATCGTGGTGGTAAACAAGGAACGAAAGACTGCAGTCGTGGTGGATGTGGCAATACCCAGCGACTATCACATCAAGAAGAAGGAATATGAGAAGGTGGACAAATACCAATGACTGAAAGAAGAACTAGAAAGGATGTGGAAAGTGAAGGCAGTAGTAGTCCAGTTGTGATCGGGGCTGTGACTCCCAAGTTGGGGCTGTCCAGAAGAGTGCAGTTCTAGGAGATACTGTGCAGAACCCTCAAACTCCCAGGCCTCTGGTAGATGACCTGAGAATGAGAAATAAACATACCACACAGGAGGGGTGAGAAAATCTAATTTAAAAAATAAAAAATATAAATATCTATCTATACTAAATGCAATTAGACACAACCATTGAAAGATTTTATTTGTGATGGTGGTGGTTTGTGCTGTGCAATTTGTTTTGCAATTTGCACTTTGAAAATCATTTTTTGTTGCCTGTGATCCTTTTCTGGTACGCTATTTAGCGTTCCTGCCATTAGCTTAGCATTTGTGAGTTTAATACTTTTTTTTTAAAGAGACACAATAGGCAGGAAATAAGGGGACACTATAGACACCAAAGCCGCTATAGATTAATGTATTAATTATGGGGCAAATAGCCTTTTCCTGCTGGCTCAGCAGTGTAAACATTGAGGTTTCTGTGAAAATGCAGTATTTAAACTGCTGTCTAATGTCACTTCTAGTGGCTGTCACACGGGTAGTACTTGGTTCAGTGCTTGGTTCAGTGCTGCAAAGATTGCAGGTCAAGCTTTCAACGACTCCACACTATGTAATGTATGTATGAACACTCCCCATAGAGATGCATTAATTCAATGTATCTCTAAGAAGATGCTGTGGCGAAAGTAACCTCGCCACTGGTTTTTGGAGGGGCCTGTTTGCCAGCCTCATACCCTGTGACTATGGCCCCTGTGTTAAACCCTGATTAAAACCACTGTGTGTGTCTTTTTGGACTTGTATGGCCGCACTTCGAATTACTAAACAACTGCATGAACCAGAGACCACCCTGGAGCTTGTTAACACCTATTAAAAACTTGGAACGTTTCTCACAGAGTGTTCTAATTGTTCTTCTGGGTGGCCGCAACTCCTATGGACAACCATGAGGTGGCGGCCATCTTGTTCGCATGAACGCAGGCAGCGGTGTTTGGGCATGAATCTCATGGAACTAAAATCGGACACAGAAACTCCTGAACACCGCTGGACCTCCATCATCGCCTGCGTTCGTTTCTATACAAGTTAGAAGGGCACTGTTCTGTGAAATCATTCGTCTGGATGAGGGGAACAAGCTCCAGGGTAAGACTATTGACTCTGTTCGGTAGTTTGTTCGTTTTCAAACTACCGAACTAGACCGACCACAAGCCCTGATTCTCTGGAACTGTTTTGGGCATGGGACCATGCCTGCGGTCGGTCAAATAAATGACTTTCATAGAATTCCTGAACTGATCTGGGTGATTTTTGGATATGTTGGTCACCCAGATCAGAGCTATCGGGATGTGATGTGTTGTGGAGATATTATGTTATTTGGGGTACTTTTGGGACTTTATAGAAATGTGTTTTTTCTCTGCCTGGAGATAATTGGGTTAATACAGTAGCTGACTCCATTACCTCCCAGGCAGAGGGGAGGGATTGTATGCGATGTTTGGTAGTGTCGTGCACTGGAATATTGTTCTTATTGGTTTGTGAATATTGTAACTCCGTTCCCTGTGTGTGCGTACCCCTTGCATGGGGATTGTCATATAAGGCCAAGTGTGGCATCATTAAAATTAGTTCCTCTTCACCCTCAACATAGAGCCTCGTCTCATGTGTGGAGGGGACAGCTATATTCACTCTGGGGATTGCTATACTCATTATACTCCCCTGGGTTCTAATCACTAGCTCTTATAAGAGCTGTTCCTGCTATACTCTCCGGAGTAGGAGAGGTTCAACTACTGAAAGCTGGATACTGGTCTTGGGTCCAGGGTGGGTGGAGGACGGCGAGACCCCAGCCAAGCTGTGGCGGTTTGTGGGGTCTATGGTGCTGATGGTGTCAAGTGGAGTGCTTGGAGTCCTCGGTGAGCACTAGGAGCATCAATTTGATGGAGGCACCCAGTCGAGATGCCAGGTGGTCCGTCACAGATGCCAATTGAAGCAGTGCAGCAATTTGCTGCGCATGTGCACTAGCCCCCAATGCATTACGAAGAGGATACACTGGGTTGGCTGAGTGGTGAGGGAGAAAAATGCAGAGCTCTACTGAGTATGAGTGTGAGATGAGACCTGAAAGAAAGAGATGGAAAGTTATATGAAGGTATTTACACCTGGGGGGAGAATAGGAAAGAGGGGGAGGAGGTAGCTATGTGTTATCTCCACTGAGTATGAGATGAGGCCTGAGGGTTATTGGATTTGCTGCAGGATGTTAAATTTTTGTTCTTATCCCATAAACTTCTGTCTAGGCGAGATGTATGAATAAGTAGATAATCTCTCCCCCCCCCCCCGCCACAGTTCCATGATGTAAAACCTTCTGCTTTGTCATATTCAGGGGGCATACTTACAGTGTACTTTATACCAGTAATGTCTGTATTTATTGCTCTTCAATGGGGGGACTAAAGATGAAAATGAAAAATCACATTTTAATAGCTAATTAAAATTTGATTATTAATTGTGATGGGGTTTTTTTTGTTTTGTTTTTTTTTCTATTTATTAGACTCGTACTAGACCAGGAAGAGACCCGACTAAACACAAGTGTCTCATTCTAGTCTGTCTGTCAAGCAGCGGTTTATGGCATAAGTAGTTCAGTCTCCAGATGCAGTTTCACTTATCACATAGAATGACTGACTGTAACTGTTTAATAAGTTGTCTGTTCATAACCAGATTCTCAGTGACCCACCAACGCCAGACATCTCCATCCACACTGCTCACAATTGTGATGGATCTTAGACAGCAATGGAGGAAGTAGAATTTCTCCTTCAAAGACACTGGTCCAGAGGGCAGTCTTATAGCTGCAGTTGTAATCCACTATGGGAAGCCACAGGAACAAGAATATTCTTTTCACCATATCTTTTGCAATAAGGCAAAGTCTTTAAGGTGTTTAGAGTGACGCTTACGCATTACAGGCTGTGGCTAAATTGCTTTTCTGCCAGGGGGCAAGCATTGCACCCATGAGTAGCACATCTAAGGAAGGTGGTTTTTACCGTCTCCTGTAGCAGAAAGGCGGTTTGCTGGCAGAGTCTTAATACATTTTTTATGTCCGTATGTATCTTCCCTACCTGTTTTAACTATGTCTATGTGTTCCCAGGTCCTACTCACCAGTCTGTGCCCCCTACAGAGACCCACCCGCCTGGTTTTTACAGACGTTGCCAACTCTATCAGCGCCTAAAAGAGGATTCACTATTGAACAGTGAGACATTCAGAGCTTGGGTATCAGTGTCCCTGTGACTCACCATGCCAAAAAGAGGATTCACTTTTAAACAGTGTGACATACACAGAGCCTGGGTATCAGTGTCACTGTGACTCACCATGCTGGTTTGTGTCACTGTGCCCTGGACGATTTCCATGGAAGGAGGAGCCTCGGCAGACCCTGACATACAGCAATCTCATGCTGCCACTGCTAAGGGGCCAGTAATATTCTGAGCCTGTACAATGGACTCTGCACCATCACCTGTGCCACTCTCCATACAATTCCATTCAGAACCTTAGCATATTTACACACTGCCTAAATCCATTCCATTGACCCACCCATTGATTAACTGATTAATTTATGGGGTCTTCTGCTTATACAGTGTATTGCACTGAAACCCAAATACATGCTAGTCTACGACAATGTACAGTACTATACAAGGATACACTGCTTTTACTGAACATCGAAATACACTGTAAACACTCAGCCAGTACTGGTTTTAGTGTAGTAAACACAAGCCAATCTGCTCAAGCACTGATTAAAATACATTCCTAAGGCATGGGCTGCTCAGCCTGCAATATAAGGCTGAAGATAAAGGCACTTACCATTTAAAACCTTTTTGTAGCTGGTGCACACATAGGTTCTCCTGCTCACTTGTCCCTGAGTCAGCATCAGATATAAGGAATCTTGACACTAGGCTTCAGTGTAGTTTATTCAAGGTTCCAGCAAAGACAGCTGCCAACTCCAACAACCAGGTGTGTTTGTCCTTCTAAGATAAGGCTGGAGGGCATTATGGGAAATATAGTTAAGAAAAATCTGAGTTCCAAGGTTGTCAATCACTCTTTATGCCATGGCACTTATCACCAAGTCATGCAGTACACTGTAGATACACCACTGCTTGACCCACAACATCCTTTCGTTCACAGTGTGCTTGTTAAAGTCACTGACTCCCAGCTATCTGAATTAAGATGACATTGCTTGTCTACATAGACACCGGTGTGTTAACATGTATACACCTTGTAGACACTGCTCGGCATGTGTGCTAACATTCTGCACTAATACACAGCACTGTATATGGCTGTATATGCGATTGCTCAAGACTTCAAAGCTCTGCAGTGGAATGAATGTACTCCACTATACTTTAAAATGGCAACGATATAATTAACTGTGCCCTCAAATTACACCAATATACTTAAAACTGAAATTAATGTCACGATTAGCTGTACTGTGTGCTTACATGGTGCAATACAACCTACATTGTACCAGTATGTATTGCTGTACATTCACATACATTTTTCACACCACTCCTACATTAACAAACTACCCCCAATGCATTGCTATTATATGTTGCTGTTCATTAACTCCCTTTTCTCTGCAGTCTTCTGTGCAATTCACACAGGGCTGGGAATGTGTGGACTATTTATCAACATGCAACCCTGTTTGGCAGCAAAAACAGGGTTATTGTGCATGCATCATGGGGACCTCACCTGATAGACTTTTTGGTATTTACACTCCGATCCAACCCACTTAGACAAGTGTGTCCCACAGATCACATATTTAAAGGATCAGTCCACTTAAGAACTTCAGCTTGCTACATGTGCTTCTGTGTCTGCAGGCACAGTCCTATTTGTGACACTTTATAAAAGTGCCAATTTCAATAGTAATCCGCACTTCTATAAAACTTTGCAAAAATGTCGGATTGGCAGCTGGGGAGGTTTTTCCCGCTTACATTAGGTGAGCATAGCTAAAGGAAGTGGTTGGCACACAGGGCTAGCATGCACCTGTCTTCTCTCCTCATTGAGAAGTATAGGAAGCTTTGATTGCCTGTTCCCTTGCTGGTCCAGCACAGATGTTTCTTAATAGGAAGTCTCTGGCGTGTTCCCTGGCACAATCTAAACAGGTCTGCAGCTTTAGCAAGTTGTTGTTTTTTTTTTTGTTTTTGTTTTTTTCATATGCCCCAAAGAAAACATGCAGATAATATTTAAAATTGAATGGAGTGTTCTTTTAATGAATTGGACCTATGACGCTTCAAACCATTTTATTTAGGGTCCCACATACTGTCTACCAGCATTAGATGCCAAGAATCTGAGTGTGGATTGGAGAGGCTCCAGCTAGGTACTTAAGTGCAATTTAACCCTTTTTTTGCTGCAGGGTTGCATTGCTTACTCCTTCAGCATGAAGGAAATTAATTATTGACTACATGGCAGAGACTGTGCCCAAGAGAAGCAAGGGGCTATAAAAGGGTTGCACTGGCAGTGCCATGCTGCACTAATTATTGGCAGGCTAAAGATTTGATATGTATATATTTGATTTCTCCTGTGCTTCATTAAATTCCTCAAACCCACAAATCTTGAATCTCTGGCCTCATTACTTCACTAATTAACCCTTTATTACGTTTTTTTTTTTTTTCTCCTCTTGTTATACAAATGTATATTTTATTCTGAGAATGTTACTCATCAGCCCGTTTCATTAACCCCTTCTTTCCCCAGTGTGAAGTAAATGATGTTGGCTCCCAGGACACAGTAAGAATCATAAAAAAATACATTTCACTGTGGAAGAATGGCTTGCTTATAATGAGAGCAGGATTTTATGTCATTACCAAGAGTAGATAAAGGTTAATCTTTTATTTCGTGGCTACAGATGTGATTTGCTTTAGTTTGTATTTTCAATCTTCCAAATCCTTATAGAAGAGAAGATTAAGGGATTAATTTTAAGAAGGCTGGAGTGTAAAAATGCCAGTATTTTTCTAATTAGGCCTGTATTTACTAAGGGGTGAATTAGAGAAAATTACTTTGACTGGCAATTGTACTCTTGCAATTTTTTTGGGGGTGTATTTAGGTTGAATTGTAAAAGGGTCTGTACATAGGCTATGGTCCCATCTATGGTGCAAGTACCATGAGCTAGAGCAGCAGTTCCATTTAGGTTTTGTGGGTTGCTAAGTGCCTAACACGATTTCTCATACACCCCCTGGAGATGAGGTAGATGTGTGTGTAAGATATATGCTTGACGAACTCAAATTATTGGAAAAGATGTAGTTGACAAATTAATTTGAGAAACTGCAGGAACTTAAAATGGAATATATTTTGCTTATGTAATACATTAAAATCTTGAATACCCCTGTCCTTGATGTCTATTTAAGTATGGTAATCGTAACATCTATTAATAATGCTAGACATTCTAACAAATTAGTAGTTTTAACATTTCAGACAGCCTGGCCCTCTGCACACCTATCGCTAATAAGGACGTAGAACTTCTATCAATTTCATCTATATTTTAAAGGACGACTAAAAAGTCATCAAGACCACTTCATCTCATTGAAATAGTCTGAGTGCAATGGTCCTGTCCCTTTTTAACTCTGCAATGTACAACAAGGCAGTTTTTTAGAAGCTGCAGTGTTTACACTGCAGGGCTAAATCCACATTTAGTGGCTCTTCCTTACAGCCACAAGAGATGCTTCCGCAGCAATGACAAAGTAAAACCCGGTTGATGTGGAGGCTCCTAGGAAAGCATTGAGCACGATTATTTTCTCTGAGGAAGATTGGAATGCACCTTTTGGTGCTCACTGGACATGTGCATCAGGTTCTTAATGCTTCTCTATGAAAACTATTGAATTAGACCATCAAAGACGAAGCAATGACGACGCGGGAGGCAGATCGGTGAGGAGCATTTAGACGCATTGGCTCTAAAAAAGGTAAGTAAAACTTTTATTGGGGAAACATGTATAGAACTAGGAGCAGTAATATAGCATAAGGCTTTAGCGTTCCTTTAACCCCTTAAGGACCAAACTTCTGGAATAAAAGGAAATCATGACGTGTCCTTAAGGGGTTAAAGCCATTCAATAGCTGAACATTTCAGTCTACCTCTCCCAATCCATCTACTTATATCCTTTAGTTTACCTTTCTCAGCCAGTTCCTCATAATCTGTATGCTTGTTTCTTATTGCTCTCAAGCCATCTGTCTGCACGTCTAGTTAATACAGTTTGTTTATCTGTTTGGGGCCAATTAATCGAGATATATGGCTAGGAGGCAGTGTTATTGGGAGTATGGTTGATTGTAACAAATTGGGGAGATATTACTGGGGTGGCAATGATTTTGTATAGGGCCAACCATGTATACTATTGCTGTTTTATATACATAGTATACCTTTTTTCCCTTTTTTATTTGTTTTCCCTTGTTTGACAGTGATTAGATTGACTCTGCAATTGTGTATGAGCAATAGAGTTGTGAGTGATGTGAAGGTCATCCAAACAGATTTCGCATGATTTCCTTAACATGTAATAAGACCATCATATTCAGAATTTGCGCAAGGCATAGATTATATTTTTATTGCGGTATTGGCGTGTGAAGGCGCAATACTTTCTGGATTACACACTGCAATTATGCCTCTCCACGCCAGCTGTCTATCTTAAGGTATCCTAGATTAGTATCCTTCCACATTGTACGCTGCCGCAGATCCTGTTAATGATTTCTAAATAATTAATAAAATAGTTTGTCAATGGGAATCGTTCTACTGATGGAATACACAATGTTACCACTTGGTGGCACTTTGACCTCATATATTCCTTTAAGTCTATGCAGATACATTTAATGGTTACTTTGTTTCCCCTATCTAATGGCAGATATCACATTTTCCTCAAAAGTAACCAACATTCTTTACAGCATGATTCACTATGGTGCTGGAAACATATCTTAGGTGTGATTAAATCCACCTATTGGACCTTGACAGGTGATTTTAAGTAGCCTTGTAAGGTTTGAAACTATATTTTGTGTGTATTTTGTATAAATTTAGGTTTTTACAGCACTACCAATTTTAAGATATTTTCCAGGTGAGCCTGCAACCCCTCCTTTTATTTTTACTTTAAAAAACAAATGAAGCTATTAAAGTGGCCAGTGATTGTCCTTTTCTTTTGCAGTGGTTTGGATTTGGTGTAGGCTAGAGGAGATGCTGAATGAGTGAACAATTGAAAGATGGCATACTAATTATTATATGAGACAAGTGAAGCCCAAGGCAAACCCTCTATGACTAGTTAAGCATGCCTGATTTAAGTCACTCAAAACAGAGCCAGCTTAGGACTCTGCATAGCAAGTTAAAGTCCATTCTGTCTTCGAACACTGTCAAATTCATTACGCAGGGGTGGTGTGGTGAAAACGAGGGAAGAGACCACTGAGGGAGAAGGGGTGGGGGAGGAAAGACAACCAAGGGAGGGAGGGAGGGGGTGGAGGAAAAGACCACTAAGGTAGGGAGGGGTGGAGGAAAGACCACTAGGGTGGGGAGGTGGAGGAGAGACCACCAAGGATGAGGGGAGTGAGACCACTAGTGGAGGAGGGGGTACACTAATGAGGCTGGGGGAGAGTAGAGACCACTAAGAGGGGTAGGAGAGAGAGCACTAAGGGGTGGGGGGAGCACCAAGGGATGGGGGGAGGGTGGGAGAGAGCACTAGGAGACAGGAGGTGAGAGCTCTAAGGGACTGGAGGGGAGAGCACTACAGGAAAGGGGGCGGGAAGATCACTAAGGGACAGGAGGGGAGAGCTCCAAGGGACATGAGGGGAGAGAGGCTGAGGAAGGGGGGGGGGGGAAGAGAGGCACGAAGGGGCTGGTAGGACTCAGCCCTATCCTACCCCACACCACCCCACAAACTCTCTCTTTCATACTAAACATACCATGCTTCCCTACACACACAGAAACATACCATGCTTCCCTACACACACAGAAACACACCATGCTTCCCTTACACACAGAGAAACATACCATGCTTCCCTTACACACAGAGAAACATACCATGCATCCATTACACACACACACACACACACACACACACACACACTGCATCCCTTACATACACTAAAACACACCTTGCATCCCTTACACATACAAACGCAATTTACACAATGCATCCCTTAAACACAAGAAACACACAATACATCCCTTACACACAAACACACTGCATCCACTACACACACACACACACACACACACTGCATCACCTACACAAACTGGTATCCCTATACACTTCATTCAGGAGCTGGAACTGCTTCACGTTCCCCCAGAAAATTGAATTTTGTGACCACAGTTAAAAACAGGCGCCAGAGAGCCTGTTCTACAACAGACCAGTGGAGCCAGACTGCGGCCAGAGCCCATCATCATCCTCATATGGTTGTAAGTAGGCAATCTAGTATATTATTAGTGCCACTAATCTCTAATTTACTTAACATTAAAGGGACACTATAGTCCCTAGAACCACTGCAGCTTAATGAAGTGGTTCTGGTGTCTATAGAATGTCCCTGCAGGCCTTTTAATGTAAACACACACTGTGTGCAGCACTGGCGTTAGTTCATATGGCAGATCATATGCGTGGGGCATTGTGATGTCACATGGGGGGGGGGGGAGCGGCAAATTTTTCTTTTGCCTAGGGTGGCAAAAATCCTTGCACCGGCCCTACATTCCAGAGTGATTTGTGATTGTCCCAAATCACCTATGTTTATAGATCAGCTCTTTTGGCCTTACATATTTAATTCATTTGATTTTACCAGTGTTAATTTTGGTGTGAAGTTTCAATTTAGTTTTAGGTATAGTCTTTTGAATAAAAAAAAACATTTTAGTTTTAGTCGACTAAATCTTCAGTAGACTTTAGTCAAATACATTTCCAGTAGATTTCAGTTAACACGACTAAAATATAATGGGTTTAGTTAAAGCCTTTATCTGTCTCTTTTGCTCCTTCCACAGCCCCTCTGTGCAGTGTTAATTATGGAGGCAAATTTTACTTTAGTTTTAGTCATAGTATTTTGTCTAAAACTCCATTTTAGTGTCAGTCGTATTTTAGTCATCTACATTATTATTTTTTGAATAGTCTAGTTCAGAAAAAATGTAACCAATTAATATGTGACTAAAATTGTTACACTACTTTGTATGTTAATACTTGTTGCTTTAGATCCCCCAATATATTATTGTAAAAGGCTATAGAATATGTCAGTGCTATGCAAACATAGAAAGATAGGTGTGTGTGTGTGTGTGTATAGGTGTGTGTGTGTGTGTATGTATATGTATATGTGTGTGTGTGTGTGTGTATATATATATATATATATATATATATATATATCCGTGCGTAGCAAGAGATAGCTGTGTTTAAGAGAGTGCAGTGAGAGATAGATGTGTATGTTATAGTGTGCAGTGAGAGATAGCTGTGTATGTTAAAGTAGAGCAGAGAGAGATAGCTGTGCACCTGGTACTTCATCTGTTGAAGAACACTAATTATCCCAATCATTAAATGTGACAAATGTTGATGCCTCCTGTTGGTCTCTGACAAGATACCCAGATAATTAGTTGTCATTACACGTCATTAATTGCTGCTAGAGCACTTTAATAAAGAGCAGAGCTGAGCTGCCACAGTGCAGAGACGGGGTATGGTATTTAGGTCCATCCTCTGCACCAGTTTGCAAAATGATTTTTTTTTTTTTTTTTAAACTATGGCTGTGCTTTATGATAAAACAATGTGCTCACCAGCTACAGGCAATTAAAGAATTAGAGGGCAAACATCAACAGAAATCTAAAGAAATTGGTATTCTACAGAGGATATTTTCCACTAATAAAATGCAGGTGCTGTTACTGCTCCAAAACCACTGGTTTAATTTGTTATTGTAATCTAGAATAGCATTCTTCAGGCATCTAGAAGCAATATGTGCTATGTACCCTGTCTATCAAGTGATGGAGCTGTTTACCATTTCTATAGCAGAGAGCTATTTCTAAATGAAAATACTGAAGGCAAACAAAATAATGGAAACACTCTTCAATGACCATACCTAATACAGCCCACTGTCGTGGTTATGGAGCCAGAGGTGCCCTGGTGCCTTTCCACAGTAAGATGTCTTTACAGTTTGATAACATACCTGAGGCCCCTGGGCACACTAATCATCAGCCCATTCGTTATACACATGAATTTTTCTAAGCCATATGTCCGCTAGTTTAACCTGTTTAATTTCATGCTTCTCAATGAAAATCCACAAAGCTAATGATAATGAGATGATACCCGTTGAACTCATAATATAGCGCATAAGATAGGGTGTCACTCAGAATTGTTGCCTAATCTGCCATAACTGGCTCCTGCCATTTGATGATACTTTTCATGCAACTACGGTACCTTTAACGTATAAACTGTGTTTTATGCCTTGTTAAGCTAAACAATTACTGCTAAATGCTGAATGACCTGCAGGCTGTTGAGCCCTGCTTACATATGCAAACAAAAAATGTGAGATTAAGCATGACACTGTCAAACTCTTTTATATGTTGATATATGTTGATACACGCTGTTGTGGCGTTTGTGGAAACTTTGTACCTACCCGCACAACAACAAAAATTTTTTTTTTTTAAAAAAGCATTGCTGGTGGCGTTTAGATCTGAGTGCAGAAAACGCCTTGTATTCAAATTGAAGTATAGGGGAAAGTAACTGGTGATATAGGAATAACCAGACTGTACAACCGGTAGGGAGTCTCAGTCCTAAGGAGAGGAGGTCGATGGATGTCTAACTATCACCTGTATCTAAAATTACTCATTATGGATCACAACCAGAGGCCTCAATGAACCTCAATTACAGTTAATGTTAAGCTCGGTGACGGTTTGTGGTGTGCGTCTTTAAAAAGTCTTCCCTCAAATACTGTTTGTAAATGTTAACACCCCCCCACCTCTGATTCTATACCCCAACAACCTGAATGCAACAAAGGAGCGAAATGTATGAACATCATTAAAAAACCTATATATATAATATATATATATATATATATATATATCTTTTAAAACTTGTATCATAACCTTTGACCCCCCTAACGTTTTCCTTCTGTACTCCCCCACCCGCCAAACAAAAAAATCTTTAAAAATAAAGAATTTATAAAAAGTCTTCCCTCTACTCTCTGGCAGTTCATGGGTATTACCTCTTAGGAGTGTGTTGTGCTTTTTGTGGCTAGCTTTACCATTTATACCATTTTGTGTACTCCTGACACAGCTTATTTATTGACGTTCTCTGTCTATTGCTTATAATGACCCAACTTTGCTTGTAAATGGGTATTGACTTATCATGTTCCTCAGTCTATCACCTTGAAACCAACAAAGCAGCCAAACATGCTAAACTCTGTCTTGAGTAGTATTGGAGTCTATTTATATCCGAACACCAGGATAATTGGTCTGACATGTTGCCTGAAACCATGCAATGCATATCTCCAACGAGCACATACCATTCTTTGTATCATCCTTCTGATGCAGTTAAAGAACGGGCTATGTAGTTGTGGTTAGACCTCTTAGGAGTTACTGTGAGAGCATACTGTACGTTTACCAGTTATCCTATATCCTGTATTCCTGTTTGAGCTTGTTTATTGATCATTATATGTCTGCTGCCCATACTTGCCTCTGCAATGTTTGTCAACTCTCCTAACTTCAGCACTCCCTGGCTTTGGCTTATACCTTTGAACTTTATTTTGTTTACACTTATTTGGAGTGTCTTTGTATCTTTTAATGTCAATCACTTTAAGTTTGGTAATGTGTCTTTCTATAACTTGTCTATAATTGCAGTTACAGATCTGACATTGTTAGATTAGTCTGACCCTGGCACAAGGCACTCATTTATAGTCTTTGTAAGATCTAGGATCGTAGTGCAGAACTGGGGTTTTGTGCAGTTATTGCATCCAGATCATGTCACTTTTTGCTCTACTCCCTACTACTTGCCCTCTTATCTGCTTCACTATCCCCCTCTCCTTCCTCATCTTTACTCATTGAGTCTCATCAAACCCTTCTCCTACACTATTGCTCTTTCCTTGCTCTAACTCTCATGCTCCCTTCTTCCCTATCCATTTTACGCTGCTTTTTTAACTGTCCTTTCTGTCTTTCTTTTCCTTCTGTGATGATGTGGTTTGATCCTTCTCATAAAGTGTGGGTTTAGCCTAAGAAAACCTAGATGAAGGACAGCAAGGCAGATTACTGGTCCTTATGGAGGCCTGGTTTAAAAGAACACAAAGGGTGTAGCATCCTAATCGAAAATAAAGTTGCTATGGTGCCTTGAGGTCCTTGGCACTTTCTTGCCTTTAGGGTTTTAAACTGTTCGCAAATGGTTTAACTCTAAAGTCTGCTCTGCAGCACCATTTCTCTCTGTCTCCACCCATATCCACTTTCAGAATTCCTGCTAAAGTAAGTTTAGGACTACGGTTTGGCAATGGTGTCGCTGAATGGCTTAGAACGGTCAGCTGATGTTCTAAGCCAATTTGTAGCTCCCGATTTGTAAAAATGGCTTGAAAAAGGTATGTACAGAAACAGCAACCTGAACAGGGATAGGTACACTAATCAGCCACAACACTGACAGGTTAATTGATTATATTGTTACAATGACACCTGTCAAGGGGTGGGATATATTAGGCAACCAGTGAACACTCAGTTCTTTAATTTCAGGCATTGGAAGCAGGAAAAATGGGCAAGCGAAAAGATCTAAAGAACTTTGACATGGGCCAAATAGTGATGATTAAATAAGGGGGTGAGAGCATCTCCAAAATGGCAAGACATTTGGGGTGTTCCCGGTATGCAGTGCTTAGTACATACTATATATGATGCAAGGAAGGGCAACCAGTGAACTGGCGTAAGGGTCCTACATGCCCAAGGCTCATTAATACATGTTGGGAGCGAAGACAAGCCTGTTTGGTCCGATAACACAGAAGAACTACGGTAGCTCAGATTGCTGGAAAAACTTAATGCTGGCCATGGTAGAAAGGTGTCAGGACACAAAGTGCATTTTGCTATGTATGGGGCTGAGTAGCTGCAGACCGGGCATAGTGCCCACTATGACCCCTGTATACTGCTGAAAGTGCCTTCAATAAGTACAAAAGCCCCAGAACTGAACCATGGAGCAATAGAAAAAGGGTTGCCTGATCGGATGAATCACGTTTTCTTTTAGATCAGGTGGATGGCGAGGTGCATGTCCATCATTTACTCCGGGAAGAGAAACCAGTGGGATGTGCTGGAACAACAAATCTGAACCATGAAGGCCCCACCTCACAACTTGCAGGACTTAAAGGATCTACTACTAATGTCTTGATGCCAGATACCACAGGACACGTTCAGAGGTCTTGTGAAGTCTATGCCTCAATGCATTAGACCTGTTTTGGTAGCAAGAAGGGAACCTTGACGATATTAGGCAGGTGGTTTTAATGTTGTGGCTGATCAGTGTATAGTCAAGAGCCATGCCAAAGTTGATACACCATAAAACCACAGAGTCAGTAACACAGGCTAGGGTCACATAAACCAAAACAGGGTAAGTAGACCTAGTCACTCAACACCAAAACCATACTAATAAGCAGGTATGATCTAAAAGACTACACAAACTTAACTACAGAAAACAGCTTACCTTGGGATGCTGTACAGAATTTCTATTGGAATGGTGTTCGAGAACAGTTTGTCTGTCATTCAGTTCTCTTAAAAAACTAAAAAACTGTACTTAACATATTTACCAATTTATCATAACAGGAGCGGCAGAGTATTGAACTGTACAAGAGGCATGCCCTAACAGACCCTGACATCCTCTCATTCATCTACTCTCATTTCATCACTTTACTTTGTCATACTCTTCCTCCTTTGTTCTCCTTTATCACTCTGTGTCCTCCCTGTTCATTCTCACACACCATGCTTCACTATCTTTGTGTCCTCACTGCACCCTCTTAAATTGCTTCACTATCACTGTGTCCTCACTGCTCCCTCTCACACTGCTTCACTATCCGTGTCCTCACTGCTCCCTCTCACACTGCTTCACTATCTCACTGGGTCCTCACTGCTCCCTCTCACACTGCTACACTATCATTGTGTCCTCACTGCTCCCTCTCACACTGCTTCCCTATCACCGTGTCCTCATTGCTCCCTCTCACACTGCTTCACTATCACCGTGTCCTCACTGCTCCCTCTCACACTGCTTCACTATCACTGTGTCCTCACTGCTCCCTCTCACACTGCTTCACTATCACTGTGTCCTCGCTGCTCCCTCTCACACTGCTTCAGTATCACTGTGTCCTCGCTGCTCCCTCTCACACTGCTTCACTATCACTGTGTCCTCACTGCTCCCTCTCACACTGCTTCACTATCACTGTGTCCTCGCTGCTCCCTCTCACACAGCTTCAGTATCACTGTGTCCTCGCTGCTCCCTCTCACACTGCTTCACGATCACTGTGTCCTCACTGCTCCCTCTCACACTGCTTCACTATCACTGTGTCCTGACTGCTCCCTCTCACATTGCTTCACTATCAGTGTCCTCACTGTTCCCTCTCACACTGCTACACTATCAGTGTCCTCACTGTTCCCTCTCACACTGCTTCACTATCAGTGTCCTCACTGCTCCGTCTCACATTGCTTCACTATCAGTGTCCTCACTGTTCCCTCCCACACTGCTTCACTATCAGTATCCTCACTGCTCTCTCTCACACTGCTTCACTATCACTGTGTCCTCGCTGCTCCCTCTTACACTGCTTCACTATCACTGTTTCCTCACTGCTTCCTCTCACACTGCTTCACTATCACTGTGTCCTCATTGCTCCCTCTCACACTGCTTCACTATCACTGTGTCCCGGTTGCTCCCTCTCACACTACGTCTCCTTAGCAAATTTCTCCACCATGTCATCAAGCCTTAGCTTCAAATTTGCTTCATCAGAAGAATTTCTAACTACTCTTTTCATTGGGCTCTGAGATAGTGAATTTATGTTTGGAGAAGGATGACTACTGAAATGTAATAGACTATTAAGGTCAGTTGGCTTATTGAACAAATGGTAGAGAAAATGGAGTTATGGAATCTGATATTAGAATTCTAAAACTTGATCTCTTCAGGACGCCACTGGATAGTATATTGAATATGTTCCTCTACCTCATTCATGTGATTCAGGAATCTCTGCAGATCCTCTATGGAGCACCTTCAAAAGTATCCATGTACAAATTGCCATATACTACAACTACAGTACTTTGTGAGTACTAGGCAGTGACTAGGAAGCAATAAGTAAACTAAAAAGAAAATTAAAATACATTATGATTATAAAATTTAATAATTGAAAGAAAAAAAACTTGAACATTTACATCAGGGTTGCTTTAAAGGACCACTATAGGCACCCAGACCACTTCAGCTTAATGAAGTGGTCTGGGTGCCAGGTCCAGCTAGGGTTAACCCTTTTTTCTATAAACATAGCAGTTTCAGAGAAGCTGCTATGTTTACCTATGGGTTAATCCAGCCTCTAGTGGCGGTCTCATTGACAGCCGCTAGAGGCGCTTGCGTGTTTCTCACTGTGAAAATCACAGTGAGAAGATGTCCGCGTCCATAGGAAAGTATTGCTAATGCTTTCCTATGAGACTGGCTGAATGTGCGCGCAGCTCTTGCCGTACATGCGCATTCAGCCAAAGAGGAGGAGAGGAGGCGAGGAGGAGGAGAGCTCCCCGTCCGGCGCTGGAGAAAGAGGTAAGTTTAACCCCTTCCTCCCCCTAGAGCCCGGCGGGAGGGGGTCCCTGAGGGTGGGGGCACCCTCAGGGCACTATAGTGCCAGGAAAACGAGTGTTTTTCTGGAACTATACTGGTCCTTTAAGCTTGGAGCTGCTGCTCCAATAGCTTCATATGTTAATCCAGCTTTGACTCCTCTTTCTATATCTCTCTCGATTATTGTGCTTTCTATCTCTTTCACATCTTTTACAATCACAGTCAATTTATCTTTTTTTTTTTCTTTCTTGTGCTTTTTGCTATTACCTCCTTTACCCTTTTTCAACTTCTCACTCTCTTCAACCATCTTTCACTGTTACTCTTTCCTTTACTTCATTATGCACATTTTTATTCATTGTCTCTTTACCTTTTCACTCTCTCTTTCCTATCTCTTCTTTCTTTCCCTCTACTTCTCTCACTGTATACTCCTTTGGTTTTCCTTCTTCATTTATCCTATTTCCTATCACTCTTCCATCATTGCCATCCACACTCTATCTCCATCCTTTTATACACCCAACATTCTATCTGCTTCATTTTCATTACCTAACATTATTTCTCTTCTCAGTTTTCTACCTAACATTTCATCTCTAACCCATCCTCCAATCCACATTCCATTTCCATCCCTTCCTCCACCCAATATTTCATCTCAATCCTTCCCTTTGCACAAAATTCCATCTCCAGCCATTCCTCTATTCAACATTCTATCTTCATTCCTTCCCCCACCCAACATATCGCCATTCTTTCCTCTACTCAACACTCCATATAATTTCCTCTACTTGACGTTCTATTTCCATTCCTTCCCCCACCCATTTCATCTCCATTTTTTCCTCCACTATCGCCATCCCTCCCTTTACCCAACACTCTATCTCCATCACTTCCTCTACCCAACATTCCATCACCATTCCTCTCTCTTCCCAACATTCCATCTCCATCCCTTTCTCTACCTTACATTTTATCTCTAACCTTCCCTCTACCCAACATTCTATCTCCAACTTTTCATCTACCCAACATACCATTTAGATCCCATTCTCCTCCCAACATTTAATCTCTAATCTTTCATCTACCCAACATACAATCTCCATCCCTTTCTTCTCACAACATTCCATCTCCATCCCTTTCTCTACCTATCTCTATTCTTTACTCTATCCAGCATTCCATCGATTTCTCAGTTGGCTGCTTGTTCGATTCTCTGCTCACACATTCCATGTTCAGACAAAGGATTTGCAGAACTAAAGAGTAAAATTGCTGTTTTCTCTCCAAGTGCCAGGTTCAGAGATATGCATTTAACACTTAATTAAAATGGTGTGACAACAGAAAAATGAGTTGTGCAATGTCATTATTGTTTCATAATGGATTCCATTTGCTGCAGACTCTTTCTGCCTTACATTTGCTTTATTTACGTTGTGTTTATTTATTTTTTCTTGTCATTTGTGAAACTGAATTGCTTGTGCATTTTAATTTTTTAACTATTGTGCATTTGCTCTCTGATTCTGAAAAAATATGTTTTGGATTGTTTTGTTTACATTATAATTTGGCTTCATGTTAAAACACTCCAACTAACAGGAATTATACATAAGAGATGCGATTATGCCTGGTCATGCTGAGGGCAAGCCATTGAAATCTGTAGGCCGTTAACATAGAATACTTGGGAAGAGCAATGTGGAAAAGTAGTGGAAGCATGGAGTGGCCTTTCAGCCAGAACACTAGTATCTAACCAAATAAGCAAACTTTTCAGATGCATACTTCCCAATAATAGGTGACTCAAGGCAGGGTAATAAAATGAATGGGCAAACTTGCCCAGAAAAGGGGCATTTCCTGGCCTGAATGCCATGTATGCCAGGCTGACATGGAGACACTCTACTGCACTATGGGTTGCTCTTGTGCAGTGCGCTTCTGTAGCACTCTGAGAATGGGCTGAATGCCCAAGAGCACTATTTGCTGCACAGGTGTGTCTGATGTGTTCACTATGACAGGAGAAATGTCCAGATGCAAGACACAAAGGAACAAATCTGGATTGGCAGGACAGGAGCCCAAAATCAGGAATGGCCCATGAAACCTGACACTGGAAGGTGTTTGTATGTATGTATGTATGTGTATATATTAAAGGGACACTATAGTCACCAAAACAACTTTAGCTTAATGAAGCAGTTGTGGTGTATAGATCATGGCCCTACAGTCTCACTGCTCAATTCTCTGCCATTTAGAAGTTAAATCACTTTGTTTATGCAGCCTTAGTCACACCTCCCTGCATGTTACTTACACAGCCTTCATAAACACTTCCTGTAAAGAGTCATTTAATGTTTACAGTTCTTTTATTGCAAATTCAGTTTAATTTAGAATTTCTTATCTCCTGCTCTGTTAATAGTTTACTAGTCCCTTCAGGGACCTCCTGTATGTGATTAAAGTGCAATTTACAGAGCAGGAGTTAAAAACTTTTAGAATTAGTTACATCTGATTAAAAATGAAACCATTTTGTTTTCATGCAGGCTGTGTCAATTACATCCAGGGGATGTGTGGCTTAGGGCTGCATAAACAGAAACAAAAGTGATTTAACTCCTAAATGGCGGTGAATTGAGCGGTGATACTTCAGAGGCATGATCTTAGGGCCACCTGATGGGTATAGCTGAATAGGGGCGCTATCTGCCGGCAGTGAGGAAATTAAAGCGTGTCACTTCCACCCAGCTTCACAGAGCGAGCTGCACGGGAGGTAGAGAGGTGGAGGCTGGAGGTCGGCCACTAAGGCAACAGTTTGGAGGAAGAAGAGAGGCTGGAGTGACCTGCTGCATGCTTATTCCCAGCAGCCTCAGCCAGAACCAGAACGCCAAGCAAGCCACCCTCCTAGACACAAGGTGTGTCTATGTTCCAGTATGTGTATCTGTGTGTCACTGTGTTTGTATGAGCCTGTGTATCTGTGTGTTTGTGTCACTGTGTGTATTTATCGGAGTGTATGTGTCAGTGTGTATGTGTGTCAAGGTATCTGTGTATCTGAGTGTGTTTGGCTATTGGACAGTGTCTGTATATGTTTGTATGTGCCAGTGTGTGTATATGTCAGTGTGTATCTGTGTTTTTTTTTTTTTTAGGGGGTGTGTATGTGCCAGTGTGTGTATATGTCACTATGTGTATCTGTTTTTCAAGGTTTGTATATGTGTCTGTGTGTATCTGAGTGTGTATGTGCCAGTGTGTGCATCTCTGTCTGTATATGTCAGTGTGTGTGTTTGTGTGTATTTGAGTGTATGTTCTAGTGTGTATCTGTGTCAGTGAGTGTATCTGTGTATCAAGGTGTGTATGTGTTTTTAAGGCGTGTATATGTGTCTCTGTATGTATCTGTGTGCGTGTGTATGTGCCAGTGTGTATATGTCTGTGTGTGCATCAAGGTGTGTGCATATATGCCAGTGTGTCGATGTGTTTATATGTGTGTATGTGTGCTAATGTGTATGTATATCTGTGTAGTATGTATGTGGCAGTGTATGTGATACATCCCAACAATCAAACCCCAACACAACATGCAAAAACAAACATTACATACAAAAACACCCCTGAATTCAAGCTCCAAATTTATATACAAACACCAGTAGTATACACAAATGTACATCCGCATTTAAAAGTCACTACAGTACATCCAAACACAACCCTGCACACAAAATGCAAACATTAAATACAAGCACACCCTTGTATCAAAATGCTAAAATTATATACAAACACCAACTCTTCATACAAACGCACACATGCTCCTAAGTTCTACTATCTGTAGAAATAATTAGTGTGTATAGATTAACATTAAACTCTGATAATTAAAAGGTTTGCGCTATGGTGCAAAAATGTATTTTGGGGGTTTCACGATTTTGGTACTATGTCAAAGGGTTGCACAGGAAAAATTAATTAGGAACTCCTGATCTATACACAAAACCAGCTTCATTAAGCTAAAGTTGTTTTAGTGTCCCTTTAAGTATTTCCAATATTTATGGCATGCTTAAAGTTCATCAATGTATATATATAATACAATGTTCATAAGTGTCTTGAGTCTCCACCAGGGATACCCATCATTAGTGGGATTGGTTCATTGACTAGCAATATATTGACTTCTTTTTACAAAAATATGTGATCATTTACAAAAGACTCCGCCCAGATTATTAAGGAATTTGAGGATCTGGATTGGCAAGAAGAATATCTCTGGGTGACAGTGGATGTAACATCTCTATACACTGTAATTGATCATGAAAAAGGCATTAAAGCCGTGCAAAATGTTTTAAACAATGATCCGGAGATGAATTTGGAACAAGCGTCTTTCATCCTAGACCTCATCAGATTCATCGTGTTCCACAACTATTTTTGGTTTGAGGGAGTATATTACCTTCAGACGTGTGGGACAGGGATGGGCATCAGGTTCACACCAAGTTACGCCAATATTTTCGTAGCAGATTGGGAATTGAATAATATTTGGCACAATAATCCATTTGGTGCGAACCTGGTGCAGTGGAGGAGGTACATAGACGATGTTTTAATTATCTGGAAGGGGAACAGGAGTCTTTTAGCTGAATTTTTTACTTATATTAATCTTAATTTGTATGGTCTTAAATTCACGGAAGAGAGCCATGATACAAGTATTAACTTTTTAGATCTAACCCTGTTTTCAAAAGAAGGGAAAATCCATAGTAAAACTTTTTTTAAACCAACTTATGGAAATGGTTTTATTGCATTTTCAAGTTGTCATCATCGTAAATGGTTAATCAACATCCCTAAAGGACAACACATGAGGGTTTTTAGGAATTGTACAGAGAAGGAAGATTTTAAGGAACAGGTTCAAGTTTTAAATAATACGTTTTTAGATAGGAATTACCCTAGAGAGAGGTGGCAGGTCTCCAGATGGAAGACCTTCTAGTAAAAAATAACAGAAATAAGAAAGACGTAAGGAACTGTTCAGTATTTGCCTTTTTAACAAAGTTTAACAATAAAGCTAATTTAATAGAGAAATCGATCAAGAAAAACTGTCCGATCTTACTGCAAGATAAATATCTAAGAAAGATTTTACCTCGAAATCCAAAGGTAATATATAAGAGACCTGATAACCTAAGGAATATTTTAGCCCCTAGTGTTTTACCCAAGAAAGAGGTTACAAACGAGAAAGTTAACTTTTTATCAGAAAAACCCAAGGGCTTTTTTAAATGTGGCAGGTGCAGTACATGCAAATTCCAGAAAAACAAGATTACGGAATTTTCCAGTACCGTGACTAAGGAAACTTTTAAGATTAAGCATTTTATTAACTGACAGAGCAAGTTTGTGGTATACATGTTACAGTGTAAGTGTGGAGTCCAATAAATAGGACGTACCATTAGAAAACTTCATATAAGATTATTAGAACACTTCAATGGAATTAAAAACAAGAGTGTGAAACACAGTGTACCTAAACATTGCATTGCCTGTAGGGAGTTTGATTTTAAGGATTTTATTTGCATTGGAATTGATATGATTGTACCACATTTTTTCCCCACCAGTCCTATTTATATTACTCTTTAGGCTGGTAGCTATGGATGTTAGGGGTCAGCTGGGGGGTAGGCAGGAAGTGTACACACAGACCGCATCAGTTTCGGACGTTTTTGATGTAAATCGTCCTTATTGCGGCTGTGTACATGATCAATAAAGATATCCTGCTTTCCAGCGTGGTTGCACATTCGCGGGCCGGTCACGCGTACGTCATGACGTATGACGGTGCGCGTGCATAGGCGATCACGGAAGTGACTGCACAGACCCGCAGATTCAAAAGGGATGAAGATTTTGAAGAGAGAAGAATCTCCTGAGGAAGTCGCAAGACGAAACGCGTTGAGCATATCCTATGACCCTGCACTTTGGTATTAGCGGTTTTATTTACATATATGCTGGTTTATTGTATACTGAGTTTGAAAGTGACTGACTTTGTGCACTTTTTCTTCTATTTTTACTTGCACTTTGACACTTGCACCTTTTTCATACAGTCCAGTACTATGTTGTGTTAAGCTGCTGTACCTAAGGGTCTTTGGCCTGTTGTGGCCTTTTTATATTTATTTTTGATGTATTGCACATGTATTGTGCTGTGAGTGTGTATATTTTGTTATTAATAAACTCTTGCTATTTTTTACCTTATTATCTATATTATAAGGTATATGTTACTTAGCCGCAAACACGTTTCATAACTTAAAGTACCAGCACCCTGTAGTGGTTATGGTGCTTGAAGTATTTCTTTAACGGGGATGTACCTAGTTAAGAAGTGGTAATAAACAGGAAATCTGCTTCCTAGAACATCCGAGCTGGGAAAGATATTGAACTGTTGACTGTCTTTGTTCATAATGAAATAACAAAGGTTTTCCAACCAGTGACCATCATTAAAGTCAATACGTTTAGGGCCGGTGCAAGACTATTTTGCGCCCTAAGTAATACCAGCATCTTGCACCCCACCACCCAAAATAAAAATTGTCAACTTTGTGTGTCTCTTTCTTCCCGAAGCTCCTTTGTGTGTTTTTTTTCTCTCCCAACTCCTTTGTGTATATCTGTGTCTCTGTCTCCCCCACAGCCCCTCAGTGGGTCTTTTTGTCGTCGTACACAGCCCCTCTGTGGGTCTCCTTGTTTTTCCCAACTCCCAGGTGTGTGTCTTTGCCCCCCCACCCCTCTGTGTTTGTGCCTTTATCCCCCAGCCCCTCTGTGCCTGAGTCTTTGTCTTCCCCAGCTCCTCTGTGTCTTTCTCCCCCGTTCTCCTCTGTGTGTCTTTGTCCCCCACCAGCCTCACTGTGTGTATTTGTCTCCCCAGCCCTAATGTGTGTGTGTGTGCCTTTGTCCAACCCCAGCCCCTTTGTGTGTACATTTGTCCAACCCCAGTCAATTGTGTGTGTCTTTGTCTCCCCCAGCCCCACTGTGACTCTCTTTGAAGTCCCCCCAACCTATATGTGTGCCTCTTTGGCCCAAGATTCTGCTGATGGGGCTCCCCATGGGCCCCTTGCTGCAGGTAAGAGATGAAGAGACACAGGTTGGCAATAGCAGGTTATAGCAGGTAAAAGATGATGAAGTAGCACTGGTTAGGAGCAACAGGAAATAAATTATATGGCATAACCTGGCAGCAGCAGGTAAAAGATGGGTTGGCACAGGCTGTCAGCAGCAGATAAGTGAGTAATGTTGTATGGGCTGGCAGCAGCAGGTAAGAGTTTGTCACTTAGATGGTGTGTGTGTCTATGTGTGTCTGTCTGTGTGTGTGTATATATATATATATATATATATATATATATATATATATATATTCTTTTTAATAGACTGCTCAAAAAAATAAAGGGAACACAAAAATAACACATCCTAGATCTGAATTAATTAAATATTCTTCTGAAATACTTTGTTCTTTACTTTGTTGAATGTGCTGACAACAAAATCACACACACAAAAAAAAATCAAATCAAAAATCAAATCAAATGGAAATTCAACCCATGGAGGTCTAGATTTGGAGTCACACTCAAAATTAAAGTGGAAAAACACACTACAGGCTGATCCAACTTTGATGTAATGTCCTTAAAACAAGTAAAAATGAGGCTCAGTAGTGTGTGTGGCCTCCACGTGCCTGTATGACCTCCCTACAATGCCTGTGCATGCTCCTGATGAGGTGGCAGATGGTCTCGTGAGGGATCTCCTCACAGACCTGGACTAAAGCATCTGCCAACTCCTGGACAGTCTGTTGGTGGATGGAGCGAGACATGATGTCCCAGATGTGCTCAATTGGATTCAGGTCTGGGGAATGGGCAGGCCAGTCCATAGCATCAATGCCTTCATCTTGCAGGAACTGCTGACACACTCCAGCCACATGAGGTCTAGCATTGTCTTGCATTAGGAGGAACCCAGGGCCGCACCAGCATATGGTCTCACAAAGGGTCTGAGGATCTCATCTCGGTACCTAATGGCAGTCAGGCTACCTCTGGCGAGCACATGGAGGGCTGTGCGGCCCCCCAAGGAAATGCCACCTCACACCATTACTGACCCACTGCCAAACCGGTCATACTGGAGGATGTTGCAGGCAGCAGAACGTTCTCCACGGCGTCTCCTGACTCTGTCACGTCTGTCACATGTGCTCTGTGTGAACCATTGGCGGATCCAGGGGGGGGGCAACGGGGCAATTGCCCCCCCCCCGAGATTCCCCCCTGCTGGCTAACTGCAATGTGCCTGCGGACCGGAGGGGAGACCGCTGGCGGCCGGCGAGGGAGGGAGTGAGAGAGAGGACCCGGAGCTCAGTCTGCAGCTCCTCCGGGTCCTCCTCTCGCGGGATTTAAAGCGTTGCCGCGGTTACCACGGCAACGCTCCAAATCTCGCGAGAGTGAACTCTAGCCCGGGAGCGTGGGCTAGAGTTCACTCTGACCACCTTACCACCAGGGAATCTCCACTGGGACCACCAGGGACGGAGAATTTTTTTTATTAATTATTATTAATTATTATTAAAAAGCCTCCTCCCCCCCCTCCCCCCCATTACACACACTGCCCCATTACAGGGGGGCAGTGTGTGTGTATGGGGATAGTGTTTGTGGGGCAGTATGTGTAATGGGGGGGGGAGGAGGTTTTTTTATAATACATTTTTAAAATAAATATTCTGCCCCACAAACACTCTCCCCATACACACACTGCCACCCATACACACACTGCCCCACAAACACTGTCCCCATACACACACTGCCCCCCAAACACACACTGCCCCACAAACACTGTCCCCATACACACACTGCCCCCCATACACACACTGCCCCACAAACACTGTCCCCATACACACACTGCCCCACAAACACTGCCCCCATACACACACTGCCCCACAAACACTGTCCCCATACACACACTGCCCCCATACACACACTGTCCCACAAACACTGTCCCCATACACACACTGCCCCATGAACACACACACTGCCCCTATACACACTGCCCCCTATACACACACTGCCCCACAAACACTGTCCCCATACACACACTGCCCCTATACACACACTGCCCCACAAACACTGTCCCCATACACACACTGCCCCACAAACACTGTGCCCATACACACACTGCCCCACAACCACTATCCCCATACACAAACTGCACACCCATACACACACTGCCCCACAAACACTGTCCCCATACACACACTGCACTGCCCCACTGTCCCTATACACACACTGCCCCCATATACTGTCCCCATACACACACTGCACACCCACAAACACTGTCCCCATACACACACTACCCCACAAACACTGTCCCCATACACACACTGCCCCCATGACACACTCGCCCCACAAACACTGTCCCTATACACACACTGCCCCATGCAAACACTGCCCCCATACACACACTGCCCCACAAACACTGTCCCCACACACACTGCCCCCATACACACACTGCCCATGTGACTGTCCCGCATTAACACTGCCCCACAAACACTGTCCCTACACACACACTGCCCCCCATACACACACTGCCCCACAAACACTGCACCACAAACACTGTCCCCCATACACACACTGCCCCACAAACACTGTCCCCATACACACACTGCCCCCAAAACACATACAGTGCCCCCATACATACACTGCCCCCTAACACACACACTACAACCCTGACATACACTGCCGCACTCACACACTTTTACCCTTAACACACACCACTGCTCCTATAGCCTATATCCCAGCAGATCCCAGGTAAGTTGTTAAACTGTTCTTAAACAGTATGACTACTTACTCTGGGGTGGAATCCTGGCACTACTGACACCATAACTACTACACTGAGCTGTAGTGGTTATTGTGCCTGGATTATTTATTTAAATAATCTACAAGTGCCCCTCCCGAGATCAGGCTCTGGATCCGCCACTGGTGTGAACCTGCTTTCATCTGTGAAGAGCACAGGGCGCTAGTGGCGAATTTGCCAATCTTGGTGTTCTCTGGCAAATGCCAAATGTCCTGCACGGTCTTGGGCTGTAAGCACAACCCCCACCTGTGGACGTCGGGCTCTCATACCACCCTCATGGAGTCTGTTTCTGACCGTATGAGCAGACACATGCACATTTGTGGCCTGCTGGAGGTCATTTTGCAGGACTCTGGCAGTGCTCCTCCTGTTCCTCCTTGCACAAAGGCGGAGGTAGCGGTCCTGCTGCTGGGTTGTTGCCCTCCCATGGCCTCCTCCACGTCTCCTGATGTACTGGCCTGCCTCCTGGTAGTGCCTTCATGCTCTGGACACTACGCTGACAGACACAGCAAACCTTCTTGCCACAGCTCGCACTGATGTGCCATTCTAGATGAATTGCACAACCTGAGCCACTTGTGTGGGTTGTAGACTCTGTCTCATGCTACCACTAGAGTGAAAGCACTGCCAGCATTCAAAAGTGACCAAAACCATCAGCCAGAAAGCATAGGAACTGAGAAGTGGTCTGCTGTCACCACCTGCAGAACCACTCCTTTATTGGGGGTGTCTTGCTAATTGCCTATAGTTTTCACCTGTTGTCTATCCCATTTGCACAACACCATGTGAAATTGATTGTCACTCAGTGTTGATTCCTAAGTGGACAGTTTGATTTCACAGAAGTGTGATTGACTTGGAGTTACATTGTGTTGTTTGTGTTCCCTTTATTTTTTTGAGCAGTGTATATATATATAAATAAATTTGAGAGCTCGGATAAGGGCTGTGTTGTGGGGGGTGAGAGAAATAGTTACACAAATGAAAGCTAGATGCCCAATACATTAACCCCTTTAACTGACATTTCATGGCAGTAGCAGGAGGATATTATCATCTCCTGCTGATTTAGGTATGCAGCTCTAACCACACTCAGCCATCCACACCAAACTGAGGGGGGGGGAAATCTGTAAATAACAAACCACTGTGATTTCTCATTTTCTGAACACATTGCATCCCTGCCTGCTGTGCCAGTTTTCTCTTCAAATTAGGAGGAGATAGGCCAGATAAGACTGATGTGGACATTTTATACTGATATATTCAGGGTGAAAGGAGTGATGTGGTGGAAGAGAAGGGGATTGATTTATTGGATGGGAGAAAGGAGAGAAGTGTGTAAAAATGGAAAAAGCAGAATACATCTGAGAGAAGGGGGATCTAGTGGAGTTGGAACAGAGAGAAAGGATGGGGAAAATATAGTGATAGAATATGGGTACAGATGTTACTTCTTAGACATTCCTCAAAAGTAATACAGACGTCAAACAGAGTCAAACACAATAGTAATAATAATAATCACAAAGTATTTAACCAGGAAAGGTACATTCAGATTGCTCTGGTTTCCAAGTACGTCCTGGGGATGTTACTTTTGCCCAATTTAATGTTACTCAATAAAGTGTGTATAAACAAAAAGTCTAGCTAGCAGAAGCTTTTGGAAACAAAGCTAATCCCCCAGAATTTATAAAGATTTACTTGCTGGATATGTTGTAAGAGTAAACCATGCCTTCTCTCTAAGCCTCCTCCTCCATTCTCTCCCCCATGCGCTGCTCTGTAGGCTGGGAGGAAGTGAAGAGTAATCACCTTCTTCTAGCACAGCGCCACCTGTGGCTGCATGGGGAACAGCTGGTCATTATAATGACGGCCAGCTGCCGCAGAACCTCTTTGTTCCCGTCTCTGCAAGTGACACAAGGGACTGCTTGCTGTGGCAGTTGCACAGCGGTAAAGACAGGTCTGGGTAGGAGGGGGTTACTGTGCACTCAGTGCTCTCCCCTTCTGCAGGTCACCAGTAGACTGCGCCCCCTCGACCGGTGCAGCCTAGGCAGCTGCCTAGTTCACCTAGTGGTCGCGCCGGCCCTGTGCGTACTTTAGACGTCTGCATTACCAGTATCAATTTTTTTCAGTTTGGATAGCAACGATAGACAGACAGCTGCTTATCCATCAATCTATTACTGTTGCCAGGTTTGGATGGCCATCATGGAAGCCCACTTCTACAGTAGCCACAGTGCAGCAGATAGGCCAGATTTTGCTAGCCAGGAAAGCCCCATTATTTGACAAACTGTTTGAAAAAGGTTTGACACAAACACACTCTCTATACCCTGCGCTGTAGAGGTTATGAAACTTAGAGAGATTAAATGCCCTAAATCTAGCACCTGTGTAAACTCTCAATATCTGGATCCAACATCTGGAAACAGACCTCAATTTCCCTTCCCTATGGGAGATCCTGAACAATATCCCCACTCAGTGCTTTGAGAGGTCAGGGTGTTTGATAGCTCAGGGTTATAGGTGAGAGGATATATACTTACTCTCACTCTTCCAGATATCGCCATCTAAGAGCCAGTGTAGTTGCTGTGTCATGCATTGAGTTCTATGAAGGATCCTGTGAGACCAACTTGCAACACGACAAGATTCTCTTGTGGAAATTGACATCAGTGGAAATTGACAAAACTATGCAGCAGAGGCTCCACCATTGTTACGTTTTGTCAATCTCACAGAAGGTTATAACACAAAGGAGTCCCTATTTCAATAAAATAAAGTAGTTAAATTTTATTTTTATAAAAATTCTCAAAAGTGAAAGAGACGACATAAATAACTGCATCTCACTTTTGGATGAAAAAGAAATGCTTCATATCCAAACCGGTTAAACAAAATATGCAATGCTACCATTTTATTACAATGAATAAGTGTCTGCGTATTACAATCTGATAACTGGGTTTATGTTTCACTCTCCTCCAAGAAGTCGGTGTATTACCATCTAATGGCCCCTTGGGGGCATAGTCCCAATGTGTAAATTCAACAAGTCTCTTTATTGTGTCAGTTTCTGTACTTATCCCATATCTTTGCCTGAGTGAATCTTATCATTGATCACAAATTGTGTACCTTGCAAAGAAAATATAAGAAGTGAATGGGTGTTAATGCCATAGCAGTATGTCTAGCTCAATGTATACTGTTCCTTTATTCATACACACATCAAGAAGAAAAACATGGTGTAGTACAGGGCAAGAGAAGCAGATCCCCGTCTTTAGCAAAACTACAACTCCCATAATGCTGTACCAGCCTATATACTTATAATATAGAGAAATGAGTTCCACAACAGCTGACGATCTACCTTATTGAGCACCCCTGACCGAGTTTATCTTCACCAGTTATTCCTGTCTTAATTTAAAATTATTTAGCAAATTCTCTTCAAATCCTAGTGTATTGAAAAGCCCCAAAGTTTAACTTAACTTTAATGCTTATGGGATAAACTTAGCTGTTAAAAAAAATTTAAACAATAAAACAATATCCCAAATCAAGCTTGGAGTGTCCCTTTAAGAAGGAAACATTTCTTTTTTTCTGTCTGTTTGAGAAGGCACTTAATTTGGAAATGTAGTGAGATAGCTCAGTTTGGTTCGGCACCAATTCTAGATGATATTCAAAACCTCACCAACTACAGAGTAATCTTCAGTGGCGTACACATGACCCATGGGGCCCCGGTGCGAAAATTGATCCGTGGCCCCCTCCCCCCGCGCTTACTCGGCGCTGGTCGCGGCCGCAACACATGGCTGCGGGCACCTGGTCACAGGGGTTGCAGGGCTGCGACCCCGCGACCGCGGCATGCACACACACTTAAAGGACCACTACAGACACCCAGATCACATCAGCTCAATGAAGTGGTCTGGGTGCCAGGTCCCTCTGGTTTTAACCCTGCAGCTGAAAACATAGCCGTTTCAGAGAAACGGCTATGTTTCACTGGGGGTTAATCCAGCCTCTAGTGGCTGTCTCATTGACAGCGGCTAGAGGAGCTTCCGCAATTCTCACTGTGAAAATCACAGTGAGAAGACACTGAACGCCCATAGGAAAGCATTGAGTAATGCTTTCCTATGGGCGGTTTAAATGCGCGCGCGCCTCTTGCCGTGCATGTGCATTCGGAGCTGAGAGGAGGAGGGATCCCCAGCACCAAGGGAGTCCGACGCTGGAGAAAGGTAAATGCTGAAGACACACACTCTCACGAACAGACGCATACACACTAGCTAACAGACACACACACATACACACTCACAAAACATACACTTTCACTGACAAACACACACTCACTAACAGACATCAAACACACTCAGTAACAGACACACACAGTAACACACTCACTAGCAGACACACACCCAATAACAGACACACTCACTGACACACACACTAACACATACACACACACTAACACATACACACAAACACTAACATACACACAAACACACACACACACACACACATTAACACACACACACACACTAACACACACACACACACTAACACACACACACACTAACACACACACACACACTAACACAAACACACACTAACACATACACACAAACACTAACATACACACACACACACACACTAACACACACATTAACACACACACATTAACACACACACACACACATTAACACACACACACACACACACACACTAACACACACACACACACACTAACACACACACACACTAACACACACACACATTTTTTTTTAAATTTAATCCCCCCAACCTCCTTACCTTTTGGAGTGCTGGGGGGATTCCCTGGGGTCCAGTGGTGCTGCTGACCCCGGCGGGCTGGCTATCTAGGTGGCCGGTGCGCGAGGGAGCTCTCTCCCCTGTGTGCTTCCTCTTCAGCTCCCTCGCGCGCCGCATGGGGATGCCGGTGCCGGAAAATGACGTCATCTTCCGGCTCCGGCATCAGTGCGGTGCGCGAGGGAGCTGAAGAGGGAGCACACAGGGGAGAGTGCTCCCTCGCGCACCGGCCACCTAGATAGCCAGCCCGCCGGGGTGGGCAGGGCCACTGGACCCCAGGGAATCCCCCCAGCACTCCAAAAGGTAAGGAGGTTGGGGGGATTAAATTTAAAAAAAAATGTGTGTGTGTGTGTGTTAGTGTGTGTGTGTGTTAGTGTGTGTTAGTGTGTGTGTGTTAATGTGTGTGTGTGTGTGTTAATGTGTGTGTTAGTGTGTGTGTGTGTGTGTATGTGTGTGTATGTTAGTGAAGAGGCTGGCCCAGTGGCTACATACCGGGTCGCAGGGGCGGCCGGGCCCCCTGGTGGGCCGGGCCCGGTCGCAGCCGCGACCCCTGCGACCCTGGTATGTACGCCACTGGTAATCTTGGCATTTCATCACTTAGAGTTAGATAAATTGAGTACTATTAAATAGAGTAACAATGACATTATCAGCTGCCAATTCTGATAATTCCAAAATTGTTCTCTAAAAGAAAGCCTGGAGTCCCCTTGGGGAGAAAAGTACTACAGTAAAATTGATGTTGGTTTTTGCTATTCTGCTAGGGCTGTAATGGGATTTTTACACCCCTGCAGAATACATTTTCTTCAAAATTCCCACTTCAACGTCTGTTCAATAGACGTGTACACAAATGTGTTTTTGTTGGGTCGAATTAATCAAATTTCTTTTAATCTATGCCCAAATGAATTAATCCGTCTGAGATTTACCTGTGAAGTTTTAGATTAAAAGGAATTTGATTCTTTGGACACACCTCAAATGCATTTGTGCACAAGTGTACTGCTCACCCTATCTTCAAAAAAATAAAAATTCTTAGGGCCCCTATAATACTTGGGTAATCATTAGTGGGCAACTGGCACCCAGTGATCTGATACCCTTGAATGAAAATGAAAGTAATATGAGATAATTACATGAATCTGCCAGGTTCACTGCGGGCGAGACTGATTTGTGATTTCTGCCCTGAGTCAGTAGGACCCCTAGAGACAAATGATTGCTACCCCCAGGATGATGGACAGGTTAGCTTATATATCTATTGACAAATTCCTCTCTTTCCGGTTTCCATAGTATTTGGTGTGCCATGGCTTCAAATGGCAATGTGCCAATCAATTTAAAATATGGGATTGTGGGCATGCTTTGCATTTGCATTGTTGCAGTAAGCATCCACTGCCAGTGTCTCTTGCTAGAAGCCCTGTTCCTGTGTTGTTGACAAACTTGTGGGTACTGTAGACACAGTAACATGACACTAAGATAATAACAAGATTGTTCAAATACTGTGTTGCCAAGTATCACTTTTTCTGTGCTTTTTTTCTGTCAGTTTGGTTTTTTTAAGCATATTCTTGAAGCCCTAATTTAAGACTATAACGTGCTGCGCCTGTCATTTAGGGGTAGACGTAATAATAATATCTACTATGATTGCATCTGTTCTCAAAATATCCTTTCTAAAATGTGCCTACTATGATTGTCATGCCGTCTTCTTTTTTTAAACCAGCTGTTAACCTCAAACATTTTTTGAGTCAAGGCCTTCTCTATATTCAGAATAATGCCAGCATTTATATTCTGAAAATGAAACGCAGAAATATTTTTTGTTTTTCTCCTTTAACAGTTCTATCCATGGCACTACTACCAACCCTACCATATTAGCCCGCTGTCTTATTTATTTATAACTTTCTTTATTCGATTGTCACACCTGTGTACACTTACACAGCTCACCATGAATGTGAGCCTGTCTTTTGAGTACTGCAATTGAGCAGCTCACTGGTTTTGTTATTTGATATACAGAAAACATAACCTAATGTTTAGGTTATCTACCCCTCCACCTAAACATAAAGGTGTGAATGCAGCACTTGTGAACATATAGACTTACCTCTCAAATATTCACTGGTAGAAACTATACATATATAATTACAATAAAACAGAAACACACAATGGTGTATTATGGTATTACCATAAAACAATTTAGTGCTGTGAGTCGCAAAAAAACCCAAAACACCTCATATTTTCTAGAGCCTTTTTGGATTTAGGCTCTAAACACAAATATTTCTGGGCTTTTTAGGTGGCAACCAAAATCTTCTTTTTTAGAGATCTTGAATGTAAACGCTCCCAAGTTGGCATATGGAGATAAAGCATAGGTGTAGCACGTTTTGAATATAAAGCAGAACAAGTATATAAGTATATATATAGATGTATGCTCACTAGTGATGTCCCGAACGGTTCGCCGCGGACTCATCATTGAGTAAACTTTGACACAGTCAGCAGACACATTCCAGCCAATCAGCAGCAGACCCTCCCTCCCAGGCCCTGGACAGCATCCATTTTACATTCATTGTGAAGCTGCATTCTTAGTGAGCTGTCCAGGAGGTGGGAGGATCTGGGAGGGAGGGTCTGCTGCTGATTGGCTGGAATGTGTCTGCTGACTGTGAGGTACAGGGTCAAAGTTTACTCAATGATGAGTCCGCGGCGAACCGTTCGGCGAACCATTCGGGACATCACTAATGCTCACCTTTATTGGAGCCTATTGGAGCTCTTATAGCTGCCACACTGACATATCGAGGGACCAGGCAGAGGTTCTCAGTGCCAAGAAGCTGTATTGCAAGCGTTGTGGTGGGTAGAAAATCCTGCCACATATGGGATGTGAAACTCCATTCTGGCATTCAATGTTTTGTTTGTGGGCAAAGTGCCAGGGAAAGTAGGAGTAATGGCTGTGTACAGCTCTCCTCCCCAAATATCAAGCCAAGACAACAGAGCCCCTTCTCTCACTCCCGCCATGAATAAAGTGAGCAGCAGAGGCAAGTAGTAAGAGAGATAATACGTTTAGAAAAGTGTGTGTGTCTGTGGATGTTTGCAAGGTTAGATTCGGTATTCACTCTAAGCCAATCTAACCGGGTTTTCACTGAAGTCCAAATGGCCCAAACTCAAAACCATCCAGCTGCATACAGGGCTATTCGAACTGCAAATGCTGGAATTAATCAATGTTCGGATTTTGTAAACCAGGTCATGAACATGAGGCTGAAAACCAGACCAAATAATTTAAATCTGGGCCAAGAGGCTTCAACTCCGGGCACAAATGATTATTTTTTAACTGTTTGTCTGCTGGCAGCTCTATCAGCCAGTAGACAAATAGTTAAAACCATTGGCACTGCAAGGGTTAATTATGTGGTGGCTGACCAGCGCCTGCTTGTGAAATAGTGAAAAAGAATAATCAATATATAAAAGTACTAGGAGGGTCATAAGACCCCCACATAACCATAATGGAGGCTGTAAACCTCCATTAGCCACCACCTGCAATCCGGCAGCTGGGGACATATCTACTAAATGGGTAAACCTAGCAACATAGTCTTCCCCGTGTGCCTACACAAGGACCATCGAGTGGGGTCTACTTTAAATATTAAGGGGAGACCTATTGTCCTCTCCCCTTCCCCCATCCATAAGCGACTGGTGGGGGCCTTATATTAATTATAAAGGGAGGGAGACCTATAGTCCAACCCCCTGAAATAAAGTCCCTTCCTAACCCCTTGCCTTAATAATAGTAAGGAGGGGTCTAATAAATCTAAAACCTGTAAAATAGAAAATATATACTTACCACTATCTGAAGTCTTCTTTCTTCTAATTATTCTGTTCTTCTGCCCCAAAATACTCAAAATAAAAATCCAGAATAACCGCCGCCACTAATTAAAATAAAAAAGGCCCAGTTGAAAAAGAAAAAAATACCAGAAAAACTAGTATGCCAACGAATCAGAGCGCCCTGACAGTCAAGTCTCCAGAGAAGTGACTCATCCAAATGAATATTACAGAATTGGTTGGACTGACTGAATCCTGAATTCGGCTATTCGGACAAAATCCGGTGTGTAAGACATAAAGTATATTATTCTGAATGCTAAAACAAATATTAGATTTTCTGTAAGTGAAAAGATGTACAGAATAAATGGGTCAAGTTACACTATTTTCTTAAAGTGCTGTAGCTTGGCAACATAATGCTTTGATTGTAAGAAACTATTGTAGGGCACTACACTTAAAAATAAAATCAGCTTCTTTTCATAATCCATCACTTTTAATCAGCCTTGTAATTTTGGAGAATTCCATGTACAGCATTATCCTGCTGCCAGGGGCACAGCAGACAACCTTCAGGATCACAATTCGTCAGTACCAGTACCAGGTCAGCAAATTACAGGTATGCTCCAAGCATCTGGACAAATCATGTATTTCAAAGCTTACTAATTAAAGGGATTTGACCCATTCTTTTTATGAGACACATATATAGAAAGTGCATTAAAAAATACAAAAAAAAAACATTCCAAGAAATAATATGAAAAGAAAAGAGCCCTCACCAAACAAAGAACTGACTCATCTCCCTTAACTTTCATTAGCAATAATGAACGCATCCCACAAGCAGGGGCGTACCTAGAGCATTTGGCACCCGGGGCGGATCCTGTGCTTGGCACCCCCCCCCAAAAAAAAAAAAACCTGTAAAAAATTTTAAAGGCTCTCTTTTTTTTTTTTTTTACAATTTGTAAACTTTGCAAAACCGCTGTCAGCCCCTCCTACAAAACCCTTGTCCTGTCCTGCACCTCCTACAAAACCTCTGTCCTGTCCCTTCTACAAATCCTGTACTGCCTCGTCTACAAAACCCCCGCAACCCCCTTCCACAAATCCCCTGCTTATCCCCCCTTATAAAGACTCCTATCCCAATACAAAACCCCCGCCCCCTTCTACAAAATCCCTGCAGCCCCACACACACATTTACAGGCAGACAGTCACACACTCAGTTACAGACAGACAGTCACATACAGTCACAGGCAGACAGTCACACATACACATTTCCTCCGTGCGGCCAGTTTATCAGCTGTTTGCTTGTGTGAGCTGTACTGGCCGCACGGCACCCTAACTACCATGGGACACTGTGCGGCCACAGCTCACACAGCCCCCTCCAGCCAGGGCCGGTGCAAGGATTTTTGCCGCCCTAGGCAAAAGTAAAGTTTGCCACCCCCCCCATGTGACATCACAATGCCCCACCCATATGATTTGCCATGTTAACTAACGCCAGTGCTGCAGTGCCGCCGTGTTTACATTAAAAGGCCTGCAGGGACAGGCTATAGACACCAGAACCACTACATTAAGCTGAAGTGGTTCTGGGGACTATAGTGTTTCTTTAATGTGAGGTAAATTAGAGCTTAGTGCCACGAATAATATACTAGATTGCCTACTTACAACCAGATGAGGATGATGATGGGCTCTAGCTGCAGTCTGGCTCCACTGGTCTGGTGCAGAACAGGCTCTCTGGAGGCGGTTTGTAACTGTGGTCACAAAAATCAATGTTCTGGGAGAACGGGAAGCAGCTCCATTTTTTGGGGGTCCTTTACACAGCTCAAGGTCTGGGTCCCAGGGTCCACCTTCATGTTCCACCAATGAGTTTGTTCACAGGGGTGGAGTGTGTAGGGGATGTCCTGATATGTGTGTAAGGAATGCATTGTGTGAAATTGTGTTTGTATGTGTAAGGGCTGCAAGGTGTGTTTCTGTGTATGTATGGGATGCATTGAATGTGTGTAAGGGGTGCATTGAGTGTGTGTAATGAATGCATTGTGTGTTTCTGTGTGTGTAAGGGATGCATTGTGTGTAACGGTTGCATTGCTTGTGTATGTGTGTCTGTGTGTGTTTTCTGTGTGCAAGGGGTGCATTGTGTGTATGTGATGAATGTCAATCTCTCCTCCCGCTCCAATTTCCTTCTCCTCCTCCCAATTTCTCTTTCTCACCCCCCTCCAAATTTCTCTCCCCCCCTAATTTCTCTTTCCCCCTCCTAATATCTCTTCCCCCCTCCTAATTTCAATTTCTATCCCCCCCTTCTAATTTCAATTTCTCTCCCCCCTAATTTCTCTTTCCCCCTCCTAATTTCTCTTCCCCCCTCCTAATTTCTCTCACCCCCCCTCTCCTTTCTCTTCCCCCCTCCCCTACCTGTGTAGTAGCGTGGCCGAGCCCAGTATAGTCGGCGGGTACAGAGAGCAGCTGTCTCCTGTACCGGGCCGGACTAACAGGAAGTGCACACAGTGTGTGCACTTCCTGTTAGTCCGGCCGGGTACAGGAGACAGCTGCTCCCTGTACCCGCCGACTATACAGGGCTCGGCCACGATACAGTGAGGGAGTGACAGGAGGGAGGGCTGAGCGCTGCCCTCCTGTCAGCCCCTCTCCTCAGGCTGCGCCCGGGCGGTGCGGTCCGCCCTCATGGACGCACCGCCCGGGCAAAGCTGCAGCCGCCTGAGGCTCACTACAGAGCGCTCGGGCGGCTGCAGCATGGGGGGGGGCGGGGGCTGGCCATGGCACCCCCCACCCGGCTGGCACCCGGGGCGGACCGCCCCTCCGCCCCCCCCTTAGTACGCCACTGCCCACAAGCAATGCTTTATGAGCCCAGCAAGGGTTTTTGGGCATTGTAATTCACTTGTCAACCTTCTGCTGTAGAAAGCCAGTGGCCGAACTATAACTGGTTTAGATCTAAGTTGTAACTTAGTTTTTTACTACAAAAAAAACCCAAAACAAAACACTGCAGGCTGGGAAGATGGAGCAGAATTACTTATGGAGCATATCTCCAGACATCCACTAGAAGTGCTTCCTCCTCCAGACCAAAACTTGGTGATGTAATGCAGAAACCGAAAAGGAAAGTATTGAATACTAAGTGTTCCTAGGGAGAAGTGTGAATGCATGCGTAGTGCTCATCAGATGGTTGGAGTGGACCATCCCGGAGGAGGCCTTGCCACATCAATGATGTCATGGGGAGGAGGAGAGGTATACAGCACCGAAGAAGGTTCGGCACTGGAAAAAAACGTTATTATATTTCTAATAGCAAACAGGGGTGGGGCTGTATTAATACAGGGACACTATAGCGTTAGGAATACAGGTTTGTATAACACTATATTGTTCCTCTAACGTAAACTTAACCTACAAGCTGCATTGTCAGTGTCTGCCTGCAGTAACTTCTGAATTTAGCTCGTCCTTTAGCTTTTGTTACCAGAAATAAAAAGATTGCCAAGTGCAGTATAACTAACATGGAATGGGCCTGTGCCTGCACTGAAGCCCATAAGAAGGCTTTGATATATAGTAAATGTACGCATTCACCACTCATGAGCATGTTAATGCAACTCCCATACATTTACATCAGAGAACACGGATGGGAATTGTTCAGACACTTTATCATCATAGAAGAATGTCCACTGTGAGGAAAACTTGCATGGATGTATTTTATTTTTATTTATTTTTCTAAAATGTATGTAAGCATTTTTGTTTCTCAACTGAATTTTTTTTTTACGTTTCTGGCTTTTCCAAAACCACAATATCTTAGCAGGAAATAATATAATAAGCATTCAAACAATAGGATATTTCTAGATGCATTATTGATGAGGAAGGGGCATCAGATCAAAGCTGTGTCCAGCAAAGTACAGCTGAGCACAAGAAAGACAGCAGTGTAAAAATAGAATGCATTTAAAAAGTAAGGGTCAGTTCAAGCTTGGGATGTCCCTCTAAGAATTTATTTATTGATTGTGGGCAATAATAAGAATCTCTCACAGCAGGAGTTCTGAGGACATGATGCAGGTTAAAGACAAGCATTGCTTCTTTTATCTGTGCAGCCTGTTTTCCATTGCCACCATCAGGGAATTAAACCCCATACCCTGCCAAGGTTCGGAATTTGGCCTACTATAGTGCATATATTCAGTGCAACCAACTGTTTTAAGATAAAGTATAGTCAAAAAGAAAGGGGCTGGACACCCGTTCTACTGCGCACCTGATGGCCTTGGACTCACAGTTTTCTTTTTTTATTATCTGTTCTGTACATATAGTCATTCATTCATTTACCTTGTTGCAAATGATAGGGGTGACTATGTCCCAAGTTACGCTCGTCTTAGGACACCTATAAAGTGTTTCTCTTGTTTCCATGTTTATGTATAATTATACAACAGGATCTGCGTGTTCATACTCATTAAATTGAAGGACCTGCGAGTCCTATATTGTTAATCTTGAAAATGAAAACAAAAAATATTTTCAATGCAAAGAAATTTACACAAAAAAAAAACAACATACTCTGTATAGGGAACAGGATAGGACTTGGGGCCCCCTAGGCATCCTTTAATACTACGTGGTCAGACTTATATAGAGTACCTCCCCAAACAGGAGTGTATTTTACAACACACCAGCTTGGACCCCTAAATAGCTTGGAACATGTTGGCCCTGGTTGCTTCCTCATGGAGCAGTTCTGGGATTGGGAGAATGTGATTAAATGTCACTTCCTCTCGGCACACAAGGGGATACTAAGACCTGCAGTAGCCAGCTCGCACGAGACTGCTGGAAAACAACCGACCTTCACACAAAAATTATGGTAACAGGAAAGTGGATAAAATATGCTTATATTGATTTACACAGGTTTATTTATTGCATCTTTAAGACACAATACCTTAATACTGAGACACATTACTGTGAGTATTATTGCTGTGGAGCTCTGTTATACAATCAGATACACAAATAACATGAAGCTCCTAGAGGCACACTAGGTAGAAAACCAGGGGCACAGGGATTTGAACCTTAAATAGATTAAGAACTGTGCCTCTTAAACAGATATATTGTTTCTGTGTGTGTAACGTGTGTGCATATTTGTGTGTGTGTGGCAGCAAGGATCTTGGTGTGTGGCAAAGTGTACTTGTGAGTGTGGCAGTGAATGGCTTGGAATGTTTGTTTCTAGCAATGTTTGTGCGTGCGTCTGTTTGGGAGTGCAAATGTTTAGGTGTGAATGTCTGTCTTTGAGTGTGTCTGGGAGAGCGTATCTGTGGTGCATATGTCTGGGAATGATTGTATGTCTGTGAGTTTGTATCTGTGTGCATATTATGGAGTGTGTACCAGGGTGACGACCCTGTAAAATGATTTTGCATGGGGCCCTAAGATTTCTAATGGTAGTCTTGCTGTTTTATTGAGAGATTTTGCATTTTACAGCTAAGCATTAAGTGCAGTATGGACTGCACTTTATTAATAGAATAACTATAGATATAAAAGGCAATAGACCTATTATTGTGCTTTTTACCTTAATTTCTAGGTAATCAAGCATTATTCTGTGTGTTCAGCTTTATATAAGTGACATACAACACAAAGCCTAAATTATACACAGACATCGTCGTTATGTGAAGCGTGGGTGGGTTAAAAGGGGGTGGGCCAGTGACATGAATTTGCCCAGAAAGAGTTCTGGTCCATCCGAAGAATTGGCAGGTCAGCCTGGCACCAATGCATACCAGGTTGACTGCAAATGAAGCAGGCTGACCCACTAAAGGCAGACCATACAGATAGAGGACCTAGTGCACTGAGCAGAGCACAAGTACAACCAATTACAGGCTTGTGCTATTCTTTATGGTTACATACAAAAAGTGGGACATCAGGAAAAAAGTTGGGCTAGAGAGATAGAACCCTGAAACCAGAACTGTAACACTGTAATTGGGATTGTTGGCAGGCCTACATAATTGAAAGTAGTGTAGCATTGGAGTTTGAATGGTGGGCGGTGTTTGTATGTAGTGCTGGTGTTTTGATTGCAGGGGTGTGTTTGTATGTAGTTTTTACATTTCAGTGCAGGGTGGGTTTATATGTATGTACTGTTGTTTTAATGCAGGAGTGTCCTTAAATCTAGTGTTTGCTTTTCAATACTGGGATGTATGCACATATACACGTACCAGGCAGATATGCATACTGACACAGACGCACATACACACTGAAACACATTCACCGATACTGCACACTGATCAACACAGAGCTACACACATTTACCAACTTTGAGTCTGAGTGCAGGAGGGTGGCTTCCATAGGGTCCAGTAGGATCTCACTGCAGCAGGTGCTGGCTGATGTTGATTGTGGTCTGGGGCTGGTCCTGGCTCTCTTCCCACTCCTCCTCTCCCTCCTTCACAGGGCTCTCTGTAAGCTGGGAGGAAGTGATCACCTCGGTAGCCAAGCAGATCTCAGGGGCCGGTCATACTGTTAGCAGTTGCTGTGCCGGACCAGGCCCTTGATCAGAGATGCCTTTTGGGTGGTCCTGTGTGCAAAGACCCCCCAGTTTGCGTGCCTCAGTGCTAAGCCAGTAGCTCCTTGCTGAGTAAGCAGTACTCTTAAGCACTGCATTTGACCATTTTATATCTTGTTTGTTAACCTAGTACTGTATGGAACTAAACATTACATTTCACTTTCGACATAAATATGACAACACCTTTAAAACATACAAGAATATATGGAGTACAATTTATCTATAAAACATTTTACCCTCTCCAATATTTATGTAAATTATTAACAAATACATTTACATTAAGAATTGTACAAATTTATATAATTTTAAATATCACAGAACGACAATCCATACACAGTTGCTGTTGTTTATGTTTTAGCTCTGCCTCCCATGAAATAGAATTCTATACAATGCTATATTTTTTGTTTATACTAGAAGATCTTGCTTGACAAGGGGTTAACTCATGAGCCGCACTCATCTGTCTACAACAGTAATGACCCATGATTGTTTACACAAAAGCTTGGAGTATCTGACCTTTCCATGAATTCTGTGCTGTACTGCTTTCACTCTGAACAAATGCATGATTAGAGGTAAACTCATCTTCCTTTAACCCCTGAGATCCTATCACTATGAAAGCCATGTATGCTAAACTTGTAGCATGACATTAGTTCAAGGCCTACTGCTGGAATGAACCTAAAACAACAAGTGTTTATGTCAGTGCCAGATTGTTCTTTGTAGAAATTACAGATTGATGGTATACTTCTCAATTGTCCCAAATCTGAGCGGACAGTCCTGATTTTGGGACTTTTTCACGTTTTTGTCTTTTTCTTTTGCATTGCATGCAGACTATACAAAGCTCATGTAGGTCCATGAGATAGCACTTCTTTAAGGGCTATCCTCAGGATCTGTCCGGCTAGGCTGCTTGTCAACCTGGTATATGTGCACTTGTACTAGGCTGACACTACTCTGCCTTTTCTGATGCTCCCATGTCTCCAAGAACACATTGGGGAGTGTTTATCAAAGTGTTCTCAAAGTGTTTTATTTATTTAAAGGGAGACAATAGTCACCAAAACAACTTTAGCTTAATGAAGCAGTTTTGGTGCATAGAACATACCCCTGCAGCCTCACTGCTCAATTCTCTGGGATTTAGGAGTTAAATCACTTTGTTTAGGAACCCTAGTCACACCTCCCTGCATGTGACTTGCACAACCTTCCTAAACACTTCCTGTAAAGAGTCATCTAGAGTTTATCCTTTCTTTATTGCAAGTTCTGTTTAATTTAGATTTTCTTATTCCCTGCAATGTTAATAGCGTGCTAGACCCTGCAAGAGCCTCCTGAGTGTGATTAAAGTTCAATTTAAAGAGCAAGAGATAAAATTGAAACCAGTTTTTTTTCATGCAGGCTGTGTCAATCATAGCCAGAGGAGGTGTGGCAAGGGCTGCATAAACAGAAACAAAGTGATTTAACTCCTAAATGGCAGAGAGACACAGGACTGCCATTAGAAATTTTGGGGCCCCTGACACAGCTCAAGGTCTGGGTCCCTCGGTGCCTGCACCTGAGTCCACCCAAAGTGCTGCCCCCCCCCCTGAGTCTGCCCACAGGGATGCAGTGTCTATACTGATTCTGGTGTGTGTATAGTGGATGTGGAATGTGTGTAGTGAATGCAGAGTTCGTGTGTTAAGTGGATGCGGTGTGTGTTTAACGGGTGCAGTGTGTATAGTGGATGCAGATTGTACATTTGTGTAATGTATGAGGTGTATATTAGATGCAGAGTGTGTGTTTGTGTAGTGGATGTAGTGTGTGTTTGTAGTGAATGCAGAGTGTGTATGTGTGTTTGTGTAGTGGATGCAGTGTTTGTGTGTATTAAATGTGATGTGTACAGTGAATGCAGAGTGTGTGTTTGTGTAGTGGATGTAGTGTGTGTGTGTAGTGAATGCAGAGTGTTTGTAGTGGATGTAGTGTTTAGTGAATACAGTGTGTGGATGCAGAGTGTGTCTTTGTGTAGGTATTTAATGTGTGTATAGTGACTGCAGACTGTGTGTTTGTGTAGTGGATGTAGTGTGTGTAGTGACTACAAAGTGTGTGTGTGTGTGTAGGTACTGCAGAGTGTGTGTTTGTGTTAGGAAGTAGTGTGTGTAGTGACTGCAGAGTGTGTGTTTGTGTAAGGATGTAGTGTGTGTAGTGACTGCAGAGTGTGTGCATGTGTGTGTGTTTGTGTAGTGACTCCAGACTGTGTGTTTGTGTAAGGATGTAGTGTGTGTAGCGACTGCAGAGTGTATGTTTGTGTAAGGATGTAGTGTGTGTAAATTTTAGTGAATATTGTGTGTATATGTTAGTGTATAGTTTGTATAAATGTTAGTGTATAGTGTGTGTAAATGCTAGTGAATAGTGTGTGTAAATGTTAGTGTATAGTGTGTGTAAATGTTAATGAATAGTGTGTGTAAATGTTAGTGTATAGTGTGTGTAAATGTTAGTGAATAGTGTGTGTGTAAATGTTAGTGTATAGTGTGTGTGTAAATGTTAGTGAATAGTGTGTGTGTAAATGTTAGTAAATAGTGTGTGTAAATGTGTTAGTGAATAGTGTGTGTAAATGTTAGTGAATAGTGTGTGTAAATGTTAGTGTATAGTGTGTGTAAATGTATGGGGCTGCAGAATGTGGGGGGAAAATCCTATAATTGTATTGTTTTATTCCCCCCTCCCTGTATCTCACCTGTGGCCATGGAGGGGGGAGATCACATTGGCTGGAGCCCTGGAGCCGGATGTCCTGAGGAATGGTGCACTGCGGGCCCCCCGCTACCTGTATTCTGCAGGGGGCCCAGCACACTTGAAATATACTGCCCAGATGCTCTGCTCTGCCGAAGTCTCGCGAGCTATGCGGAACGTTGCCATGGTAACGCTCTGACGATCGCGTCGCTCGCGAGACTTCGACAGAGCAGAGCATCTGGGCAGTATATTTCAAGTGTGCTGGGCCCCCTGCAGAATACAGGTAGCGGGGGACCCGCAGTGCACACATATATAGCGTTAATTGCTATATATGTGTGCACATAGCTAATGTGGGCAGTGGCATACACACAACCCATGGGGCTGTGCCCTCCCCCCCCATGTGCTTACTTTGCGCGGGCTGGGGCCGCAATACATGGTGGCGGGCACCTGGTCCCTGCAACTGCGGTATGTACGCCAGTGCATGCAGATACACTTAAAGGACCACTACAGACACCCAGATCACATCAGCTCAATGAAGTGGTCTGGGTGCCAGGTCCCTCTAGTTTTAACCCTGCAGCTGAAAACATAGCAATTTCAGAGAAACTGCTATGTTTCACTGAGGGTTAATCCAGCCTCTAGTGGCTGTCTCATTGACAGCCACTAGAGGAGCTTCGGCGATTTTCACTGTGAAAATCACAGTGAGAAGACTCTGAACGTCCATAGAAAAGCATTGAGTAATGCTTTCCTATGGGCAGTTTGAATGCGCGCACGGCTCTTGCCACGCATGCGCATTTAAGCTGAGAGGCGGATCTGGGCGGAGAGATCCCCAGCACCAAGGGAGTCCGGCACTGGAGAAAGGTAAGTGCTTAAGACACACACACACTCTCACAAACAGACGCATACACACTAGCTAACTGACACACACACTCTAACACACACACACGTTTCTTTTTCTTTTCTTTTTTTTCATCCCCCCCAGCCTCCCTACCTTTGGGAGTGCTGAGGGGATTCCCTGGGGTCCAGTGGTGTCACCCGGCAGCCGGTACTGCGGGCAGGCCAGCAGGCGCGCGAGGGAGCACTCTCCCCTGAGTGCTTCCTGTTCAGCTCCCTCGCGTGCCGCGTACTGATGCCGGAGCAGGTGACCGGCTGCTGGGCCCCCCAGGAGAAGAGGCTGGCCGCAGTGGGTACATACCGTGTCACAGGGCGGCCGGGCCCCCTGCGACCCCGGTATGTACGCCACTGAATGTGGGGCCCGGGACAACCTGAGCAGTCCGGGCCCCCCAGGACCGCCGGGCCCATGACAACCGTTATGGTTGTCATGCCCTGATGGCGGCCCTGGAGAGACATGATTTATACACTAAAACTGCTTCATTAAGCTAAAGTTGTTTAGGTGACTATAGTGTTCCTTTAAATTCTTTATTTACACATTGTCATATCAATAATACATTAGATGTTATAAAGTGCAGACTTAGTTTGCCTTTAAGGAACATACTAAACAAAAGTTAAACGTTTTATTCATTTTGTTTTTAGATAAAAACAACAAAATTTCCAAATGTAGATAACATGGAAGGTTATGTCTCAAGTTGGAGTGGTTAACCACTCTAACCAGTTAACCAATGCTTGTATTCTGCTAAGTATTGAAAATTTGTGGTATATTTGCTTATGCCCGGTTCTCTACAAACGAGACTTCTGGTATTGCGATTGTCACTACCATCATAATATGGTATCAAAGATCATTTCAAACAATAATAACTTTATTAAACAATTAAATTAAACAAATTGTGCCAGGGTTGGCAGATCGGGGACTGGATGACATTGATCCCTCCAGGGGCGTACCTAGAGCATTTGGCACCCGGGGCGGATCCTGTGCTTGGCACCCCCCCCACCCCCCTCCCCCAAAAAAAACCTGTAAAAAATGTTAAAGGTTTTATTTCTTTTATTTTTACAATTTGTAAACTTTGCAAAACCGCTGTCAGCCCCTCCTACAAAACCCTTGTCCTGCCCTGCCCCTCCTACAAAACCTCTGTCCTGCCCCTTCTACAAATCCTGTACTGCCCCATCTACAAAACCCCCGCAACCCCCTTCCACAAATCCCCTGCTTATCCCCCCTTATAAAGACTCCTGTCCCAATACAAAACCCCCACCCCTTCTACAAAATCCCTGCAGCCCTACACACACATTTACAGGCAGACAGTCACACACTCAGTTACAGACAGACAGTCACACACTCAGTTACAGACAGACAGTCACACATACACATTTCCTCCGTGCGGCCAGTTTATCAGCTGTTTGCTTGAGTGAGCTGTACTGGCCGCACGGCACCCTAACTACCATGGGACACTGTGCGGCCACAGCTCACACAGCCCCCTCCAGCCAGGGCGGTACAAGGATTTTTGCCGCCCTAGGCAAAAGTAAAGTTTGCCGCCCCCCATGTGACATCACAATGCCCCAACCATATGATTTGCCATGTTAACTAACGCCAGTGCTGCAGTGCCGCCGTGTTTACATTAAAAGGCCTGCAGGGACAGGCTATAGACACCAGAACCACTATATTAAGCTGAAGTGGTTTTGGGGACTATAGTGTTTCTTTAATGTGAGGTAAATTAGAGCTTAGTGCCACGAATAATATACAAGATTGCCTACTTACAACCAGATGAGGATGATGATGGGCTCTAGCTGCAGTCTGGCTCCACTGTTTTTGTGGTCACAAAAATCAATGTTCTGGGAGAACTGGAAGCAGCTCCATTTTTTGGGGGTCCTTTACACAGATCAAGGTCTGGGTCCCAGGGTCCACCTTCATGTTCCACCAATGAGTTTGTTCACAGGGGGTGGAGTGTGTAGGGGATGTCCTGATATGTGTGTAAGGAATGCATTGTGTGAAATTGTGTTTGTATGTGTAAGGACTGCAAGGTGTGTTTCTGTGTATGTATGGGATGCATTGAATGTGTGTAAGGGTGCATTGAGTGTGTGTAATGAATGCATTGTGTGTTTCTGTGTGTGTAAGGGATGCATTGTGTGTAACGGTTGCATTGCTTGTGTATGTGTGTCTGTGTGTTTTTCTGTGTGCAAGGGGTGCATTGTGTGTATGTGATGAATGTCAATCTCTCCTCCCGCTCCAATTTCCTTCTCCTCCTCCCAATTTCTCT
>OW240919.1:105485742-105517048 GCA_933207985.1 Pelobates cultripes
ACCCCTCTCTCACCCCCTCCCTTATTTCTTTCTCACCCCTCCCACCCCCCCTACCTCCCTGTAGCGTGGCCGAGCCCAGTATAGCCGGCGGGTACAGGGAGCTTTTGTTTCCTGTACCCGGCCGGACTAACAGGAAGTGAACACTCAGTGTGCACTTCCTGTTAGTCCGGCCGGGTACAGGAGACAGCTGCTCTCTGTACCCGTCGGACCATGCTGCAGTGAGGGAGCTGACAGGAGCGCTCCCTCCTGTCAGCCCCTCTCCTCAGGCTGCGCCCGGGCGGTGCGGTCCGCCCTCATGGACGCACCGCCCGGGCAAAGCTGCAGCCGCCTGAGGCTCTATACAGAGCGCTCGGGCGGCTGCAGCATGGGGGGGGCGGGGGGCTGGCCATGGCACCCCCCACCCGGCTGGCACCCGGGGCGGACCGCCCCCCCTTAGTACGCCACTGGATCCCTCAGTTTTCAGCGCTCATTGTAATCTTCCCAAAGAGCCCAAAAAAGTTTTCTTTGTAATCTGTTCATGTTCATTTAATTGTTTTAAAAATGCTTTTATCTGATAATTTCACAATATTTGGCAGAATTATCCATTTCAGAAAACAACACCTGATTTAGGGGGGTAAAAAAAAAAAGGTGAAGTACAACATAACATTTTTCTGACAGAAAAAGTGACAGAAATGGCTAAATCTGTTGAGTTGTTGGAAAATGGCATACATTGAAAAATGACAGACAGCAAAGAAACAACAAATGAAAAAAAATCAAGAAATGTCTGAGTGTGCATGGGCTGGTAGTTTGTGCTCTCACTGTGCTCATGCCCTGGACAAACCCACTGGGATAATTCCTAGTGAACTGCAGTATCCAGGTTGCTCAGGCTACAGACTATGATGAGGATATACAATATCCCTGGAGGTGTCTGCAAGTGACCAAAGATTAGATGAAACCTTTTTCATGACATTCATTACACACAGCAATTGTCATTGGTGGCAGTGGAGTCTGTGTCTTTAAGGCATAAATAGATCTCTTTGAATGCACTGTCACACTATAGAGGTCATACTGATGAGGGATGCAGGTATATATGATGTCACACCTCAAACTCCAGCACCTTCTATCTGTCATACCTATATAATGCATGAATTGGGGTAAAAATGAAATTATGATCTTCAAATTAGAAAATACAAAATTGTATATATATATATATATATATATAATACACAAGATCCAGCGCACTCACCTATCCACTAAACAGCAACTTCAATGTTGAAAGATTTTATTTGTTTTTTTAAAAACACCTAATCTAGGCAAAAATAATGGGGTTTTTGTTACATTATATGATCATGCAGTGCATAAGCCTGCCACAACGTCAATGTACCCCATCTTTGGCAGGTCCTACACTAACAGCCTAATGTCTGCTCTTATGAGATTAACCTACTTGGGGAAAGAAATTCCATCTGGGGCTCTCTGCAGTACAAGGCTAAATAGGGCCCTGGGATGAGGCACCTGTGACAGGGAGGGGTGCAAAACCAAGGAGTTGGCTAGACTCCCAAATATATATAAAACAAGAGGGGGTTGGCTGCACTCACCTTAACATGCATAAATGGGGGTGCTGCTGGGGGCCAAATAATACCATACACAAGATCCAGCGCACTCACCTATCCACTAAACAGCAACTTCAATGTTGAAAGATTTTATTTGTTTTTTTAAAAACACCTAATCTAATCATTTATGCATGTTAAGGTGAGTGCAGCCAACCCCCTCTTGTTTTATATATATATATATATATATATATATATATATATATAATGCATGCTCCATTGAGTAAGACTATCCACAACCTTTGTTTATTTATATTTTCATTTTCTTTTGCAATAGTTCAATGAAGTGCCATTTAGTTAAAGGACCACTATAGGCACCCAGACCACTTCAGCTTAATGAAGTGGTCTGGGTGCCTGGTCCTGCTAAGTTTAACCCTTTTTTCTATAAACATAGCAGTTTCAAAGAAACTGCTGTTTATAAATGGGTTAATCCAGCCTCTAGTGGCTGTCTTATTGACAGCCGCTAGAGGGCTTCCGCGCTTCTCATTGTGATTTTCACAGTGAGAAGACGCCAGCGTCGATAGGAAAGCATTGTGAATGCTTTCCTATTGACTGACTGAATGCGCGCGCAGCTCCTGCTGCACATGCGCATTCAGCCGAAGAGGAGGTGGAGAGAAGGAGGAGAGCTCCCCACCCAGTGCTGGAGAAAGAGGTAAGTTTAACCCCTTCCTCCCCCTAGAGCCCGGCGGGAGGGGGACCCTGAGGGTGGGGGCACCCTCAGGGCATTATAGTGCCAGGAAAACGAGTATGTTTTCCTGGCACTATAGTGGTCCTTTAAAGTTTTGGAAGTGGTGTTAAATGCTATTTTATTTTGGATACATTATTTATTAGATTACATGTTTAGTTGCAAATTAATTGTCTGGATTCACTGAGATACTTTGACCTGATTACAAAGTGATCAGAAACAGCCGTACATGAATATTATTGCTCATTTTTTGGATTCCATTTTGGAATACATTAATTGCTCCTCATAAAATTGGAATTCCTAACCCCAAAAGGGGGGACCCTGAGGTGAGACAAAAACGTGTATATAATTTGATGAAAAAAAACAACAACAACAACTCTTTGTAATCCATTTTAAGAGTCAAATAAAATTTGCAATGGATTTCCATCTCCTTATAAAATAGCACTCTTGGGACAGAAATACTGGTTCTTCGCTACATCAGTAAGTATTAACGGTTTCTGTTACTTTTCTCTTTTTTTTTTCCTGCTTGATGTAAATCTGTTTGTAACATATATTGTATTTGTATGCACTGTACTATTTCTTGTCGATAATAAATGTTTCTGTTAATGGGCACCAAAACAATGCTTAAAAAAACAGTTTTGGTGTGTAGATCATGGTGTATAGATGCAATTTAGGATTTAAATCACTTTGTTTATACAGTCGCACCTTGCATGTGACTTACACAGCCTTCCTAAACACTTCCAATAAAGAGACCTCGACTGTCTTAACTTACTTTATTGCACATTCTGTTTAATCTAGAATTTAAAATCTCATGTTCTGTTAATAGCCTTTTAGACCCTGTAGAAACCTCATGTGTGTGATTAAAGTTCAATTTACAGAGTCTATTGTAGGGCCGGCTCTGTACAGGCCCTTATTTGCACAATAGGTTATTTCTTTTGACAGAAGTAATTTTTCTTCTAACCTATAATATTAAAACCAATTTAAGAAACCGAATTCTGATTTATTTATTTATATTTTTTAGCATCTCAATACACGTGATCAGTTCTTCTCACTAAAGCCCACTATTTTGCTGCCTCCACAATAAAAGCTAGCCGTGTCTTTCTAACTGTATCAGTCGTGCTTTGTTACTCCATGCTGGACGCTGCTGATAATAATACCAAATTATCTTTCATGTATAAAGGAAATTTTTGATTGAATACAACTCATTCCCAATAAAAAGGTGTTTCTAAAATCATGTCGCATACTATACATCCATTTAAGCAAGACCCCATCCCCTCTTGTTTCTGTTTTTAAAACATTTGTTTATTATGTTTCCTTTACCTCTTGTGCAGAGCTGCATAATATGTGTTCGGCTTTATAAATAAGAGCAATAACAATAATTAAAACCTAGTGTAAAATGTTGTACAGGTGGTAGTGTATACTTATCAAGATGTAAAAATATTTGCTAACTCCATCTTTATTGACTTTTTTTTTTTTACATTTGTCTAAAATTTTAGGGTTCACATACTAATCCTTATTTAACCAGTCCCTCCTGATCCCACTAAATACATGCACATCTTACTAGCAACTAGAACATGTATTGTTATAGCTTGAGAATGAATCTTCCAGGCATCAATGAATGGGTTATAAACAATGGGCAGGAAAAAGGGGGTCTGCTATGTTGGAGGGGGAGACTTGTATGATGTCATTTTTTGTTGTTATACATGTATAAGAAGATACAGTGTATTCAGAAAGCATTCAGACCCCAGAAGACCCCTTCATTTTTTCACATTTATTTTATGCTACAACTGTTTCAATAATGTTTTTTTTTTTGCATCAAATCAATCTACACTCAATACTCTGTAATGATATTGGCAAAACCAGAATTTTGACACCATTTCAAATACATGAACCTGAAATATCACGCTGACATAAGTATTCAGCCCCTTAGCTAAGTACTTAGTTGAAGCACCTTTCGCAGAGATCAAGTCTTTTTGGTCTGATGCGACAAGCTTTGTACACCTGTATTTGGTTAGTTTCTTCCATTCATACCTGCAGATCCCCTCGTGCTCCTTCAGGTTGGATGAGGACCATCGGTGGACAGCCTTATTTAAGTCTATTCAGAGATGTTCGATTGGGTTTATGTCAGGGTTCTGGCTGGGCCACTCAAGAGTATTCACAGTTTTCCCTAAGCCACACTAGAGAATCTTATTTCTCACAGGATGAGAGTAATTTAAGTGCTTTCCTCTTCTCCACCACCCCCCCAATTCCAAGTGGGTTTTTATGTGCTTTGCAGTGAGGAGAGGCCTCCAGCTGGCAAGTCTGCCTCTAAGGTCGGTGGTGTGTAACAGTGATGGTTGTCCTTCTGCATGTTTTCTCATCTCATACACGTTCTCTGTAGCTCACCCAGCTTGACCATCTGTTTCTTGGTCATCTCTCATGCCATGGCCCTTCCTGATTGTTTCAAACCTTTTCTATTTAAGAATGGTTGAGGCCACTGTGCTACTGAGAACCTTTAATGCATCTTCATTTTTTTTTTGTATGCTTCCCCATATTTGTGACTTGATACAAATATGGGGCATGTCTCTGAACTCTGCAGGCAGGTCCTTTAACCTCATGGCATAGTTTTTGCATTGATATGCATTTACAGCTCTGAGAGAATGAGATGTGTGTCTTTCTAAATCATGTCCAGGCCATAGATTTGCCACAGGTGGACTCCAATCAGTGTAGGAACATCTCCGAGATGATCCAGAGATGCATCTGAGCTAAATTTAAAGTGTCATAGCAAAGAGTCTGAATACTTTTGTCAGTGTGCTGTTTCTTTTTTTGCTGTTTCCTCCTCGTACCCTGATTCCTCTCCTGAAACTGTCATCAAAACAAAACACTAAGCCGTCAGTAAATACTATCCTAGCTACCTACCTTTCTACCCTACCCTCACCTTTTGTGTCACTCCCTCTAGCATGTAAGCTCATTGAGCAGGGCCCTCAATCCCTCTGTTCCTGTGCGTCCAACTTGTCTGGTTACAAATACATGTCTGTTAGTTCACCCATTGTACAGCGCTACGGAACTTGTTGGCGCCTTATAAAAACTATTACTAATAATAAAAAATGTGAAAAGTAAAAAAAAAAATTTTTTTTTGCTTTGTCATTACAGAGTATTGAATGTAGATTGGTATAAAAAAACAACAACAATGTGAACATGAACATGCTGACTGAAATCACACTCCTACCACTCTCAGCCAGCCAGTGCATGCTTAGATAATTAAGATCTAAGCATGTATAATGATGTTACTCTCAGGCAGCCATCCCAGTACATTACAGTATTTTATTCATTGTCTTTTTGCATATTTTAATGTATTACCACTACAACAAAATAAATAAAAGCTTTTCAGCCTGTGCTGCCCTTTTAAAGAAACACAGAAGGCCCCCATACCACTTAACCACAATGGTCTTGGTTTAGTGGTCATTTACTTTTAACCTTGCAATATAAAGCATTGCCTTCTAGTATATAGCAATGCTGACAGCCACTAGAGACATTTCCACTGTAAGCACCCAGTGAATCTCGGCTTTCACAGCTAACCTCCAATAGGAGCGCAGCTCTGCCACACATGCACTTTCATTAGGAGCATTGGAGGAAGAACGAGCAGCTACAGGGACTGAATCTTGGCGCTGGAAAAAACAGTAAGTAAAACATTTAATAATAAAATTGCAATAATTAACATTGCAAGATTAAGAGGACAGGGTCACTGCACCCAGACCACTCCAAAGAGATGAAGTTGTCTTGGTGCCTATAGTGTCCCTTTAAGAAGGAGTCAATGCCCCACTATTAAAGGAACATTATAGAGGTAGGATTAAAAAAAATTGTATTCCTAATGCTATAGTGTTCTCCTCTTTATTTGATAATGACATTGCAGGGTTAAGACTGCCTCTAGTGGCTGTCAATCGGACAGCCACTAAAGGTGCTTCTTGCTTCCTGGGTCACGTTCTGCATTAAGACATTCAGCGTCAGTAAGAACCCCATAGAAAAGCATTGCAGCAATGCGTTCTGATAGGGAGGGAGTAATGCGCTTGTCACACAAGCGTATTAGCACACCTTCACCTTTGGAGGAGGCGGAATGCCGACCCAGCGCCCAGGGATATTGGCGTTGGAATTGGGTAAGTACAGCATGGGTATATTAACCCTGACACTGCTAGGGGGGCGCGCGAGGGAGGGCCCAGAGGGAAGTATAATGCTAAGAATACAGATTTGCATTCCTAGCACTATAGCATTCCTTTAATATAACTAAGAGGACCTTGTGATGCAGTTTTACACTGCAGAGGATACTTGTCTCCAGTTAGGGATTTTCAAGGGTGAATCTGAGTAATTTTGATGTATGAACATTGATATTTAAATAAATGTAGTTTAGTAAGAGGGAGGCGCAAAATAGTGCTTTCTGAGAGATTATTCATTTCAATAAATCTAATATTGATTCATCTTGCATTGTTGAAAAGATCTTGTTAAATAACCCTGATTGTCAACAGGGGTCATTTCTCTTCCTGATTTTACCCACAATGCTTCAGTTTCTCTGTCATCTATCTGTATGGCGAGCGGAGGGGGGTGTATATTTAGGGTGATTTAAAAAACAGGACTAAGATGCAGTTAAGAGGCAATTTTATTCTCTATTAACCCAAATCAATGGAAGGTTCCCATAAGCCATTAGCCCGAGAGGGCATCCAGCTTCGGGGTTAGATAAAGATGTCTGCTTGTTTATTAGCAATGACAGCTCTGGGAAAGAGGAGTCTTTTGGGGGGTGGGGGAGGGTACAGAGAGGATGTGAGCAGAAAGCAAGTTTAGAAAGTTACATTCTCCCCTTATCTGTCAAGTGTACTAAAATAGAAGCAGAGAGAGAGAGACATAGATAGACTCTGGGAGAAATATTGCATTCACACAGGGAGATATACAGCTCTCCATGGGAGAGATACACAAGACAGAAACATAGGGAATCAGTGATCAATAAACAGACCAACATAGTTACAAAAAAGAGAGATTGGGGTAATGACAGATAGAGACAGAGGATATCAAGGCAAGAGATTTCACATAGGTCAGTTGAATGACATAAGATAAAGCTTAAAGATACACAAAGGGAAGTCAAGAGGGAGAGACTGTCATTCAGTGGAAGAGACAGTCATTCAATCAATAAGCGAGACAGTCGTCAGCTTTTTTTATTGCTTGGGGGTCAGAACAGAAGGAATAATCATTGCAATTTCTACTCTTTGTAAAGGGTTTATTTACTAAACGTCAAATTAAGGTTGATTGAAACCTGTGTTTGTTATGTTAGGAATTAACAAGGGAATTGAAAAGATGACGTTAAAACAGCCGTATTGGAATCATTTCGGCCTTAGGTTTGCAGTTCTATGGTCACGACCATTTGTGATCTCTAGTGAATAACCCTGTGAACTGCAAAGATAGTCAGATTTTTTAAAACTGAACAAATTTTTCAGACTAAGTTATTTGGGCCTGTAATTTGCAATTCTCTAAACATTTCTATCAATAGAAAAAGTCACCAAATCATGACAGAGATTTTCTTCCCCTCTCGTAATTTGCCTTAATGCAATATTTAATGAATAAATGCTAAAATAATAACTATATATCATTACTGATTTACTATTTATAAATATAAGTTTTATCATTGAATATTTGTAATTGTATCGTTTTGTTTTTATTGGTCCAATTTGTATTCCTCTTTAGAATGTGACAGTTTATTTCTTTTAACTATATCCTTTATTTATATTTGACTGACCCTGAGTTATTTATAAGTTTGCTTTTTTATGTATTCCCATTGAAATCTTTTATGTGTTTTAATTCTTTGCTATTTGATAGTGTATTTGGTTTTCTGTATTGTTTCCAATTTATCAATAAACACGGTTTATATAAAACAAAAAAATCTATAAAACCATTTAAAAAGTAAAATACAGAAATGTGTTTAAATGTCTATTGTTAAATTGAGACTACCCTATAAATGACCCTTGTTATATTGGTAGCGATCCTCTCAGGGCACATAAACCCCAAGGGACTCCTGAGCTTCAATGTATGCAGACGGCTGTCCGTTTCACCCTATAGAAAGTTGATTCTGCTTCTGGCCCTTTAAGGTGTTCATGTAAATAAAACTGCAGGAATATAAGTAAGTAGCAAATAGCAATGATCTATATATCTAACCAGCAGCAGAGCAATTAACAGATAACCCTCATCCTGCTGTGATCTCCCAGGGTGCCATCTGCTGACTGTGTATTATCCTGATAACCCTTTAAGCACCCCAACCCCTAGCTCCTACAGCTGGATATTATTGTAATTCTGTAGCTCAGAGCTCAATCAATTCCGAATACGCTAGGCCCTAGGGAGTGCTCTTACATGAAAGAGTGTCACATACTGTCAATAACCATCAACGACATTCTGCAAGATATTCCTTGTCACAAAAGGCAGAAACACATACTGCTGGGCTGTGCAGAGGAGTTAACAAAAAATGCACAGGGCAGAACAGGGTAACAATATTTTAATATAGAATGCGGTTTGCTCACTAAACTTGGTATTGTGGGAAATGGACATGGGAGTTGTACGTTTTAGACCAAACTAGTAGTCAAATTGTCAAAGCAAAAAATAAATAAATGATATTGAAAAAAAAGCAAATTTTAGGGGGCGGAGCCTAACCACGGACCCGATCAGACGCCATTTCCAAAAGCTCCTAGGCCCACAACTCTAATCCTGCCGATATCGGCAATATTAAGCACAATCCAGCCACATCACCCACTGAACCGGACCCAGTAGGGCAAGAGGAACCGACTGATGCCTTTTTTCCAGGCATCAAAACCAACGAGGAGGAAGCACAGGCATGAGGCCTACCGAGCACTCCACAGCCTGGAAGGAATCCTGGGAAGCCTTACCGCAAGCGGAGCAGACATCCCGCAATCCCAGGAACCACCAGCCTCACCAACACCAATGACAGGCAAAGGTAGGCGCTCTCAAAAGCCCCAAAACCAGGCAGAAGGTCAGGATATCGGGGCCATGCTACAGAGGCCCGCCCAACATAGGCCCACTCTTGCGGAAGATGTGCAAGTTAGGGACATGGGCACAGCGACAGGCCATGATAGGCCTGGGAACTCACAATCTCCGCACACCCCTCAAGCTGAGCAGCATGAACAGCCAGATGACTCAGCACCCACTACAAAGAGGGATTTAAAACTTCTTCTGGCAGAAATTCACAAGTTACTGGCGGCAGACTCCGCATTACTCAAAAAGGAGGTACAGGCAGTCACTGCGAGAGTTCGCACCTCGGAGGAGGAAATACAGACAGTACAAACCCACCTAACCTCCGTGGATAACTCCATACAAGAGCATCAAGCCCAAATCCAGACCTTGTCTCTGAGACTTGCCACCCTGGAAGACAGCCAGAGGCGTACTCACATCAAGATCAGAGGCATCCCCTCAGCGGTCACAGCGACAGAACTGCCACACTACATCAGAAGACTGCTGACAACAGTCATGTCTCACACAGTGGCCAAACGGATAAACATAGACAGTGTATTCCGTCTTCCAAGCCCTACTCACCGCACAACAACATTGGCACGAGACGTCATTCTAAGGTGCGCCACGCTACCTGACAAGCTTCAAATCATGGCGGCAATAAAAGACAAGACACCACTCGCATTCGAGAACTCAAACCTCGCTTTCTTCCAGGATCTCACAAGGGCCACTCTCCAGATCCGCAAAAGTTATAAACCTGTCACGACCCAGCTGAGAAACGCAGGACTGGCTTACCGCTGGGGAGCAAACGGCTCCTTAGTAGTGACTCAAAATGGGACTACACATACGATACCGAATCTGGGAGCTGCGCACACTTTTTTGGGCACCCTGGGTAGTGAGCACACGACCGCACCTTCAAATCCCGAACACCAGGCGACCTCATGGGACCCCGCTTCCATTCCACCATTCACCCCGAGAGAGAGGAACCCACGGCCAGAAACACTGTGACTGAAGGGTGCAACCCCCCCGAGGACCACCTTTTCATCCCAACTTTATTGTAGTTTGTGTTAATAGTAGATTCACTTGTTTAGAATGTATTGTACTCTTCCAACCAAAGTCAACTACACCACACAGCGCCCACACGGGCCTGAGCGCAGCACAGGCAGGAGCAGATTAGGCTGGCAAGCATACACACTAACATCAAATGGCGTACTTTTCCAACGCACACCTCCACCCCCCCCACGGCCCCCTTGGGTCAGGGGCCCACAGCGTGGTGGCATATCTTTTTACCGCAACACTACACTACCAAGAGCGCACACGCTCACGGTACTCGCGATCAGCTACCACCTTTACCACTTGTAACAAGCATGACACGTTATAAGTTCTATTTTATATTTTCTATATGACAGAATGCCTGTAACCCGCACATCAGAACCTAAACACATAGCACTCCAGGGCATAGGTCATAAACAAAGCACACAGGGACCGCACTTCGAGCAAACAGTAACATAAACTCATTAGTGAGAGAACCCTACCTAGCAGTCCCTGAACAGAGTCTAAGCATGTATTAAAAATAAAAAATTGGATGCTGTTTCTCAAAGCAACACTAAACTCCACATTGTACATGTAATTGTACCTTGCTTTTTCAGTATTCTTGTATCCAATCATACGAAATATGCCAATTATCTATTGAAATGTTGTTAAAACGAAGCATCTTGAAAAATAAAGAATTAAAAAAAAGCAAATTGTAGTAAGTTACCATCACCGGAATGTTTATGTGGGCATACACCTAAACATTTTTATTTTAGTGTTTGAACAAAAAAGATCAATTGGAGTTTTTATTTTCAAATATTTCAGCAAGTTTGCGCATGAATTATTGTTTTAAGGTTACTCTCTGTTTTTGGAAAGAGCTCCCAGATATTACCTGAAGGTCCCAGAGACTGTCAAGAGAGACTCAATATTATGGATCTCTCTGTGTATTTTTAAAGCTTTTGGAAACAAAAACAAGCACAATAAGCTTGTACTGTTGTAAAATGAATACAACATAAACCGAGAAACAAAATAAATCAATTCAGAAATCAATAAAGAAAAGCATTCATCTTGTCAAACAACTTTTCAAATAGATCAGGTGTAAGAAATCACAGTCTGTAGCAGGGCTGTCCGAAAGGCAGATTCCATCCTTTAGCGTGGCAAAGCATCATGGGTGTTGTAGAGAGGCAGTGCACATCATGACAAAGTCATAGGTTAGCAATTATTAAATGTGCTCAAGTAAAGTAAAAGCATACAGGAAAAAAATACTTTGTGATCAACTTTATGGATATGCAAGGGAAAAATCATCAACAAACAGGGCACAAATACAAAAGAAATCAAGTAGGGGGATATGCCAATGTTCTTCATAGCTCTGACACAGAACTTGATCGCTGTGTGAGAACTCAAGCACTGTAGGCAGAGACCAGCTATGAGTTCAGCTAATCAAGAAGGCCTGCATCTTAGCAGTCTCAAGAAGGGCACTTTAAAGGGACACTATACTCACCAGTACAACTACAGCTTATTGAATTTGTTCTAGTGAGTAGAATCATTCCATTCAGGCTTTTTGCTGTAAACACTGTCTTTTCAGAGAAAATGCAGTGTTTACATTACAGCCTAGTGATAACTTCACTGGCCACTCCTCAGATAGCTGTTAGAGATCCTTCCTGGGTCATGGCAGCCTAAAATGCATCCAAACATTCAGTGTCTCCTCCCTCTGCATACAGACACTGAACTTTCCTCATAGAGATTCATTGATTCAATTCATCTCTATGAGGAGATGCTGATTGGCCAGGGCTGTGTTTGAATCATGCTGGCTCTGCCCCTGATCTGCCTCTTTGTCAGTCTCAGCATATCCTATAGAGAAGCATTGTGATTGGATCAGCTTGAATACAAGTAAGATTTTGCTATATTTAGGGAGGCATGAGGGGACCGGGGGGGGGGGCTTGATGGTGGCTTTAACACTATAGGGTCAGGAATACATGTTTGTGTTCCTGACCCTATAGTGTTCCTTTAATTTTAGTGGTGTAAATGGGAGTTTGGAGCTGTTTTAGTAATAACAATTTAGGCAACTAAAATGCCATTTAGAACAAAAACAATGTATCTTATTTACACAGACTTGGTTTTAAACACAATTATTGTGGTTTAAAGACACATCACTGGGTGTATTACTGCTGTGGAGCTCTGTATCAATTGAGAAACAAGAATACCGAGCAAGTATGAAAGAGGGACATTAGGATAGAAAAGAGGGAGAGATCTGGGGACAAAACAGGGCTGATACTCAAAAATCGGAACACTTGGGAGGTATGATTCTGTGGTAACAAGGTAGGCCATAAATTACTCCAGTCTTGTAGGAAGCCAATAATGTAAAAGTAGTGTGCTATTCCCTGGTCCCGCGGCGCATACTTGACAACATTTTCCAACTTCACCAAAACGTGCTCCACCATCTTGTTTTTTTTTTTTTCTCTGGTGTCCTTTTTAGGACACCAGAAAAAAGCTTCTGTAAAATAAACACACTTGTACTCTGTAAGGTTATTCCAGGGCTCTCTCTTTATAAGATAGCCTTGCTCGCTATCACTACACCATCCCCCCAACCCAATTATGTATACAGAGTGCCCTGTATACATTTGCCAAACAGCCGTGGTACATCCACTCCGGAACCCTCAAGCATTGGTGGCCTGTTGGATGGCCCCTTATACTTGGGGTCACCGGATGTGCATGTCTGATTAGGAGTGCTTTTGGGCACTGTGGCCCTTTAAATGCATGACACAGCCGCTATTACAGCAGTGCTGAGAGGAAGTGAGCACAGGACACTTCCTCCCAGCTAACAGAGCGCTGCACTGGATAGGAGATGGGGGTGGGAGGAGCAGACTGAGCAAGCCTCAGCCTCAGCCAGCAGTCAAATCCCACTGGATCCCACAGGGACTCTGGACCCGCCCCTGTGGCACAGTCTAGGCAGAGGTGTGGACACCTGCCTGGAAGAAGAGCTAAAGAGGCAAAGGCAGAAAGGACAATACCTGCCTGGAAGAAGAAAGCTGCAACCTGGTCTGGTGGAAGTGTTTCTGAGAGACTCCAGTCAAGCTTTGGCAACTTGGTTTGAAGTGCTTTAAAGTCCTCTGTGGCAGTCAGGAAATGGACTTGATGGAGGTACTTGGTCGGAGTATGGGAGCTCCGTCACATTGCCCTTTGATTTCAGTGGTGTATTTTGTATGCAGTGTTGACGTTTCAATGCAGGGGTGTTTTTGTGGGTTGTGTTGGCGTTTGAATGCTGATCTGTATACACTGTCACACATACAGATACACATATACATTCTGAGACACATACACTGCCACACCAACAAAGATACAAATACACACAATGACACACAAACACATACTGACACACACGGATACATACATACACAAACGTATACAGATACAGATACATGAAGATACATATTGTATACATACATATAATATTAAGAATTTACATATTTTAGCCACCCTCCTGTTTCCATACATTTTGGGTGCAGGCAGAGCAGCTTATAGCACTCCCCTCCACAAACAGACAGAGAGAGAAACTTGTAAGTAGCTAGGTCTGTCTGCTGGGAGTGTTTATAACAGAACATTTACACCATACTCACCGATATTTTAGTTTCCTGGATATAGGCCGTGGCAGCACCACAGATGGGTATAGCTCTTCCCACTCCTCAACTGGACAGGAAACACCTCCTAAATAAAATAGACTTCCTCCCCGTCCCCTCAGTCTTAGTTCAAAGCTACGAACAATACAATTTAAAAAAAAAAAATTATAGGGTGGGACCGTAGTGCTGCCGTGGCCTATATCCAGGAAACAAAAATAATGGTTTTAAAAATCCTTTATTTACAAAAAGATTACACTTCTACCAAATTCAGAGGTAGAGGACCTGACCACATCCAACCGATAATGATGGATAAAGGTATTAAATGAGGACCATGTTGCTGCTGAACAAATGTGGTCTGGAGAAATATTGGCTGCAGCTGCCCATGAAGGGGCCAACGATCTTGTGGAATGGGCTCAAAGACCTATTGGAACTGGAACACCGAAGCTATGTTACCCTGAGAAAGGGCTGAGATTATCCATCGGCCAATGCAAGAATAGGCAGCTTGACCTCTCTTATATCCTGAAGGTATGATGAACAAGCTAGGGGAATTCCTTATTTCAGCAGTACGGTTTAGGTAAGTAAACAAACAACAAACCAGATCCAGACAATGCCATTTCTCTTCTCCACATGAAGGGTGTGGAAAAAAGGCTGGTGAAGTCGACTTCGTTCTTGCATTAAGAAGGGTACTGATCAAAAATGTAGAGAAGCCTTTACTTGATAGGAGTTGCCTTTAACCCCTTAAGGACCAAACTTCTAGAATAAAAGGGAATCATAACATGTCACACATGTCATGTGTCCTTAAGGGGTTAAATTTCCAAGCCATCAATCTCAGAGAATGAGGTGCCAGGTTAAAAACTGGGCCAAAAATGAATAACTGGCAGAATGGTGACTTTCCTCAAAAGGGGAAAAACTAGAGGAGTTGGCAGAAACACATATCTCAGATTTTTTTTTAAAGATTCTTTATTTTCGTTTTTCAAGGTAAAACCAGTTTTACAGAAAGAAAGGGTTGTTAGTAGAGTAATAACAGTGCGGTAAAACATTGGGTTGGTTGTAAGGAGATTCGGCACGTTACATTTAAGAATTGTTCTTATGTCTATACCTTTTATTCATGGGCTGACTTGGGTTGAAGGTCCTGTGAGCGTCGTAGATGTTAGTGTTGTTTTTTGCCGGGCCCCTCGAGGGGGGGATGGATCTAACTGGGGCACTGTGCCCCGGGTTGGGTACTAGGTCGGTTTTGCTTGTTCATTGGTGGAAGTCTATGGTATAGTTTGTGGGTCCTTTGTGCCAGGGGGGTAGTTAAGGGGTGAGTCGTGGGTGATTGTTCTTTGTGGGGGAGAGCAGAGTGGGAGGGTAGGGGATTGTGAGGGGTGGGAGGGGGGTGTTGCTGCCTTCCTGGTGTCCCTCCCGATCCCAGAGTGGGTGGTTTGGGATGGGAGGTGGAGTATGTGGTTGTCGTTATTGTGGTGAGTGCTAACTTGATGGTGGGGGTATGGTTCTTGGGCTGTTGTGGTTTCACCATGGGGTGGTGGTGTGGCCCTCTAGCCATGGGTCCCAAATTTTATGAAATGAGTTTGGGGTATCATGTATTTGTGCTGTTAGTTTGTCCATGTCTATGCTATCTGTTATTTTATGGTGAATTTGATTTTGAGTGGGTATGTGTGGGGTTGACCATACTTCCGCTATTGCTCTGCGGGTGGCCAAGGTTATTCTGGCTATGAGTTTATTTTCGTTGCGGGTGAAAGGGTCGATGGGTTTTGAGAGTAGGAGAGCCCAGGGGTCTAGGGGTACTGGTCTGTTGAGTATTTTGGTTAGGAGGTTTATGATGGATTTCCACAGGGGGATGAGTTTGGGGCAATTCCACCAGCAGTGGAGAAAAGTGCCAGTTTCACCGCACAGTTTCCAGCAGGTTGAAGGGGATACGTTTCATAGCCATTAAGCGTTGGGTTTGAGGTACCACCGGAAAAGCATTTTATAGGCCTGTTCCTTGTGGGTAACGCAGATTGATAGTGACTTGGTGGTCGCCCAGATGTCAGCCCAGTCTGTGGCGTCCTCTGGGCTTCCCAGGTCCCTTTCCCATGCAGAGATGTACGGTAGTGCTACCTGGGAGTGGTGGGTTGCCAAAGATAGATACAGGTCAGATATTTGGCCCTTTCGGGATGGTGAGCGGAGGCTATCCCGCTTGTATTCAGTTAGGGCTGATGTGGCCGCTAATCGGATAGCGTCTGTGGTTGCGAAGCTGCGGAGTTGTAGGAATCTGAAGTGATCGAATGTAGTTAAGGATTCTGAGTTAGGGATGTCTGTGTATTGTAAGAGTTTGCCGTTGGGATAGAGGTGTCCCAGTCTGCTTATGTCCCTTTCTTCAAAGTGAGCGTAGTGTTGTGGTGTTAGGCCTGGTGGGAACATTTTGTTGCGGGGAATTGGGGTGAGGGGTGATAGGCCTGTGGATAGGTCGAATTTGTCGCTGAGTCGGTCCCAGAGGTCCAGCGAGTAGGTGATTGCTGGGGAAGTGGGGGGTGGCATCGGTCTGTGTTGTCTTGGGAGCCCCATGTATTGTGAGGGGTGGTCTCGTCCGAAGATGAGATGTTCAAGATCTACCCACTGTTTGTGGGCTGGGGGGAGATGCCAGTGTTGGATTTGCGCTAAGTGCACTGCTTGTTGGTAGTGTTTGAGGATGGGAAGGCCATCCTGAAGGTTTGGGGACATACAGGGTGGATTAGCGGATTCTGGGTTTACGTCCGTTCCAGATAAAGTGGTCTATCGCCGTTTGCAAGAGTTTGAGGTCGGTCTTTTTGCATGGGATGGGTAGTGCTTGGAAGGCGTAGAGGAATTTGGGTAGGAGATTCATTTTTACGGAGGCTATTCTCCCTAACCAGGAGATGTTCATGGGCTTCCATCGCTGAAGGTCCGTGTGTGCTTTACGGAAGAAAGGGGGATTGATATGTGTATGCGTACATAATAATTTATAGAGTTTGGTAATTCACCACTGGGATAATTAGTGGTGTAGAGGGTGGTGGTGTCATTGGTGAGCTGAATGCCCAGGTAGGTGATTGTTGTTGTACAGATGCGGAAGGGAAACTTGCGTTTTAGGGCGTGAAGTGTGGCATCAGTGAGGTTGATGGGCAGTAGGTCTGATTTGGAGGCGTTAAGTTGGTAGCCTGAGATTATGGAATATTCCTGTAAAGTTGACAGAAGGGCTGTTAGGGATGAGTCGGGGTTAGTCAGGGTCAAGAGAACTTCGTCTGCATATGCTGCGATAGTGAATCTTCCGTCTCTGATGTGTAATCCCTCAATTTGCTGGTTGTTTTGTATGGTTTCTAGTAGGGGTTTGAGGGATAGGGCAAACAGGAGGGGGAAAGCAGGCATCCTTGACGAGTGCCGTTTAGGATGGGGAAGGGGGGGGAGTGATGTTGGGAATGAGTAGTTGTGCGGTTGGGTTATGGTACATCGCTTGTAGGAATTGGGTAAATTTGGGCGGGAATCCGAATTTGCTAAGTACTTCGTAAAGGTAGGGCCATAAGAGACGGTCAAATACCTTCTCGGCGTCTAGGGAGAGAATTGCTGTTGGGATGTGTCTGTGGTTGGCTAGCAAGATTAGGTCTATGGTTCTCCTCATGTTATCTTGTGCTTGTCTCTGCGGGATAAAGCCGACCTGGTCTGGGTTGATCAGCTGTTTTAGGAGGGGGTTCAATCTGTTCGTCATTACTTTAGTCAGTAGTTTTAAGTCCACGTTCAGGAGGGAAATGGGGCGATAGTGGCCTGGTTCGTCATGTGATTTACCGGGTTTGGGTAATAAGGTGATATTGGCTTGCGTCATGTCCTGGGGTAGAGGGTCTCCATTGAGCATTGCATTGAAGACTTTGCATAGTCTGGGGGTGAGAATGTCTCCAAAGGATTTGTAGTATATGGCTGTTAGGCCATCTATGTCACGGGTGGCGGTCCGGTGCCCGGAACCCAGACACAGTGTCCAGGCGGCGGCGCGTGGACCGGGACCCAATATGCCTGATGATAAATGGGAGTCTTCAGCGTGGAGGTGGATTAGCAGGGTCTGGTGCAGGGTAACCGCACGCCCCCTGGTGTTGAGCACCAGCGTTTGTGCAGCCACATACCAAGACCCTGATTCAGCCTATGCAAATAACAGGAAATAGGAACTTGGAAATTAAGCAGACCTCCCAGGAGCTTAATAGGGAGGCTCTGCAGCAGGATTGTATCCAGTACTAGAAACAAGGCAAGACTAAATTTGGCACCAAACATGAAAACAAGACAGAACTAATAGAACCCAGAACCAGAGAAGGATAGGAAGCTAAACCCAGAACATATACACAAGACATGAGGTAAACATGAACATAACATGGGCATGACTGGACAGGACTGTACATGGGCTGGGTATACAAACCAAGACAAGAGATACAAGGTAAAACAAGAGGAAACATAGCTAAGCACTAATTATGAAAAGCATGGGGATTTAGTTACATTATATGATCATACATTGCATAAGCCTGCCAACAACGCCAATGTACCCCATATCTGGCAGGTCCTACACTGCCTAATGCAAACTAAAACAACCACACTATACCACAATAGCACTTACCTGCAAGAAAGGGCAGAGAGATAAAATACTGCTGCAGGTCCAAGCTGAAACAAAAGGGTAAGTGGAAACAAACGGGTGTGGCACATAAAACAAACATTTAAAGGAAACCTGGAGACTGGGAAATCCAGGGACGAACTATAGGAATGAACCCAGAAATCCCAGCATAAAGAAAACCAGACATAGAATAGAAAACCAAAAACCAAGAAAAACTAAACAAGAATTGTAACAAGAGTACTGGATACCAGAAGCCATTGCCAGACATCTTCACAGAACAGAGCAGGACGTGACATAACTCCCCTCTTAAGGAGCGAACTCCGGACGCTCCAAACAGCCCCCAGGCAGAGACCAGGAATGGTGAGCGGATCCTGCAACGAAGTCCTCTTGACTTCCACGGAGGCACCGATCCCCCACCGGAAAGGCCTCCTGCATGGGAACTACCGACAACGAATGGAGATACCCGCCAGAGAAGGAGCAGGAAACAAGCATCACAAGGGAACACCCGAGGCGACCACCGTACCGCTCAGCAGATCGACCTCCTCCACAACAAAAATAAGGAAGCCATCTCTAGCAGACTGGTCCAAACACAGGATCCCTTGCATGCAGGGAAAACAGGAACAAAAGCAGAACAAGATGAAACCTGCAGATACAGGTACCCTTGAAAGCTGCATAGTCCAGAAAAGCAGGACAAGATGAAACCTGCAGATACAGGTACCCTTGAATGCTGCATAATCCAGACTGAACAGGATACAGACAGAACAGATCAGGAAAGCTGCAAAGTCCACTCCACGAACTCCATTGTGCCTACGGCCATATGTCAGGGTGGCAGTCCGGTGCCCGGAACCCAGACACAGTGTCCAGGCGGCGGCGCGTGAACCGGGACCCAATATGCCTGATGATAAGTGGGAGTCTTCAGCGTGGAAGTGGATTAGCAGGGTCTGGTGCAGGGTAACCGCACGCCCCCTGGTGTTGAGCACCAGCGTTTGTGCAGCCACATACCAAGACCCTGATTCAGCCTATGCAAATAACAGGAAATAGGAACTTGGAAATTAAGCAGACCTCCCAGGAGCTTAATAGGGAGGCTCTGCAGCAGGATTGTATCCAGTACTAGAAACAAGGCAAGACTAAATTTGGCACCAAACATGAAAACAAGACAGAACTAATAGAACCCAGAACCAGAGAAGGATAGGAAGCTAAACCCAGAACATATACACAAGACATGAGGCAAACATGAACATAACATGGGCATGACTGGACAGGACTGTACATGGGCTGGGTATACAAACCAAGACAAGAGATACAAGGTAAAACAAGAGGAAACATAGCTAAGCACTAATTATGAAAAGCATGGGGATTTAGTTACATTATATGATCATACATTGCATAAGCCTGCCAACAACGCCAATGTACCCCATATCTGGCAGGTCCTACACTGCCTAATGCAAACTAAAACAACCACACTATACCACAATAGCACTTACCTGCAAGAAAGGGCAGAGAGATGAAATACTGCTGCAGGTCCAAGCTGAAACAAAAGGGTAAGTGGAAACAAACAGGTGTGGCACATAAAACAAACATTTAAAGGAAACCTGGAGACTGGGAATCCCAGGCATGGATTACAGAAATGAACCCAGAAATCCCAGCATAAAGAAAACCAGACATAGAATAGAAAACCAAAAACCAAGAAAAACTAAACAAGAATTGTAACAAGAGTACTGGATACCAGAAGCCATTGCCAGACATCTTCACAGAACAGAGCAGGACGTGACACCAACTATGTTAGCGTGGTATTAATATTGTATTGTTTATTTTGCTTACACGTTTCCTTTTCTTCATTCTGTACCCCATCGCAAATGCCTTAATAAAAGAAAGATTGATAAGATGACAGAAGTGCAAATTGCATTTCATCCTAATTCCATCCTTCTTTTTCTGTGTGACATACGTTTGTCTTGTGGCCCACATTTCTTCTGTGTCCATTTCTTGTACCTCATGTCAATCTTTTTGGAACCCAATTCATATGTACCAATGTTCATAATTTTTGTCCAGTTGTATCTGTGTGTCATTTCCATGTTCCTTGACACCATCTTGTAGACTTTTTTGAACGAGATCCTCTCTTCTCATGTGGTCCCACTGAGGTCTACTTGTCTTTCCTTTCTCTCATCAATAATAAAATTTTCTAGCATAATATGTCTAACAGTATTTCTCCTGTGCCCTGCTTTCATACATGTTGCTTTCCCGTGCCTCCTCTTGCCCTCATTTGACTTACTGTGTTATTTCTAGTGAATCTGCATCCAACAGCCATTTCAAACTCTTAGCAATATCTTCTCCGTAGCCTAAATTATCCACATGTGTATATTCACCAAAATTCTCCCATTTGCTACTCTATATCCATGTACTGTTACCTCCCCAGCTATTCCGTATTGACATATTCCCTTTTCCCCATCTATAATCACATTTCACCATTCACCTCTCGAATTTCCATAATCCTCATTCCACATTTTTTGCCTTACTATCAAATTCCCAAATTTGAGATTTTGATCACAATCTTCCCTTATTGCCCCGTATTCGAGTTGTCATTCTTTTATTGTTATACTCCACACATTTATTCTCCATTGTCTTATTCACTGCCATAATTCTCTAGTTTAAACCACATTGCCCTAAACCACCAGCTCATAATCACCCATTGTTATATCTCCCAATAGATCTCAAAATGAAAAACAACTTGGTCCAAAAACTCCCTGCATTTGGCTGAATCACCATGAAATTTAGGAGGAGGGCAGAGATGCACAGAAGAACTTGGTAAAGAAGTAGACTTTGGTTAAGATTTTTCTTGGGCAGAGCTCTAAGGGGTCTCATTCGCAGATTGAAGACATGCAGTCCTAGCAAGAGACGTTTGCAGAGCCTGTACAAATTGCTCCATCCTATGACACAAGGTTTGCAAGAATCTATCTGCTGTAGGCTTGCAGGGTGGCTCTTTCGTAAGGTCAAGGCTATCCTATTCCTAACACACAAACCTGGGTAAAGTCAGAGCAGAGGATATAAGCACCAATCAGTCCTAAGAGTGGCCAGGCTAGCACATAGACAATATAGGCAGAATGCCAATATAAGGTCAAAGGAGTATAGAAAAGTACAAATACGAGAGAAAAGCTGAGGTCAGGATTACAAAGATAAAGAGTAGCCAAACAAGCTAAACTAAAAAACAGATAGGACAATAACACAAGGAATGCACTCTTAAGTATACAGGAACCATGACAGAAAGAGCAACAAATGTGAATCCAGGTGTTAAATATCCACTAGTGAGGCATTACTGGTTTGCCATTTGCTGAACGTGTATGGCCGATGACACCAGACTGACTCAAGGTTCCGTGGTGCCAAAAATTTACGCAGGGATTCAAACATTTAAGGCACGACCAAATTGAAGCAGTCTGCGTCAAAATGGCAACCAGAATGTATTTTGTATATTTGCAAAGTAGAAAGAAGCCAAGATGTGGCAGACGTCGCACGTGCTGGACCACCAACTTTCTGGATGCCTTGGCTATCACAAAAGGTCTTGTGATGTAATTATGCAATAATACTCATACAATGTTGGATTTCTATATCACAAGTTGTCCTGCATGGATTTCACTAATTCAGAAAAGGCATGCATATGCAGAACTGTGCTGAAGTGACACAAGCCAAAGTCAAGACAACTGGCCTCAGAACGGAGGTCTTGTTTTCAGGACTGTGATAACTAGAGCTGTTGGCACTTCCGAGAATACCTCTACAATTATGATTCAATTTTATGAATCACTGCAGTTTGTGAGTCATTGTCATTTATTCAGGATAAATGGAAACTAAAAATTTGCTGACAAAGTTTATGTCCGCAGAATTCACTTGAACAACATTTTTACTGTATTAAAGGAACACACCATGGTGGATCTACCACCCATTTTAATGTGTGGTAATGACTCAGCCTATCTCAATGCACCATAAGCACATCATTGGATTATGCACAATTTAGTGGTTTCTGAGAGTTTTAGTTCCGGATTCATCTTTCTAATGTAGAAACCTAACAAGTGTACGATAACTCACATAAATCTTTTATGCACATCACACACCGCTACATAACTGGGGAAAAATATCAAAAAGGCAAAATGTAAAACACGGCAAGTTTGGAGGGAGACATAAAAAGCATGGGTGTATTAAGCATAGCTATTTCATTTTTTCCCCTCAAATTAAATATGGTTAATGAAAACACACCCATTATAACTAACTGTAACCTATTCTGTAATGGAGTGCTGTTTAAAGGAACACTGTAGCGTTAGGAATATAAATGTGTATTTCTTACTCTAAAGTGTCCTAGTTACCGGTGCAAGGATTATTGGGTACACAGGCGAAGATGCTTTTTGCCACTCCCCGAAATAAATGCATCTACACCTGTGTGTCTCTCAATCTCCCTTTTAAATGTTTTACTCCCTTTAGTGTATCTAAACCCCTTTAGTAATTTTTTTCCCCTTGTGTGTCTATCATTACCCCCCCTTTTGTGTGTCTCTTACCTCCCCCAGCTTCTTTGTGTATCTCTTTTTCTTTGCATCCCCTTTGCGTGTTTGTTACTTATAGCCAGCCTCTTTCCCCACATCCTCTTTGAGACCCCTTTGTGTGTCTCTCTCGCCCGGCACTTTTGTGTGCCTCTTTTTCCCATTCCCTAGTCCCTCCATGTGTCTCTTTCTCCATTCCACAGCCTTTGTGGTTTTTTTTTCTCTCTACACAGGCGCTCTGTCTGTGTCATGGTGTGTGTGTCTGTCTGTGTCATGGTGTGTCTGTGTCATGTAATGTGTGTCTGTGTCATGTAATGTGTGTCTGTCTGTGTCACGGTCTCTCTTTGTCGTGGTGTGTGTCTGTCTGTGTCATGTAATGTGTGTGTGTGTGTGTGTTTGTGTCACGGTCTGTCTGTGTTATGGTGCGTGTGTCTCTGTCATGGTATGTGCGTGTGTCTCTGTCATGGTGTGTGCGTGTGTCTCTTTCATGGTGTGTGCGTGTGTCTCTTTCATGGTGTGTGCGTGTGTCTCTGTCATGGTGTGTGTGCGTGTGTCTCTGTCATGGTGTGTGTGTGTGTGTCTGTGTCATGGTGTGTCTGTGTTTCTGTCTGTGTCATGGTCTGTCTGTGTCATGGTGTGTGTCTGTCATGGTATGTGTGTGTGTATGTGTGTTTTTACTCACCTTTCCCCCCACATCGTGCTGGTCTCCCCTCGACTGGCCCTGCTTCTATGGCTGAGATCATCAAGCTTGATGATCTCAGCCAACGCACTGACACAGGAAGGCACCTCTAGTGACCGTCTGAGTGTCTGTCACTAGGAAGCAATGTAAACACTGCCTTTTCTCTAAAAAGTCAGTGTTTACATTGAAAAGCCTGCAGGGACAGGCTATAGATACCAGAACCACTACATTAAGCTGTGTGTGTGTGTGCGCGCGTCTGCTAGTGAGTGGGCTTGCTTGTGTGTGTGTGTGTGCGTGCCTGCTAGTGAATGGGCTTGTGTTTTTATGTCAATGACTTTATGTATATCAGTGAGATTGTTTGTTTGTCTATGAGGCTGTGTATCAATCAGCTTGTGTCAGTGAGATTGCCTGTGTCTGCATGTGAGTATGCTTACTGTATAATTAAACATTTTACTCTGAAAGGACCAATATTTTATATTGGAAAAAGCAATTTCAATATATCTCTGTGTCTCTGTCTCTCTCTCTCTCTCTATCTCTGTGTCTCTGTGTCTCTCTCTATCTCTGTGTCTCTGTCTCTCTCTATCTCTGTGTCTCTCTCTATTTCTCTATCTCTGTGTCTCTCTCTCTCTCAATCTCTTTGTCTCTCTCTCTCTATCTATCTCTCTCTCTGTGTCTCTCTCTCTCTTTCTCTCTCTCTCTCTATCTCTGTGTGTCTCTCTCTATCTCTGTGTGTCTCTCTCTCTATCTGTGTGTCTCTCTATCTCTGTGTCTCTATCTCTGTGTCTCTCTATCTCTGTGTCTCTCTATCTCTGTGTCTCAATCATCTAGGGTGGCAAGACATAGCCTTACATATTACATGCGACAATATATGGCGCAATGACTTATGGGGCTGGCATAGATTTTTTTTTTTTCCAGGGCTGCTTTGGAATCCCCAGTCCAACCCTGATACAGAGTATTCTATATCGAGGTCCGCTCGCCCACACTACATGTAGTGACTGGCAGGATAGGGAGTGCTTTTCTGTGCACTCCCCTCCTGCCAGTCACCCGGTCCTGCACCCCACTAGATGCATTGAAAACCTGCAATACATGGTCAAAACGAGAGAGATATGGCACGCAGACCACTTCATTGAGTTGTAGTGGTCTGGGTGCATATAGTGTCCCTATAAATTTCAAGTGTTTGTTCTCACTGTGAGGAAGAAAATATTTTTCGTAGCAGTTAAGCAATTCATCATGAGGATAAATATCAGAATAAATTGAGCTTAGATCTAGCTGAGACACTAGGCGTATCAAAATCAACTCTGTGATATATTGTTAAGGAGGAAGAATAAGAGGAACATTCTATTTCAGAATACAAAAATTAAAAAAATATATATATGATGACATTTGACACCCCAGATCATTAAAGGGGCTAAAGTACCTGAATAAAGAAAAAAAAGAATATATTACTGTACATTCATTAAAAATAAAATTAAATATATATACTGCACTTGATTGTGGCACTCAAAGGACTAAACCACTTCTTCTAGTGACAGTTTGCCTTTAAGGCTGCATCTCTTGATTACTTTTCCAGTCAGCTCAGACGAGGAACCCCCTCCTTTCTACTGTCATACTGTCAAAAGCTTATTTTCATTCATAATACTGATGTCTCATCTCTGACTATAAACCCCACAGCACTCTTGCCGGGAACAGCGACAATGTCCAAGGAACTGTGCTGTTCAAGCCAAAGGAATACTTTATGTCTCAAATTATTTCAGAAATAAAGATTTGTGTTTTTGTTTCTGACATAATTTTAAATCAGAAATGCTTGCTCATATAATCATGTGCATTTTAGCACATTTACTAAACCATACGATAGATAGGTATTTGTAAGGAATCTGATGACATTTTTGATAAGCGATTTGAATAAATTTAGCAAATGTAAAAAAAAAAAAAAAAAAAGCTGCTATCACTTACATATAATAATTCACATGTGGATAAAGGAAAATGTCAAGCACCATAACCACTACAGCATAGTACAGTAGCCAATCCATCTTAGAACTGGTTGATTTCTTATTTGAGGGTCTGTCGGGGACACCACTCCCCACCTCTCTGCAGCCTCTTCCTATGAGCTTCAATTAGTTTGCCTGAGCAATGTCAGCTCGATGGCTGATCACTCTCAGCCAATAAATTATGCACTAGAATTGGCAGGGAGCTTCTGGTTCTCCTACACGTTTTAGAGAGTTCAAGATTGACAGACTTCCTCGAGTCTAACTCTCTGCTAGACCCGCTTCAGTCTGGTTTCTGCGCTAATGCGGCAGTGAGGTTCCTCTTCATGTCTGCCCGCAACTCCCACGCCTCACCTTTCTGTCAGTCCCTACATTGGCTTCCTGTAAGAAGCTGTCTGTTTCTCGCTTTCAAATCTCTACATAATGCTGCTCCCACCTATCTATCCTCACTAATACACAAGTATGTCCCGTCTAGGCCCTTACGCTCTGCTGAAGACTTACGTCTATCTTCTGTCCGTACTCCCACCTCTGATGGTCGCCTTCAAGATTTCTCGAGGGCTGCACCGTTCCTGTGGAACTCACTTCGCTCCTCCGTTAGATGCTCACCCAGTCTCCACTCCTTCAAAAAAATCATTCAAAACCCACTTCTTCATAAAAGCGTATCAATTAAACTGTTAATAGCTCCCGACTGATTCCTCTCTTGCAACTGTCACTAGTCTAATACTATCCTTACCTTTTGTGTCACTTTACCCCACACCCTCTAGCATGTAAGCTCATTGAGCAGGGCCCTCAACCCCTCTGTCCAATTGTCTGGTTACAACTACATATCTGTTTGTCCACCCACTGTAAAGCGCTACGGAATTTGTTGGCGCTATATAAATAATAACATAATAATGATAATAATAAATAATAATAAAATGGTTTCTAAAAGGACTTACGTTGGGTGTTCACTAAGGCACTTCTGTAGTGGTTTTGGTGCATGGAGTGTTCCTCTAAATTGACAATAAAGTGTTTAGCATATTTTATTGGCGCAATATATGTGCTAACCCACAACTCAGAGATCTAAGACTTTTTCTATATACACAAAAGGCCTATTTCTCTCAAATATTGTTCACAAATCTGTCTAAATCTGTGCTAGTGAGCACTTTTCTTTTGCCAAGATAATCCATCCACCTCACAGGTGTGGCATATCACGATGCTGATTAGACAGCATGATTATTGCACAGGTGTGCCTTAAGCTAGCCACAATAAAAGGCCCATACCCTCTAACAGTGTCCAGTGAAGTGAGAATTCAATGGGCAAATTAAAAGGGTGGGCCACTGACGTGGATTATGTAACCAGAACTTCCGAAAGGGACGAACATGCCCAAAAAGGAGGCGTGTCTGACCAAAGAATTGGAAGGCTAGCCTGGCATGAATGCATGTCAGGCTGCCTGCCAATCATGCATGCTGGCCAACAGCATCCTGAGCTGGGCATAAATGCGTCTAATGTTACACTCGCTCCATGCTTTTGAAGGGCTGTCCCCTAGCACTCACATGTCCTCTTGTCTCCTTACCTTCTTACTATCAGGCAGAAGCTCCTGGCATACAGTCTGAGACAGAGAAAAAGTGGATGTAGTGAGTGTAGAAGAAAGGGAACATGCCACAGTGTTAGAGAGACCAAAGTCAGCATTACCTAAACTAATTCATTGTCAGCCAGTCCACACAAGTTTTGTTCCCATACATCCCTCTTAAGTTTCCATACTTAAGCAAAAGTATGTGAAGAGTAGTTAGAGTTGCCACCTTTCTTGGAAAAAAAATACAGGCATTACTAATCTACTTACAATTTGATTCTGCTGTATAGATGGATTCCTCCCAGTGTCCCCATGTCACCCAGTGTTCCCATGTCACCCAGTGTCCCAATGTACTAGGGGACATTGTGAGATATGGGGACACTGGGAGACTTGGACAGGGGAGGGCTAGCAGTCTTAGGCCTGGGGGGCAAATCCAGTCAAGTGGCCCATTGCACCAAGAGGAGAGTAAAAACACCTCTCCCATGTGGCAGTCACATAAACAGACACACTCACTGACAGGCACACACTTGCTGATTTGACACTGTAAAGCGCTACGGAATTTGTTGGCGCTATATAAATAATAACATAATAATAATAAATAATAATAAAATGGTTTCTAAAAGGACTTACATTGGGTGTTCACTAGGGCACTTCTGTAGTGGTTTTGATTCATGGAGTGTTCCTCTAAATTGACAATAAAGTGTTTAGCATATTTTATTGGCGCAATATATGTGCTTACCCACAACTCAGAGATCTAAGACTTTTTCACACACACACATACACACACACACACACACACTGTTACAGGCACACTGACTCACACAGACAGACATACTGACACACACACAGGCATACTTGCTGGCACACGCACAAAGACATACTTGCACACACATAGACAGACATACTGGCACACACACAGACAGACATGGACAGGAGCTGAGAGGTGGAGGGACAGGAACTGAGGGGAGGGGGGACTGGAACTGAGAGGTAGGGGGACAGGAGCTGAGAGGTAGGGACAGAAGCTGAGAGGGGGGGACAGGAGCTGAGGAGGGGGATAAAAAAAAACAAAAAAACTAAAGTGTATTCCCCCACCTCCCTGGGTCCATGGAGGGGTGGGCAGGAGCAGGAGCCAGCAGCCGTCAGTGGAGTCGGCCAGCCTCTCCTGATGATGTCAGGAGGAGGGGGCGTTAATTCCTTTGCTTTTCTCCCAGACTCCCCAGCAGTCCTGAGAGAAGAGCAGTGAATCACAGTGTCTCAGTGCCCCATGTCTCCCAATGTCTCAGTGCCTCATGTTTCCCAGTGTCCCCCTGTCGCCAGTGTCCCCTAGTGTCTGTGTCACCATGTCTCCCAGTGTCCCCATGTCACTAGGGGACACAGAGACTTGAGGACACTGAGCGACATGGGGACACTGGGAGACATGGGGACACTGGGAGACATGGGAACATTGAGACACTAGGGACACTGGGAGACATGGGAACATTGAGACACTGGGAGACATGGGGACACTGAGACACCAAGGACACTGGCTGGGAGACATGGGGACACAGAGACACTTGGGGACATTGTGTCCCTAGTGTATTAGTGTCTCCCAGTGTCCCCAAGTGTCTCTGTGTCCCCATGTTTGTCTGTTTCCCCATATCTCAGTGTCCCCAAGTGTCCCCATGTTTGTCTGTGTCCCCAAGTATTCCAGCGTCCCCTAGTGTCTCAGTGCCCCCAAGTGTCCCCATGTTTCAGTGTCCCCATGTGTGTCTGTGTCCCAGTTTCTCCAAATGTCTCAGCGTCCCCAGAGGTCTCCCTGTTTTTCCATGTCTCACAGTGTCCCCTAGTGTCTCAGTGTAAGTATTGCCGGTATTACTGCAATATCGGCACCTGCCAGGCAGCCCCAAAAATAAATACTGGCCAGGTGGCAACCCTAAGAGCAGTGCATAAAAAAAAAAAAATTTTTTTTTAAATCAATGGACCTATTCTTTGGGCCTGGGCCTGCAGCTCCATCAGCGCCTATGTTAATCGGGCCCTGCTGAAGAGTGAGACAAAGCTAAAGCTTTAAATGAAAAAACTGTCTGAAAGTGATCCATGTACCTTTAACAACTACACTGCACTTGGGTTAGTGATTCCAAAAACCACCTTTGTAATTCTGTGAAGAGAGTTAATGTGCACAATTTCACAAAATGGATACTTACACCTCAGGAAAAAAATAATAATTATACATTGTATTGCAGAAACCAAGTTAGTAAGGATTAATAATTACACATGACACAGTGCATTTACTAACTGATTTAATAAATAGTTTTCTTTTTTTCTACAGCAGTGTTAATTTAAATTTCCTTTCATGGCAAAAACATTTTTTAAATCTCAATTTAAACTACAAATTACAGTAAATTGAAACCTGAATTGGAAGAATTAGGCCACTGTAGTTGATTTGAAAAAAATCTCCACCTCAGCTATAAATGCAGTTCGGCTGCTATATTAGTTCTGCAATTCATTCTTGAATGCACCACAATTTACAGTGAAATAAAATAAATTTTTAAAAAATTTAAAAAATTTAAAATTTTTTTAGATGTTTTGCAATGTTTTTTTTATTTTCTTCTAGAGAGAGAGCACGTTAATTTATAGGCTTACGTCGGATATCTCCATATGTACTATTTTTCCCCCACACCAGCTGTGCATTTGAAAGGTACATTGAAAGTTATGTCAGCCAGAATATCAGACGGAGGCCTATCCTTTCCGAACATATTACACATTCACGACACAGTAATGTTTTCACATTATTTAGAATGGGGAAACAACAATTCAAAATTGAAAGCATGGTATATCTATGAAAAGAAATTGAGTGGTATTTTAGACCCGTTTGATTTTTTTTCTGGGTTGGAAAAAAAGTTTTTTTTTTAAATCTCTAGATAGATAACTTAATTATATCTCATACCTACCAATCTATTATACCGATAAAGAAATATTGTTTCTCTCAAATTTCTATAAACACCCCCTGGGAAATGTTGAAGCTTTTTATTCAAGATCTAAATTTAGTAGAGTAGCAAGCTAGAGATGGAATAAAAATTAAGGAATTATATAATGTCTCTGTGAATTATAGTTTCCCATACCTTCAAGAGAAAATAGGACTACCGAATAAAGAATTTTTTACATATTTGAGAATACGAGATTTTCTCAATAAGACTTTGGTAGTTAGAGACTCACCCTTAGATAAGATTATTTTTGGTCAGACTAAAATTAAACCCTCAGTAATTAGAAGATCTGTAGAAACTTTAAACCATGAAGTTAAACACATTACCGTCTCCAAAAGGGAAAGGGCTTTCGATAAATCTTTCTCAAGCCAGGAATGGTTGAAATCGTTCGATGCTTTGAGAAAAACAATCCACAGCATAAACATACAGGAAACCTTTTTGAAACTCATCCATAGATGGTACATGGTTCCTACGAAAATATGCAAATTTTATCCAAACTCCTCTGATATATGCTGGCGTTGCAATAAAGAACGGGGGTCCCTAAAACATGTCTGGTGGGATTGTACTGGTTTAGATATTCTTAAACTAGAGGTCTCAAATCTTATTCCGGATCTGAAATTAAAACTTGTTCTATCGCCAGAAAATATCCTGTTCCACCTGGGCCTGCAAAAAATGGATAAACCTTCTCTAAACTTTACTATACACATACTGATGGCGGTTAAATTATGTATGACAAGGAAGTGGAAACAGAATATACCTCCTTCTATAACGGAGATCAAATCCCAGATCTACTATCAAGGCCAAAAAGAAAAGGCAGTTTACTTTAATGACAACAATATTGGCTCTTATAATAGAATCTGGACAAAATGGTACGACTATTATAAAGAATAAGCTTTCTACACCTTAGTAAATTTATGACCTTGGTATAAACTACACTTATCTGACATATTACTATAAACTTTCCAAAGAAGGCTCTAATGATTTAACTTATTAAAGAAGCAATATGTTCACCGCCCACCTTTCCTGTTTTAGACAGTTGATCCCATACCCGTATGCTTGCATGATGTTTGTTTATGTTTTTTATGTTGGAGTCCTATGTAAGTTTATTATACAACTACTTGGAACCAATCTTT
>OW240919.1:105517148-105546701 GCA_933207985.1 Pelobates cultripes
TTTTGAAACCGCAATATCCTACTTGTACTTATAGCCCTATAACTTGCAAAAAAAGCAAAAAAGCATGTAAACACTGGGTATTTTTAAACTCAGGACAAAATTTTGAATCTATTTAGCAGGTTTTTTTTTTCATTAGCTTTTGTAGATGAGTAAAAACTTTTTCAAGTAAAATTAAAAAAAAAGTATTTTTTTCAATTTTCCATCATATTTTTGTAAAAATTAAATTACATGAGATTATATAAATAATGGTATGTAAAAAAAGCCCTTCTAAGCCCTTATAATTTGTATGGGAACAGTAAATGAGAGAGCGGAAAATTACAACTAAACCACAAAAGTGTAAAAAGAGGCCTGGTCACAAATGTACAACATCTCAAAAACAGTCCGGTCCTTAAGGGGTTAAAGTATCAGGCAAACCTTATGTTTTTCCCCCTAAGAAACTGAAATTAGAAGTATAAAATCTTTTGCAACTAGAATTTCTTTACCAATATTTTTAACATAAAAAATGGATGCTATCACATTGCTATTGTATTGGTCCAGATGTATGCATTGACTTATGCTTATTTTTAGGTGTGTGACAAACAAACAGCTCAAGAAAAGCTCATTTCCTACATGGAGGTTGGATATATTTACACCAGACGTATATGACAGGCTTGGTATATCTTCTTATCTGTACATCACTACATTACTTGCCAAAGTACCTATCCCTCCACTATTTTTAGCAAAAAGTGGCATGCCAATTTCACACAGGAATTAACAAGCAGCTGCAACTAAAAAAACACTCGCTAAAAGCTCCCATTATTTTCTATGGGAAGAATAACGTGAGGAACCTCAGTAAGATACAAGGTAGCATCTTACCCAAGGCAAAGTAAGAAGAAAAGACAGTCGTAGTGTGGCCGAGCTTAACATTTATGGTTCAGACCAAGGGGAGCATAATGTTCAAAATTAAAAAGCAAAAACAAGGTCAATAACGTAGTGAAGACTGGTACATAGGACATAGAAATAGTATCTTGTGATCTAGATCTAGCCGGATCAGACACACTGGAAACAAGAGAAGAACAAATCAAGGTCAATACTCTAGCTTAAGGGTTACCAGGGTTTATATGCGCTTAAGAGTTACTAGAAACCACAAAAGGGCACTGGATCATTGAAATGCAATCTGTATATAGGTCCGAGCCTTGCATCAATTTCATGCGCAGGACATCAAATAATTAACACATAAAAGACCAGAATGATGTGGCCTAGCGGCAATAATGCTACACCTAGAATGACGTGTCTGTGTTAGAGTTAGAATGGTGAAGCCAAAGACTGTATTGAAATGTATGCTAGTGCTTCACTTTTAGAACTAAGGCCCTGACCCGCTGCTCAGTGGTGTGGGCCAGGGAGAGGACAATAGGTCCGTCCCCTCATTTTCTTTTAGGGCCCCCATCCGCCGCTCAAGGGTGGGGGCGGGGGGGACGACAAGAGGTCCCCCCTCATTTTTATTTAGTGCCCCCCCCTGCCGCTCAGGGTTGGGGGCCGGGGGGGAGGACAATAGGTCCCCCCAATTTTTATTTAGGGCCCCCATCCGCCGCTCATGGGTGGGGGCCAGTAGGGAGGACAATACTTAGTATTAGTAAATTCTGTCCCTACTTGCTATACCGCCTGTGGCTGCTCACTGTTAAACCCCAAAACCCTAATACCCCCGTCCCGAGCCCCCAGTCCTGAGCGGTGGGTGGGGGCTCTAAATAACAATAGGAGGGGGGACCTATTTTCCTTCCTCCAGCCATAAATAACAAGCGGAGCCCTCACGGAGTGAAGATGGACTCATTTTTTAGCGTCAGTTTTTTCTTTTTCGCCAGATTTTTTTTTGCTCTCTGGTTTTTTATTTTATTTTTACAAGTTCGACGGGTATTATGGTTTTTATTTTGGGCTAAAAAATTAAGATTTTAGAAAAAAGAGGACAAATGGTTTTATTTTTTTTTACAGGCACTTAGTTATTTTATTCCCCCTCACTATTGTTAGGGTGAGGGGGGTAGGTAGGGGTTTATTAATTTTTGTTTTGGGTGGGGGAGGGGGGACATTTTCATTTAAGGCCCCAACCTGCCACTCAGGGGTGGGGGCCGGGGGAGGACAATATTGTTATTTATGGCCCCTCCCTGCCGCTTAGGGGTGGGGGCCGGGGGGGAGGACAATAGGTCTCCCCCCATTCTCATTTAGGGCCCCCACCCGGCGCTCAGGGGTGGGGTCCGGGGGCGGACAATAGGTCCGTTCCCTCCTCATTGTTTTTATGGCACCCCACCCGCCACTCAGGGGTGGGGGCCAGGGGGAGGATAATAGGTCCCCCATACTCATTTAGGTCCCCCACCCGGCGCTCAGGGGGAGGAAAAAAGTCACAGGCTGCTCACTGTTTAGAAGACATGCCCTAGTGAGTAGGGGCATTCGGGAGATTTCAATCTCCCTTATCCTATTATGGGGGTCATATTGACCCTCATAGAGTGAGGGAGGACATGGTGGGCTTAGGAAGTGGCAGGGAGTACTGCTCCCTGCCGCTTCTATTTTTAAATTTTACAGGGAGGGAGCTGCGCGCCGGTAGCTCCCTCCTTGTAATAAACTGAACGAACAAATGAACACCGATATTCAGTGTTTGTTTGTTCGTCTGACATTTCTATTAATTCATTTGTCTTTCTGATGAATGAATGGATGAAATTCCCATAGCGAATGCCCAAGTGTTTAAGTCTATCTAGGCCTTCATCTACCCACACAAAGATGGCGGCGCCCAGAACCTAGGTCCAGGCAGAAAATAAAGTTTAAAAACTAGGTAATATGGGGTGCTTAGGGGCATTTGGGGTGACTAGGGGGTCACATAGATGTTGTGGAGTCGGGATGGTGTTAAAAAGAAACGGGATTCAGCCATGACAGTGCCACTTTAATATTGTCTTTACTTTGAAGACTGCACCATAAAGTTTGTTATACTGGAGTTGTAAATATATGCCACTTTCTGATATAGCATAGTCTCTGAAATCTCAGAGCATTAGTAGCATGGGTTGTACTTCCCTGCTTATATCCCCAGTGGCTTGCAACCTCCCAATCCTTATTTAAAGAAAGATGCTATACTTTATATAATATACCTGCTCAATCTCCCATATTCAATGCATCCCTAATCACATACAGACACACCAAATATACAATGCATCGTACACTCACACATAAACACACCATGCTTCCCTTACACATACAGAAAAACACAATGCATCCCTTACACACAAACACACACGCACAATGCATCCCTTACACACACACACATACACACACACACACAAACTGCTTCTCTTAATGCATCTGTTACACACACTCAATGCACCCATTACAGACACATGCACTGCATTACATTACATACACAGAAACACACCTTGCATCCCTTACACATACAAACATGGATTCACACAATGCATCCCTTGCACACACACACTACATCCCTTACACAAACTGGTATACACCCTATACACTACCTTCCATAAGAACACACACACATTACATCCTCTACAATAACATTCCCTACACTCAAACACTCCACTCCCTGTGAGCGAACTCATGGGTGGGCCTTGGAGGCATAAGGCTTATGGGTGGGCCTTGTCGGCATACTCACAGTCAGGCCCTGGGGGTAAGGGGCCCGAAAAAATGGAGCTGTTCCTGTTCGTTGATTTTTGTGAGCACTGCCTCCAGAGAGCATGTTTTAACACCAGACCAGTAGAGCCAGACTGCGGCCTGAGCCCATCATCATCATCTTGTCCTCATCTGGTGATAAGTAGGCAATTCAGTATATTATTAGTGGCACTAATCTCTAATTTACCTCACCTTAAAGGGACACTATAGTCACTAGAACCACTACAGCTTAATGTAGTGGGTCTGGTGTCTGTAGCCTGTCCCTGCCGGCTGAGAAAAGACACTCTGTGCAGCACTGGCGTTGGCCCATATGGCAGATCATATGGGTGGGGTATTGTGATGTCACATGGTGGGAAGAGCATATTGGGGGGGCAGCAAATTTTTGGGCGGCAAAATTCCTTGCACCAGTCCTGGCTTGCATACACTTGCTGGCATCGGCTGATCATCTCATGCTAGTTAGATTGGGTGAAACCCGTGCACAGCTCTAGTCACAAAACTGTGAACAAAGCAGTAAGCGAGTTGATAACAAACGCAGCCCAGCGTTTATCAGCAGAGAAAGCATCTGCATTCATACTATGAATAGAATTTATGCCAAATAATTTATTTTACAGAATTAGAACTGAACAACCTCCTAGTCTGGGCAGTGCTCAATTAAAATAAAGTTGAAGACCCAGCAAACACTTTTATTTAGTTTTTTAATTATCTATATAACACGTTAAAAATGAGATTAACTCCCAGCCTAGAATGCCCCATTTACGTTTCATTGTTTACCTATGTATTCACATAATAAAACAAAAACATTCTGTGTACCTTCAGTTCATCGGCATCATAGAAATCCACACGCACAGCAGGAACCATCCATGTTTGAAACAGAGTAGCCAAGATTTGTTTAGCAATGGTATCTGCAATCAGGTGGAAGTGAAGTGGATTTCTCCTGCAAAGATAAGAGAAAATCAGTCACTGCAAATAAACATGTCTGGATATACATGTCAGGTACCTCTAGGAACAGAATTCTAAAGCACAAACGGCTTTCTCTCCCCCCAAAAAAGGCATTTAATGTGAGTCTAATTCATTTATTAAATTTACATTGCAGGCATACAAACATTTTGAAAACAGTTTTAAAGTTTTACAGATGTATATGTATATATGTATATGCATATTCCTGCTTGTAATGTATTTAGTTTGAATCTCTGGGTACCTTTGAGTGTATATGTCTGTGTAAATGCATTCAAGGTTAAAGGGCCACTATAGGCACCCAGACCACTTCAGCTTAATGAAGTGAACTGGGTGCCAGGTCCAGCTAGGTTTAACCCTTTTGCAGTAAACATAGCAGTGTCAGAGAAACTGCTATGTTTACCTATGGGTTAATCCAGCTTCTAGTGGCTGTCTCACTGACAGCCGCTAGAGGTGCTTCCGCGCTTCTCACTGTGATTTTCACAGTGAGAAGACGCCAGCGTCCATAGGAAAGCATTGATAATGCTTTCCTACGAGACTGGCTGAATGCACGCGCGGCTCTTGCCGCGCATGCGCATTCAGCCGATGACTGAAGAAGAGGGAGGAGAGTCCCAGCGCCGAGGGAGCCAGGCGCTGGAAAAAAGGTAAGGGATTAACCCCTTCCTCCCCCTTCAGCGCCACGGGAGTGGGACCCTGGCACTATAGTGGTCCTTTAAAGATAATTGCCTCGATTTAATATTTAGTACAATAAGTAGTAGTGTTGGAGTACAGAAAGAGATAAAAAAAAAACAGTGGCATGGCTTCTACCCTGAAAGGGTGCATTTATCCAAGAGGTGGATATGCTTTGGTGTAGTATCCAAAGGTGCCTAAAGGAGGCAGTACTCTAATGAGAAAACTTTAATGTGGTGCGACTAAAGGGCCTATAGGCAGGGCCGGATTAACATAGGGGCTGATGGAGCTGCAGCTCCAGGCCCAGGCCCATGGAATAGGCCCATTGATTTAAAAAAAAAAAAAAAATTTTTTTTTTTACATTTTTTTTTTCACACACTACTCTTAGGGATTCCATCTGGCTTTTATTTTATTGGCACAGCCAGTATTTGAGGCTGCCTGGCTGGTGCCAATATTGCAGTGATACTGGCAATACAAATGCTGGTATTTTTCTCAGTATAAACAAGAGATTACTATGCAATACCAACACTGGCCAGTAGGGGTCGCTGTGTGTGGAGACAGGCAGGGATAGGAAGTTCTCGCATATCCCTCCCTGCCTATCTATACTCACTGATCTGCAGGGGTGCAGCTACAGAGAGTCCAGACAGCAACTCCCACCCTGCAGAGACAGCCTACAGCTCAGGGAAGTAAGGGATGGGGGGAAAGGCTGCAAGGAGACATACACTGAGACACTAAGGGACATTGGGAGACATTATGACACAGACACATGTCTCCCAGCCAGTGTCCCTGGTGTATCAGTGCCCCCTAGTCTCCCAGTGCCCCCAGTCTGCCAGTGTCTCACTGTCACCATGTCTCCTGGTGCCTCCATGTCTCTCAGTGCCTCAAGTGTCACAATGTCCCCATGTCTCCAAGCTAGTGTCCCTAGTGTCTGTGTCCCTGGTGTCTGTGTCCCCATGTCTTCAAGTGTCCCCTATTTTCCCATTGTCCCCATGTGTCCCAGCCAGAGTCCCCTAGTCTCCCAGTGTCACTGGTGTCTCCGTGTCCCTAGGTCTCCCTGTGTCCCCAGGTCTCCCGTCTTCCTAGTGTCCTAGTGACATGGGGACCCTGGGATACATGGGGACACAGGGAGACATAGGGCATTGAGACACTGATACATAGGATCACTGGGAGACATGGGGACACGACACTTAGGGACACTGGGAGACATGGGGCACTGAGACACTGATACATAGGAACACTGAGACCTGGAGTAATCGACACATGGGGGCACTGAGTCATGAGGGCACTGGGAGACATGGGGGCACTGGGAGGAATCCATTTATACAGCAGAATCAAACTAGTTTTTTGGTAATTTTACAGAATTTTCTCTTATGTCACTCCTTGTGATTTACATTATGTGATGTAACCCATACATATTTAATTATGCAAATTAGCAAGGCTGGTATGTTTTTCCAAGAAAGGTGGCAACCCTAACTACTTTTCACATACTCTTACTTAAGTATGGAAACTTAAGAGGGATGTATGGGAACAAAACTTGTGTGGACTGGCTGACAATGAATATAGTTAAAGGGACACTATAGTCACCAGAACAACTACAGCTTATTGAATTTGTTCTGGTGAGTAGAATCATTTCCGTCAGGCTTTTTGCTATAAACACTGTCTTTTCAGAGAAAATGCAGTCTTTACATTACAGCCTAGTGATAACTTCACTGGCCACTCCTCAGATAGCTGTTAGAGATCCTTCCTGGGTCATGGCTGCCTAAAATGCATCCAAACATTCAGTGTCTCCTCCCTCTGCATGCAGACACTGAACTTTCCTCCTAGAGATTCGTTGATTCAGTTCATCTCTATGAGGAGATGCTGATTGGCCAGGGCTGTGTTTGAATCATGCTGGCTCTGACCCTGATCTGCCTCTTTGTCAGTCTCAGCCAATCCTATGGAGAAGCACTGTGATTGGATCAGGCCACCATTTCTAATGATGTCAGCAGACTGCTTGTTTTTATGAGTCTAACAGCATTCAGAGTTACAGCTTCAGGCTTGAATATAGTAAGATTTTGCTATATTTATGGAGGCATGAGGGGCCCTGGGGTGGTTTTAACACTATAGGATCATGAATTAATGTTTGTGTTCCTGACCCTATAGTGATCCTTTAAGGTAATGCTGACTTTGGTCTCTCTAACACTGTGGCATGTTCCCTTTCTTCTACACTCACTACATACAGCTTTTCTCTGTCCCAGACTATATACCAGGAGCTTCTGCCTGCTAGTAAGAAGGTAAGGAGACAAGTGGACCAGCGAGTGCTAGGGAACAGTCCTTAGAAAGCGTTGAGTGAGCGCATCATTAGATGCATTTATGCCAAGCTCAGGGTGCTGTCTGCATAGTATGCCCTTAGTTGGCCAGCTGCATGATTGGCAGGCATGACATGCCAGGCTGGCCTTCTAATTCTTTGGGCAGACATGTCCTCTTTTTGGGCATGTTCGCCCCTTTTGGCAGGTTACGTAATTTGTGTCAGTGGCACACCCTTTTACCATGCCCATTGACTTCCTGCTTGACTGGACACTGCTGTTAGGGGGTATGGATTTACTTGAAAGATGAAAACATAAATTAGAGGGAGATTAGCCTAGGGTATGTGTTTTCTTATAGCTGCTGTTTTCTTTCTCTCCAGCACCATCTCCATCAGATACATGACGCCTGGGAGTGTTTTACTGTTTTTGGTCGATATGATTCTTTAATTTGGCCCATCCTAATTGTCAGCACCAGGCCCACTGGGCTCTTAATCTGGCCCTGCCTATAGGTGGCTGTAGTCCCAAGTGTGGGGAAATTACCTTAAACTCACAGGCTACGCAGTTACAAATAGTTAAATATAGGACAGAGCTTAAAATATAGAAAGAGATATAATGCCTATTATATTTGTATAGTCTTTCAATATACGGTCTTAGAATAGAAAGTCTGTGTTGGGAAATCTCTGCCAAATCAGTGAGTTTGCACTAACTACATACACATTTATAACATCTTTCAATATATAATCTTTGAGTCCCCAATTCAATGATAATAAGTGATAATATAAGACCAAGAGAAGCGTCATTTTATACAATCAGATGACACGTTTTTAGGTTTTAGATTTGTAGTTATATATGATTTGGTTATATATGATTTAAGCTTAAATTTTTTTTGTTTGTTTTATTACTTGTAAACACCTCAGCTCCCGCTGAGGTTAATTAGATAAATGGTATACCAAGACATAACATATGGTGAGAGATGCAAAAAGTGGAAAACAACCCCTCTCAAACTAGACACAAAAAACTTTTATAATATGATTTTTCATATATACCTCATGGTATAACCACCCCCACCCCACTCGTCTCTCCCTCAGTTACTACCTTACCTCACCAGAAGGCTAGTTTATTCCACCACATGTGGAATCCTGGAGCAATTAAAATTTAACTTGATGTGGTAGGGTGGTAGGTATAAGCGGGGTACAATAGCTACGCTTGTGTTGATATAGTAGATGAGGAAGAACATTCTTCCACTAGGGAACAAATGGGGAAACCAGAACAAGATTATTGTAATCGGTTATGATATGTATGCAATGTCCAACTGATGTTTCATGACTAAGTCTCTACTCCCTATCCTGTACTTCATACACAATGTTTAACCTTTTATATATAGTTTGCTGTAAACAACTTGAAGTGGTATATCTTTTACAATATCCAATATAATATTTGTGGAACCATCTACATGACTAATGTAACTAATGTGTTGACTGAACTTTTCTCGTGTATTGTCATGTTTTATCTTATCTTCGTATGCATACCTGTATACCTGTATGATGCTGGCAAAAGAAACAAAAATCTAATTTAAAAAAAAAGGAATAAACACAGAATTATCTGTTTTGTTTAATTCCACACTGAGATGTAACTATTTTTTTTATTTTTTTTCAATTCTGTATTTATTAGTTCAGAAATTTAGTGGTACAGAAATAAATGAAAATGAAGTAATGAGCCTCAGTGACACTGACACCAATACATTGGGTTAAGTTGGGGATATTGGGGTTATTTCTTGTACATACTATATAGGATAGCGTTAACTAGTGCTATCAGTTACACATCCAGCCTGACAATCAAAGTGTCTAGCCTCAGGGCCACATTAAGTGCTCAGTGGGCCTGGTGCTGACAATTATGATGGGCCTAATTACAAAATCTTATTGATCAACAACACTAAAACAGTCCTACCTCCCAAGTGTCATGTATCTGATGGAAATGGTGCTGGAGGGAAACTCATAGGATGCAGCTATGAGAAAACACATTCCCTATGGTAATCTCACACTTTCATCTTTCAAGTAAACCTGTCCTATACCATACCCCCTAACAGCAGTGTTCAGTAAAGCAGGAAGTCTATGGATGGGGTAAAAGGGTGGGCCACTGACACAAATCACATAACCAGAACTGCCGAAAGGGGTGAACATACACAAAAAAGGGACATGTCTGTGTCCCCATGTCTCCCAGTCCCTTATTGTCTTTGTCCCTATGTCTCCCAGTGTCCCCATGTCACTAGGACACTAGGGGACATTGAGAGACATTGTGACACTGGGAGACATGGGGACACTGAGATACTAGGGAACACTGGGAGACCTAGGGACACTGAGACTCTTGGGGACACAGAGACATGGGGACACTGGGTGACTTTGAGACATGAGGGGACACTGGGAGACATGGGGCACTGAGACACTGTGATACATAGGGGACACTGGAGACTCGATAAAGACCTGGGTACAGGTCAAAACATTGCAGTGTCCAATAAACCTGCTTAAATCTATCACAGTGAGTGCCTGATATTTTTTTCTTTTATACTAGGGGACACTGAGACACTTGGGGGCACTGTGAGACATGGGGACACTGGGATACTAGGGGATTATGAGAGACTAGGGGGCACTGAGACACTATGGATACTGGGAGACACCAGGGACACTGGGAGACATGGACACTGAGACACTCTGATACATAGGGGACACTGTGATATATAGGGGACACTGGAGACTTGATGAAGACCTGGGTACAGGTCAAAACGTTGCGGTGTAAATCTATCACAATGAGTGCCTGAGATTTTTTATTTTATACTAGTAGACATGGGGACACTAGGAGACATGGGGACACTGGGAGACATTGGGACACTGAGACACTGGGAGACTAGGGATAGTGGCACACTACGGACACTGAGAGACATGGAGATACTGGGGGACACAGGGAGACATGGAGATACTGAGATACTAGGGACACTGGCTGGGAGACATGGGGACACTGGGAGTGCCCCATATCTCCCAAGTCTCACAGTCGCCCAGTGTCCCCATGTCTCCCTGTGTCCCCCAGTGTCTCCATGTCTCTCAGTGTCCCCATGTCACCCAGTGTCTCCTAGTGTTTGTATCCCCATGTCTCCCAGTGTCCCGATGTCACTAGGACACTAGGGGACACTTAGAGACATTGGGACACTGTGAGACTTGGGGACACTGAGGCACTGGGAGAGACATGGGGACACTGAGATACACGGGGACACTTAGAGACTAGGGCACTCTGGGAGACTAGGGACACAGACACTAGGGACACTGAGAGACACCAGGCACACTGGGAGACATGGGGACACTGAGAGACACCAGGGACACTGGGAAACACGGGGACACTGAGACACGAGGGACACTGACTGGGAGACATGGGGACACTGAGAGACTAGGGGACACTGTGAGACATGGGGCCATTGTGTCCCTAGTGTCTCAGGGTTCCCATGTTCCCCAGTGTCCCTATGTCTCCCAGTGTCCCACTGTCTCAGCGTCCACAAGTCTCTCACTGTCCCCATATCTTGCAGGCTCGAAACTGCTGTCTGGACTCTCTGTGCAGAGCAGACTTGGTGAGTAGAGAGAGGCAGGGAGGGAGATGCTGTAACTTCTTATCCCTGCCTCTCTCCACACAATAAGTGACCCCTACTGGCCGGCGCTGGTATTGCAGAATAATCTCTGTTTATACTGAGACAGACATTTGTATTGCCGGTATTACTGCAATACCGGCACCGGCTAGGCAGCCTCAAATACCTGGGAAATACTTCTGAGAAATACCTGGCAACCCCTATGTCAATTCGGCCCTGTCTAGGCTAACTGAAGTGGTTGCATAGTAACAAATCGTCCATTTGCTTTACCTCAAATTTTTTTTTTTGTGTTATTATTATCGATTTTGGTCACAGATAGGTGGCACTGCCAAAAACGCAGTCCGCTCTCTGTGGGTGTTTTATATGTAGGAGATATCTCTGTAAGTCAGAGTACAGAAATGTAGGTAGATTGGGTAGCTATAACGAGGAAGAAAAGTGGAGAGTAGAAGGGTGGGGAAGGGATTGGTCGGCCCGAACCAAGGTGTTCCCACTAGTCGAGTGGAGAGATGACTGAGCATTGTCGCTATTAGTGTCAGCTAAATCCTAGTCTATGTCTCCCATGGTTCCCACACTTTGGAGACAGTTTTTGTGGTTCCCAATATCAGTGCGGTTAGTTTATCCATTAGATAAGTGTCTTTCATCTTAGAGATCACTGTGGCTATTGGTGGCGTACCTGGTTGGAGACAGGTTTGGGCTAGGGAGCGTCTTGCAGCAAGGGTAAGTTTGTCTAAGAGTCTTAGTTCTGTTCTCGTCCATGAGTCATGAGTCAATCAGCCTAGAAAGGAGGAACACCCAGGGATGATCTAAGTTCACCTGCTTGGAGAGAATCCAGGAAGTCAAGTCCCAAATAGCAGTCCACAGAGCCTCCAGCACAGGTCTGTTGGAGTTTTTCGCATGTGGTAGAGTTTCACCGGGGTCGCATACCATCGGAACATGGTCTTGTAGGCTTGTTCCTGCATGACCACGCATAACAAGGTTTTGCTATTGGCTTCCCAAATATCCCATCAGTCTGCGCCCTCTAGGGTCTCCCCCAGGTCAGCCTCCCATTTGTTGGTATAGTGGAGTCTGCCCCATGCTGTTGTGGTGGAGCATAAGTGGAAGTATAGCAGAGTGATCATACCCTTATTGTAAGTTTCGGCATCACATAGTTTTTCAAAAAAGGTCGGCCAGGCCAGTGCGGTGGCTTTTACTTCCGACCAGTTAGCAAAGTCACAGACCTGCAGGTATCTAAAAAAGTCAGGGTTTGTTAGGGTTGCTCTAGTTTTGAGTTCTGTGAAGAGGATCATTGCTCCGTGTTCATACAGGTAATGGAATGTTAATACCCAATACGCAGAGTGAAAACCACCAGAACAACAGAGAAAGATAGAAAGTCCCTAAACCGGTCCTTAGAATGGCCAGGTAAAATAGAAACTACAAGAAATGCCAGAAACAAGCCAAGGTCAAGGGAAGCCAGAAATACACAATAGTGAGGAACGTAGCCAAGTCAGGGAAACCAGAAATAAGAATAGTCAAGAGCAAGCTGGTTCAAAAACCAAAGAATGATCAAAAGAATACAGGAACGCGCTGAGGGGACACTAGGAACACAAGGCACACTAGGAACCACAACAGGGCACTGATTTGGGGGCAGACTGGGCTTTTATATGATTGGGGGCATGATTATCATAAAAGGTACATGTGCGCTGAGCTCTCTTGTTTAGAGCTCTCACAACCTCAGGGCATCAGTACAGTGCATGTGCCACCTCTTTAAAAGGGGCGGCGCATAGCGACCGGCATCCCTGATGCTTAATGCATCCTTTCCCAGCGTGGGAGCAGCAGTCCGACCGATTGTCGGCAGATGGGAGTAATGCTCTGTTCGTAAGGAGTGGTGTGAGCGGGGAAGGGGAGGACATGAGCTCCTATTTGCTAGCAGTTGTATCTCAGACCTGGATGGAGTTAGTCACCGATGGGCAATCTGTGCGGAGTAGGGCTCTACTATCTTTAGGGACCCATATAAAGATTGCGGGAGGTCTGCTCCCATCAGGAGAGATTCCAGGTCCACCCAACGTCTATCGTCCGGGGGGAATGCAATAATGCGATCTGGGCGAATTGGGCCGCACGGCAGTAGTAGTGGAAGTGGGGGAGGCCCAATCATCCTGCAGGTTTTGGTCTATACAGGATGTTTCATGCGACTCTATGGCGTTTGTTTTGCCATATCCTGTTTAGTGGGTGGCCTGGAACAGAAAGAGTATCCGCGGTAGCACATTCATTTTTACAGAGTGTATTCTATTGATCCATGAGAGTGGTTTATCGGTCCACCTGTCTAGATCTGCGATCAGAGTGGTGAGTATGGGGGTGTAATTTAGTCGGTATAGATGGGAGGGGTCGGGCGGCAGCTTGATGCCGAGATACGTGAGATGGTCTTTGGAAGTCTGGAGATGGTAGGTGTGTTTGATGTGGGCTATGTCAGTCGCCGACATGGCTATGGGCATAGCACTAGATTTCAGGCACATGTTTCTATCGGGTATGACACCCATGGTGAGGTCAGCGAATAAGGATGCTAGGTGGGGTGTTAGTTTGTCTCGAAACGTTTTATAGTAACTGCCCTCAAAACCGGCCTGGGGCTTTCTCGCCCTTTAGTGCCGATATAGCCTTAGCTATTTCCTCCCCAGTAATGGGGGAGTTTATGGTATCGATAGCCTGTGGTGGCAATGTCGGTAGGTTCATCTGTGCTAGATAGTCTCAGATTTTAGGAATCTGAGTGTCTGACGTATCAGTGTGTGTTGTGTGGTTGTATAGAGCTTTATAGAAGTCTGTAAAGACTGTCGCTATATCGCTGGGAGATGTCTTAATCAAGTCGTCTGGCACTTTGACGTTCGCTATGTGGGAATGTTGTGGTTGGGGTCTTAGTGTGCGGGCCCATAGTGTGTCCATTTTGTTGTACTTTTCGTACAAGGTCTGTTTGGACCATTGAAGGGACCTTGATATGTCTTCCAGTAGGACCTCGTGAATCGAGCGTCATATGGCTTGAAGTTTAGTCAATTTGGCTGGGGTGGGGTCGGTTTTGTGTCTCTGTTCTGTTTTGTGGACTGACTCGAGAAGGGTCATTAAGTGTTGGGTTCTGAGGAGTTTTTTCCGCATTGCGAGTTTAAAGGACCACTCTAGGCACCCAGACCACTTCAGCTTAATGAAGTGGTCTGGGTGCCAGGTCCTTCTAGGGTTAACCCATTTTTTCATAAACATAGCAGTTTCAGAGAAACTGCTATGTTTATGAATGGGTTAAGCCTTTCCCCTAATCCTCTAGTGGCTGTCTCATTGACAGCCACTAGAAGCGCTGCGTGCTTCTCTGTGGTTTCACGGTGAGGAAACGCGCTCCAGCGTCTAGGAAAGCATTGAGAATGCTTTCCTATATGACCCGGCTGAATGCCGCGGCTGTACGTAGCGTCTTGCTTGTTATCAACCGGCAGGTAGTCCGGAGGAGGAAAGGAGGCAGAGAGCTCTCCGCCCAGCGCTGGAAAAAGGTAAGTTTAACCCCTTTAACCCCAGAGCCGGGCGGGAGGGGGACCCTGAGGGTGGGCGCACCCGCAGGGCACTATAGTGCCAGGAAAACGAGTATGTTTTCCTGGCACTATAGTGGTCCTTTAATAAGGGATACCCGGATCACTGTCTTTTGTGCTGCCCACACCGTCGCTATCGGGACGTCTGGAGTGAGGTTATCCTGAAAGTAGTGTGTAATCTCTGTCCGGATTGTGTCAACAACTTTGGGGGGGTCTTTCAGCAGGGAGGTGTTTAGTCTCCATGTCCAGGGTGTGGAACAGCTGATCTTTTCTAGGGCTATGGTGATATCGGCATGGTCTGACCATGCGATGGAGACAATTTCCGGTTGAGCTATCTTGGGAATACCTGTGCGATTAGTGAGGAATAGGTCTATTCTTGAGTAAGTGTTATGTGGGGTGGAATAGAAAGTGTAATCACGCATTTCATTCTCTTTATGTTGTGTTTTTGTTTATATGTAGCAAGACCTTTAGCTTTTGTGGTGTAGTATAGTAATGTGTTTTATGTTGTGTATTTTTAATACTTCTGTTTTACGTGAATTCCTTCCCACATTTTTCTGTTTGATACCGTGGTGGATACGATGTGGGCATAAGTGTTCGAGAGGTCAGCGGTCAGGTATTAGGGGCTGACTCTTGGTCTAAAGGTGAAGTCAGGGTAGGGCCCACCAGTCAATAGTGTCAGAAGCCCAGTGGTATCAAAGTGTGTGTGGTGGAATCCTGCTCAGATGATAGCACACAGTACAATACCATGACACCATGCAACTAAATACATCAGATAATGCATAATGGAAGACAAAATTCCCCCGGGAGGCTTATAGGTTTTGGTTCAACGGGCAGTGGCCTTAGGGAGCACAGATCCTCCCGCCCACCTCTCTCCCACCCCAACAAACTCCCAACCATATCCACGGAGAGGGTGTTAGTGTCAGTCCCTGCATATGTCAACCGGACATAAGGGCGTAACCAGACCCATCTCTGAGGCCCATGGGGCCAGGGACCACTGTGCGGGGGTGGGACCATGCATGGGGCAATAGCTCGAGGGAAGTGGAGTAGTGGTGAGAGTGGTAGACTAGAGCTTTAGGGCAGCAAGATCTGCTGGCATGGGTTCCCCCCACCCCATTTCTCTCCCAAACCAAGTGTTAAGAGACCCACTGCCTACTCCCCCGGCACCTGACTGGCTCGTCCAAACCAGAATTTGATGCAGGGTCTGGTGTCCGGGATGAGGGAGGTCCCACTGTGGGAGCAGGTGTGCTCAGGTGGTTGTGAGGATCACTCTCCGGCTATGAACCAGTTCCTTGGGAGGGTGGGTAGCATCGGTTCGGACTTCTTCGGTAGGGCTGCTGCATCCAGGTTTGTGACTCCGAGGGCCTGTAGGAACCTGTATGACCAATGGGCTTCCATTCCCTTCTTCATTGTAGGGTAATGGGGGCGAGATCTTGTGATATATGGTAAGCGTGGTGCCCTGGTAGTGTATAGGGCTTTCCCAGCTACACTGCATGACCGCCTCCTTCATTGTGAAATGGAGGAATCAGAGAATAATGTCCCTGGGCTGTGGAGGGTCAGGTTGTTGTGTCCGCAGTGCTCTGTGCGCCCTATCTACATGCCAGCGGTCTTCCGGTATGACCAGCAGCAGGGGTCTCAGAACCAAGAGCACCCTGGGCAGAACAGCGCTAGCATCATTAGATGAGCTCATGTTGTGCAGTAGGCACTAAGACCATGCTTCAAATAATAATAGTAATAATAATAATAGTAATAATATGCATGGTAACAGTTTCTTGATCCAAGGAGAGATCTGACTGTAATTCTGGGGTTGTGAAGGATTTTCCTCCTAGTTTGGTAAATGTTTCAAACTGTTTTGTGTTTTTGCTATCTTTTGGATCAACAGCCCTCTGAAATACCTCACCATAGAAGGAAACAATGTAGAAGTAAAACCAATGATGAGGGAGTAGATGTGTTTTGGATCATTTGAGGGGTGGCAACTGTTTGATTTAGAACAAAGTGAGAGGTTGTGATCAGGGATGGAAAAGGGGACGTGATTTTGGGAGGGTAACTGGGAGGTTAACAGGGAGGTTAACATGAAAAAGATTGTGCAGGTGAAGGGTGCCAGCCAGGGTTCTCTGTTAGCCATGTGCAGCCAGTGCAGTACTGGAGACTCAGAAAGGGCCATGCGTGCAGATTGTTACAGCCATTGGCATGGCCTGCTTTGTAAAGGAAAGAATGCTGCTTGTGTCCAAAGTGCTTTTTTAAAGGGGCAACTAGGGCGCCATGTCACTTCCGGTTTTAATTGGTCCACGTCAGTATGGTGCCCAGGGCCGGTGCAAAGAATTTTGGGTACATAGGCGAAGATGCATTTTTCCGCCCCCCCAAAAACATCTTCACCCATGTGCCTCTTAACCCCCCTTTTGTGTTTCTTATCCCGTCTTTTAAATATCTGACTCCCTTTAGTGTATTTTATCTCCTATTTTTTCCTTTGTGTGTCTCCTATCTCTCCTCTTTGTATGACTCTTACATCCTCCCACATTTTGTGTCTTACTCCTCCCAGCCCCTTTGTGTGACTCCTTTTCTCCCAGCCCATTTGTGTCTTTTATTCTTCCCAGCTCCTTTGTGTGTGTCTCTTTCCTTCTCAAGCCCCGCTGTGTGTTTCTTTCACATCCGGCCCCTCTCCCCGTCCCTTAATGGTCCCCTCCCTTCTCTGACCCTTACTGTTCCTTTCCCTTCCCGCCTCCTTTCCCTGTCCCTTAGTGTTCCTCTCACCTCCCCCATCTGTTGGCTGTCGCTTAGTGTTCCTCTCCCCCCCTCCCTCCTTTTCCTGTACCTTAGGATATCTCTCCCCTCCTCTCCCTGTCCCTTGGTGCGCCACCCACCCCCATAGTGGTCCCCTCCCCTTCCTGGTGTGCCTCCTACCTTTTTTTGTAGCGTGGCTGAGCGGAGCGAATCCCGGTACAGTGAGCTTTTCCTGTAAGTTCTGCCAGGTACAGGAAACAGAAGTTCCTGTACCACGGTACACTCCGCTTGGCCACGCTACAGTCAGGGGTGTATAAACACTGACAGTCACACACACACTCAATGACAAACATACAGACATCTCTGACAGCCAGACTCACTTATCTGACACACTCATTCATTGACAGACACTCACACGCACACTGACAGACTCATTGAAAAACACACACTGACACACACACACACAAACTCACAGACACTGACAGACACACGTACTCACATGCGCACATGCACATACTGACAGACACACATACTCACACACACACTGACAGAACCACACACACACACACACACTGACAGAACCACACAGACACACACACAGACACACACACACACACACACACACACACACACACACACACACACACACACACACACACACACACACACACACTCACACACACACACACACACACACACACACTCACACACACACTGACAGACATACTCACTCACACACACACACACACACTCACTCACACACACACAAACTCACAGTCACAGTCAGACACACATACTCACACACACACTGACAGACACACACACACACACACACACACACACACACACACACACACACACACACACACACACACACACACACACATACTCACACACACACTGACAGACACACATACTCACACACACACACACACACAAACTCACATAGTCACATAGTCACACACACACTGACAGACACACATACTCACACACACACTGACAGACACACTCACTCACACACTGACAGACACACACTCACACACACACTGACAGACATACTCACTCACACACACACACAAACTCACATAGTCACACACACACTGACAGACTCACATACTCACATGCACACACACACACAGAAATTAAAAATCTTAATTAAATTTAAATTTCCCACCCAGCCTCCCTACCTGGAGAGCTGGCGTGGGTCTCTCATTGGTGGTCCAGTGGGTCTGCTGGGAGGCTTGCGGCTGAATTGGATTCCTAGGTGGCGAGGGAGCTCTGATCTCTCTGATCTGCTCCCTCGCAGGCTGCTGACTGATGCCGCGGGAGCGGGAATATGACGTCATCAGTCAGCAGCCTGCGAGGGAGCAGACCAGAGAGATCAGAGCTCCCTCGGCATCCAGTTCAGCCGCACGCCGCGCCGGGGATCCAGGAGGTGACCTGGCAGGAGGGAGCACTTCCCTCCTGCCGGTCACTGGAATTTTGCGCCCCCAGAGCCGGTGCGCCCTAAGGCGGCCGCCTGTGCCGCCTTATGGACGCGCCGGCCCTGCTTAGAGGTGCATACAATCTAATACGTATAAAAAAGGGCCATGAGTGGAAAACTGCATTCAGTACTAGGAGTGGTTATTACGAGTATACTGTGATGCCATTCGGTCTTTGTAATGCCCAAGCAGTGTTTCAAGAATTTATTAATGACGTCTTACGAGAGTTCATTCACTCATTTGTGATAGTGTACTTGGACGACATATTAATATATTCAACAGATTTACATACTCATCGCATGCATGTTAAAACAGTTTTGAAAACCCTTCTCGTTAATGGTCTTTATTGTAAACTAGAAAAAAATTTATTTGACCAATCCGAAGTACAGTTTTTAGGTTATGTAATTTCTGCTAAAGGTTTTCGTATGGATCCCCAGAAGCTTTCTGCTGTCATGGAATGGCCTTTACCTCAGGGTCTGAAAGCCATTCAGCGTTTTCTTGGTTTTTCTTACTATTATAGACGCTTTATTAAAGGATTTTCTTCTATTGTAGCGCCTATAACACGCATGACTAAGAAAGATGGCAATACTCGTGTCTGGTCCCCAGAGGCGCTTGAGGCCTTTGAATTTCTTAAAATCGCGTCTGCCTCTGCTCCTATTTTACAGCATCCTGTCCCTTCTTTGCCTTATATTCTTGAAGTTGATGGTTCGGATATTGGGGTAGGTGCTGTGTTATCTCAAAGAGAATCACCTGATAAGCCATTACATCCTTGTGGCTTCTTTTCCAAACAGATGTCCAAAACCGAAAAGAACTATGACATAGGCAATCGAGAACTCCTTGCTATTGTTTTAGCACTTAAGGAGTGGAGACATCTTTTAGAGGGTACTAAGGACCCCATCCTCATTTTTACGGATCACAAAAACCTTTCCTACCTTAGTGAAGCCAAAAGATTGTCTTCTAGGCAGGCCAGGTGGTCACTGTTCTTATCTCATTTCAATTATATCATCACCTACAGACCAGGTGATCGTAACACTAAAGCTGACGCTCTGTCCAGACAATTTGAAACTACCGACAAACAAGAGTTTGATAATACCCCTGTCATTCCCCCGGACAGAATAATAGCTACTACGGTTCTATCTATTTCTTCTTCACTCTTACAAGTTATACAGGCTAAACAAAACATGGCACCCAGTGAGAAATCTACTGATAAACTGTTTGTTGATGTTCCCGAAAGACGGGACATTATGTTGTTATATCATGACGCCCAAACTGCTGGACATCCTGGTGTTTCTAAAACCGTAACAGCAATTTCTAGATATTTTTGGTGGGCTTCCTTACACAAGCATATCACCGATTACGTTCGGGCATGTACTACTTGTGCCAGTATGAAGTCTTCTCATAGAGTTCCTTGTGGGTTGTTGCACCCATTGCCCATACCCGAGAGGCCTTGGTCCAATCTATCCATGGATTTCATTGTTGAATTGCCTCCTTCGATGGCAAAACAGTCATCCTGATGATAGTGGATCGATTTTCTAAGATGGCTCATTTTGTGTCTCTTGTCAAATTGCCCTCATCCAAGGAACTTGCTTCTATCTTCGCCAGGGAGGTGTTTCAGTTGCATGGCATTCCTGTATCAATTGTATCCGATAGGGGTAGCCAATTTTTTTCCAGATTCTGGAGAGCTTTTTGTTCAGAGATGGGTATTTCTCTCTCGTTTTCCTCCGCTTACCACCCCCAGTCTAATGGCGCTGCTGAACGTGCCAACCAGTCCCTAGAGCAGTATCTTCGTTGTTTCGTATCCCACCATCAGAACAATTGGGCTGACCTGCTTCCTTGGGCTGAATTTGCTCGTAATAACGCTGCTCATAAATCTTCCGGTAAAAGCCCTTTCTACTTTATTTATGGCCGGCATCCTGTTGTTCTTCCAGCTGCATTCTCCTTACAGGGCATGCCAGCTCTGGATGAACATTTGGCTGGTTTATGTACTACTTGGGAGCAGGTTCAGCGTTATTTGGTGGACTCCGCTGCTCGCCCAAAGGTTCAAGCTGACAAGCATCGCAGGGCGGCTCCGTCCTATGTCGTGGGGGACAGGGTTTGGCTTTCCACTCGCAATATCCGCCTTCGTGGTCCTTCTATGAAGTTGGCCCCCCTTTTTATAGGTCCTTTTCGGATTTTGCATAGAGTTAATCCTGTTTCATATGCCTTGGATCTTCCTAAGAACCTACGTATTCCTAACGTCTTTCAAACCTCTTTGTTGAAGCCCCTTCTGTGTAACCGCTATACCCAGCATGTTCCTCCTCCTCCTCCTGTTTCTGTGGAGGGTCATGAGGAATTCGAAGTAGCTGCTGTACTTGACTCTCGTTTTCTCAGGGGTCGACTCCAGTACCTGGTGCATTGGAAGGGTTATGGGCCTGAGGAACGCAGTTGGCTTTCCGCTGACGCTGTTAATGCTCCTTGCCTTGTGCGTTCCTTCCATTCTCGTTTTCCTGCCAGGCCTGGTCCTCCCCGCCCAGTGGGCGTGTCTTCAGGGGGGGGTACTGTAGCGGTACTTACCTTACCCGGGGGCCGGCCGAGGTCCTCTCTTCCCGCTGTGCGCGGCTCTCGAATGAAGGCGGGCACGGGGCACGAGATGCGGTCACGTGTCTCGCCTAGCTCTAAGAGCGTGCCACGCGTCTCGGGCACGCTCTTAAAGGGGCAGTGGGAGCCAAAAAATACAATGGTCTCCCATTGGCCCCTGTCATCCCACATTCCCCAGACACTCACATTTTGGGGGCATGGATATGACAGGGGCCAATCAAAGTAAAGTTATACTTACCTCTTCCTTAACTCGTGGTTTCTGTTTAAGTTCCCTTTAGCACTTGTTGTGTTCAGTTGTGATTTTTGTGCTTGACCTTGGCTTTGTATCTGACTCCGTTTATCTCTTTATCCCTGTTTTGTCTTGTTTGCCGACTTACTGACTACTGTGTACCAGACCTTGGCTAGTTTTTGTTCTCGCAGTCTCTTTGTTCCCTTGACCTCGGCTTGTTCTTGACTCTGTCTATTCTCTGCTATACGGCGAGTCCGGCCATTCTAAGGTCCGGTAAGTCGTATCTGCTCTATCTGTCGATTGTTAGACTAAATCTTGCATGTAGGGGTAAACTACTGTGACAGAAACCTAATGCCTAAGAGGCATGTGAAAGAAAATGATGTCCTGTGTAAATATCCAATTTGCTACCTACCTTTTCGTCCCTCTTCATATAGTGAATATATATAAAACACTTATAAATCACCTTAATTTACATAAAACAAACAAATGTTGAGATAATGCACTCATTTTATAACGGTAACGATATGCTATAGATCAGGGATTGGTAACCTTCGGCACCCTGTATGTTGTGAACTACATCTCCCTTGATGCTTTGCCAGCAATATGGCTGTAAGAGCATTATGGGAGATGTAGTTCAAAACATATGGAGTGCCTACCTCTGAACAGTCTATTAACTAAATTGGTAGTTCTGAAAAAGTCTATATTATTTTCCCAACTTCAGTATTTTGGTCTTGAATTAACCCAAACGTGTTGCTGTATGCAGGGGCGTTTTAGCCGCGAGGCAAACAAGGCATTTGCCTTGGGCGGCATTTTTCAGGGGGCGGCAAAAAACGCCGCCCCCCAAATGCCCAGGGCAAATACCTAGTTAGCCTCGCGGCTAACAGACATCCCGAGCGGGCGGCCGGCGAGGGAGCACTTCCCATGAGCTGACTGCTCAGCTCCCTCGCGCACCGCAAAGTGAGGCTGGGAGCCGGAAGATGACGTCATCTTCCGGTTCCCAGCCTCACTCTGCAGCCGACGCGCGAGGGAGCTGAGCAGTCAGCTCATGGGAAGTGCTCCCTCGCCGGCCGCCCGCCCGCCCGCCTGCCAGCGCCGCCCGCCCTGCAGCCACTGGACCAATTAAAAAAAAAGTTAATGTGTGTGTGTGTTTGTGTCTGACTGTGTGTGTTTGTGAGTGTGTGTTTGTGTCTGTGTTTGTGTCTGTGTATGTGTCTGACTGTGTGTGTGTGTGTTTGTGTCTGACTGTGTTTGTGTCTGTGTATGTGTCTGACTGTGTGTGTGTGTATGTGACTGTGTGTGTGTGTGTGTGTGTGTGTGTGTGTGTGTGTGTGTGTGTGTGTGTGTGTGTGTGTGTGTGTGTGTGTGTGTGTGTGTGTGTGTGTGTGTGTGTGTTTGTGTATGTGTCTGACTGTGTGTGTGTGTGTTTGTGTATGTGTCTGACTGTGTGTGTTTGTGTATGTGTCTGACTGTGTGTGTGTGTGTTTAGAAGGTGGGGCGGGGGGAAGGGTTGGGTGGGGGTGGCGCGGGGGGCAGGGGGGCGCCTGAGTTTTGTCCTGCCTAGGGCAGCACAAAACCAGGATACACCACTGGCTGTATGTAGTATTACTTACATGTTTAAATGATTAGAATTAGAAAATTATCCGTCAGTGACAGAAAAAGGTCACTATATAGAAACACACTCAGGAGGTTATTCAGGAGGTAAGTACCTTCACATTCACTCTGGTAAAGTCCATTGTGTGATCTGACATGTGGAGGAATAATGTTTATTTAAATTATTCACACACGAGTATGCGATATACTTTAGGTACTTTATCCAGTAAAATGCAATACCATAAAACCTGAGCTATAATAAAAAACAGAGGTGTTTCTCTACTGAGGTACATTTTTGTCCACTGGAATTAAATGAGGCTCCATCACTTATGCCATCCGAGGTATGCCCCCAAAACCTTTTTTTAGCTACACAACTTTCCCGTATTTTTCTATGTGTCAGTCCTAAGGAAAGTTAGTTAGTAAATGTAATAAAATAAGAACAACAACAACGTGAAATAGCTGCTTTAAATAAAAGTTGGAAGAAAAAGGTGTGATGAGTTGTCTCAAGCCAATTACCTAAAGCAAGAAACAATATTCCTTAGCATTTCACATGAAATTGTTGTTGCAAAGGTTATTCAGCCATGAATCAGGGAATATTTCAACACCTGCCAGTGTATTTTTCAAGCTAAAAAATATACGCAACATGCACAAAGGAAAATAAAAAAAATATTCTCACAATTGAAATCCCTGCCTTTTTTTTTTATAAATACCCAGGATACACAGCATCCTGCAGTGGTCTCTGTCCAAACCGGGAAATAGCTAACATCTGCTACCCAGTCTAGCTTTCTTTTTTTTTTCAGTGGGAGTTGGACATACCCGTACCTCCGTAGCATCCCTATTTAAGAGGGACAGTCCCTATTTTTGGCCCAAATCCATCTGTCCTTCTTTTCTGTCCCAATGTCCCTCTCTTCTTGGAAATCCATATTGTCAGTGAATAGGGGGTTTTACGAGATCCACAGCAATAATACACCCAGTAATGAGCTGGATGCACTATGGGAAGAAGGTAGACCGGCGGAGACAGTGTTATACTCTGGGCAATGTTCTCCTGGGAAAACTTGGGTTCTGGCATTCATGTGGATGTTACTTTGGCACATAACACCTACCTAGAGATTGTGCAGACAACATACACACCTTCATGGCAATGGTGTTCCCTGATGGCAGTGGCCTCTTTCAGCAGGATAATGCAACCTGCCACACTACAAAAACTGTTCTGGAATGGTCTGAGGAACCTAACAAAGAGTTCAATCCGATCCATGGAGGTCTCACCTCGCAACCCCAGCAGGACATAAAGCATCTTCTGATAATATCTTGGTGCCAGATATAACCAAGATATTACAGGACACATTCACAGGTCTTGTGGAGTACATGCCTCGATACATCAGAGCTGTTTTGGCAGCACAACGGGCAGGTGGCTTTAAGATTGTGTCTTGCCTTGGTGCCACCCCAATGCAAGTGGGTGCTAATTCTCACCTCCACTACAGCCGAAACATTTCTAAAATCTCTATATGTGAGCTAAGCCTGGTGGTGCAGGTCTTAGTTCATTGGCTGAGAGTAATCTGCTCATGCCCTCAGCCAATGAGCTAGCCCTACACTGCAGATTAGTTTAGGAGAGCTAAGAAAGGTATGCTGTAGTGGTTTTGGTGTTTTGAGTGCTCCTTTAATCGTGTTCGCCTTGTTTGTTGCCCATGTCTGAAACATAGAAATGAACTGTGTTTTTTTAATTTATTTTTTTACTGTTCTTGTGGAAATCAGCACATTTAGTGTTTATTCACTAAATTGGGAATTGTGGAGAACTGACAAAGGGATTGTAAATTTTAAGCCGAAATTCAAAAGTCCCTTGTCAATTCTTTACTATTTAGTGCAGAAATAATAAAAGGCTGGCACTAAAGTCATTAATGCCATGTACATAATAGGTTAATATGAACATGTCTATAGAAAGTGGAAGGATCCCCTTGGAATGCCTATAAACACTTATAGTGCTCTTGCAATAAGCAGCTGTACATGCTTCAGTAAATAGCCATAGACCCAAGCACTATATTTAAAATGCTGTGACTTAAAATAGCCTTTACAGTTGCATTTGCTCTGAGTGATTAACATTTGGTTTAAATATATGTGTTTCTGCCATAGTATGTAGGAGAACTTGGGAGTGAAGCTAAATAGCCATTTCCTGCCGCAAGTAGAGATTGTTCTTTTTTGAAGATTTTCATTTTTTCAATACAGTCCATGTCAGTTCATGGATATATTTGTGCGAGAAGGGAAACACTGCTGCTTGGGTGCAGGGGCGGGGAAGATAGGCTTGTGAAATGCTACAATATTTTATTATTTAAACTCTTAAGATTAAAAATAAAACCTTTTCTATTATAAAAGAAAAATCAAAAACCACATAGAATAATTAACAGTAACCTAAACTACATGCTCCACCTAACATAACCAACAGTGTCATGGTGGTTAAATGCCCATTAGTGACGTAGGGAGGGCGCAACTTACCTTTACCGTGTGGGATAATACTTGCCTCTTTGTCTTTAATAAAATCATGACTTTACGTCATGAAATTAGTAAAATCTGGTAATTTTATTAAAGGACACGGAGGCTTATATTATGCTAGTTCAAAGCTGTATCACCACCGTAGAAGAAAAATGTTGAATTGGACGAAAATAAAACGCCTGAAAAGTAGATTCTCAAGACCAATCAGCAGCGCGTAGGAGGTTTTCCAGTCTGCTTCCCAACGAGAAAGCTTTTGATGCTATAGCGCCTCTAAAAGAGTGTGCTCCATACGTTAAAGTGTCAATGTCAGCTGATGTCATAATCCATCTAGATAATGTAACTGTGGAAACAGGGCGATATGGATGTCGAAGAGCTATAAACAAGTCAGAGTATGAATTGTCACGTATTGAAGATGTCCGGTCTTCATATTCCTTGAGGCAATCCACCGGACATAGGTTGATATTATGTGGAAAGGCTGGATAAAAAAAAACAATGTAATGGATGTCTTCGTACTTCTAGAAATGTTAAAGGTAACGCCATCCGGAGTAAAGGAACGTGTTGTAATGTCCAGTGCATGAACATCTGAAACACGTTTACAGGAAATTAAGCATATAAACATGACCAATTTAGCCGTGATTTGTTTGAGTGAAAGGTCTTTATTCTGAGGCCAGTTATCATCTGAGAACGATGTTTACATCTCATACTTAGGAATATTTAGGATGAGGTGGACATGCAAATCTGATGCCACGAAGGAGTTGACACACGAAGGTGTGTTGCCCTGCTGGGAATCCATTCTAACCTTGGTGGCCTGACGATATAGCCGATTTACAAAGATTCACCGTACGACATGCCAATCCGCGTTCAAAAATTAAGTGAAGAAACTCAAAACGTAACTCACAGGCGTAGATAAGGGATCCAATTGTTGTTCATTGCACCAACCATTTCATGAGTTCCAGTCATGGAGGTAGAATTTCCTTGTTCCTGGAGCCCAAGCTCCTGCCAAGAGATCCAGAGTTGTTCATAAAACTTCTGTGAGGAGACCGAATCCCCGGAAAGGAGCCAAGCTTGAGATCTCCCTGGAGTAGAAGCGGATGATAGTTCCCGCTGGGGTCCAGCACATGATCCGGGAAGACGGGAAGTAATCTCGGGTAATCTATGGACATTTCCATGAGCGTAGGGAACCAGGGCTGAGCCGTCCAAAACAGGGATATGAGAATCAGCAAAGTCCGGTAACGCCTGAGGTGGAAAAGTGTCCGGGCAATCAGAGCAAATGGAGGAAAAGCGTAATGTCGAGTGTTCTGTCATGAGTGTAGGAAAGCATCTGATGCCAGAGCGTCCGGATCGGGTCTCCAACTGAAAAACCTTGGTAGTTGGGAATTCAACCGTGATGCGAATAGGTCGATATCCAAGGGTCCCCACAGTGCCTGTAGACTAAATAAAATGGAAGGGTTCAGGTGCCAATCGATGGTGTCCCTTAGGGGTCTGGCATTCCAGTCCGCCACAACAATGGACATCCCCGGTATGTACTCCGCTTGTACTGAGATATTGCGATCCAGGCAAAAGTGCTAGAATCCCTTATATTGTCCATCCGCAAGAAGATGGAGCAGTTGGTCGATACACCCAAGAGGCTTCTCAGGGCAAATTAACCTGCTAGTAATTTGAGTCAATTTATATGCATGTTTTGTTCCACTGTGGACCATTTCCAACCTGTGGAGGTAGGACCGCAGTGTGCGCCCCAGCCGAGCATACTTGCATCTGATTCTACTATGAAGTCCGGAGCGGTGCCAAAGATTGCTCATCCATTCCACACCTCCATGTGTTGCAGCCACCTCTTTGGCTGAACAGTTGAGAGGAACGGATTCTGAATATGATTGACCATCAGGAGTATATTGTCCAAGTATATTATGAGGCGAACTCCTCTGCTGAGAAGTAGCACAACCACTGGTTTCATAAGTTTTGTGAAACATCATGGGGCTGAGGTGAGACCGAATGGATTGAATCGCCACACGGTCCATTCCCATTGAAATTGGAGATATTGTTGGCAATATTTGGCCACCGGTATGGTAAGATAGGCCTCTTGCAGGTCGAGTTTGACCATCTAGTCTCCTGAGAGTAGAAGATCTCGGAGTGAGTGAATTCTTTCCATCTTGAAGTGGTGGTATGCGACAAAGGCATTCAGTGGTTGCAGGTTGATGACCGGTCGAACACCTGTCCCTTTTTTGGGGACCAGAAAGATGTTGCTCAGGAACCCTGGAGTTTGGGGTTGAATTTCCAGAATAGCACCCTTGGATGTGAGGGATTGTATTTCCTGCGACACCAACTGTCGGTCGTGTGAAGAGAACACGATACGTTTGGGAAAAGACCATTGTACGGGGCGTTGCACAAAACCTATGGAATAACCCAGGACAGTATGGAGGACCCAAGCATCTGAAATTAACATGTGCCAAGCATGTACAAATCTCTTCAATCTGCCCCCTACCATAGATGTTGTAGAAACATGAATTGATTTTACCATAAGGCTGTTGGCCATAGGAAGAACCTCTGGGTCCAGGAGATTGCCAAGGTCTGCCTTGAACGTCCCTACATAGGTGTCTAGCTCCTTCACAAAGTTGTCCCCAAATAAGAGACCTTTAGCCTGTGGTCCAGGCTCTGAGATTGCTAGGTTTACTAGCTTATGTTCGATTTTTACTAATATGGACTTGCGTCTCTAAGTGGCCAGTGCCGTATTGGCATTACCAAGTAAGCACACAGATCTTTGTATCCAGCCCCTGATGGCCAGTAAGTCTGCGGGGGTACCCCCTGCCAAGGCTGTTTCGACCATGTCAAAAATTTTGGCCCTTGAACCTAGGACATCCATGATTTTATCCTGGCAACTACACAGGGAAAATTCCAGGCCTTTCTTTAGCCTTCCACCCTGTTTTGCCAAGGAATCGGGCGATTTGGGGATCCATGTCTGGCGTGTTACAGGCCATATCAGGGAGTGTGGGACGTAGGCATTCTGCCCTGAGTTTATATTGTGCTTCCTTGTCAAGAGGTTTCCTAATTCGCGCCGCAATGTATTTAGCCACATGATCCAAAAGGTACCACTCTGAAGATCGCAATGCTATAAGCTGTCCGGATCAAAGAGCAGTTCGCCCTGAGGGTCCAAAAGGGTGGAGTCATCAACCCCGGCCTTGGAATCGACACCAGGCCCTGACAAGGAGCCGTGGTCAAGCAAATATGCACCTGAATCATAAGAGTCCTCATCTGACTCACTCAATGCATCCTCTTGTTCCGATTCGGAGTCAGAAGATTCGATGAGGGCTTTGGCCCTCTTCCAGGCCCTCACCGATTTTGCCCAGGCTCCTCGTCTATGCGATGGGATATTTTATAGCGGATTTACGCCCACTAGGGGCTATTGGCTTACTCTCCGGGGGTATGGAGCACTTAGGGTAGGACAATAAGGCACGTGTGATGGACTCTGACAGGTTATCTGTCATGGTCCCCATGGCCGTAAAGATGGCTTCTGACACTGACTTCGCAATTGTAGCGTCCAGTAGTGACTGAAACTCCTCAGAGTTCATTTGCTCCTGTGATGCATCCTCCAGGGCAGCCTGAGTAGGTGGTTTGACTACCACTATGGGCTCAGGGAGTCTAGGGGCACTAGCAGAAGGAGCGTCTAAATCCTTCTGGGACTGCATGATAGGATGATCCAGACTAGGGGTAGTAACAAAAGGGGGAACAGTTATGGTACACACTAACAGTGTGGAGAAACCAACACTGG
>OW240919.1:105547096-105620823 GCA_933207985.1 Pelobates cultripes
CAGCTCTGCCACACATGCACTTTCATTAGGAGCATTGGAGGAAGAACGAGCAGCTACAGGGACTGAATCTTGGCGCTGGAAAAAACAGTAAGTAAAACATTTAATAATAAAATTGCAATAATTAACATTGCAAGATTAAGAGGACAGGGTCACTGCACCCAGACCACTCCAAAGAGATGAAGTTGTCTTGGTGCCTATAGTGTCCCTTTAAGAAGGAGTCAATGCCCCACTATTAAAGGAACATTATAGAGGTAGGATTAAAAAAAATTGTATTCCTAATGCTATAGTGTTCTCCTCTTTATTTGATAATGACATTGCAGGGTTAAGACTGCCTCTAGTGGCTGTCAATCGGACAGCCACTAAAGGTGCTTCTTGCTTCCTGGGTCACGTTCTGCATTAAGACATTCAGCGTCAGTAAGAACCCCATAGAAAAGCATTGCAGCAATGCGTTCTGATAGGGAGGGAGTAATGCGCTTGTCACACAAGCGTATTAGCACACCTTCACCTTTGGAGGAGGCGGAATGCCGACCCAGCGCCCAGGGATATTGGCGTTGGAATTGGGTAAGTACAGCATGGGTATATTAACCCTGACACTGCTAGGGGGGCGCGCGAGGGAGGGCCCAGAGGGAAGTATAATGCTAAGAATACAGATTTGCATTCCTAGCACTATAGCATTCCTTTAATATAACTAAGAGGACCTTGTGATGCAGTTTTACACTGCAGAGGATACTTGTCTCCAGTTAGGGATTTTCAAGGGTGAATCTGAGTAATTTTGATGTATGAACATTGATATTTAAATAAATGTAGTTTAGTAAGAGGGAGGCGCAAAATAGTGCTTTCTGAGAGATTATTCATTTCAATAAATCTAATATTGATTCATCTTGCATTGTTGAAAAGATCTTGTTAAATAACCCTGATTGTCAACAGGGGTCATTTCTCTTCCTGATTTTACCCACAATGCTTCAGTTTCTCTGTCATCTATCTGTATGGCGAGCGGAGGGGGGTGTATATTTAGGGTGATTTAAAAAACAGGACTAAGATGCAGTTAAGAGGCAATTTTATTCTCTATTAACCCAAATCAATGGAAGGTTCCCATAAGCCATTAGCCCGAGAGGGCATCCAGCTTCGGGGTTAGATAAAGATGTCTGCTTGTTTATTAGCAATGACAGCTCTGGGAAAGAGGAGTCTTTTGGGGGGTGGGGGAGGGTACAGAGAGGATGTGAGCAGAAAGCAAGTTTAGAAAGTTACATTCTCCCCTTATCTGTCAAGTGTACTAAAATAGAAGCAGAGAGAGAGAGACATAGATAGACTCTGGGAGAAATATTGCATTCACACAGGGAGATATACAGCTCTCCATGGGAGAGATACACAAGACAGAAACATAGGGAATCAGTGATCAATAAACAGACCAACATAGTTACAAAAAAGAGAGATTGGGGTAATGACAGATAGAGACAGAGGATATCAAGGCAAGAGATTTCACATAGGTCAGTTGAATGACATAAGATAAAGCTTAAAGATACACAAAGGGAAGTCAAGAGGGAGAGACTGTCATTCAGTGGAAGAGACAGTCATTCAATCAATAAGCGAGACAGTCGTCAGCTTTTTTTATTGCTTGGGGGTCAGAACAGAAGGAATAATCATTGCAATTTCTACTCTTTGTAAAGGGTTTATTTACTAAACGTCAAATTAAGGTTGATTGAAACCTGTGTTTGTTATGTTAGGAATTAACAAGGGAATTGAAAAGATGACGTTAAAACAGCCGTATTGGAATCATTTCGGCCTTAGGTTTGCAGTTCTATGGTCACGACCATTTGTGATCTCTAGTGAATAACCCTGTGAACTGCAAAGATAGTCAGATTTTTTAAAACTGAACACATTTTTCAGACTAAGTTATTTGGGCCTGTAATTTGCAATTCTCTAAACATTTCTATCAATAGAAAAAGTCACCAAATCATGACAGAGATTTTCTTCCCCTCTCGTAATTTGCCTTAATGCAATATTTAATGAATAAATGCTAAAATAATAACTATATATCATTACTGATTTACTATTTATAAATATAAGTTTTATCATTGAATATTTGTAATTGTATCGTTTTGTTTTTATTGGTCCAATTTGTATTCCTCTTTAGAATGTGACAGTTTATTTCTTTTAACTATATCCTTTATTTATATTTGACTGACCCTGAGTTATTTATAAGTTTGCTTTTTTATGTATTCCCATTGAAATCTTTTATGTGTTTTAATTCTTTGCTATTTGATAGTGTATTTGGTTTTCTGTATTGTTTCCAATTTATCAATAAACACGGTTTATATAAAACAAAAAAATCTATAAAACCATTTAAAAAGTAAAATACAGAAATGTGTTTAAATGTCTATTGTTAAATTGAGACTACCCTATAAATGACCCTTGTTATATTGGTAGCGATCCTCTCAGGGCACATAAACCCCAAGGGACTCCTGAGCTTCAATGTATGCAGACGGCTGTCCGTTTCACCCTATAGAAAGTTGATTCTGCTTCTGGCCCTTTAAGGTGTTCATGTAAATAAAACTGCAGGAATATAAGTAAGTAGCAAATAGCAATGATCTATATATCTAACCAGCAGCAGAGCAATTAACAGATAACCCTCATCCTGCTGTGATCTCCCAGGGTGCCATCTGCTGACTGTGTATTATCCTGATAACCCTTTAAGCACCCCAACCCCTAGCTCCTACAGCTGGATATTATTGTAATTCTGTAGCTCAGAGCTCAATCAATTCCGAATACGCTAGGCCCTAGGGAGTGCTCTTACATGAAAGAGTGTCACATACTGTCAATAACCATCAACGACATTCTGCAAGATATTCCTTGTCACAAAAGGCAGAAACACATACTGCTGGGCTGTGCAGAGGAGTTAACAAAAAATGCACAGGGCAGAACAGGGTAACAATATTTTAATATAGAATGCGGTTTGCTCACTAAACTTGGTATTGTGGGAAATGGACATGGGAGTTGTACGTTTTAGACCAAACTAGTAGTCAAATTGTCAAAGCAAAAAATAAATAAATGATATTGAAAAAAAAGCAAATTTTAGGGGGCGGAGCCTAACCACGGACCCGATCAGACGCCATTTCCAAAAGCTCCTAGGCCCACAACTCTAATCCTGCCGATATCGGCAATATTAAGCACAATCCAGCCACATCACCCACTGAACCGGACCCAGTAGGGCAAGAGGAACCGACTGATGCCTTTTTTCCAGGCATCAAAACCAACGAGGAGGAAGCACAGGCATGAGGCCTACCGAGCACTCCACAGCCTGGAAGGAATCCTGGGAAGCCTTACCGCAAGCGGAGCAGACATCCCGCAATCCCAGGAACCACCAGCCTCACCAACACCAATGACAGGCAAAGGTAGGCGCTCTCAAAAGCCCCAAAACCAGGCAGAAGGTCAGGATATCGGGGCCATGCTACAGAGGCCCGCCCAACATAGGCCCACTCTTGCGGAAGATGTGCAAGTTAGGGACATGGGCACAGCGACAGGCCATGATAGGCCTGGGAACTCACAATCTCCGCACACCCCTCAAGCTGAGCAGCATGAACAGCCAGATGACTCAGCACCCACTACAAAGAGGGATTTAAAACTTCTTCTGGCAGAAATTCACAAGTTACTGGCGGCAGACTCCGCATTACTCAAAAAGGAGGTACAGGCAGTCACTGCGAGAGTTCGCACCTCGGAGGAGGAAATACAGACAGTACAAACCCACCTAACCTCCGTGGATAACTCCATACAAGAGCATCAAGCCCAAATCCAGACCTTGTCTCTGAGACTTGCCACCCTGGAAGACGGCCAGAGGCGTACTCACATCAAGATCAGAGGCATCCCCTCAGCGGTCACAGCGACAGAACTGCCACACTACATCAGAAGACTGCTGACAACAGTCATGTCTCACACAGTGGCCAAACGGATAAACATAGACAGTGTATTCCGTCTTCCAAGCCCTACTCACCGCACAACAACATTGGCACGAGACGTCATTCTAAGGTGCACCACGCTACCTGACAAGCTTCAAATCATGGCGGCAATAAAAGACAAGACACCACTCGCATTCGAGAACTCAAACCTCGCTTTCTTCCAGGATCTCACAAAGGCCACTCTCCAGATCCGCAAAAGTTATAAACCTGTCACGACCCAGCTGAGAAACGCAGGACTGGCTTACCGCTGGGGAGCAAACGGCTCCTTAGTAGTGACTCAAAATGGGACTACACATACGATACCGAATCTGGGAGCTGCGCACACTTTTTTGGGCACCCTGGGTAGTGAGCACACGACCGCACCTTCAAATCCCGAACACCAGGCGACCTCATGGGACCCCGCTTCCATTCCACCATTCACCCCGAGAGAGAGGAACCCACGGCCAGAAAAACTGTGACTGAAGGGTGCAACCCCCCCGAGGACCACCTTTTCATCCCAACTTTATTGTAGTTTGTGTTAATAGTAGATTCACTTGTTTAGAATGTATTGTACTCTTCCAACCAAAGTCAACTACACCACACAGCGCCCACACGGGCCTGAGCGCAGCACAGGCAGGAGCAGATTAGGCTGGCAAGCATACACACTAACATCAAATGGCGTACTTTTCCAACGCACACCTCCACCCCCCCCACGGCCCCCTTGGGTCAGGGGCCCACAGCGTGGTGGCATATCTTTTTACCGCAACACTACACTACCAAGAGCGCACACGCTCACGGTACTCGCGATCAGCTACCACCTTTACCACTTGTAACAAGCATGACACGTTATAAGTTCTATTTTATATTTTCTATATGACAGAATGCCTGTAACCCGCACATCAGAACCTAAACACATAGCACTCCAGGGCATAGGTCATAAACAAAGCACACAGGGACCGCACTTCGAGCAAACAGTAACATAAACTCATTAGTGAGAGAACCCTACCTAGCAGTCCCTGAACAGAGTCTAAGCATGTATTAAAAATAAAAAATTGGATGCTGTTTCTCAAAGCAACACTAAACTCCACATTGTACATGTAATTGTACCTTGCTTTTTCAGTATTCTTGTATCCAATCATACGAAATATGCCAATTATCTATTGAAATGTTGTTAAAACGAAGCATCTTGAAAAATAAAGAATTAAAAAAAAGCAAATTGTAGTAAGTTACCATCACCGGAATGTTTATGTGGGCATACACCTAAACATTTTTATTTTAGTGTTTGAACAAAAAAGATCAATTGGAGTTTTTATTTTCAAATATTTCAGCAAGTTTGCGCATGAATTATTGTTTTAAGGTTACTCTCTGTTTTTGGAAAGAGCTCCCAGATATTACCTGAAGGTCCCAGAGACTGTCAAGAGAGACTCAATATTATGGATCTCTCTGTGTATTTTTAAAGCTTTTGGAAACAAAAACAAGCACAATAAGCTTGTACTGTTGTAAAATGAATACAACATAAACCGAGAAACAAAATAAATCAATTCAGAAATCAATAAAGAAAAGCATTCATCTTGTCAAACAACTTTTCAAATAGATCAGGTGTAAGAAATCACAGTCTGTAGCAGGGCTGTCCGAAAGGCAGATTCCATCCTTTAGCGTGGCAAAGCATCATGGGTGTTGTAGAGAGGCAGTGCACATCATGACAAAGTCATAGGTTAGCAATTATTAAATGTGCTCAAGTAAAGTAAAAGCATACAGGAAAAAAATACTTTGTGATCAACTTTATGGATATGCAAGGGAAAAATCATCAACAAACAGGGCACAAATACAAAAGAAATCAAGTAGGGGGATATGCCAATGTTCTTCATAGCTCTGACACAGAACTTGATCGCTGTGTGAGAACTCAAGCACTGTAGGCAGAGACCAGCTATGAGTTCAGCTAATCAAGAAGGCCTGCATCTTAGCAGTCTCAAGAAGGGCACTTTAAAGGGACACTATACTCACCAGTACAACTACAGCTTATTGAATTTGTTCTAGTGAGTAGAATCATTCCATTCAGGCTTTTTGCTGTAAACACTGTCTTTTCAGAGAAAATGCAGTGTTTACATTACAGCCTAGTGATAACTTCACTGGCCACTCCTCAGATAGCTGTTAGAGATCCTTCCTGGGTCATGGCTGCCTAATATGCATCCAAACATTTAATATCTCCACCCTCTGCATGCAGACACTGAACTTTCCTCATAGAGATTCATTGATTCAATTCATCTCTATGAGGAGATGCTGATTGGCCAGGGCTGTGTTTGAATCATGCTGGCTCTGCCCCTGATCTGCCTCTTTGTCAGTCTCAGCATATCCTATAGAGAAGCATTGTGATTGGATCAGCTTGAATACAAGTAAGATTTTGCTATATTTAGGGAGGCATGAGGGGACCGGGGGGGGGGGCTTGATGGTGGCTTTAACACTATAGGGTCAGGAATACATGTTTGTGTTCCTGACCCTATAGTGTTCCTTTAATTTTAGTGGTGTAAATGGGAGTTTGGAGCTGTTTTAGTAATAACAATTTAGGCAACTAAAATGCCATTTAGAACAAAAACAATGTATCTTATTTACACAGACTTGGTTTTAAACACAATTATTGTGGTTTAAAGACACATCACTGGGTGTATTACTGCTGTGGAGCTCTGTATCAATTGAGAAACAAGAATACCGAGCAAGTATGAAAGAGGGACATTAGGATAGAAAAGAGGGAGAGATCTGGGGACAAAACAGGGCTGATACTCAAAAATCGGAACACTTGGGAGGTATGATTCTGTGGTAACAAGGTAGGCCATAAATTACTCCAGTCTTGTAGGAAGCCAATAATGTAAAAGTAGTGTGCTATTCCCTGGTCCCGCGGCGCATACTTGACAACATTTTCCAACTTCACCAAAACGTGCTCCACCATCTTGTTTTTTTTTTTTTCTCTGGTGTCCTTTTTAGGACACCAGAAAAAAGCTTCTGTAAAATAAACACACTTGTACTCTGTAAGGTTATTCCAGGGCTCTCTCTTTATAAGATAGCCTTGCTCGCTATCACTACACCATCCCCCCAACCCAATTATGTATACAGAGTGCCCTGTATACATTTGCCAAACAGCCGTGGTACATCCACTCCGGAACCCTCAAGCATTGGTGGCCTGTTGGATGGCCCCTTATACTTGGGGTCACCGGATGTGCATGTCTGATTAGGAGTGCTTTTGGGCACTGTGGCCCTTTAAATGCATGACACAGCCGCTATTACAGCAGTGCTGAGAGGAAGTGAGCACAGGACACTTCCTCCCAGCTAACAGAGCGCTGCACTGGATAGGAGATGGGGGTGGGAGGAGCAGACTGAGCAAGCCTCAGCCTCAGCCAGCAGTCAAATCCCACTGGATCCCACAGGGACTCTGGACCCGCCCCTGTGGCACAGTCTAGGCAGAGGTGTGGACACCTGCCTGGAAGAAGAGCTAAAGAGGCAAAGGCAGAAAGGACAATACCTGCCTGGAAGAAGAAAGCTGCAACCTGGTCTGGTGGAAGTGTTTCTGAGAGACTCCAGTCAAGCTTTGGCAACTTGGTTTGAAGTGCTTTAAAGTCCTCTGTGGCAGTCAGGAAATGGACTTGATGGAGGTACTTGGTCGGAGTATGGGAGCTCCGTCACATTGCCCTTTGATTTCAGTGGTGTATTTTGTATGCAGTGTTGACGTTTCAATGCAGGGGTGTTTTTGTGGGTTGTGTTGGCGTTTGAATGCTGATCTGTATACACTGTCACACATACAGATACACATATACATTCTGAGACACATACACTGCCACACCAACAAAGATACAAATACACACAATGACACACAAACACATACTGACACACACGGATACATACATACACAAACGTATACAGATACAGATACATGAAGATACATATTGTATACATACATATAATATTAAGAATTTACATATTTTAGCCACCCTCCTGTTTCCATACATTTTGGGTGCAGGCAGAGCAGCTTATAGCACTCCCCTCCACAAACAGACAGAGAGAGAAACTTGTAAGTAGCTAGGTCTGTCTGCTGGGAGTGTTTATAACAGAACATTTACACCATACTCACCGATATTTTAGTTTCCTGGATATAGGCCGTGGCAGCACCACAGATGGGTATAGCTCTTCCCACTCCTCAACTGGACAGGAAACACCTCCTAAATAAAATAGACTTCCTCCCCGTCCCCTCAGTCTTAGTTCAAAGCTACGAACAATACAATTTAAAAAAAAAAAATTATAGGGTGGGACCGTAGTGCTGCCGTGGCCTATATCCAGGAAACAAAAATAATGGTTTTAAAAATCCTTTATTTACAAAAAGATTACACTTCTACCAAATTCAGAGGTAGAGGACCTGACCACATCCAACCGATAATGATGGATAAAGGTATTAAATGAGGACCATGTTGCTGCTGAACAAATGTGGTCTGGAGAAATATTGGCTGCAGCTGCCCATGAAGGGGCCAACGATCTTGTGGAATGGGCTCAAAGACCTATTGGAACTGGAACACCGAAGCTATGTTACCCTGAGAAAGGGCTGAGATTATCCATCGGCCAATGCAAGAATAGGCAGCTTGACCTCTCTTATATCCTGAAGGTATGATGAACAAGCTAGGGGAATTCCTTATTTCAGCAGTACGGTTTAGGTAAGTAAACAAACAACAAACCAGATCCAGACAATGCCATTTCTCTTCTCCACATGAAGGGTGTGGAAAAAAGGCTGGTGAAGTCGACTTCGTTCTTGCATTAAGAAGGGTACTGATCAAAAATGTAGAGAAGCCTTTACTTGATAGGAGTTGCCTTTAACCCCTTAAGGACCAAACTTCTAGAATAAAAGGGAATCATAACATGTCACACATGTCATGTGTCCTTAAGGGGTTAAATTTCCAAGCCATCAATCTCAGAGAATGAGGTGCCAGGTTAAAAACTGGGCCAAAAATGAATAACTGGCAGAATGGTGACTTTCCTCAAAAGGGGAAAAACTAGAGGAGTTGGCAGAAACACATATCTCAGATTTTTTTTTAAAGATTCTTTATTTTCGTTTTTCAAGGTAAAACCAGTTTTACAGAAAGAAAGGGTTGTTAGTAGAGTAATAACAGTGCGGTAAAACATTGGGTTGGTTGTAAGGAGATTCGGCACGTTACATTTAAGAATTGTTCTTATGTCTATACCTTTTATTCATGGGCTGACTTGGGTTGAAGGTCCTGTGAGCGTCGTAGATGTTAGTGTTGTTTTTTGCCGGGCCCCTCGAGGGGGGGATGGATCTAACTGGGGCACTGTGCCCCGGGTTGGGTACTAGGTCGGTTTTGCTTGTTCATTGGTGGAAGTCTATGGTATAGTTTGTGGGTCCTTTGTGCCAGGGGGGTAGTTAAGGGGTGAGTCGTGGGTGATTGTTCTTTGTGGGGGAGAGCAGAGTGGGAGGGTAGGGGATTGTGAGGGGTGGGAGGGGGGTGTTGCTGCCTTCCTGGTGTCCCTCCCGATCCCAGAGTGGGTGGTTTGGGATGGGAGGTGGAGTATGTGGTTGTCGTTATTGTGGTGAGTGCTAACTTGATGGTGGGGGTATGGTTCTTGGGCTGTTGTGGTTTCACCATGGGGTGGTGGTGTGGCCCTCTAGCCATGGGTCCCAAATTTTATGAAATGAGTTTGGGGTATCATGTATTTGTGCTGTTAGTTTGTCCATGTCTATGCTATCTGTTATTTTATGGTGAATTTGATTTTGAGTGGGTATGTGTGGGGTTGACCATACTTCCGCTATTGCTCTGCGGGTGGCCAAGGTTATTCTGGCTATGAGTTTATTTTCGTTGCGGGTGAAAGGGTCGATGGGTTTTGAGAGTAGGAGAGCCCAGGGGTCTAGGGGTACTGGTCTGTTGAGTATTTTGGTTAGGAGGTTTATGATGGATTTCCACAGGGGGATGAGTTTGGGGCAATTCCACCAGCAGTGGAGAAAAGTGCCAGTTTCACCGCACAGTTTCCAGCAGGTTGAAGGGGATACGTTTCATAGCCATTAAGCGTTGGGTTTGAGGTACCACCGGAAAAGCATTTTATAGGCCTGTTCCTTGTGGGTAACGCAGATTGATAGTGACTTGGTGGTCGCCCAGATGTCAGCCCAGTCTGTGGCGTCCTCTGGGCTTCCCAGGTCCCTTTCCCATGCAGAGATGTACGGTAGTGCTACCTGGGAGTGGTGGGTTGCCAAAGATAGATACAGGTCAGATATTTGGCCCTTTCGGGATGGTGAGCGGAGGCTATCCCGCTTGTATTCAGTTAGGGCTGATGTGGCCGCTAATCGGATAGCGTCTGTGGTTGCGAAGCTGCGGAGTTGTAGGAATCTGAAGTGATCGAATGTAGTTAAGGATTCTGAGTTAGGGATGTCTGTGTATTGTAAGAGTTTGCCGTTGGGATAGAGGTGTCCCAGTCTGCTTATGTCCCTTTCTTCAAAGTGAGCGTAGTGTTGTGGTGTTAGGCCTGGTGGGAACATTTTGTTGCGGGGAATTGGGGTGAGGGGTGATAGGCCTGTGGATAGGTCGAATTTGTCGCTGAGTCGGTCCCAGAGGTCCAGCGAGTAGGTGATTGCTGGGGAAGTGGGGGGTGGCATCGGTCTGTGTTGTCTTGGGAGCCCCATGTATTGTGAGGGGTGGTCTCGTCCGAAGATGAGATGTTCAAGATCTACCCACTGTTTGTGGGCTGGGGGGAGATGCCAGTGTTGGATTTGCGCTAAGTGCACTGCTTGTTGGTAGTGTTTGAGGATGGGAAGGCCATCCTGAAGGTTTGGGGACATACAGGGTGGATTAGCGGATTCTGGGTTTACGTCCGTTCCAGATAAAGTGGTCTATCGCCGTTTGCAAGAGTTTGAGGTCGGTCTTTTTGCATGGGATGGGTAGTGCTTGGAAGGCGTAGAGGAATTTGGGTAGGAGATTCATTTTTACGGAGGCTATTCTCCCTAACCAGGAGATGTTCATGGGCTTCCATCGCTGAAGGTCCGTGTGTGCTTTACGGAAGAAAGGGGGATTGATATGTGTATGCGTACATAATAATTTATAGAGTTTGGTAATTCACCACTGGGATAATTAGTGGTGTAGAGGGTGGTGGTGTCATTGGTGAGCTGAATGCCCAGGTAGGTGATTGTTGTTGTACAGATGCGGAAGGGAAACTTGCGTTTTAGGGCGTGAAGTGTGGCATCAGTGAGGTTGATGGGCAGTAGGTCTGATTTGGAGGCGTTAAGTTGGTAGCCTGAGATTATGGAATATTCCTGTAAAGTTGACAGAAGGGCTGTTAGGGATGAGTCGGGGTTAGTCAGGGTCAAGAGAACTTCGTCTGCATATGCTGCGATAGTGAATCTTCCGTCTCTGATGTGTAATCCCTCAATTTGCTGGTTGTTTTGTATGGTTTCTAGTAGGGGTTTGAGGGATAGGGCAAACAGGAGGGGGAAAGCAGGCATCCTTGACGAGTGCCGTTTAGGATGGGGAAGGGGGGGGAGTGATGTTGGGAATGAGTAGTTGTGCGGTTGGGTTATGGTACATCGCTTGTAGGAATTGGGTAAATTTGGGCGGGAATCCGAATTTGCTAAGTACTTCGTAAAGGTAGGGCCATAAGAGACGGTCAAATACCTTCTCGGCGTCTAGGGAGAGAATTGCTGTTGGGATGTGTCTGTGGTTGGCTAGCAAGATTAGGTCTATGGTTCTCCTCATGTTATCTTGTGCTTGTCTCTGCGGGATAAAGCCGACCTGGTCTGGGTTGATCAGCTGTTTTAGGAGGGGGTTCAATCTGTTCGTCATTACTTTAGTCAGTAGTTTTAAGTCCACGTTCAGGAGGGAAATGGGGCGATAGTGGCCTGGTTCGTCATGTGATTTACCGGGTTTGGGTAATAAGGTGATATTGGCTTGCGTCATGTCCTGGGGTAGAGGGTCTCCATTGAGCATTGCATTGAAGACTTTGCATAGTCTGGGGGTGAGAATGTCTCCAAAGGATTTGTAGTATATGGCTGTTAGGCCATCTATGTCACGGGTGGCGGTCCGGTGCCCGGAACCCAGACACAGTGTCCAGGCGGCGGCGCGTGGACCGGGACCCAATATGCCTGATGATAAATGGGAGTCTTCAGCGTGGAGGTGGATTAGCAGGGTCTGGTGCAGGGTAACCGCACGCCCCCTGGTGTTGAGCACCAGCGTTTGTGCAGCCACATACCAAGACCCTGATTCAGCCTATGCAGATAACAGGAACTAGGAACTTGGAAATTAAGCAGACCTCCCAGGAGCTTAATAGGGAGGCTCTGCAGCAGGATTGTATCCAGTACTAGAAACAAGGCAAGACTAAATTTGGCACCAAACATGAAAACAAGACAGAACTAATAGAACCCAGAACCAGAGAAGGATAGGAAGCTAAACCCAGAACATATACACAAGACATGAGGTAAACATGAACATAACATGGGCATGACTGGACAGGACTGTACATGGGCTGGGTATACAAACCAAGACAAGAGATACAAGGTAAAACAAGAGGAAACATAGCTAAGCACTAATTATGAAAAGCATGGGGATTTAGTTACATTATATGATCATACATTGCATAAGCCTGCCAACAACGCCAATGTACCCCATATCTGGCAGGTCCTACACTGCCTAATGCAAACTAAAACAACCACACTATACCACAATAGCACTTACCTGCAAGAAAGGGCAGAGAGATGAAATACTGCTGCAGGTCCAAGCTGAAACAAAAGGGTAAGTGGAAACAAACGGGTGTGGCACATAAAACAAACATTTAAAGGAAACCTGGAGACTGGGAATCCCAGGCATGGATTACAGAAATGAACCCAGAAATCCCAGCATAAAGAAAACCAGACATAGAATAGAAAACCAAAAACCAAGAAAAACTAAACAAGAATTGTAACAAGAGTACTGGATACCAGAAGCCATTGCCAGACATCTTCACAGAACAGAGCAGGACGTGACATAACTCCCCTCTTAAGGAGCGAACTCCGGACGCTCCAAACAGCCCCCAGGCAGAGACCAGGAATGGTGAGCGGATCCTGCAACGAAGTCCTCTTGACTTCCACGGAGGCACCGATCCCCCACCGGAAAGGCCTCCTGCATGGGAACCACCGGCAACGAATGGAGATACCCGCCAGAGAAGGAGCAGGAAACAAGCATCACAAGGGAACACCCGAGGCGACCACCGTACCGCTCAGCAGATCGACCTCCTCCACAACAAAAATAAGGAAGCCATCTCTAGCAGACTGGTCCAAACACAGGATCCCTTGCATGCAGGGAAAACAGGAACAAAAGCAGAACAAGATGAAACCTGCAGATACAGGTACCCTTGAAAGCTGCATAGTCCAGAAAAGCAGGACAAGATGAAACCTGCAGATACAGGTACCCTTGAATGCTGCATAATCCAGACTGAACAGGATACAGACAGAACAGATCAGGAAAGCTGCAAAGTCCACTCCACGAACTCCATTGTGCCTACGGCCATATGTCACGGGTGGCGGTCCGGTGCCCGGAACCCAGACACAGTGTCCAGGCGGCGGCGCGTGGACCGGGACCCAATATGCCTGATGATAAATGGGAGTCTTCAGCGTGGAGGTGGATTAGCAGGGTCTGGTGCAGGGTAACCGCACGCCCCCTGGTGTTGAGCACCAGCGTTTGTGCAGCCACATACCAAGACCCTGATTCAGCCTATGCAGATAACAGGAACTAGGAAGGAAATTAAGCAGACCTCCCAGGAGCTTAATAGGGAGGCTCTGCAGCAGGATTGTATCCAGTACTAGAAACAAGGCAAGACTAAATTTGGCACCAAACATGAAAACAAGACAGAACTAATAGAACCCAGAACCAGAGAAGGATAGGAAGCTAAACCCAGAACATATACACAAGACATGAGGTAAATATGAACATAACATGGGCATGACTGGACAGGACTGTACATGGGCTGGGTATACAAACCAAGACAAGAGATACAAGGTAAAACAAGAGGAAACATAGCTAAGCACTAATTATGAAAAGCATGGGGATTTAGTTACATTATATGATCATACATTGCATAAGCCTGCCAACAACGCCAATGTACCCCATATCTGGCAGGTCCTACACTGCCTAATGCAAACTAAAACAACCACACTATACCACAATAGCACTTACCTGCAAGAAAGGGCAGAGAGATGAAATACTGCTGCAGGTCCAAGCTGAAACAAAAGGGTAAGTGGAAACAAACGGGTGTGGCACATAAAACAAACATTTAAAGGAAACCTGGAGACTGGGAAATCCAGGGACGAACTATAGGAATGAACCCAGAAATCCCAGCATAAAGAAAACCAGACATAGAATAGAAAACCAAAAACCAAGAAAAACTAAACAAGAATTGTAACAAGAGTACTGGATACCAGAAGCCATTGCCAGACATCTTCACAGAACAGAGCAGGACGTGACAATCTAGGCCTGGGCTTTTGTTGGGTTTTAGGGTTTTTATTGCTGCCAGTAACTTCTGGTGTAATATTTGCCGATATTAATGCTCTGGCTTCATTGGTGAGGGGGGGTAGGGAGAGTTTCTGGAGGAAGGTTTCTGTTTGGGAGTGGATCAGATTTGCGGGGGGATCAGGGGTGTGATTGTATAGGGTTGCTATAAGTATTTCTGGAAGGTTTCGCCTATCTTGTGTGGGGTGTCGCTAATTGTTCCGTCAGGGGTGCGAATTTTGGTAATTCGTTTTGTTTCTGTCAGGATTTTGAGTCTTTTGGCCAGCATGGAGTCTGCTTTGTTGCCTTTCTCGTAATATTTTTGTTTAGTCCATGTGAGTGCTTTGGTCGTGGCTGACAGAGAGAGACTCTTGAGTCGTGATCTGGCCGTTGTGAGCTGTTCAAGGTGTGCAGGGGTCGGGTCCTGTTTGTGTAGGGTTTCTAGATGGCCTATTTCTGTTAGGGTTTCCATTAGTTGTCTATTGTGTTGTTTTTTGCGCGCTGTTGCTATGGCTATTAGCTTACCTCTTATCACGGATTTATGGGCTGCCCATAGTGTGATTGGGGATGAAACTGATTGGTCATTTGGGGTAAAGTACTCTGATTTCTTTAGCTAGGGTTGTGGTTACTAGTTTGTCGTTTAATTTCCATGTCCATGGTCTGGTCATGTTGGGAATTGAAAAAGTTAGTGAGATGTCGGCGTGGTCCGACCAGGTGATATTGCCTATGGAGGTTTACGTGATTCGTGGTGTAAGGCCCGGGGAGACCAGAAAATAGTCTATGCCTGAGTAGGTGTTGTGAGGGTGGGAATAAAATGTGTAGTCGAGAACAGAAGGGTGTTGGGCTCTCCATATGTCCAGGAGGTTGTGTGTATTCAGGAACTGAGAGAAAAGTGTGTCGTTGAGCGAAAGTCGTGTTCCACCTAGGGGTTTGGTGGTGCAGTCTAGAATTGGTGGGTGGGTTGCATTGCATTCTCCGTTTATAATGGTAAATGTTGCGCTATGCATTGCTAAGTGCGCTGAGTACGAAGGCCAGAACGATGGGTCTGGGGTTGTAGGGGCATATAGGGAGGAGATGGTGTAGGTTGTGGGACCGATTTTACCTGTGATCGTCAAGTATCTGCCTTGTTTATCAGGGAAGGCTTGTATGTCACGAGGAGGGGGGCACAAGGATTTTAGTACGATGGCTATCCCCTTGGTTTTTGCATCCGGTGAGTTGGCTAGGAAGGAGCGATTGTAATGTTTGCTCCTGAGAGGGAAGTTTTTATGGGGGGTAAAGTGAGTTTCTTGGATCAGGAGGATGTCCGCCTGTTGAGAGTGGGCCCAGCGTAGCAGGGAGTGTCGTTTTTTGGGATTGTTGAGGCCTTTTGCGTTAATGGAGATACAATGTAGTTTGAGAGGCATCGTCTGATGTAGGTTGTCTGTGTGTCACGGTTTGTGACTGTGAAGTGGTGGGGGTTCCGGGGTAGGGTTCGGGGTCTCGGAGGGGCCCCGGAGGGCAGCAAAGGAGGGTAATGGTTGGGGTGCCAACAGGGGTGGTCTGTGTTGCCAGCGACCTCTCTAGCTTGTGCGGCCAGAGGGGGTGGCAAGAATCAGAGTATGTGGGGAGAAGTGGCCAGTTACCTGAGAGAGGACGGCAGGCAGGTGGTGCATTTTGGTGGGGCTACTTATTTATAGACCTGGGTTAGGTGAAAACTTGCGAGTTAACGTCTGGAGGGTGCTGACCCCTGGGCCCCCCTCCCCCCAACCCAATCTAGAAGTGGGGGAAGGGGCAGCTGCAGTTTGAGTCCGGGAGGGGTAGCCCAGGTGGTCCCGACACAACTATATACATATATACATATTTTGACATGCCGTTCAACATTACATTCCCAGTCGGCCCCTGTGTCCCTCTTCCCCTCCCCTGGCCTCCCGTTTGGGGAGAGTTTGTGTTAAGCTCCCACCTTACGTGCTTATTCTATGGGGGGCAATGTTCCGCGGGTTAAGGATAAAGTAGTTTGGCGTTAATTGGGGGCGGGTCTGCCCGGCAGGAGGTCGGGTGATATGCAGTTACCCTTTGGGGGTGGCTATGGGAGTGGCAATGTGCTGGGTCAGTTTTATGTGGGGCCCCAAGGGTGCTGTGCATCATGTCACCCGCCATGTCACCTCAGAATGGGGTGTAAGACTATACAGTGCAATTCAACACATCAGCCCGTGTCTGGGCCTGTCGCGGCCCGCCCGCCCCCCAGCCTTGTGAAGGGGGCTGGGGGGGGCCGCGAGGACCCCAGATCGCCCGCCCCATCTCCCATTATCAAGGTTTCAATATCTAGACAGTTATGATGTTCATTATCTTTCCCTTTGCTTTTCGTTTCTTATTGCAGTCCCGTGTTTGGTGTAGGGTCCTTCCAGACCGTTCCATAAGTTCGGAGTAAAGGCTGTTGCCCCTGGTTTACTAGGGTCTTCCATAGTGCTTATCTCACCACGGGGGTGTTTAGACAGTGCCTTGGGGATTTGTGCCAGTACCCGTTTCCCGGGTCTTTGGAGGTGCAGGTATATTGGGCTTTGGGGATGCCCTTGGTGTTCTTGTCTTCGCGGTGGGCCAGGAAAGTCATGCATGGCCATGTTGGGGGGTCTGTAAGGCATTTTGTGTGTTTCGTGGCTTGGTCTAGTCGCTGTGACTCGGGGTCCAGTGGGGAAGTGGGTGCAAAATGAGTAAGTCTTACGTGACCTGTTGGAGGGTCTGAGGTTCGACGGGAGGTTTTTCCTTTCGAGGAGTCTGGGTAGCATGTTTGCCGTGCCTTTAGGTGCTGCGGGTCGTAGGTGTCTCCAGTGGCCAAGACCGAGGATCCGTCAAAGCCAGGCAGCCATTGCATGTGCGGCCTGAGGGAGGTAGGAGAGTGGTGGCCGTGTGGGTTGTCCGCTTAGGCATGCAGGGACTGGGTTGAGCGCTGCCCTCCGTGGCGTTTGCGGTCCCTCTGAGGCCATTGGTCCCAGGAGCGCCTTGGAGGTACAGGATGCTGCTCAGCCGCAGACAGGTACCGGCTGAGGTCCCGGAGGCCTAGTTGCTCGGCAAGGTCTTGGGCTTCTGATGGTCTGTGGAGCATGTAGGTGCGATTTTCATGTCTCACCAGTAGTTTAAATGGATGGCCCCAGGAGTAGCGTGTTCTTCTGGCTTGTAAGGCTTGGGTCAGAGGCCTCAGTTCGCGCCGCTTGCGTAGGGTGGTTGGTGCCAGGTCATGGTACAATTGGACCAAGTGGTCTTCAATTTGCAGCGGGGCCTCCCTTGTTGCCCGCATGATCGCCTCCTTTACATGGAAGTAGTGGCAACGTATTATGATGTCTCGAGGCTGCGTGGGATTTGCTGATGGAGGGCGGAGGGCTCTGTGTGCCCTATCCAGGAGGAGGTCGGATGGCGGGGCGTCAGGAAGCAGGCTGCTGAAGGCTTCATGGAGTATGGTGGTAAGTGCCTCCGGTGTGGACGATTCCGGGAGCCCCCTGATGCGGCTGTTATTGCGTCTGGACCTGTTGTTTAGGTCTTCGTGTGCGTCTTCTAGATAGGCTAGTTGTTCTTTTATTTCTTTGAGGGCAATATCGTGAGTGGAGGTAGTGGTTGTTACTCCGTCCATTTTGTCTTCTAGCTCGCACGTGCGTTTGGTGAGGTCTGTCAGGCCTTCTTTGAGCGGAGCTAGGTGTTTGGTGAACTCGGACGCTACCAGTGATTTCATGTCCATTAGGAGTTCTTTTAAATCTTTTTTAGTGAGGATTCAGCCCTTTGGCTGGTCGTGCTGGTATCCGATTCGGAGTCTGAGGCCTGCTGCCTGGTCGCGCTTGGCGTTTCTTTGTCCGGTCTGGTCTTAAAGATCGGGGCTACGGCTGTGCCAGACTTGGATTTTCTCCCCCTCCCATTCTGATCAATTCTAGCAAAGGTCGGGGTTATGGTGAGTGGTCTGTGGCTTGGTTGTGGGCTAATTTGCCGCTGATATTAGCTTTTTTTTTTGTGCCTGCCGCCTCGGAGCCTCTCTAGTTTGCAGCCATCTTCGTCGGCGGTCAAGCTCCGCCCCACATATCTCAGATTTAACTTTCCACTCGCAACAAAGAGCATTCTAGTCCTCCGCCAAAGGGTTGAAGTAACACATGAAGAACCTTTCCACTTTGCGATTTCTGGTTGTCGCCATCAGTGTCCATTCTGTTGGATCCAAAGTTACTCTGCTTAAGTAGTCTGCTACTTGATTGTTCTTGCCCAGGAGGTACACTGCTTTTATTCCCTTTAAATTATTTTCTGCCCAGGACATCAATGTCAAAACCTTCATTAAAAGCTTGCTCTTTGTACCTACCTGAAGGTTGATGTAGGCAACCACAGATGTATTGTCTATCCTTACTTTCACTGCAACCAGATAACACAGGACAATACAGTAAGTAACAGTAATAACAGTAAAACAAAACACTAGAAGGACCCATTCAGGAAAAAGGTACCCCAAAACAGGTAAGTAAAATGATACCTGCTTCTTTAAATCCAGAAATCCAGAAGGATTCTCCTCCTCCTGTAACAGGCCTTGCTCTGGCGTGCGTTCCACGACCGAAGCGAGTGCCGCTATAGGCTGAAGTGCCGGAACCTGGAAGAGCAGGAACTGGAATTGACAAATTGCATTCCACCATCGGAACTCAAAATAAAAAAAGGTTGAATCAACCGTAAAGTAAAAAAAAAAAAAAGGCTTACATTAGAAAGGCATTCTCCAGCAGCCTACACAATCAGCATACACAATCAGTATATGTATATAATATAGTATACATACATACACACACACACACACACACACACACACAATACTACACCTACACTAACAGTATGCACGCTTACACTCACTGCTACACATACTCAATGCTACACAAACAGTCAGACATAGTACACATTGTAATTAGTATTTTAGAGACTTAGGGAACTTTCCTCTTCCTAACAATTTTGTTTTCTCTTATGTCACTCCCTGTGATGTTACATAGCATCCAGTGACATCACACATACATAATTAATTATGCAAATTAGGATGTTTTCTCCAAGAAAAGTGGCAACCCTAGTGGTCAGTGGACCAGCAAGGTAGAGGGAGGACTCTATATTCTTTAAAGCATCATTGTTAATGGCATGACACGCCTCCTCTTTGTCCTGTTTCCCTCCCACAAGCATGCTCTGTGTTCAAATGCAAGGGCCAATTTTTCTTCCAGTCCAGCCCTGGCAACACAACACACAATCTATTCTACCAATCTTCTTCTCTAATACTATCCTTACCTTTGTGTCATCCCAGGCAGTGTCCTGCTGCCGATCCAGCCCTCCTGGGCCCTGTGATCGCGCGATCCTTGCGAGGACCTCACGATTACATGGATGGAATAACTGTCCACAGCAGTGCCAGCAGGGGAGTGCCTGGAATGACAGGTAGTCCCTCTGCTGCCTGTAATAAAATTAAAATAAAGTTAAAAACTGTTTTTAATTCAATAATATATATATATATATGTATATTACACACACACACACACTTACACATACATATAATTTCTAAGTGTATTTTAAAATATATATATAATAAATCTGTAAAAAATAAAAAATATATGTGTAATTTCGTTCTAACTGTATTTTGATATTAATACAATACTGTTACAATTTCTAAATTAAGGAGTTAGCCTGTTAATTTATCACTGCTAAATGCCATTTTCTTTAAAGCAATTCTAACGAAATAATATATAATCTATATACATGACACTTCCATATACAAGCATAAAATCCCTCCCTTCTGCCTGGGAGATAATTGGATCAGTTACTGTACTAATTCTAATTCAATTATCTCCAAGCACAGAAAAAAAAAAACATACTTTTTCAAAACTTTCCAAAAGTACCCTAAAAATACATAAAACCCCACAATTACATCCCCTGATAGCCCTGATCTGGGTGATCAACATATCCAAAAATCACCCAGATCAGTTTAGAGGTTCAGGAATTTCCTGGAAGTCATTTATTTGACCCACCACAGGCATCGTCCCATGCCCAAAATAGTTCCAGAGAATCAGGGCTTGCGGTCGGTCTAGTTCGGTAGTTTGAAAACGAACAAACTACCGAACAGAGTCAATAGTTTTACCCTGGAGCTTGTTCCCCTCATCCAGACGAATGATTTCACCGAACAGTGCCCTTCTAAGTTGTATAGAAACGAACGCAGGCGTTGATGGAAGTCCACCAAGTGTTCGGGAGTTTCTGTGTCTGATTTTAGTTCCATGAGATTCATGCCCAAACACCACTGCCTGTGTTCATATGAACAAGATGGCCACCACCTTGTGGTTGTCCATAGGAATTGCGGCCAGCCAGACGAACAATTAGAACACTGTGGTGAGAAATGTTCCAAGTTTTTAATAGGTGTTAACAAGCTACAGGGTGGTCTCTGGTTCATGCGGTTGTTTGGTAACTGAACCATATAATCCCAATTGCAAGAACTGAGACTTTAACATTATATTTCACAGGGTCCATAGTGCTTGTGGCAAACTCATGTAAAAAGGGGAGTTTGTCATAGGTCGGTCTCCAGGTGGTAAAGTATTAAGGGAGTTGTAAGATAGTTGATGATCTGCCCTTTGGACACCTCTGTGATACTGAGGCACTAAAAATCCCTTGCACCAGAGCCCGCTCTGTATTATGTCCGCTATTGTTGCTGGTATGCGCTATGGATGGCTTTTGTGCAGGTAAAAGAAAGGCAAAATTTGGAACAAAATGCAGCATTTTTTTGCACACCTGCTATATATCTGTCACTTTGCACCAGTATTTGACAGGGGGTGCCAGAGAAGTAAATAGTGTGATACTTTAGGAAAACTTAATTTGGAACTGAACCGCAGGTGAATGAATACATTTGATACTGTCACTTTAAGAAAATATAATTTATTGAAATAAGGTACTTTAACTTTAGCAATCTTCTATTGCAATAAAAACTGGAAATAATATCTCATACAACAATAGTAATCTTGCTTAGAATTGCTTCAAAGAAAATAGCATTTAGCAGTGATAAATTAACAGGTTAACTCCTTAATTAGGAAATTGTAACAGTCCATTTGAAAAAAAAAAAAAAAAAAAAAAGGAATAGAAGAAACAGGTCATTCCTTTTTTAGGCAAATGACACAGTCTCTTAAGTTGCATAGGAAATGATGAAATTAAATAGATCCTGATTGGAAAATAATCAATCCAAATAATATGTGAAATACATTAGGAATGAGTTAGTCAGTAGTAATGGTTACTTCCAATAAAGCAATTTAGGAGTAACTGAATCCCAGAGAGCAGAGACGTGTATTCCCTTTTTGTCGTTCCTAATAACTTTGAATGAACCAATTATGAATCCCTGTAACTGGAGAACGTAGCTTGCTTTCTTTGGATGATGAGCAAGGAAGTCCCTTCCAGAATAGTGTGGATTATGGTTCACTGTAGTAAATGAAGGAATGGAGGAATTCTATGGTGAAGTCTGTTCCTAGTCTGGGAAAACAGGTAACCATAAGAAGGAGATCTCTCAGCAGTTCACAAGCAAGTATCAAATTGGCAAATTGATTAGGCACCTGAGATCAGCTGCAGCTTCTTTTTAACACAGGAATTGATGACATCAGAAACATAGGTGGGGCCTGATCTGTAATTAATAATAGTGGAAATCATGACAAATAGTCACACCCATTGGTGTATTCCCCATGAGGCTAACAAGCGCCCTGGCAGATGCCCTGTTAGACTCTTTCATGGGGGGCTCAAGAGCTGGTCGACTGGCAAACTTAGGGCCCCATTAGGCTTTCAGATGCTCCAGATTTCACTGCGGCTCCCAGCATCATTAAGCGGCATGTGAGGGAGCTGAGCAGAAGGAATACAGCTCCCTTGCAGCCTCCAATGTGCACCTGCCTGCATGCTCGCACACCAAGCCAGCCCAGGAGCAGCAAGCCCAGCCAGCCCCAGTGGACTCCAGGGAAGAATCCACTCCAAAAATACAAAATACAAACCCAAAGGTAAGGAGGCTGGGTAGATTAAAATTAAAAAATTATATATATACTTTGTAAGTGTGTGAGACAATGTGTGCTAGTTTATCAGTAACAGGGTATCTGTCAGTGAATGTATGTGTGTGCCAGTGTGTGTCTGCCAGTGAATGTGTGTTTGCCTGTGAGTGTGTGTGTGTGTGTGTCTGTCAGTGTCTGTGACTGAATGAATGTGTATGTGTCTGTCAGTGTGAATCTGTCAGTGAATGTTTGTGTGTCTGTCAGTGAATGTGTGTCTGTTAGTGTGTCAGTGAGTGAATGTGTGTGTGTGTGTGTGTCTGTGAATGAATGTGTGTGTCTGTCAGTGAATGTATGTCACTGTATCTGAGAGTTTGTGCCTGTCAATGAGTGGGTGTGTCAGTGTCAAAGTGCGTGTTCATCTTAAACAGGTAGGGACGGGCAAATTTAGATTGGGGAGTTTCATCATGCCTGGGGCAGCACATATCCAAAACACACCACTGGCCACACCAGCACTATAGTGTCAGGAATACATGTTTGTATTCCTGACACTAGTGTTCCTTAATTTTTTTTTTTAATTCGTTAGTTCGTGCCAGATGCAGTGAAGTTATGTGGTGCAGTTTGGCTGCTTCTGTAAAATAATAAACTTTTAAGACACTGATAAGAAAATAGTAATTTGTTTGTAAATCAACAGACTCTGCAGCACTTTACATCTGATAATCAGACAAATTTGAGTCAGTCTGAGACTCCCCGTGCACCGTAGAGATATCAATCTAGTGTTTCACAACTTTTTAATTATCTGTTGCTATCCAACCTTTTAATAGCAGCATCGCCTGGTGGATTGATCCCTAGTAAATCGAAAATGCTTCATGGCATGGGGTTATTCACTAAACCATGAATTGTAAAGAACTAGCAAGAAAGTTAAAGATTTTAAGTTAAATTAGCCAAACTGTAAAATTGAGCTGAGTTGGGGATTGCTTCCAAGTCAGACATTTCTGACCTAGAATTTTAGATTCCTATGTCAGTTCTGCCCAATGTATGGTTTGGTGAATAACCTTAAACTAATTTTTACATGACCCACATGAAGTGGGTCAGAGCAGGTCAAGTGTAGGAAAAATACATAAGACAAAGTAGTCCCTATTTTGTCTTATGTTTTAAAGAAAACTAGAGCAGGTAGAAAAAAAGAAAAACAGATCCTGAGAGAGGAAGAGAAGAGGAAGTCATTCGGGAAAGGAAAGTTCGGCTGACAGGGCCGCTTTAAAATGTGCAGTATTACCCTTGGTTACAGTTCCTCAAGCCCACTCTCGTAATGTTCTCAGAGACTTTATAGAGCATTTAGCTTACACCAGGCTTCCCCAAACTCCGGCCCTCCAGATGTTGCTGAACTACAACTCCCATGATTCTCAGCAAATCTCTTTAATTAATGGAATCATGGGAGTTGTAGTTCAGCAACATCTGGAGGGCCGGAGTTTGAGGAAGCTTGTCTTACACCCTTAAGTTGTTCCAGGTAACATTGGGTGAATTTATCAACGTGTTCGAAAAGTTGGAGAAGTGGAGCATTCACCAGTTGAATGTGCCTGCTGATTCTATTAGTTTCCGTGGAGATTGTTCTGATGTTAGAACTTTGCACTGCATTTCACATTACGACACTTGATAAATATCCCCCTTAGTCCATTTAGCTATCAGTCGTGTTAAATTGTCTGTAAATTGAACAGATGACTCTCATTTTCTACTACTAGATAATGTGGACAATTTTCAGCCAAGAGTACTGGGGTTGGGAACTGACAGCTAATGTATACTTGCGCCTTAACAGGAGACACAAAGATGGAATCAGACCTAGTATGGGCCTATAACAAAAAGAGAAGGAGGTAGGGGCTCAATTTCAAAATGCATTCCACATCCTGATGGTGTCAGTATATATTTGCAGCTTGGAGGCTGAAGTAATGTTTGGGTTGGTTGAAATGGTGGTCCAAATCCCTACACAATGACCAGGAAGCCCCTGATTGGCTCATACATCAGTATGGTGCACTGGAGGAGAACCATAAAAACAACAAAAACTGCAAAACAGGCAGGTCTTCTTCATGGTTCAATATATTTGTGGTACTCTCTCCGAAACGTCTAGAAACACATTGTGCAGCTCGCTCTTCCTTATGTTAGTCAGATGTGTATGATTTGTTAAACAGTATATGTTTTAATAACATGTTTATTGGAAATAGATCACAAGACATGGTATATATACAGGTATTTCTAGTATACAACCTACACAGTTAAAGAGTAAGTTCAAGAATTCTCTCAGGATAAAACGTTCTGATTTCTGAGACATCCGTGCTCGACTGTTAATATGTAGGTTCTACTCTTGAAAATCGTTGTATTACACCCCCACCTTGTAATAACGTTGCTATGCTATAGCATTTTTTCTGCACTCTGTACTCTTTCACTGTCTAATCTGCTCCATTCGAGTTTGAGAGTTTGACATTATACGGTGCTGCCACCATAACTCCACAGGCTCCCCTGGGGGATGGAGACACTTCACTTTGACGGCTTTCTCTGTTTATCCTGCAGGGGAGAGGGAGCAGACGCAGAAAGGCGAGGAGGGGGGAGCAGACAAGGATCAAGGGACAGTGACAGTAACAAGGAGAACGTCTGCATCACTGTGTTTCACGATGGAAAAAGATTGTGAGATTTACATTTGGATGACAAATGTGACATAGAAATTTAGCCATCTAGGTTAGAGGGCACCAAATTAGAGTGACAGCGAACAGAGACGCAGTATTTTCTAATATGTATTTCGATGCGTAAACAAGAGTGTATACATATATCTTACAATGTTTAACAATGAAAACTTTACCCCTCAACTGCTCCTGTTACCTCACTCTTTCTGCCCACTCGATCATGCTTTTTGACCCTTGTCCCTATAGACTGTCAGCTCGTTTGAGCAGGGTCATCTTCAACCTATCGTTCCTGTAAGTTTTCTTGTAGTTGTCCTATTTATAGTTAAATCTCCTTCTCATAATATTGTAAAGCGCTATGGGATCTGTTGGCGCTATATAAATGGCAATAATAATAATAACGTAGTTTTACTTTTCCTTCTTTTACTTCCCTTTATAAAATATTTTTTTTCTGCCAATCTATCTTTCACACATTAGTCTTCTGTTTGCATAGCTTGGCCTAGACATTTTATGTCATAATGCTTTACATTTATAGCATAGGGATGTAAAAACAGTAAAATGAAACAGGGAAGGCAGATCTAAAAGGAATTAAAGAAGTACACGTTGACTGTATCAATCCATAGGTCGATGAAAACAATAGTCTACCCATGAAAGTTAGTAAAAAGGTCTTGGCTTAGCAGTGTGAAACTTAAAGGAACACTATAGGGTCAGTGACACTAACATATATTCCTGACCCTATAGTGTTAAAAACACCATCTAGTACTCCTGGATCCCCTTGCCTCTCTAAATATAGTAAAATCTTATTTTATTGCGGTCTTCTGCTGCTGGCTCTGCTCCTGATCTGCCTGGTTGGCTGACATAATAATAAAGTATTTAACCAGAAAATGCACACACATTCAGATTACTCTGGTTTATTTCTATTACCCAATTTAATGGTTTTCATTGTATCTACCTCAGAAAGATAAAGAGTTGAGTTAATGCTGCTGGGATTTGAACCTGCAAACCAGGTCATATTCTACTGATGATTTATTAGTACACTGAGCTATCTCATATATTTAGAAGTAGTGTTCAAAGCCAATCATAATGTTTTCTCATAGCATAGGATTTGCTGAGACTATCAAGTTGGCAGATCAGGAGCAGAGCCAGCACAATTCAAACACAGCCTTGGCCAATCAGCATCTCCTCATAGAGATGCATTAAATCAATGTATCTTTGTGAGGAAAATTCAGTGTCTCCATGCAGAGGGTGAATACATGTGCACTTCCCCAGGAAGTACCTCTAACAGCCATCTGAGGAGTGGCCAACTGCCGAAGCGAGCAGACGCATGGAGTCAAAGCTCTGGTCCTGAATTACTTAAAAGCCTGATTTAAACAGCTACACAGCCCTACCACTACCTTACCATTACCTGGCAAGCTACCAGGCACGTTCTGCTCGATGGCACCCGCCAAACAAACGAAACTGACGGACCAAATCCGCCCTGCCAGAAAGGACCGCTTGCGGCTGTAACGGCTACCCAGGTTGTAAGGGGGTATCAGCCATTGGAGACGTCCTTTTCCTGGCAAGCTGCTGTGTAGTAATGGAGTTTCTTATTCCCATCCACGAGATCCAAGAGTAAAGTTAGGCATAGCTGTAAAATGGAGCAAGGTAATTGTGCAGTAAATCCCCTTCCAAGAACGAGACGAGGCTACGTTTTGAAGGGTCAAGCAGAACTAACTTTTATTGACAGGGATTCTCCTTTAATGCAATTCTGCCCTTGGGAGGGCGACACCCACATAATTAGCACAATACCCAATCACAAACATGGTACATCCCACACGTCTCCTCCACTCATATAAACCGTTAACATAATTATTACACACACATTTTTACCCAAGTTTTGGATGTACCCCAAATACTTGGGGTACACCCTTAAATTCAATATCCCCAGATAGCCCTCATCTAGGGGAACAACATAGTGAAAAATCATCCCATTCGGTGAAAGCGTTCGGGAGTTATGGGACTTTAAAGTTTTGACCGACCGCATAGGCACACTAGCCGAAAATAGTTCCATAAGTTTTGGCCTTGCGGTCGGTCCTCGTTCGTGCGATGAAAAGGCATGAAAATCCTGCCATCCGTATGTATCTTGTTGATCACTGGAATCCCCGCACATAATATATCCTTTCTACCGAACGGCCGAGCGTTCGGTAGTTTCAGCACGAATTTACGATGTTATGGAGGTCTCAGCGGTGTTTTCCTACTCGAATGTCCGATTTTGGTTCCAGACACTCGACGGCAAATCACCGCTGTTCGTGCGTTAAGATGGCCGCGAACACGTGCAAAGTCCCGAAATGGCGGCCACCTAGGATCTAAAACAAAGGATTCGTGCATTTCTCATACGAATGGTATATGCCAGTCTGGGAGGTAAAATACCACTTAATTGAACAGCAGGGTGGTCCGGTGTTCGGCAATTTGTATTTGTCTTTGTGCCTGCTGAGTCTCTACCGCATGGATTGCACAAATAGACGAATACTGGCAACGTAAGTCCCGAACTGTGCTATAATAATCCACATAACCAGGTAAGTATATTCCCTTGTATTATAAGGCTTAGTTATTGTCAAATATGTCCAGGCAGAAAGTACAGTTCTGTTACCGCGGCCTACTCAAGATGGCGACGACGGCCCATCCCATGCTCAACCATCTGAAGCCCTGCTGGAGTCAGACCGAGACGCATGCCAATATACTGACGCTCCGGTCACTGAAAAAAGATTGTACACCATGCTGCAGGAATTCAGAGTCAAACTCCAGACGGATCCCAGGAGGGCAACAGGCGAAATCAAAAAAGAGATTTCTGACCTGGGTGAGCGGACGAACCGACTGGAAGCCCGCACAGAAGATATGTGCACGAAGCATGATACGCTCGCTAACATGGTGCACCAATTAGTGGAAGAACAACAAATGCTCAAACGCAAACTAGCGGACTTGGAGGACCGGTCCAGGAGGAACAATGTCCGCTTCCGCGGCATCTCCGAAAAAGTGAGCACAGAAGAGCTATCAGCTTATATTACGGGACTATGCAAAACACTACAGCCCGACATTACCGAGGGAGACTGGTTGCTAGACCGGGTCCACCGCCTTCCAAGACCCCCGAGGTGGTCGTGAGATTCCACTATTTCAAATCTAAAGACACATTGTTAACAGCATCTCGTAAAATGGATCAACTACCAGAACCATACACGGGTGTTCACCTCTATGCGGATGTTTCCGCGCTGACGATGTGTCGCCGGAGGGAATTTGTCACGGTAACAAAAACTGTGAGGAACCACGCTATCCAATACCGTTGGGGGTACCCCACGAAACTCATCATATGCAAGAACCATACTGCAAACGAGCCGGAGGTGGGCATGCGCCTAATAAAAGAATGGGGACTGTTCCCTACCCACACGTCGGTAGTGGCCACTACTGCGCTACAGAAGCGCCTACACGGAGAATGGCAAATGGCGGGCTCACCTGTCAAGGCCTAAGGGACTTGGCTCCTGGGACTCTCTCTTCCTCCAAACGTCCTCTACAGTATACCAGTATATGTAAATATGTGTTTGTCATTGCATAGTATAATGGGAGATGCTTAGGCTCCTACTGCTGCTAGCCCAGTAGCTCTAACTGAGGACAAAGGGACTGTCAGGGGGAGGGGGAAGGTTCCTGGGGACGATACCTAAGGGCTATGCAAGATTCTCTCACCAAGGGCTGTGTCTATATTGATAGCATGTAAGTCATTCACGCTTCGCCTCTAACACCGAAGGCACCCCCAAGGATGAGCGCAAGGAGTGCCGTCCTGTGCCTCAGCCGAGGAATGCGCCGGTAGTGTTGACGGCACTGTTTAAATACTTTAGTTGTATTCTTTGGTTGTTATTATTGTTATGTTCCCCCCCCCGTGTCCCCTCCCTGCCATACTCCGTTACCAATAAGGAAATCACGCTTCACACATACTAGCACGACCTCATTCAGGAATCATGGATGACACCCTAAAAATTTTCTCCATGAACGTTAAAGGTCTTAACAGCCCTCACAAACGCAGACTAACAGCCCAGGAGATGACCATATCCAGAGCGGCCATAGTGTGCTTGCAGGAGAAACCACCCTAGTTCAAGGTTAGGCAATTTCCCCAGGCCTACCATGCCATGTCACACACTAAATCTAAAGGGGTGTCAGTATATTTCCACAGGGAATGGGTATTCACCCCCACCACACAACATGTCAGTAAAGATGGCAGACTGCTCATACTAGTGGGCTCCTTAAATGGTCTCCAAATTACAATTGTCTCCCTGTATGCCCCGAATGATAAACAAAAATCCTTCCTGACCATGACATTCTGCAAAATAGGAAAGTATAAATCTGGACACACTATTATTTGCGGAGATTTTAACTGTACCCCGGACCCGCTTATGGACATACAGAGGGTGCATAATGGACCCCCCAAGCATTGGGGATATATGGAACGCACGCTGAGCAAAATGGGATTTCCTCCCGCGTTCCTGGCAAGTGTAATGGCCCTTTACCAACACCCATCAGCGAAAGTCTTTAGCACAGGTTTTTTATCTGCACCTTTCTCCATAGCTAATGGTACACGCCAAGGTTGTCCACTGTCCCCGCTCATCTTCATCCTCTGTCTCGAACCCCTGACACACCTTATAAACGGCAACATACACATACACTGCTTGTCAACTCCAGACGGCACAAACAAGATAGCACTGTTTGCCGATGACATCCTCATGTTTATTACCAATCCAACAACCTTTATCCCCACACTCCTAGGGCTCCTGCGAGAATATGGAGAAGTATCATATTACAAAAACAACACCTCCAAAACTCAAGCACTACCGATCAAGTTACCACACCACTTAATGACCAAACTAAGCTCTGATTATGCATTCGACTGGCGCAAATCATCCCTTACATACCTGGGGATCAAACTGACGAAAACATACCAAGCCATCTTAACAGAGAACCACTATCCCATAGCGCATAAACTCAAAACAACCCTAGAGAAGTGGGAAAATCTAGAGATATCCTGGTTAGGCCGGGTAAACACAATTAAAATTATGACACTACATCCCACATCCTCTACCTCTTCCGTACGCTGCCAATAGCAATACCAAACAAACTGATGAAACTACTACAAGCCACTATAAATGCGCACGTTTGGAAGCGGAAGCCTCTGAGGGTAGCCCAACGCAACCTAGGGCTTAATTAAAGGGGGCCTAGGATTGCTGGACATCAAGACATATTACAGAGCCTCAATCTTAGCGCAGGGGGTGCACCTATTGAGACTTACGAACTCTTCAATATCTCCTACCTCAAAGAGACATGTTTCTCTACCTTAGAGTAAAAAACATACTATTACCGCACTTGAAAGAAATGCGAAAACCACTCGAGGATCCTCCCCTACTACTCACCCAGGTTTTGTCATCTAAATTGAGGAAGCCACTGTCCATGTGTTATAATGCCCTTCTCAATGGCCAGTCCAGAGAGAAGACATCTTACATGCTGCAATTGGAAGAGGAGTTGGGGCACCAAATTCCCTTGTCTCGATGGTAGGAGGCAATGACAAATACAAAACGGGCCTCAATGAGCCTCTCTCTGTGGGAGGCATACTGCAAGATTTCTGTGCGGTGGTACCTAGTCCCACATAGACTGTCATTACAAGGATGCATCTGAGCTATGTTGGCGCTGTGGGGGAGGAGCGGGAACCATGTTACAAATGTTTTGGGAGTGCCCGCTGCTGGGGGCATTCTGGAAACAAATACAAGGCCTTATATCTAGCACAATAGACCTCCTAATCCAGCTACAGCCCGAACACTATCTATTACACATGATATCTGAGTTGACACTACATCCCCACAGAAAAGTTATAGTCAATATACTTAGCGCAGCAAAGGTCCTCCTAGCTCAAAACTGGAAGAGCACAAAAATACTCACCATAGAGGCAGTTAGCAGCATAATGGACGTAATCGGCTCCTATGAACTAATGGCTAGCAGGATGCAGGGCCGGGAAAATAGGCATGAAGGGGAGTGGGGCTGTTGGAGACCCAAACCGTAAAAGCAAATAATATAATGTCACACAGAAGGGTCAAACTCCAATGTGAACGTAAATGCAGATACAAATGTAAATTAAATCCTTAAGGTAAATGCAAACATAGATATCTATAGACACACAACTGCTAACTGAATGCAAACCAAGTGTAAGCAGAACAGGAGCCGGCAGGGTTAGCGATTTATATATCCCCAGTCCCAAGTTTAGATCCCTTCCCCACCCATCCCAAGTTCCCCTTTAGGCTTCCATAGAACCGAAATACCAGAAAATAAGACTCCTCAACAACCCACGTTGACGATACACACCAACTTAACCATGCGACAACTTATGTGTAGATACTCACTGTTATGTATACCTCATGTGCACCTGTCCATGTTAAAATGTAGCGATATACTTTTATGTAATGATTTATGTATCTAACACTGTCAACTGGACGAAATGTATGTACCTACCCTGTTCAACTAAATAAAAAACTATATATGAAAAAAAAAAAAAGGTCATATTTGGTTGACATACATTGCCATCCATTTTTTTTTGTTGACATTCTTTATTTATTATTTTATCTTTTTTTTGTCAATGTGGAAAGATAATACAATTACAACCTTAGACAAAGGCCAATAACATCGGACCAAGAGAATCATTGTTATCGAAAAATACAGCGAGATGATAGTATCAAAGCAGAAACACATCTAAAACCACAACCGTAAACACCCTCCCTAGCCCCAAGAATGGCCAGCCTCCTAGTACCCCTTCGGGAGTCACGTGGGGCATGGTAAGAGTGGGACATGGTAATCGCAGCTATCCCGTAGACGTCGTTGAGCTGTGAAACGTATCCACCCCGTGTGTCTACCGCTACGTCCCCATGGGCCAATTGGTGCGCCCGCTCATGCCCCCTATCCCCGTTAGCCCCCCTCAACCACCCGCCAGGTGTACGAGTTTGCTTAAGATATATTGTAACATCAGAATGGCCTCCAGCCCACCAGCCCCCCGCCCCGTTTTGCTGGATGCCCCTATAGTACAGTCTATTGCCTGGGTAATCCATTTGGCTGCGTACACCCCAACAGTGCCCCGGCCCCATGAAGGCGCAGCTGACCTCCTGCCCGCGGGCTAAATCCCTTCCTTAATGAGGACCTCCCACCCACCCCTACAAAGATCTATAACCTCATAACCCCATCCCCTTCCAGAGCCCGTCCGTCTTACTGCCTGCCCTAGCCTTATATCTCCCTCCCTGCTCCTCAAATTGATCCGTGTGCTTGGTTAGGGACTCGGAGAGTTTATAAGCCTATACCCGTGCGATCCCCCCAGGTCGTCAACCGTCGGGACATCGGGACGGGGAAGGTAGGGGGATAGTCATAGCTGTACGGTCAGGTAAGTGCCGCCCCCAAGGTAGTTCGGACTCCGTGTAGTTGTCAGTCTGTCGGGGGAGAAAGAAGTTGCGCCGGTGCAGGGGCGCCCCCCCCTCGGGCCGGCCCCCCCCCCGCGGCCCCCTTCGCAGTGTACTCCATCCAAGGAAACCATGTAAGGGCACATTTATCCGAGCGTCCCTGCAGAGACGCCGTCATCAGTTCCATGTTGTAGATCACTTCGACTCGGTCTACCCACTGGCGAAAGGAAGGGGCAATCGGTTTTCTCCATAGCGTGGGGATAAGCGATTTTGCCGCCGTGAGTAGGTGAATAACGAGGCCCTTTTTGTAGATGGTCACTGGCATGCTCGTGTGATTCAGCAGCATCGGCAGCGGCTGGAAAGGGATGTCTACCCCCGTTATGTCCTTAATTGCTTGGTGTATCTCTCGCCAGAAAGGCTCAATGCATGGGCATGCCCACCATATATGAATCCCGGTGCCATCCGCAGCGCCGCACCTCCAGCACTCACCCGAGAGGGTCTCGTGGACATGACGAAGGATATCCGGGGTTCTGTGCCAACGCGTCAGTATCTTATAATTGCATTCCTGAAACTTTGAGCTAATGGTCCCCTTGTGCGTCAGTTGGAAGATTTTTTGCCACTCCGTATCCGTCAGCTCGATCCCTGTTTCCCTTTCCCAGCGTATCTTGAAGCCTAAAGGGCTGTGGTCCCCGCAGTTCTGCAGCATGGAATATAGGTGTGAGATGCCGTGGGGGAGATGCTGTCTGGCTATGAAGAGTTGTTCGAAGTGGGACAGTGTGCGGTGAAGGTGAGCCGTCCCAGCGAGGGAGGCTACATATGTCTTAAGCTGGTAGTAGCGATATCTGTCTAGGGTGCTCGGTTCGTGGTCTCGGAGGAGCTCCGCAAGTGGTTTAAGGGCTGGTCCGTTACACCACTGGTGTAGGTAAATCCAGTCCGCGGCCCCAAAGGACTGCAGGTCTGCATGCCAGTCCACTAGACGGTATAGGTGCGATGCCCGGTAGTACGTAAGGGCCGAGGGTAAGCCCATGCCGCCCTCACTGCGAGGGCGTTCCAGGATCTCCTGCCGTACCCGGACAGGTTTCTGGTTCCACACAAACTGTCGAAAGGAGGACGATAGTGTCTGGAAGAAACTCCGTGGGACAGAGACCGGAAGCGTCTGAAACAGGTACAGTATGCGGGGCATAACGTTCATTTTGATGGCGTTGATACGCCCAAACCAAGATATGTATTGCGGGGCCCAGCGCCTCATGTCTTGTTGCAGAGTTAACAGTAGAGGGGCAAAATTCATAGAGTAGATATGGGCTAGGTCACACGGTAACCAGACACCTAAGTACCGCAATTTGGTCGGGCAAATCTTGAAGGGGAAGTGCGCCTGGACATGTCTCCGGAGGGATGGGCTCTGGGTAAGAGGCATCAATTCCGACTTTTCTAGGTTGAGTTTCAAATTGGAGACTGAGCTATAGACTCGAAAGGCCTCCAGAAGGTTCGGCAGTGAAATGCTCGGTTGTTCCAGGAGGAAGAGCATGTCGTCCGCATAAGCAGCCACCCGATGCTCTCCCCCCCCAACCGGCACCCCGTTATACCCCCATCCCGTCTGACCGCCTCCAGGAAAGGTTCCAGGGTGAGGGCAAACAGGAGGGGGGACAGGGGGCATCCCTGACGCGTGCCGTTGCTAATGTTGAACGTGCCAGTGAGCGCTCCGTTAACTCTGATTCGCGCAGTCGGCATGGAGTACAGCGCCGCCACCCACATCCGCAGACCAGGTCCAAAGCCCATATGCTCCAGAGTCTCTAGCATATATGTCCAATCAACTCTATCGAACGCCTTCTCGGCATCGGTGGAAAGCAGCACCATCTCCTTCCCAGTGGTTCGAGCTAGGTGGATAGAGTTGAGGGCCCGAATGGTATTATCCCGGGCCTCCCGACCTGGAATAAACCCGACCTGATCTGAGTGGACGAGATCCGGCAGAGTCCTAGCCATCCGGAGAGCCAGGGCTTTAGCAAACAATTTAATGTCCGGGTTGAGCAAGGAAATCGGCCTGTAACTAGCACAATCCACGGGGTTCTTGCCCTCCTTAAGGAGGATTGTGACTGTTGCTCTCAGTGTATCCTCATGGAACCGACCCCCATCCTGCAGGGAGTTTAGCCCCGTTACCAGGCGGGGCAGGAGGACATCCCGGAAGGCACGTAGGTAAGAGGCCGTCCGGGCCTGGTGCCCGATGAGCCTTGGTGGCCTTCAATGCTCCCGCGAGTTCCTCTAACGTCAAAGGTGCCTCCAGATCCGCCGTCTGCTCCTGGGAGAATCTGCGTGCGACGTGGGTCTGTAGGTATGCCGCGATCCTGACCTTGTGCCGGCTGTCCTCCGACGCCGTGAGGCCCCGTGTCTGATCATACAGTGCCGCGTAGTACTCCTGGAACGCACCCAGGATGCCATTTGGGAGGCGCGTAATGTCCCTCCCGCCCGTGCGTATTTTATGGACATGTTGCATCCTGCGCTTCTCACGGAGCATCCTCGCCAGGAGCTTCCCACACTTATTGGAATGTTCGTAGTAGTATCTAGCGGCCCTCCTCGCGGTGAACAGCACCCCCTGCGACAGAATAGTTTTCAGTTCCCTACGTACCTCAACAAGTTTAAGGTATGTGCCCTCGTTCAAAGACTGTTTATGGGTCCCCTCAAGATCTGCGATGCGCGCTGTCAAGCTTGTAATGCGGGCCAGTCTGTCCTTTTTGCGCCTGGTACTCTCCGCGATGAAGAAGCCCCGAGTGACACATTTGTGCGCCTCCCAAAGCCCTAGGGGGGACATGTCAGGGTCCTCATTGGTGGTGACGTAGTCCGCCAGAGCGCGGGCCGCCGCCTGCGTAAGTGCCTTATCGTCCAGCATGGCTTCGTTAAGCTTCCACTGACGCTCACTAGGCTTGAATAGCGGGGAGCTGGTATGAACCAGGACTGGTGCATGATCCGAGTGATCCAGGATGCCTATGTGCGAGCCCTGCAAGAGGTTTAGAAATTCTTGCGCCAGGAAGACATAGTCGATGCGGCTGTACCGTGCGTGCGCTGCGGAGTAATGGGTGCAGTCCCGCCCGTCTGGATTACAAGCCCTCCAGCAATCCACCAGTCCTATCTTGTGCAGAGAGCGCTGGATCTGCCTGATGCAGTGTGCCGGGACCGCGGTCGCACCCCTGGAAGTATCCAGCAGTGGGTCCAGCGGTATATAAAGATCTCCCGCAAGGACCAATAGGCCCTCGCTAAATTTTTCTAATTTGGCTAACGCCCGGGAGAGGAAGGTGTGCTGCCCCTTATTTGGGCAGTATATGCATGCGAATGTATAAGCATGGTCCGCTATGGTGCCCTTTATAAATAGGTACCTCCCCCCAGGATCCACCTGGGACGCCACGTGTTGGAAGGGCGTCGTCTGGGCGAATAGTATGGCCACACCCGCTCTTTTGGCAGTGGGATGATTAGCGTAAAATCCTTGCGGGAACCGCCGAGACTCCAATTTGGGGGCATCTCCCCCCTTGAAGTGCGTCTCTTGCAGGAACGCTACGGATGCCTTGGCGGCCCACAGCTGCCTCAATAGATGCGATCGTTTTTCGGGCGTATTGAGCCCTGGTATATTATTGGACCAATAGGTCATCCGTGCTGGAACAAAGCCCCGGCCGGGAGCCATCACCGCGACGGTAGGGCGCCCCCGCAGCTGCACAAGTGGTAATGTAGAGCGTGGGAAAAAGTAGTAAAGTCAAGTCAAGTACTCGAGGTCGTGAGAAGTCCTCTTACCGCCCTCCGGGAGCAACGTCGACCCTTAGCCGGGGGTATGAATCCCTCCCTTGGGAAAGAGGCTACCTGCTCGAGGGACCCCGGCTCTATTTACAAAAAGGATCTGTCACAGCGGGGATCAAAAGGGCCCCTGACTGTATTGGCGTACCCACTAGATGTGTTGGTCAGAACCGCCCCTGTTTCCGTCGGCCCCCCCGTGTCAGGTATGCGTGTGTCCAGCAACTAGTGTAGAGATATCGTGAGGAAAACCAAATGAACCCATTCCCCCCTGAAGCCCCCGCCTATCCCTCCTCCAGGCATAGGCCTGCAGCCATAGTGCGCCGGTAACCTTTCCAAAATTCCCCCTCATCTCCCTCCTGCAACGTCCAGGGGTGGCTACTGGCATGAGAGGGCCTGCCCCAGCTTGGCTGCTGAACCCACCACGAAGCTCCGGTCCCCTCCTCACTCCAACTGGCCCCATCTTATACCCTCCCCCACTCTGGACCCGCCTCCTCTCCCTCCCGATACACCCCCTCAGCTCCTGTCCCCGCATCCCCCGGCCTCTGTGGCAGCATCCACCCACTGCTAACCCCCACCCGAGCAGGCGGGCTGCACAAAAACCACTCATCAGCTCCCATCTGTCCCCTCCACCCCCCCCCCAGAGAGGAAACGGAGAGGGAGAAAAAAAAAAAATTGTACTAAGGTACTAATAAAGGGGAAAGAAGAAGACAGCTGCATATGTCCCAAAACAGCCCCAATGTCCCCAATGTCCCCAATGTCCGCCGGGCTCCTCCAGTCCTCAGCATCCCCTGGGCCCAGACCAGACCACCCTTCCCGCCCCACTTATGATGGATCCCGCCTGGTAACCCCAGCCCTAAAGCTACCAAGCCCGCGGAGCCCTTCCCGCCCCACCTAAACGCTAACTCCCCACCTGTCAGCCACCTACCGCTAACAGTCCTCCACAGAGCATACCCCGCCAGGGCTGTCCGGTGCCCACGACCAGGTCACCACGGATCCCATCAGGCACAGGTCTGCGGGATCCCGGCGGACCCAGCTAACCGCTGCTATTCTTCAGGGCCATTTGGCCCCCCTCTGCGTCGTTGGGGCTCCTGATCCGGGTGCAGGTTATGCGCCATCTCCGATGGGCCCACCGCTCTCGCCGGCGGACCCTCCAGGATCCAGTTCGGGACGGCAACATGGGGAAGGCCAGCGCTGCGAAGGAAACGAGGTACGTCATTAGGCCATTTTAGAACATGCCACATGTTGTCCACTCGGGCCTAAAGACTAAAGGGGAAGCCCCACTTGTAAGGGATCCTCCTCTCCTGGAGTAGCCGGGTAAGCGGCCTAAGGGCCCTCCTGGCGTCCAAGGTGGTCTGCGACAAGTCCTGGAACAGGGACACCGGGGAATCCATGTAGCAGAGGTCGGGTCGGGAGCGCGCTGCCTTCATCAGCTCCTCCTTGAGCGGGAACGACACCAGGGCGCAGATCAGGTCTCTTGGGAGGCCATCCCGTCTGGGCGCCTGGAGAGCCCTGTGCGCTCTCTCGATGCCAAAGTCCTCCGGAGCCGCCTCACCCAGCAGGTGCGTGAACAGGCCGGTGAGTATTTCCTGCGGCCTCTCCCCCTCTGCCTCCGGCAACCCCCGGACCTGAATGTTATTCCGCCGACCCCTATTGTCAAGGTCCTCGACCTGACGGCGGAGGTCCAGAAGCAAGTTCCCCTGCCGAGTGGTGGCCAGATCCACCGCCTGCTGCCGGTGAGCATTCTGTATGCGATCAGCATCTAGGGCGTCCACGCGGTGCTCCAGGGCTGTCAGGTCTGCTCTCACCGCTGCGATCTCCTCCCTGATCACTGCCCGCAGCTCGGCAACCATCTCTGATTTGTCCCGCCTAGTGAGCATGCTAGAGGAGATCGCCGCGATATCCATCGATATTTGTGATAGGGCCGCCGGATCTATGGTGCCGCGGGATGAGCCGGCAATGCTGGAGCCCGGAGAGGCGGGAACTGACGAGGCTGTGTCGTCCTGCAGGCCCCGCGGCCCCGTAAGGAAATCGTCCATCGGGCCGGATTGGGACCGTGACAGAGCCCCCCCGGGCTGCCCAGAGCTGAGTGTTCTCTTGGTTTTCCCCATTTTTGCTGAGTGGAATAACGGCTGGAAGCGTATTAACTTAGGCTTTACAGGGTGAGTCCTAGGAGCACAGGCACCGTGCGTCTCACTCCATCAGTGGTCAGGCCACGCCCCCCGCCATCCATTTTTTGACACCAAGGTACTTGGTAAAAATAAATCAAATTTAGTTTTTTTTATTTATAATTGCATTGTACAGTATATATCTATTATATGCATAACAAAGTATTAATAATTTAGGACACTGCATTTGAAAATGTTCTATAAGGCTATATACTTGAAAAGAATAGAAATCTCATTGTATCCATCCTGGTAAAATATAAATGAATAAATACAGATATTGTACATTTCATTTGGAGTTTGGGACATTTTCTAAGTCTTATTTCTTACGTTACGTGTCCTGGCGTCATAATCAGTATGATGTTTATATGGCCAAATGCATATGGGGTTTAAATCAACAAATCTATGGTTCTATTTTACTTTTTCTAATCACTTTTCATGCATGTACAAAGATTATAGTTTGACACACACCTCTGTCATTATCTTAATTCAACCACCAAATGTAATTTAATTTGCAAGCACACAGAAGCCATTATCTGCCTGAAGGCACAAGGTGGTTCAGGGCCACAAGGAAATGCAGCTATTGTGTGCACCTGTCCAAATCTATAATTTGTTGTAACCATTAAATATATGTGAGGTGAAGGTGGAATGGGCAGACAACAGCAGTAGGAGACAAAGCTGAAGTATCTTTATGTTCTGCAGTAACCACGACTTACTCCCAACACTCTATGGAGTAATAGAAAGTTAGGAAACACAATTAAAGATATATAGCTACATTTACTGCTACATAAATCCAGTCCCCGAGCGACTTGTACTCCGGCTCCATCCTGCATGGCCTTGCATCTTAGAAACATACAATGTGACGGCAGATAAGAATCATTCGGCCCATCTAGTCTACCCAGTTTTCTAATTACTTTCATTAGTCCCTGGCTTTATCTTATAGTTAGGATAGCCTTATGTCTATCCCACGCATGCTTAAACTCCTTCACTGTGTTAACCTCTACCACTTCAGCTGGAAGGATATGCCATGCACCCACTACCCTCTTAGTAAAACTGTCAGGTTACCTTATGTATCAGTCAGGAGCATGTCACAGGCTGGCATCTCATTGCAGGGTACTGGGGACACTCCTGCTAACTTTTAGCTTGTCCCTAGCGATTCTCTGCAATAAACCCGCCTCCTTTTATGATGCGGCTAATGGGCACCGACATCATGACACTAAGAACGCCACAGCCCGCCAAGGTGTTCGAACGAGAACATTTTGGGGGCGTGGTTACCTATATAAGTGAACACAGTATTTAAAGAGAAACCAAGAAGAGACTCATTGCCCTGTTGTGGTTCTTGTTTGACCCAAGAGTGTGTATTCCGTATTGGTATTCTTGTATTCTGACTTTGGCTTCGTTTGACTATTCCTCCTACAGTGTTCCTTTGACCTCGGCTATTGTATTATTGTTGGTCCTGATTTCTGGCATCCCTGACCTTGGCTCGCTATTTGACTATTCTTTGTGTGTGTAGTGTTAGTCCAGGCATCCTAAGTTCCGGTAAACCCAGGACCCACCCTGGGTGCCACATGCCCTAGGTACGCCCCTGGTTCTGTAGATCCTAGAAGAACACTGTTCGGTGGAATTGTTAGTTTGGATGAGGGGAACAAGCTCCATGGTTCAAATATAGACTACGTTCGGTAATTTTTTTGTTTTTATGTTACAGAAGTTCATCGACCGTTAGCACTGATTTCATGGAACTGTTTTGGGCATAGGACCATGTGTACGGTCAGTCAAATAATTGACTTCCATGAAAAAGCCGAACCCCTAAACCGATCTGGGTGATTTTTTGATATGTTGGTCATCCAGATCGGGGCTATGACTTTTGTGGGGTTTTGGGGGTACTTTTGGGGTGTCTATAAAATGTGTTTTCTGTGCCTGGAGATAATTGAGTTTATACAGTTCCTGACCCAATTATCTCTCCCTGTTGTTTTGTATAGGAAACCCCTTGCATGGGGTTTGCATAAAAGGCCATGTGTGGCCATGTGTGGCCATGTGTGGCCTCTAATAAACAGATGCCTTCCCAGCATTAAGCTTTGGCTCATGTGTGGGGGGGATTGCTATACTGCTCTCTTGGAGGATTGCCCCCGGTCTAGCAGGAGGGTTGATCGCTTGGATGTCCTGGTTCCCAAAGTCAGAGAGTCGAACGTGGTTCCATTCGGTAGAATCTGCGAGTGTAGAATATCCCGCTAGCTGTGAGAGCGCTAATATTCCTGGATCCCTACAACACGAGTCGAGGCTGCAAGTTGAGGGTCAAAACGAACTGGCTTTACTGGCACACAAGCATGGCAATTTATTCAAGTCCCCAGGTCCAGGGACAGCCCCCCATGGACCTGATGGGATACAGGTACAGTACAAGTACATAACCAATCATAACACAGTGTATCATTCAAACTTGTACCCGCCCAGCTTGGAGATAATGAGTCCAACGGTTATACAATCTAATTATCTCCAAGCGCCCAAAACGACCATGCTTTATTATGAACCAGAAAACAACATAAAAATATATAACTCAGGTATTATATAGTACATATAGTTCCTTCTACATATCATTCGGTAGCTCTCTGTTAGATGTATTGGGTGTGCGAATAGCGCTTTGTTCCCACGAACAGAGGACGAGATTTCCACCGTATGAAAAGCTGTTCGGTTGTAGGTTTCTAGGCCCTCGATTGCGGCCATGTTTTTGGGTCCGTCAATGGCCAGCGGGACCTCGACAGTGAATGCATGGAACGAAAGCCGGGTATAGGATCATGCGAATCCCCGCTACCTGTCTGGTTGTCCCGTCTGTTCGCGGTACGAATGGAGCCCGCCCGGGAGAGGCACTTAACCTGCCGCAATGCCGGAGGGCAGGTTGATAAGCGGCACACTCCGCTTGCAGGGTGGCCAGCTATTTGGTACTCTGCGGGGTGACTGGATTAAGTGGCGGCACACGCCATGGGCTGGGTGGTTGGCCGTTGCACCGACGAATGAGGCTTTATAATAGTTCGTCTGCTCTGTTCGCCTGGTCTGAATGCCGTTACATGGAGTCTTAGTAAGCAAAAACAGGGAATAACAATATAACAAGTCTGTGTAACGGAGTCTTTGTAACAGTTTGGTCCAAGGTGGGAAGGGACGGCGAGACCCCAGCCAAGCTGCGGCGGCTAAAGTGGTTATGGTGTCCGGTGCAGTGCTTATAGTACTCGGTGATACTAAGAAGCGCGATTGGCAGAGGTTCCCAGTCGGGGTGCCAGGCGGTTCACCACACTCTTGTTGTGATAGTTTTTTTTCTTTTCTTTTTTTTTTTTTATTCTTTATTTTTATTGTGCTTGTTGTGTACAGACGGCCTGCATTGCCACGACAGCGGATGCAAGCGTTCCATTATACATAATATAACATTCACATGGCAAATACTTTTCATGCACATTTTGGTATTATTACTAGCAGAATTTAGTTAAGCTGCGTACTAATTCGCAGTGCAATAAAACAGGTTATCTTAAACAGGGCTAAGAGTGGCTCACAGACCAGTTTGTGTGTACCGGAGGTTGTGTGCCATTAGGATAATATGCAAGGCTTTTTTAGGAGCATGCATAACAACAGTGTATAGCAAACCTGCCTATTCTCTCATAATTAACCATGTGGAACACATTAGGTCTCAAGGTTTTTTCGTAAAAACGGTGGTTAATCAACTCAGCTAAACTATGCCGAGTGCCCGTCTTTGGAAGGTCATCGGTAGAATCCTATGTTGTCACGGGGCAGTAATCGCTATGAGCCTCTTGGGATCAGCGAGTGTAGGACATTAACATTTGTGGCTAAAGCACAAGAGGCGAAACACCCCTTTTAACATGTAACTTAGAGCTGAGATTGATGATCGAGGTGGTGGGGGAGAAAGAAAGTGGTATGTATACACCAGAGCCAGCGGGTGAGGGTTTGGTGAGACATGTCTCCAGGGACAGCTATCTGCCTACACATTGTGCATGCTTATGTACCTAATTATCTAATAAACAGTGCAACATATTAAACAGTAACTTGGATAAAAGCAGTACTGCAAGCATTGCGTGGTAGTGTAGGACAATCAAGTTGTCTCGGTGGTAGCGGTGTTGTTCCGTTGGGTAGCCGGGACAAAAGGGCGGATAGTGGCCACGTCGCATGTCTGTGACTTTGGCTTAGGCACTGGTGGTTGCGTCCCCGTCTCCGCGGGGGGGAGACCAAGTTGTTGAAGAATGGAGCCCATTTTGGATATGTCGGCAACTGTAAGAGTCCCAGTCTCGTTAGGTATCAAAAGGCTTCGTGGTGCTGACTAGATGGGCCGAATGGTTCTGAATTGGGCAGACTAGATGGGTCGAATTGTTCTTATCTGCCGTCACATTCTATGTTTCTATGTGCTCCCCATCTGAAGGGTCTCCTATGTTGCATCAGCACTGTGGTAAGTGGTCTCATGGATCTCCGCCATGTCATTGTGGCCCTAGAGATGTCCGGGTAGAATAATAAGGAATGTCCCTCAAATTGGTAAGGAGTGGTGTTGTCCGGGCCGTGCTGAAAAGGCCTGCTTGTCCGGGCCGTGCTGAAAACGCACTATTACATCCCTGCTGGTTTGCTGGGAGTTCGCCTGTGGTTGTGGTAGCCTGTAGCACCCCTCCAGCAACATGGCTTTGGCACGAATAAGCTGGATAGCAGTCTTCGGATGAGGTGGGGGATTTCTGCGGTTGTAACGCTCTCAGCCAGGCCCCTTATTTTAACATTGTTCCATCGCCTACGATCCTCCATTGCTGCAACTTGGTGCTGGGTTTGGTTTGGTTAGTCAGCTCACTCTCAAGGCTATTAATGCGGGCCTCATGTGCTGCTGTGCTGATTTCTGTGTCATGTAGTCTCACCGACACCCCATGAATTTCCTCTTTAAATGAATTGATGTCTGCCGCGATATGTCGGCGTAGATCATCCAAGAGGGCTTTCAGTCGGTCTTCAGTGACTGGAGGGTTGCTTTGTGCCTTAGGCTTGCCTGCTCTCTGCGTCTCCACCATCATTTCCAGGTTGGAGAGTGAGTCTTTACTGGATGATCTGGATGGTGTGTCAGAGAGCGGCGCCATGACAGGTCTCAGGGATGCTTGCGGCCTCCACAAAAGTTCACTGATATCGACGGTAGTTGGGTGTTTTTCCGTCCGGTATTTTTTGCTTTTGTGCCCCATTGTCTTAAGAAGTTGGTAGGGCTGGTGTGGTAGGGTAAATTGGGCAGAAACAGCTTGTTTTTCCCCGGCTTGAACGGAGCTCCCGAGAGACACGTCCGTTCTGTGCGGCTGCTGGCTCCGCCCCGGCAGTTTTTCTTCTTTTAAATATAGTCTCCTCTTTAACTGTGTTGATTCCCTCTTTACAGAGTTGAGGGGATAATGTTCTTATTTTGGGATACTACAGTGGAGAATGGGATGTTATGGCAGTATAGAGGTTTATGGGCAGGCAGGCAAGCAGGCAGAAATTGAGTGCCCTTTTTTTTGTCCTGCTAGCCCAGGGGCAATAAAATCATTACTGGCCCTGTGGCAATTGGTGAAGGAGAACAGTTGTCCTCTCTTCCTCCATGTGTAGGTGAATTAGAGGATCTTCTTCTTTCATCGTGGACCTCGCTGTAGGTAGTATCCTGAGCACTGAAATCCCACTCACCCACCCTTGTGAGCTGGGTTTGCTTCATGTTTGTTTGCTATGTGTTGCTTCTCTTCTGTTTCCCTTTTTTATGTCACAGCTGTGGTTTATGCAAACCGTGACGCCTGATCTGCTCCCATGGAGAATGCAAGAATTTGGATTTGTTGGTGGCAACACTTGACCAAGGGAGTAACTATACCGGCCAATGTTAGGAGCTTGGTTTGATGCTGTTCCTGGTTGTAATCAATAAAACTATGAAACTATTTGGTGGCTCGTGTATGTTGTGTCCTTGTTTGTATGTATGTATGTATGTATGTATGCTCTGCCATCTGCCTACATAAAGTGTTCAAAAAATAAAGCTGTGGCAGTTAAGCCCCAAAAAGTGTATTAGATACCTTATGTCAGGTTGAGGAACGGCTTGGGGAGTGGGGATTCCTGATGGGTTGTCAGGCTGACGCTGGCTTTTTAACATTAGGTGAGAAGAGATCCAGGGCTAGTTTAATAATTTAAACACCACATTGAGATGGTCCTCTCAAAATATCTGTGCCGTTTTTCTATTGACAATTCTCAGTATAAATGTGCCAGTCTAAGCAAGCAAAGTTAACAAAAGCATATTGTACACATTCAGATGCCCCTATGTAGTAAGGACCGTCCCTATTTTGGGTTGAAATTACTTTGTCCTGCTCTTCTATTATAATGTTTCCCATTTTTTGTGTCTTTGAGTGTATAACAGAGCTTCACAACAATAAAACTAACAGTGGATTGTCCTTAAACTATGTTAACAAATATGCCATAAGTAAAAATGGATTCACTAATTTGTGTGTGCAAAAACAGTTTGCCATGGGGGGCGGGGCCGAACCGCCAAGCTGATCAGTCGCATGTCTGCTGGGCTCCTGAAGTCTATGGCCTTAGGAAATGACCAATAACACTTTCTTTTTTTTTATAATTCTTTATTTTTGTAGTGCATACAGTTGGAACAGTAATGCTTGTGGTACCCCACCGGCAGTCCACTCGCTAATTTCAACAACAATAGATACAGTGGGGAGCGATTGGACAGTGCACATTTTGAATATGGTATAGACTGACAAAGTACATTTCACAAGCTTAAGTAGTTCGAGACTAGGCTAGTAATGACGCATAAAGAGCAGAGTTTCAACGTTAATGAACAGGTTAATTAGGCATGTTTAGCTAGTGGGCGCAGTGAGTGTGAGATATGAGCTGTCCATGCTTAGTATGTATTATAAGTGATGTTCAGGTGTAAGTCTGTTTATATGCAGGTATATATGTGTACACCTGGGCTTGCTTTCCTAACCTGTTACACAGGTGACTAGGTGAACACAATGAGTTAAGTGCTTGTCATACAATAGCATGGGTAGACAAAACAGTGCTAGGGGACAAGTCTGGCCAACAGAGCTAATTAGTCAAGGTGGTTGCTAGCTAGGAGTTGTTATTGGGACACAGAGCTATTAACACCTCTGGGTTCTGTAATCGTGGAAAGGGGGTAGCACTGACATTGAGAGTAACAAGAGTCTTTAAGAATAACAAGAGTCTTTACATTGCTGGAGATGATCTTGCTGTGTGTTAGCAGGAGCCGCTTTATACGGTTATCACACAGTACCACCGATGGGCTGCAGCAGGGCGTTCAGCATTAGTGGGTCCCCGAGATTTTCCGGTCCATGGACCTGTGAACCTCCCCACTTCACTCTGTCATGTCTCCTTGTGTGGTGAGTGCTGTCTAGGCGAGTTCTGCTGCCGGCACTTCCATGAGAGTGTGACTTGGTCCTACTTGCAGTGTCCATGAGCTTTACTGCCCTGTAGTAGACTGGTTGTTTTCCTCACTCTTGACCTCTCTGGCAGCTCGCGCACATGGCCGGCGCTCGGCGGCCATCTTGTGTACTGTCGCCCGGGTGATGTTCCCTGTTGATTGGGCCAAGGTTGGTGTGCTGGTTGGTACCTCTGCAGACCGGGATGACCCCCCCGGTCCAGGGGGGGGGGCGGACGCGAACCACCGGCCAGGAGACCCAGGAGAGCGGCCGTCCCTTCCCGGCTCAAGCCCCAACGAACTCCGAGCCCGGCCAGGTTACTGTCGGTGCCGGACCGGGACCCATGCGGCATCCCCGCTTTCCCCAGTGACTGGTGGTCCTTGTGGACATCTGTGGGACCCTCCGGTCGCGGTTATCCTCCAATTTGCTCCGGCTTTTGGGCCCTGGAGCGGGAGCTCAGACAGAACGCGTCTGATCCCGTCGGCGGCCAGACCCCGCCCCCCCCAATAACACTTTCTACACGTTTTTGAAGCTGGAAGCTGAGTTATATTGTGCAAAAGGCTGCCGGGGAGGATATTGACTGACTCAACTACTGAAGCTCTGAAACCCTGGTCAACTTTGAGATACCCCAAGGTTTGCGGCCTAGTCAAGCGAAGGGCGAGGTGGACGGCCGCCATCTTACCTTTCTGCCACTGGCTGATCCCCGGCACATCGGAGATGATAACTGCAGGACCTGATCCCCCCCCTATGGACTGGCATGGGTTATCCCAGTCCCCACTGACTGCCACACTTAACTCCGGCATCCACAGTCGGCAGCTGCTGTGAGGGCTCGGACCGCCACGCTTTTCCTCAATATGGCGGACGGACCCTCCACGCCAGAACAAAACAGGCTACCACCTGAACCAGCCTCACTTACTGGACTGGAACAATGCTTAGATGAGCTTTTTACCCGCTTCTGGGCGCAACTGGAGGCTTGACACGAGGCTGCACAGGCACAGAGCGGGAACACGATGAGGACATGAGCATGTGGCGCAAGTACCCAACAAGCTACCGCTACACGCAGACAAGGCCCACCACCCACCGCATCGGCCATTAAGGCAGAAGACCCTTTGCCGCAGGCGGCGTCAGAACACCTGGGGCTTTTGTCACATCCCAACTGGGAAGGACTTGGACTCTGCCACGAGCCCCTGAGTCCGTGATCGCAAAGTGTGGACCCTCCGCATAGCCTGGGGCTGGAAGGATACCACACAGTGCCCTTTGCCATGTGCTTTCTCAGCATTACACCTGCCTGTTTCCGAGTCTTGGAGTGGGGTGAGCATCCTAACCTGGGTCCGGGACTGATAACATGTTGCCAGCAAATAATATTACCTATCGCTATGATCCTACATGTATATTGATTTTCTGCCATAAACACAACCTACCAATGCCTACTCTGAAAATTGTTCCATGTTTGCAAGTACAACATACACTTATATTTGAGACACTGCCAGACATGCAGCAATCGGAGAGAGGGCCCAGTTCAGGTCATTCAACGTGGCCAGATACTTAAGATTTCAGTCATTTGAATGGTGGTATAGACCCAGCTTGAATCTATATATAATCCCTATCTCACTACTGCCATTTGCCTCCAAGATCCTCGAGAGAGTTGTCTACGCCAGATTGACAGACTTTCTTGAATCCAACTCTCTGCTTGACCCCCTTCAGTCTGGATTCCGCGCTGGTCACTCTGTCGAAACTGCTGTGAACAAAGTATCTACGATTTAATTGCTGCTAAATCTCGCGGCCAATACTCTATCCTAATCCTCCTTGATCTTTCTGCCGCCTTTGACACTGTTGATCATCAACAGCTTCTTCACATTCTCCGTAACTTTGGTCTACGGGATACTGCTCTCTTCCTGGTGCTCCTCCTACCTCTCCCAGCGCTCTTTCAGTGTTTCTTTCTCTGGCTCTGCCTCTTCTCCCCAACCCCTCCCTGTCGGCGTCCCCCAAGGTTCTGTCCTCGGCCCCCTACTGTTCTCTATCTATACTGCCTCCCTTGGTAAACTCATCAGCTCTTTTGGCATCCAATACCATTTATATGCAGATGGCACGCAAATCTACCTGTCCTCCCCTGATCTCTCTCCGCCCACCTTGACTCGTGCTGCCTCTCTGCTATTTCCAACTGGATGGCTGCTCACTTCCTTAAACTCAACCTGTCTAGTTTTTTCCTCCCTCAAGTGCTGCTACTCCTGTGTCTGTCGCCATCCAAGTCAACGGCGCTACTATCACCTTTACCTCCCAGGCTCGCTGCCTAGGAGTTCTTTTTGATTCTGATCTCTCTTTTACTCCCCATGTTCAATCGATAGCCAAATCCTGTCGCTTCCAACTCAAGAACATAGCGCGCATCCGCCCATATCTAACGCCGGACGCGGCTAAGGTACTGGTTCATGCTGTTGTTCTCTCTCGCCTTGACTATTGCAATCCCCTTCTCACCGGTCTTACATGTTCCCAGCTTGCACAGCTGCAATCTATAATGAATGCAGCTGCGAGGCTTATTTTCCTGTCCGGTCGCACCTCCCACGCCTCCACGCTCTGTCAGTCCCTGCATTGGCTTCCAGTTAGATATAGGGCCCAATTCAAAATTCTGGCGCTTGCTTACAAAACCCTTCTGTAACAAACTATTTAATTCCCCTACTTTAACCCTTTGTGTCACTATACCCCACTCCCTCTAGCATGTAAGCTCATCGAGCAGGGCCCTCAACCCCCTCTGTTCCTGTACGTCAGTGGTCTGATCTCAATTATGTGTCTGTTAGTCCACCCATTGTACAGCGCTACGGAATTTGTTGGCGCTATATAAATAATAAAATAATAATAATAATAATAATAATATGCCTTGTGTTACATGAATGTGATCCACTACATAGTATACATTGTGTCATGCACTTATGTTCCAATCAGTAGCCCATCAAATATTTACCTGACCTGCCTAACAGCTTATCTGGGCCTGCTGTCAACCCAGCTACAAAGTGGGGTGATTATGGACACAAAATGGCATATATTGTCATGTTGATCAAATTAGATGAAGGCACTGATAGGAAAGAAAAGCTAAAACAAATATACGATCCCGGTGCAGTGAGGATGCAGTGTTCTGACAGTTGAACTAACATATTGCAAAATCTATTATTTACAGGCACACAGGCCACTAAATCCCTAAGTGAATTATTAAAACAATCGGCAGATTGTTATCCATGGAATACCCTGGAAATGTTGGAGAGATAATGTCTCTTACACCGCAAGTAGCAAGTAGGAGAAGATGTAAAAACATATTTTGAAGCCTAATAGTAATAATTAGCATGCATTTTTCACTTTGGGGGATTATTATCTCATAGCTCTCAGAGATGTTAGTCATTTGGTTACAAAATAAAGAGATACAAAAAACAAGCTATTAACCAGATCATCTTTATCTTCATTAGGACAGGCTGTAGATATTCGTTAGACACAATTAAGGCAGGGGTGACCATAATGTACGTCACCAGCAATACACACGTACAGCAGCAACTCCCATGATACATTTCCAGTTATTCTGTGGCTCTGTTATCAGAACTACCCATTCTGCAGGTTTTTTTTTTTTTTTTTATATATGCAAGATACAAATAGTTTCCATCTAACAGTTTGCAGGTGAAATAACCTTTGTTTCTGTTTTCTGGACAGTGGCAAGTTGGGAGCTAATTTGCATTACCTGCTGACATCATATGCCCCAAACCAAAACCCTACCAGATCAAATGGTACAGCCAGCTAAATTCACTAATACGTAGATATAATTATTAATCTGCTTGCAGTATTATTTTATACGGTTGATGGGTATACAATTTTGGATGGCTACTTTTAGGTTTGCAAAGCATCACGGGAGCTGTAGTTTTACAACAGCATACCTCCAAACACTGCTGTCAAGCTTCTCGGGGCTACCCAAGTGTACAACACTTTAGGCCACAGGGGATCAACATTTATGACTATATTTAAAAGAAGAAAAACTACCACAATAAGAGGACATAGTCTTAAATTAGAGGGGCAAAGGTTTAAAAATAATATCAGGAAGTATTACTTTACAGGGAGGGTAGTGGATGCATGGAATAGACTTCCAGCTGAAGTGGTAGAGGTTAACACAGTAAAGGAGTTTAAGCATGCGTGGGATAGGCATATGCCTATCCTAGACTTAAGATAAGGCCAGGGACTAATTAAAGTATTTAAAAAATTGGGCAGACTAGATGGGCCTAATGGATCTTATCTGCCGTCACATTCTTTGTTTCTATAACTGTCCTGAACCTGCAATGTGTAACATTTAAGCATCTGCCTTATATGTTCAAAACACGGAAGCTTGATTTTAACAGTCTTGTGTCAAAATCAGATAAAAGAAGCATATGCCAAAATATCCCATACCTTTGAACTCTTTAACCCCTTCTTTCTCAAGAATGTTAATATATGTCAAATTATTTTATAATGCAAAGCAATACAAAATACATAAAGTCCCACGTACCTACCTCTTTGCTTCAGCACTGGTTGTCACGCCTTAGAGACATTAATTTCTATTATGTCCGTCTGCATTTGTGAAGAGAAACTTTAAATGTGACCCTCCCTTCTGTGGGGCTGAAGATAAGATGAACTAGAAGAAAGAAGACTTCTGATGGCAAGTATAATTTTTTTCACATGTATTTATTGTCCCCTTCACTATTATTAGGGTGAGGGCGGTAAGTAGAGTTTTTTTTATATTTATTGGAGGGTGGCTAGGTGATTGGTGACCCCAAACCACCTGTGGGGGAGGGGGGGGGGAATAAACATTTGCATGTTCACCCTTCCTACAATATAATACATTTTTCCCCCACCCTCCACTCATGGATGGTGAACAGGGAGAAAACTGGTTCCTCCCCTGATTTATTTAAGGGGCACCACTTGCCGCCAATAAGTGGCACTAGGTCCTTCCCCCTGAATCTTAAAATGGTCCCAGCCCCCTCCCCATTTATTTTTATTAAATATCCTTACCCACTGAAAACGAATGGGCCCAGGGTGTTGGACAGTCTGTCCACCCCCGGTACTTTTTTCAAAGTTCCCTAGCAAATTCCAGTGGGTGGGGGCACAGAGAGGGGACTATGTCACTCCCCATTTTTTCACATGGGGCCTTCTATAATGACGGGGCAGCAATGGCTGCCCAGTCACTAGTTTTAAACATTTAGTATTTATGCCTCCGACTTTGTATAGGATTCGGATATGAAAGCACCATCTTTATTCTGGACATCAAATGCATCCGGGAGATTGCTGCAGATTTGCTCAGGAATTTGGTCATTTTGACCGGATTTTGTCCACGACACAATCCAGTGTTCAGTGAATAAAACCGATAATCTCTTAGATGTATTTTTCCCCTAAAGTTTTCTGTAATGGATAAATGATTAAATAAAATAATACACACTTTTATATACATAGTGTTTCTCTCCATGCTTGGTGCAATTGTTTACTGACAAGCGGTAACTAAAATGGCTGTTGCTATTGTTAACGATTGCCGGCAGTTCTAATGCTGCAAGATTCAACGTATAACGACTAGTAATTAGAAGCTGCAGAAGGTTTTAACGTCTCCTATAGAAATTAATGTGAGATGCTAGTAAAAACTACGTAACATCTGGTTTCCCTGCTAGACAGAAAAAAATTACTGCCTGTCATTATCAGAATAAAAATTACACCTGCCACATGTAGGTACCAAAAAGTTAATGACGACAAACTCCCCATATATCCTATATTAAAGAAATACATTTATTCTATGTTTAAATGCTAAAGTCTATCTACACACATGGTGTATGTAAATTTCAAATGACACCTTTGAATCAGGTGTATTGTATTGAAATTCTTAGGGCAACAACTTGCTTAAGCATTCACTAATGAATTGTGCATGCGCTGAGCAAATCTGATATGATGTCTTCATGGAATTCCTATAGGTAAAATGTACCTTTTTTTCGTAACCTATGTCCAGTCTGAAAAACGGTAAACACTAAGAAGTGGTCGGTATCAGTGGAAGCGTAGTAGCAGCTAGCAGTATTTACGATGCTTACTAGCTGCATTTTATCGGCAAGCCTTTAAAGAGTCTATATTATGGGTTATTTTTTTTTTCTTTTTACAATTTAGTAGTGAAGGAGTTAATCTACAGTGAACAAATTATTCTACAGAATATACAACAGAATGCCTAAAGTCATTATAGACACACACTATGCAGTATCTTTTAAAAAATGGTCAAGTGACGCAAGAGCACCATGCCTAATATCAACACAATGTGTTAGGGAAAGAACAAGCAGTAAAAGAAAATGCATAAAGTAGGCTTGTGTGATTATTATTCCAATTACATGTTGATGAATACCCTGCAAGACCTACCTAATACGTGGGCCCAAAAAAGTTCAATGGAAGAACAGGTCCAGATTGCAACAACCCTTAATTATGAACATTTAAACAAAGAAAGAAAGAAATTCTACAACGCCCCACGTGGAGCTACTACTAATTGGTAGCCAAATATCTGGGCAAAAGATCTCAATTACTGGTCACTATGGTGACCTGGCACCTAGCATTGGTTGAGGCCTGATACATATCAAATCTATAGCTAGACGATACCTTCAAACACATTCACTAGAGTTCTAAAACTGCTTAGCTGTACCCAAAATCAAAGCTACTTTTAAAACAGAGCAAGATATTATCTATTTAGGAACTCCTGGAAGGGCTACACAACTATTTGTTAGAACTCCAAGGTGTCCCTATTTAGGAGGCACATTTTGGGCACAAATCCATCTACCCTTCTTTTCTGTTCCAATGTTCCTTTCTTCTAGAAATTTCATATTGTTGGTGTGTCTGAGTGTATAACAGATTTCCACTCACAGTAATGTGTCTTTAAACAACAATAAATGTGTTCAGAAATCAGTAAATAGGATACATTTTCCTGTTCTAAATTACATGTTGTTGCATAAATTGTTCTTAGAAAGTCACCAACAATTTCACAGAACAGCCCGCCCCTGGCCACACCCACACCCCTAAAATTAAAGTGTCCCTCTTTGTCCATTTGAAATATTGGGATGTATTCTGTCTGTTGAGAGCAAGAGTTGGTATATTTAGAGGATTTGAATGAGAGCTCTGAAATATTTAATGAACTTTAAAATGTATTTATTTATAAAATATTTTACCAGGTTGGATACATTGAGATTTTTCTAGTTTTCAACTATGTCTGATGTGTTGTAGGATCTGGTGTTTGTAATATGTATATTATAATTCTTTATGTTAGTTGAAATTAATTTAATTTCAGACTTCTTTCAGACACAGGAATTGAGAGAACCTATTCATCTAGTATTACAGAATTCTATTGTATACCAATGGTCACTACATCTGGTTCTAGTTCAGGTAATGATTGATGAAGGCCTGTTGATATTAACCTTTGACCCAGCATTGCAAACCAGACTCATTTCTGAAGACATTCATTTAAAGCAGTGGTTCCCAAACCCGTGGTATGCATACTCCAAGGGGAACAAAAATTTGGGTTATGGCGGTGGTGCCGGCCGCCACACGGGTTAAGAACCGCTGGCTCACTCTCGGGGGCACGGAGCATCGAGTCACAGTCTATGCGGACGACATGCTTTTCTTCATTGAAAGACCGCTGACTACCATCCCGAACCTCCTTGAGCTCTTCCGCAAGTATGGGAGGGTGTCGAATCTCAAGCTCAACAGTATCTCGAGTCCCACAAGACTGGATGCGCACCTGCGGTCCCAGTTACGGTTCAGGAGATGTGAAGCCAAATTGAAGTATCTCGGCATCTGGCTGACCAGGGAGCTGCCGCAACTCTACCAGGCAAACTTTCTTCCCATCCTCACCTCTTTACAGAAAGATATGCAAAAATGGACAGACCTCTACATTTCATGGTTCGGATGAATTAACGCAATCAAGATGAACATCCTTCCGCGCCTCCTATACCTCTAACAGACGATCCCGATCACCCTACCGAAAGCCTTTTTCCAATCCATTGCCACAGCCATACGGAGGTTTGTCTGGTGGAGGGGAGCCCCACGGGTCAGCAAACGACTACTTGAACAACCCAAGCAGAGGGGTGGAGCGGGGCTACCCTCAATTATAGGCTACCACCATGCAACTCACCTTCTGAGTATTACTGATTGGCATGCCCGACAGACGGACAAAATCTGGGTGCGCGCCGAAATCTCACAGCCTGGAGGACAGATTCCCGCGACGCTGTGGGGGACCGGAATAACACCCAGCGAGCTCAAAACTGGTAACCCCCTGATAGATGGTACCGTGAAGATCTGGTGCGCACTATGCCACCCGCACCAGCTGACCACCCACACCAGCCCACTCACACCCATAGTCTACAACCCCAACATAGGAGGGGAACTGACACCAGCAGACCTAAGAAACTTTGCACAAACGGACTGGATATACCTACGACAATGGTGTGGCAACGGCACACTAAAAACACTAACAGACCTGCTCCCCGACACCACCCCAACAGGCCTTGACCGATTCTATTATTATCAAGTCAAATCCTTCTACTCCAATGTGGCAGCTAAACACCAATTTCACCGGGACCTCACAGACTTCGAGAAGATATGCACATCTAGACAACATATGGTGAGAGGGATATCGAAGCTATACGCAATGCTATTAGAGGGAGAGATGAGGCCGAGAAACAGGGGAGAACCTGACCACACAGGAATGGGATAAAAAATTTCTACTCACACACAAGAGCTCCATTAGCTCGAAATTTCAGGAGATGAGTTACAAAATATTGACGACCTGGTACAGGACCCCGGATATAATACACCGCATAAACCCAGACGCGGAGGAGACGTGCTGGCGATGTGGTCAGGGAAGAGGGACCATGATCCACATCTGGTGGTCGTGCGCAGTCATCTCCCCATACTGGGAGATGGTAAATACTAAAATCCGGGAAATTTCGGACCCAGAACTCCTGCTACAACCCCTACCCATGTTACTACACCACACAACCATGGCATTGCAAACCTACAAGTAGTCTCTGACGAAACACCTATTGACGGCTGCGAAATCCCTGATTCCAACACCAGCCTGCACCTTCACACCCCTTCCCCCAGCACTTAATCTCCCTGCCGCGTACCCCGTCCCCCCCTTTCCTTCTTCACGCAACTTTCCCCCACACTCCCCCCCCTTTTTATTTATTTATTATTATTTATCATCTTCTCCCCCTGACCCTCTCCAGACTAGACAGGCCCGACTAACGGGCCAGACTGAGCCCCAGAGTAAAAGTGAAACACCGAGAAGGCACTGGACCTCGGTCTGACCAGGCCACAGATGTGGAGAAGGTCCCAGACCCACTAGGCAGCACCAGAAAACACGCACTAGGCAACTTGGACACCCCAGTCCTTTGATACACCTCAACATAAGGGACAGAGGCGGCATTACACAATAAGGCCCCACACCTGTCTGACACGACAGATGACATACAGACAGCACCACGCCCCGATCTATACACCCAACCCATTATCTTGGAGATTGGTAAGCCACACCAGCACACCCACGGAGTGGGCACACGTCAGACGTATATGCCCAGGCACTGGATGGTCTGGATCGCCCCGACCCCACAGGCGTGGACTCAGTCCCGTAGTCCATGGAGATTTGCTCAGACTAGTCCAGACCCCGATACAAGTGACTAACAGAACACCAGACTCAGTCCAATCCCCACACCTACTATGCGCATCCCCACACAACGGAGTCAACGCGACAGAAATTAGGGAATATGATGCACTGTAAATGTAACACCTTATATACCCACAAAAGATGGGGGATTGCATGGCTCAAATAATGTATACACAGCTTGCAACTACTTCATCCCAGCTCGCATACAGAGCACGCCATGCAGGAGAGGAGAGGGCAGGGCAGGCAGAGCGGACCAAGAGAGCAGCAGGACCCCAACTCCCACCAGGCCCAGCCAAAAGTTGGGCTATGTGTGTTTTTGTGTATCTTGTGCATTTACCACTTAATATAAAAAAAAGATTTGCAAAAAAAAAAAATAAACAAGTTAAGTTAACAGTAGATTTGTGTAGAAATTATTTCTTTTTTCAAAACGGTAAATGTACAGAATATCTGTATCAGTAAGTTATAGGCTCTCAAAAATCAATATTGGTCAATTCCTAGTCAGGATATGTATGTATCTGTGTGTGTGTGTGTGTCAGGGTATGTATCTCTGTGTCTGTGTATCTGCATGTGTGTCAGAGTATGTATCTGTGTGTCAGGGTGTGTATCCTCAAGTGTGTTAGTGTATGTATCTATGTATCTGCATGTGTGTCAGGATATGTATCTGTGTGTCAGTGAGCCAAAAGTCAAGGATACCAGAATTCAGGGAAGTTAAAACAAAGCCAAAGTAAAATACCAGAAAATAAAGATTAGGAACACACTCTTGGATTACCATCAGGATGAAACCACGGAAGGGTAATAAGCAAAAGGAGAACTGGGTATAAATGCCCCTCCTGTGGATTCGATTGGCTGTAACCGGCCTTTGACCCCAAAAGAAATGACCAGGTTTCCATGTGCATGATTGCTGCTCAGCACAAACCCACCTGTGGATCTGATTGGCCATGACCGGCCTTTGTACCCAAAAGCAATTACCAGGTTTCCATATGCATGATTGCTGCTCGGCACAACTTTTCCTTTCAGGACGGTAATGCTGCTCGGCATAACTTTTCCTGTCAGGATGGTAAATGCCATTAACCACATTTTTTTTTTTTTTTTTAAATTCTTTATTTTTCTTGTGCATAAGAAAAACATAACAGATGGGCCTGTATTGCCACGACAGCTAGTACAGGCATTTCAAAAGCAGACAGTGTCATAGCAGAGTAATACAGCACATTTTTATATTTATGAGAGTAAACAGGCTAGGAATACTTGAGCAGGACTATAATAGTGTAATTAGTCTACGTATGCGAGCTTGTGTATTAGTAATGGGATTAGTTATGTTTTACCGTAGTTTTGCTTATACAAAATGTCATGTGTACAAAGTAATTACAGGTTGGATAGTTAACCATAAAACATGCGTGGTATAGATACAGGTGCATGAGGTGTAACGTTGCTGAGTAACTAGCTGAGAAGCCTGGCTGTCTCATCGGGTTGTGCCTATGTGGCTATTCAATAGTTGCCCTCTAAATATACTTAGTTAAAGATTTACGCCTAATATGGTTAGTCGTGGTATTTAAGCAGGTCTCTAATGAGAATAGGTACAAGATTACGTGTGAACATGCTATGTGTCATATGTTAGGCAGAGGTCTAACGTACGGATGGACCTGGAGCACAGAGGTAGCACAAATAATTAAAGCATAAACAAATCAGAAATAAACCATAGACAGAAACGTTCGGATGCCTTTGATTGCATTCACGTGGGGAAGTACTGTGAGGCTGGCATTCGTGAGTGCGAGTCACATCCGTGACGGTTGCCGCTTATGATCAGGACTCCAATGATGGTGCGGCTGTAAGAAGCTTGTCAGCGCTCAGCCAATGCCCGAAGTAGGAAATCGAAAGTCTTGCACGTCGGGTGCTAGGGAGGCTGCAGCATTCAGGCGGTTTAGTTGGGCATCCCTCACGCCCCAGGCCGGTTGGCAGGCCAGCATCCTCTTGCCACGGTCGTGTGGGCTCCTAGGGTCCCAGACCTCCCCTGCATGGGGTAGACGGGAGGTCGTGGTGGTATTCCGCTGCCGGTTGCGGGCGATCTTCCGTCTGCGTGGGTGATGCTGTGGGGCTGTACCCGTTACGGCCCTCGGCCTAGGTGATCGCTGACTGATAGGCTTGTGTATGTTTAATATGCGGGGGATCAGAGGGGGCCAACTCACCGCCCTACCGTGAACCTCCCCGTGTTGAATAGCTGCTGCAGCTTGACGGGCTTCCAGCTTAGCCCAGAAACAGTCGAAAATGTCATCCAGTTTCTTCTGCGTTATTTGCGCGGGAGTTAGCAGTGCCGTCTCAGACTGCGTGATGGCTGGTTCACTCTGGATATGACAGACCGCCATTTTGTGAGCTTTGCTTGGTTGTAGTTTTGTGGGGCTGTTTCGTGCTTGAGACTAGCCAGGTCGGACCGGGATGACCCCCACCGGTCCAAAGGGGGGGGAAACAGGGCTGAGAGAGGAGCTTGGGGTTGCACAGCTGCACACCGAGCAGGGGATCGGCCGCTTCCCCCGTCCGACGGCCGTACTAGGCCTCACTCCTCCGACCTCCGTCGGCCGTGAAGTGTACCCGCGGGCGACAGGCCCGGGGTTCCTCTGCTGGCTCCCGAGGTAGGTAAGTCTCTTTTCGTGGCGTTGTGGCCGGCTGGCTGGCTAGATTCAGGCTTAGTCGAGGCATTGAGCTCGGAGCTCACACGAAGTGCGTCCAGCCGCCATGATGTCCAGGCCCCGCCCCCTCATTAACCACATTTTTATGTGCGGATGTATACGTGACAGTGTCACTGTATCTGTGTCAGTGTCCATATCTGTATGTCAGTGTGGGTATCTTTGTCTGTATGTGTGTCATTGTATGCATCTGTGTGTCAGTGTCTGTATCTGTGTATCTGCATGTGTGTCAGTGTATGTATCTTTGTGTCAGGGTATGTACAGTATCTGTGTGTCAGGGTGTGTGTCTGTGTACCTGTATGCGTGTATCTGTGTGTCTGTGTATATGCATGTGTGTCAGTGATTTATTTTGTCTGTATCTGTATGTTTGTGTATCATTGTTTCTGTGTATCTGTATGTGAGTGTGTGTATCTGCAGGTATGTCTGTGTATCTGTATCTATATGTGTGTCAGTGTTTGTTTCTCTGTGTCTGCATGTGTTACAGTTTGTGTGTCTGGGGCAGAGCAGAAACAGGGAGATTCTGGGGTGGGAGGAGAAGCATGGAAGGTCTGGGGCGAAGGAGAAGCAGGGAGAGCATGGTGCCGAGGAGAAGCAGGGAGAGCATAGGGCAGAGGAGAAGCAGGGGGAGCCTGGGTCAGAGAAGAAGCATAGGGAGCCTAGGGCAGATAAAAAGGGGAAATTGGACAGAGAAAAATGTATACATTTGAAATAAATGCAACTATATTAATTACAATATTTTACTAATGTGAGGAGTACAGTTTATGGCAAAGGGCTGCCAAGGGGTACTCAAGTGTGAAAAGTTTGGGAACCACTGATTTAAAGGAACACAAACATGTATCCCTGACTGTATAGTGTTAAACCCACCATTTAAGTGGCTTGCACCCCTTTAGCTCCCTTAAAAGCTATTACAACTTTCCAACGCTCTGCGGGTCTGCCGGCGCTAGTTCCATCTCCTTGGTGACATCATCAGAATTGAACATTTTTAGCCAATCCAATGCTTTCCCATGGAGAAAGCATTGGATTGGCTGAAATTGGCAAGGGGGCGGGGCCAAACACAGTTTTGGCCAATCAGCACCTCATTATAGAGATGCATTGATTCAATGCATCTCTGTGAGGAAAATTCAGTGTCCCCATGCAGAGCGTGGGGATCCTGAACAGAACTACTGCCTACTATGCAGCACTGAGCCAGAAGCATCTCCAGTGGCCATCTGACGAGTGGCTCGGGATGGCTGGGACGTCGGTGGAACCTTTATCAGCGCCAGCAGGACGGCCATCGTAGAGGACCAAGCCACCGGACCGCCTCAGCCTAAGCACCGTGCTTGCTAGACGGAGAAGGAGCCCTGCAGCTGTGGACGGTGATCACGACAATGAGGCTGGAGGCGGAGCATCAGGGGACACCAATAAACCACAGCCCGCGGCACAGTGTCAGGAACCACGTGGGCAGCGTCGGCATGTGCCCCGCCGGGAGGCTGCGGGCAGGAGAAAGGCAAGACGCTGTCGGCAGCGGTGGGCTCCAGGAGGACAGCGAGCCCCACCTTACGGTCGGAGGCTGCAGTGCAAGCAGTCTCCTTATCCAGTGAGTCTGATCCCAGCCACACTAACGCCTCCACCCCTGCTCTTATGAGCAAGGGAAAGCAGCCTGGAGCCCCTAATACAGCTCCAGACCCTTTTAGGGCCGGTGGCCCACCCAGGAATGCTGGCCCAGGCGTAGGAGTGCGGGTAGGGAGGGGAGAGGGTATCCAAGCACAACACAGACTCCCATCAATCCCAGTGCTATCAGTGAGGGCTTGGGCAAGGCTTTGGCGGCCCTTCAAGGGGCTAGAGGGCATCTGGGAGGCCTATCGTACGTATGGGTCTTAGCATGGTAGAAGTACGATGAGCAATTTCGGCAACGCTTGTTGGCAAATCCGGGCATGCAGTGGGACCAAACAGACCTGCAGCTCTAGTTAAAGTTGATGATGGCACAAAAGGTGGCTGCCCCCTTTTTGGGAGGGGCCAGCATGGGATCAGCATCTTCCTCGTCGGCCGCCTAGGAAAATGGATTCTGTTGGCTATTCATCGAGGGACAGTGCAAGTGGAGAGCTACTTGTAAACTTAAACACTAGTGCTCCGGCTGTGGGGGAGCGCATGAATATCACAAATGTTTCAAGCGAGGTAAAGCTGCAGCAGGGGGCGGCTGGGGGCTATCGCGGCCCAGTCCACTTCTGCGGGGTCCAACGCTAGTGAAGGTCGATGCAATGTTGCCTTGACTAAGCCGCTATGCTAACCAAGATGATGCACGCTTGTTGCGGGAGGGTTTTTCGGAGGGCTATTTTATTCCATTCAAGGATAGTGTTGTCATACGTCGTTTTCACAACTTGAGGTCGGTTTTTACTTACCCTGGGGTGGTTCAGGACAAATTGTTTAAGGAAATTCAACTGGGAAGGATGGCGGGGCCATTTGTGGATCCTCCCTTCCAGGACTTTAGGATTTCACCACTGGGGGTTGTTCCTAAGAAAAATGACACAGACACAGAGCTCTGTTCAGTTTCCTATGCATCATTCGACCATGCGGTTGAGTTGGTGAGGAAAGCAAGCTCTGGCTCCCTCATGGCAAAAGCAGATATTGAATCACTTTTCGGTTGTTGTCGGTCCACCCGGACGGTCATCATCTCCTTGGCTGTTTTTTCGACAGTGCTTATTATGTGGTTTATTGCTTACCCATGGGGTGCTCAATATCATGCGCTTACCTTGAGAAATTCAGTACCTTCCTGGAATGGGTGGTTAGGGAGGAAATGGGCGGCAGGTCCATGGTTCACTATCTAGATGACTTTTTGTGCATCGGACCAGCCGATTATGGGGCGTAGAGTTACGCATTACACACGTTGGAATGGGTAATTCACTTGTTTGGGGTTTCTTTGGTGGCTGGGGAGTGTCGTTTACCGGCGGAAAAACTTCACTTCAGGGAAAAGTGAGGGTGGTTCAGAGTGCGCGCAAGGTAACGCTGCAGGAACCCTTAACTTCACCTGTCGTTATTCCAACCAATTTTCAACCATTTTCTAGCAAGGGCCACGTGTGGGATACGATCCCCTCATCATTATGTTTGGGTTTCTCATTCCATGAAGGAGGATTTGAGAGTTTGGGACATGTTTCTCCAGGACTTTAACAGGAAGTTCTTCTTTCGGACCCCAGCAACTTCCTCAAAGGGGCCACGGCGGTGAGTCATCCTCTACACCACACGTTAAGGGTTTCTTGGATAGCCTGATATCCTTACTAAACACTTGGAGTGAAGGAGAGGTCCAGGGAACACAATTTGGCGAGAGTTTGGGATTCTCCAGAGGCCGGATGCACGAAAGGGAATGCGGTCACGGTGTCAGCGGGCTTAGGCAAAAAAAGATGCTGAGATGGTTTCTTCCATAGCGGCAGGGGAGGCGGAGGGGCAGAACAAATGAGAGGGGATGATATCTGATGCATGTCAGAACGTGCACTTATCATTCGCCGGTCCAAGGTTTCATATTAAACAGAACATTAAAGATAAGATTTGGAATTTCTAGAGATCTTTTCCCATCTTCTGCTAGAGGAGTATCTTGACTTGAAGGAAGAGGACCTGAAGGATGGCAAGAAGGAGGAAGAAGAAAAAAGGCAGAGGTATCGGAAGATACCGAAGTCTTTTGGTAATTGGCTGCGGGCCTTTTGTATCATGGCAAGTGCATTGGGGGGAAAATTTCCAGAACAGGGTGGCCCCGGATGCACGGGAAAACGGGCAGTCGTGTCCGGAGGAGATGTGGCGGCTCGAGACGTCCTGTTTGGAGGGCAACTAAGGAAGTCTTTGGCACCAGGAACGTGGACATCTTACGTCAAAGTATTGCGAGCATGGAATGAGGTTGTGGGACATACTGGGGGACAGTATTTTAGGGGTGGGAGGTTGGAGTCGTTGCTGTGGTTTTTGTGCCAATTGTTTGCATCAGTGGTGGATTGGAACATGGCGACACTGGGGTTCCTTTTAAGTGGAATGGATGGGAAAGGATGGGACCTGACAAAACATTTTGTTGCTAGGCAGGCGCTTAAAGGTTTTAGGAAGGGTAAGTCTTCGGTGATAGTAGGCGTCCGGTATTCTTTGAGTTCCTGGAACCGATGGTGGGGGCCTTACCTACAGTGTGTTATTCTGGGTTCGAGGTGGTGCTATTGACCGTGGCATTCGTGTGGGCATTTTTTGGTGCATTCCAAGTTGGTGAACTGGTAAGTAGAAGCAAGATGGGTGCAGTGGGGGTTCAGCTGGCGGATGTTGAACTGTCATGGAAAAAAGTACAGATTCTTTTGCGAAGGTGCAAGACGGACATGTTTGGCAAAGAGTGTCAGATCACATTATTTCCCTTATCAAGTTCGGCTCTATGTCCTTTTTCATGCGCGGCTACAATTCTGGGGGTCGTTCTGGGGTAGCGGGCTCCTTTTTGATGCATGAGGAAGGGTCATCTCTGTCACACTTTCAATTTCTTCGGGTGACGGCAGATAAGAACCATTCGGCCCATCTAGTCTGCCCAATTTTCTAAATACTCTCATTAGTCCCTGGCCTTATCTTATAGCTAGGATAGTACAAAATATAAAAAAAGTTTAGAGGATTAGTGCCACTCTAGAAAGACGCTGGTGAGGATATTATAACCAGCATAAGATGTCTTAAAAAGAAATAAATAGAAAATAAAATATTAAATATAAATCCAACATAGAAAGTCCAAAAAGAATGATGGTATATACTTTCCAGAAGAGCAATCACAAACTTGTTCAAGGAGCTATAGCTAGGATAGCGTTATGTCTATCCCACGCATGCTTAAATTCCTTCACTGTGTTAACCTCTACCACTTTAGCTGGAAGGCTATTCAATGCAACCACTACCCTCTCAGTAAAGTAATACTTCCTGATATTTTTAAACCTTTGCCCCTCTAATTTAAGACTATGTCATCTTGTTGTGGTAGTTTTTCTTCTTTTAAATATAGTCTCCCCCTTTACTGTGTTGATTCCCTTTATGTATTTAAATGTTTCTACCCTATCCCACCGTCTCGTCTTTCCTCCAAGCTATACATGTTAAGATCCTTTAACCTTTCCTTGTACGTTTTATCCTGCAATCCATGAACCAGTTCAGTAGCCCTTCTCTGAACTCTCTCTAACGCAGTGATGGTGAACCTATGGCACGCATGCCACACGTGGCATGCCGGGCCCTCTCTGTGGGCACACGGCCATAGGCCGCTGTCTGTCTGTCTGCAGTAATGCAGAGTAGGCACCTGCATGCCCAAAACGGCAGACGCCAATCTGTTTTCATGTCGGGATAACACGGCAGCAGGGGGAGGGATCTAGGAAGCAGCTCTACTGTCCTCCCACGCGCAATCTGTGTGGAGCATTGCCGCGCATTACCATGGCAACGCTCCACACAGCATCGCGTGGGAGGACAGGAGAGCTGTTTCCCTGTCACATACTTACCACCACTGGACCACCAGGGATGGCTTTGTCCACGTTCCTTCAGAAGGGAAGGGGGGGATACAGATTTAACATATCTTTTTTTTTCCTGTATCTTTACCACCCCTATCCCCCACACACAGCACCCCACCCCCCACACAGCACTCCCTCACCCACACACAGAACTCCCTCCCCCACACACAGACAGAACTCCCTCCCCCACACACAGCACCCCTACACCACAAACACAGCACCCTCCCCACACAGCACAGCACTCCTTCCCCACACACAGCACAGCACCCTTCCCACACAGCACCCCTCCCACACACACACACACAGCACCCCTAACCCCCCCACACAGCATCCCCACACACAGCAGCACTGCTCCCCACACACAGCATCCCTACCCCACAAACAGATTGGCCACCTGCCCTACCCCAGCACCAGCACACCTACCCCACACACAGCACCCCTACCCTCCACACAGCACCCCTACCCCCCACACACACACACAGCACCCCCCCACAGCACAGCCTCCTCCTCACTACACAGCACCCCTCCCACACACACACAGCACCCTAGCTACCCGCACAGCCACACCATCCCTCTTTGCCCTCACACAGCACCCCTACCCCCCATACACAGCACCCCTACCCCCCACAGCACCCCCACCCCCATTGCACCTTCCCCTACCCCACAAACTGGCACTCCTCCCCGCACACAACACCCCTACCCCACAAACCTGGCCTCCAGCACCCCACACACACAGCACAACTTGATCCATCCCCCACACATGCCCCTCCACACAGCACCCCTTCCACACACACTTTAGCACCCATACCCCCCCACACAGCACAGCACCCCCCCTATCCCCACATGCAGCACCCCCCTACCCACAAACACAGCACCTCCCATACAGCCTGGCACTTCTCCCCCAGCATCCCTACCTCACACACACAGCACCCCTACCCCCACACACAGCACCCCCTACCCCCCCCACACTCCAGCATCCCTACTCTACACAGCACCCTATCCTACACAGCACCCCTATCCTACACAAACAGCACTCCCTTCCCTACACAGCACCTACACAGCACCCCACCCCCCACACACACAGCACCCCTACCCCCACACACAGCACCCCCCACAGCACAGCACTCCTCCCCCCACATAGCACCCCTCCCACACACACCACCCCTACCTCCCCGCACACAGCACCCCTACCCCCACACACACAGCACCCCTCACACACTCAGCACCCATCACACACTCCAAACCTCTCACACACTGCACTCCACACAGACACTGCACCCCTCAATACAGTATGTGTGTGTGTATTCAGCAGTCTGTATGTGTGTGTGTGTGTATTCAGCAGACTGTGTGTGTATTCAGCAGACTGTGTGTGTATTCAGCAGTCTGTGTGTACTCAGCAGTCTGTGTGTGTGTGTGTATTCAGCAGTCTGTGTGTGTGTGTATTCAGCAGTCTGTGTGTATTCAGCAGACTGTGTGTATGTATTTAGTGGACTGTGTGCATGTATTTAGCAGTCTGACTCTGTCTGTGTGTCAGTGTGTGTATGTATTAAGCATGGCGAAATTCCATAAAACAACCATTCGTATGAAAAGTCTATCAGACTCCTGTGAAATGAACGAACGTCGGAAAGAAACTAACTGCGCACCTGCGCAGACTCGCACGAATAAACTGTTCATGCAAAACACACGAACGGTGAAAAGTACCGAACATGGCTCGCAGGGAAACAGAAAGGTATAGAAAACCAACAAACGGCAAAAATACCGAATGGTACGTATGCCCGAACACACGAACTGAGAAAACCATTAAAACAAAAGAAAAAGGGCACGAAAAAAATGCAGCGAAGGCCGTAGGTTAGAAAACTGAAAGCATAAAACTGGAGACAAGGAAAAAATCCCCCAGGTTCCCCATAAAATGGACTAGGAGGGGAAAAGTATCATAGAAATTTATTTACACAAAAAATAATGACAACATAAATGCAATAAAACAAAAATTAAACCAATGACAAAATTATTATAACCAACTATAAGACAAAATTATAAATATATATAAGTAGATATAAGTATATATATAAATATCAATATATAAGTATAAATATATAAGATAACAGTCCCACAGTTAAGAAACTATGGGATCAGTATACTTAACTGAGGGAGATGTAAAGAAAGAGGAAATAGTTCAGGGAATACCGCCTATTATGCGGGAGAGTGGAACCTGATTGGCTGTTGGTTGCCATGGATATAGGTTACTGACTGTTTCCTGTGTTGATTTAATTGTTAAAGTTTTCTTTGCTGCTGATGAAAACAAAGAAAGAGAGTGCAGCATAATAGGAGCCTCCATGTCTTAATAAAATCCACTTACTTGGGATATAATTCCTCCTGGGACTCTCTGCACCCCTCCCTGTCATCGGTGCCTCATTCAAGGACCCTATTTAGCCTTGACCTGCACAGAGTCCCAGGAGGAAGTATTTCCCAAGTAAATGGATTCATCTCATAAGAGCAGACATTAGGCTGTTAGAGTAGGACCTGCCAAAGATGGGGTACATTGACGTTGTTTCGGGCTTATGCAATGTATGATCATATAATGTAACTAAACCTTGATTATATTTTTTAAATAAAACTATTACAATTTGTAAGATTTGAAATCATTGTTTAGTGAATAAGGGAGTGCGCTGGATTATGTATTTTGTATAAATTGGCCCCAGCACTAACATATAATGTATGTATGTTCAGGTGAGTGCAGCCCTCTGGGTTTCACATACATATACAGGTAAATATATTTAGAGAGAGAGCTGAGGTAGACATGTGTTAGCGAATGAGAGTTAGAGATTCATCATACAGAGAGAAGCAGAGCGATAGACAGTCATGCGTTGCATATAAAACTGAACATGAATGATTTTCCGGGTGAGATGTTTCTGATATTTATTGAGAGCTATTTTGGGATCTCCCTTAGCTGGTTGGTATTGTGCCCCCTCTACTCTGCCGCCTGACTGCGCCTGTGAGTAGGTCTGAGGCGTGTGTGCCCGTGTGTAGCAGTTTTGCTGGAGTAATTAATAAGATAAGGAGAGAACTGTTTGTGCACATTCCCAGACACAAATCGTCCTTCCCGGAGGGGGGAAGACAGCTTGGAAACAAACTTCCATAGAGATTATGTATAAATAACATCCATGGAATGTAAAGCTTTGGGAGTCTATATGTGAATTCAGTGTCCAACTGTACAACTAATGTGCTACTAGTATTAACCTCCTTTATTATTGTGTAACAGTCTGTCTGGACAAGTTTATATGACTTTATTACTAAGATCAATGACTATGGAAAACAGGATGTACAATTTCCTTTAACACCTTCATTACAAAATGCTCTTTATTTAATATACAATTATTATATATTTTAAAACATGGGGAGAATAGCAAGGATCTAACCTAGACTAGAGTAAAAAGCGTTTTTGTGTAAAGAAGATTACTGTTTCATAGGACAGACTTTAGGTGACTTTGTTTTGGACAAATCCCTAGAAAATAGGTTTAAAAAAGAATGTGTTTTTCACCATAACCACTACAATGAGCTGAAGTTGTTATATTGCTTAGACACCCTCTTTAATATTCATAAAAATCAAAGCACTGCACTTTTCAAAGCACTGCACTTTTCAGACTTGACTTCTACAAGATCATCGATGAAGTTATGATGATAGAACAAAGTATGTTCATTTAAAAAAAATCTTTTTATATGCCCGTGGAAAAAGGCAATGGATCACAAAAAGTCCCTCTACTGTGCAATGATCACAAGAACTCTTTATGGGCCACACACATAAAAATCAAAGCACTGCACTTTTCAAAGCACTGCACTTTTCAGACTTGACTTCTACAAGATCATCGATGAAGTTATGATGATAGAACAAAGTATGTTCATTTAAAAAAAATCTTTTTATATGCCCGTGGAAAAAGGCAATGGATCACAAAAAGTCCCTCTACTGTGCAATGATCACAAGAACTCTTTATGGGCCACACACAGCCCCTCCAAGTTGCAACGTAGCATCACGAAACTGTAGCGGTACTTACCTTACCCAGGGGCTGGCTGAGGTCCTCTCTTCCTGCCGCGCGCGGCTCTCGAATGAAGGCGGGCACGTACTGCGAGATGCGGTCACGTGTCCCGCCTAGCTCTAAGAGCGTGCCGCGTGTCTCGGGCACGCTCTTAAAGGGGCAGTGGGAGCCAAAAAATACAATGGTCTCCCATTGGCCCCTGTCATCCCACATTCCCCAGACACTCACATTTTGGGGGCGTGGATATGACAGGGGCAAATCAAAGTAAAGTTTAGGGTATTTATACTTACCTCTTCCTTAACTCCCTGCCCTATCGTGGTTTCTGTTTCCGTTCCCTTTAGCGCTTGTTGTGTTCAGTTGTGATTTTTGTGCTTGACCTTGGCTTTGTATCTGACTCCATTTATCTCTCTATCCCTGTTTTGTCTTGTTTGCCGGCCTACTGACTACTGTGTACCAGACCTTGGCTAGTTTTTGTTCTCGCAGTCTCTTTGTTCCCTTGACCTCGGCTTGTTCTTGACTCTGTCTATTCTCTGCTATACGGTGAGTCCGGCCATTCTAAGGTCTGGTAAGTCGTATCTGCTCTATCTGTCGATTGTTGGGCTAAATCTTGCGTGTAGGGGTAAACTACCGTGACATTACGATAGGGCCATGGACCCCGCAGATTTAAGTCAGCAATTGGCTTCTCATGAGGCTAGATTTGCACAGCAGGATCACCGTATGGATCAGATAGCTCAGGCCTTCCAGACACTCTTATCTAGAACTACTCCGGTAACAGTACCAACTCCTACTGCACCCCTTGTTCCAGATGTATCCACCATGCCTAATGCTTCTGCACATTTAACCCCTCCACCTAGGTATGGAGGGGATGCTAAGTCTTGCAGGGGATTTATTAATCAAGTGGAATTCCACTTTGAGATGTATCCACGTTCCTTTCCCACTGACAGGTCTAAAGTTGGATTCTTTATGCACCAACTTACTGATAAAGCACTTGAGTGGGCAAATCCTATTTGGGAGGCTAATGGACCTATGGTGCATAACTTCGATAGCTTCCTTACGGATTTTCGTAGAACCTTTGACACAACTAAAAGGTCAAAGAATGCCGCCAGGGCATTAATGAGAATTAAACAGGGTTCTAGGTCTGTTGCTGATTATGCTATTCAGTTTCATACCCTTGCATCGCAGGTAGATTGGACCAACAATGGGCTAACTACAGCATTCATGGAAGGTCTATCTGATACTTTATTGGAAGAGGTAGCAGCTAGGGATCTTCCTATCCCATTAGAGGACCTTATCGACTATCTTATTGATATAGGATTTGTGATAGACTCTATACTAAGAATAGGAATAGACGTTTTGCTACGTTAAATACTCCTAGAGGTGCTAATCCTGAGAGTTCAAAGGTATCAGAGGAGGAACCCATGCAATTAGGGGTTACCAAACTCTCTGATGTTGAACAATTGTATAGGAGAAAGGAGGGACTTTGCCTATACTGTGGTAAGAAGGGTCATATGCTAAAAGAATGTCCCGTGCTTCCGGAAAACTATTGCACCTAAGGCCATATAGGGGACTGGCCTTGGGTGTGATATCTAAGTCCCCAAAATTGCCTCTTAATCGACTACTTCTCCCTGTTTCTCTGCATCTGGAGAATAATTGCATAGCAAGAAACATACTAGCCCTGGTTGATTCCGGGGCAGCTGAGAATTTCATAGACTCTAGATTTGTTAGGAAAAGCAGCATACCCATTAGAGAGAAGACACCCATGGCCGTTGAGGCCATAGATGGTAGACCATTATGCTCCCCAGTTATCACACATGAAACTGAACCGTTGCATATGTATACAGGGATGTTACACTCAGAAACCATTCGGTTTCAGGTCATCACCTCTCCTTCCTCTCACATTGTGTTAGTGTACCCATGGTTACATTCTCACAACCCCATTTTTGACTGGGAGTCAGGACAAATAGTATCTTGGAGTGAAACCTGCCAAGAGTCTTGTATAATTAAAATCACCCCTTTGAATTCTATTAATGTTCCTACTACTCCTCCTTTGTCTACTACTATACCTCCTCAGTACATGTGTCTTAAGTCTGTCTTCGATAAAAGGGATGCTGAAAAATTACCGCCTCATAGACCCTACAATTGTGCTATTGATATATTGCCTGGCACTATACCTCCCAAAGGCAGGGTGTATCCTTTGTCTCCTCAAGAAAATCGTGTCATGGGGGAATATATTAAAGAATCTCTACAAAAGGGATTTATATGGAGATCTTCTTCTCCGGCAGGGGCAGGGTTCTTCTTTGTGTCGAAGAAGGAGGGCGATTTAAGACCTTGTATTGATTATAGGGGTCTAAATAAAATCACTATAAAAAATGCTTACCCTATAACATTAATCACAGAATTATTCGACAGGCTTAAACAAGCTACTGTGTTTACTAAATTGGACCTTAGAGGTGCATACAATCTAATACGTATAAAAAAGGGCCATGAGTGGAAAACTGCATTCAGTACTAGGAGTGGTTATTACGAGTATACTGTGATGCCATTCGGTCTTTGTAACGCCCAAGCAGTGTTTCAAGAATTTATTAATGACGTCTTACGAGAGTTCATTCACTCATTTGTGATAGTGTACTTGGACGACATATTAATATATTCAACAGATTTACATACTCATCGCATGCATGTTAAAACAGTTTTGAAAACCCTTCTTGTTAATGGTCTTTATTGTAAACTAGAAAAATGTTTATTTGACCAATCCGAAGTACAGTTTTTAGGTTATGTAATTTCTGCTAAAGGTTTTCGTATGGATCCCCAGAAGCTTTCTGCTGTCATGGAATGGCCTTTACCTCAGGGTCTGAAAGCCATTCAGCGTTTTCTTGGTTTTTCTTACTATTATAGACGCTTTATTAAAGGATTTTCTTCTATTGTAGCGCCTATAACACGCATGACTAAGAAAGATGGCAATACTCGTGTCTGGTCCCCAGAGGCGCTTGAGGCCTTTGAATTTCTTAAAATCGCGTCTGCCTCTGCTCCTATTTTACAGCATCCTGTCCCTTCTTTGCCTTATATTCTTGAAGTTGATGGTTCGGATATTGGGGTAGGTGCTGTGTTATCTCAAAGAGAATCACCTGATAAGCCATTACATCCTTGTGGCTTCTTTTCCAAACAGATGTCCAAAACCGAAAAGAACTATGACATAGGCAATCGAGAACTCCTTGCTATTGTTTTAGCACTTAAGGAGTGGAGACATCTTTTAGAGGGTACTAAGGACCCCATCCTCATTTTTACGGATCACAAAAACCTTTCCTACCTTAGTGAAGCCAAAAGATTGTCTTCTAGGCAGGCCAGGTGGTCACTGTTCTTATCTCATTTCAATTATATCATCACCTACAGACCAGGTGATCGTAACACTAAAGCTGACGCTCTGTCTAGACAATTTGAAACTACCGACAAACAAGAGTTTGATAATACCCCTGTCATTCCCCCGGACAGAATAATAGCTACTACGGTTCTATCTATTTCTTCTTCACTCTTACAAGTTATACAGGCTAAACAAAACATGGCACCCAGTGAGAAACCTACTGATAAACTGTTTGTTGATGTTCCCGAAAGACGGGACATTATGTTGTTATATCATGACGCCCAAACTGCTGGACATCCTGGTGTTTCTAAAACCGTAACAGCAATTTCTAGATATTTTTGGTGGGCTTCCTTACACAAGCATATCACCGATTACGTTCGGGCATGTACTACTTGTGCCAGTATGAAGTCTTCTCATAGAGTTCCTTGTGGGTTGTTGCACCCATTGCCCATACCCGAGAGGCCAGGGGAGGGCTGGCAGCCTTAGGCCTGGGGGGCAAAACCAGTCAAGAGGCCCATTGCACCACCAAATCAGTGCAATGGTGCCCACCTTTTCCTGGATTTATAACGGATATTGATGTTATGCTAATCAGTAGCTCTTTGCCATACCCTCTCCTTCACGGCTCTGACTTTCAATGTTGTCAGAGCGCAGGCTGAGAATCTCTGAGCCTGTGCTCTGACTCACTAACTGAGCGTCGGAACCATGAGGGAGAGGCTATAATCTGACTGCACCTACTGCTGGTGCGCACCAGTGGACCACCAGCGAATCGTTTAAATTGAATAGGCTGGTGTCCCCAACTTGTGAGCTGTGTTGTCCGCCGGGCGCCTCTGTTGTGATGGCACCCTGCGTGACCGCACAGCGTGCACACCCCAATGGCTGGCCCTGCTGACACACACTGATGTTACTACTTAGAAATCCCTCAATATTAATACAGACAGCAGAGTAAACACCAATAAACTGTGGAAACAGATCTGATCCCACCCAAATTTATAAAGATTTGCTTACTGGATTTGTTGTAAGATTAAATCATGCCTCCTCCCCTCTCTCTCCCATGCGCTGCTCTGTAAGCTGGGAGGAAGTGAAGAGTAATCACAATCTCTCAGCACAGTGGCACCTGTGGCTGCATGGGGAACAGCTGTATTTGCCGCCCCCCATGTGACATCACAATGCCCCACCTATATGAGCTGCCATACGAACTAACGCCAGTGCTGCTCACAGTGTGTGTTTACATTAAAAAGCCTGCAGGGACCGGCTATAGATACCAGAACCACTTCATTAAGCTCCAGTCGTTCTGGGGACTATAGTGTCCCTTTAATGTAATGAAAATTATAGATTAGTGTCACTAATAATATACTAGATTGCCTACTTACAACCAAATGAGGATGATGATGGGCTGCAGTTTGGCTCCACTGGTCTGGTGTAGAACAGGATCTCTGGAGGCTGTTTGCAACTGTGGTCACAAAATTCAATGTTCTGGGAGAATTGGAAGCAGCTCCATTTTTTGGGAGGCCCCTTATACAGCTCAAGGTCTGGGCCCCAGGGCCTGACGGTGAGTATGCCCACAAGGCCCACTCATAAGTCCACTTATATGTTCCACCCACCCATGAGTTCGCTCACAGGGAGTGGAGTGTGTAGGGGATGTGTTATGTGTTATTGTAGAGCAGGGGTTCTCAACGTTAGTCCTCAGGACCCCCTACCAGTCCAGGGTTTAGGGATTACCTGGGTGTGTCTAAGGTGTTTTTTCCCTTTTTCTAAACACCTGAGACACAAGGTAATCCCAAATCCTGGACTGGTAGCGGGTCCTGAGGACTGGGTTGAGAACCCCTGTTGTAGAGGATCTAATATGTGTGCTTATGGTATGTAGTGTATAGGGATACCAGTTTGTGCAGGTGATGCAGTGTGTTTGTGTGTAGTGGAAGCAGTGTGTATTTGTGTATAAGGGATGTATTGTGTGTTTCTGTGTTTGTATGCATAAGGGATGCAAGGTGTGTGTCTGTAAGTGTGTGCATTGAGTGTGTGTTAGTGATGCATTGTGTTTCTGTGTGTATGTAAGAAAAGCAGTGTGTGTGTAAGTATTTGCATTATGTGTTTCTGTGTATGTGTGCAAAGGATGCATTGTCTTTGTGTGTAAGTGTTGCATTGTTTGTGTGTAATGGATGCATTGTGCGTTTCTCCGTGTGTAAGGGAAGCATGTTGTGTTTCTGTGTGTGTAGGGATGCATTGTGTGTGTGTGTATGTGCGTAGTGTCCTCTCCCCCCTGTGTCCTCCTCACCTCCCTCTCCCTGTGTTCTCCTCACCACCCACCCTCACTGTGTTCTCCTCACCACCCACCCTCCCTGTGTTCTTCTCAGTCCCCCCTTCTCCTCATCTCCCCTTCTCCTCACTCTTACTCTCCCCCTCCCCCTTGTGTTCTTCTTACTCCATCCTTGTTCTTCTTACCCCCCGTTTTTCATACCCCCCTTCTTCTTCTTACTCCCCCTCCTCCACCTTCTGTTACTCCCCCCTCCTTCACTTACTCCCTCCCTTCACTTACTCCCCCCATCTTCACTTACTCCCCCCTCTTTCACTTTCTCCCCCCCATCTTCACTTACTCCCCCCTCCTTCATTTACACCCCCCATCTTCACTTACTCCCCCCATCACTTACACCCCCCATCTTCACTT
>OW240919.1:105620923-105636010 GCA_933207985.1 Pelobates cultripes
AATTGCCAACCAAAAGATGCGATGTGTGCATGTGTGAGTGGCGTAGCACCCACACACAAAGCCGCCAGCCGCGGGAACCATTAGGATGTCGGTACCTGGTGGCGAGGCTCGCAGTTCGATGGAGAGGTGCGAGGGAGCCAGGTAGGTCAGTGTAATGTCGGCAAATCAACAAGCTTACTATATATAGGGAAGAAGAGGGGGAGGGAGGCTGGGTGAAGGGAAAAAAGTGGCACTGAGTGCCAGAAAAGTTCACAGGCAATAATGCAACATAAACTAGGACAATAGATATATACACAAATACAGATAATAATGTAAAAGCAGTAAATCCACAAATTAAAGCTAGAGAAATATGTGAGAAATACTTTGCTGAGGAGGCAGCAGCAAAGAAAGAGGAGTGGCTTAAGGTCCCATGGGACATTATAGTGCAAGGAGCATTCTCATTGATTAATATGTTATACTGTGGTTAACCCTTTGTGGTACATGGTATTTTGTTTTCTTTGAATATTTCAATATCCTTTCTTTGCTGCTGAGGAATAAAGAAAGAGATAAAGCACAATATGAGCCTCCGTGTCCTTTAATAAAATTGTCCATGTTTTGCAACAAAACAAAACCTTGAATTATTTTATTCTTTATTTTTGGTGTGCGAAATAGTACAAACAAGCCTGCGATGCCACAACAGCTAAAGCAAGCATTATAATGGCAATGTACAAGGTGGAACATTTATATGGCATATATAGTAATTGTAGCGGATGGCACCAGGCGACCCTACAAAAAAAATACTGTATAAAGCTGCATACGTGTATCTGCTGTAATTTCTGTGTATTTAAAAAGAATTGTATTCCTCTGATTGTTCGGTAGTTTCATTCCCTTAGTTTATTCGTATGAAACTACCGAACAACCAGACCTCCCTGTGTGAAGTGTGTCCTCAATTACCCGTTGCAACATTGTTGCGAACGGGTAATTGAACAGTAAGTAGCCGTCCTTTGTTCTCGGGGGTGGCCGCCATTCGACAAACGAACACGTGGCGGCGGCCATTTTAAAACTCCCGAACAGCGGTGTTTTGCCGTCGAGTGTCTGGAACTAAAATCGGACACTCGAGTAGGCGAACACCGCTGAGACCTCCACAGCCCTGGTCCGTTCGGTTCCAAACTACCGAACGGCCCCTCGTTCGGTAGATAGAGAATACCGAACGAGGGGATTCAGGCGAACCCTCCCTAGCCTCTATAGCTAGAGGCTTTCGTGTATTTTATTCCCTTATGCCAGGACCGACCGCAAGGCCCATTCACATGGAACCGAATTCGGCTATCTCTGTTCGTGCGGTCGGTCATTTTATTCCCTCCATACTTTTCCCGAACCCCTGGTCGATCTGGGTGATTTTTGGATATGTTGTTCACCCAGATCAGGGCTACCAGGGGATGTATGATTTAAAGGGGTACCCCTACGTTTAGGGGTACATCCAGAAACGGGGGGATGGTGTGCTGGATAAGGGGATTATGATGCTGGCTGAGGGGAGGGGATGTGTGGGAGGTTACCAGGACAGGATTGGCTACTGTAATAATTACTGTAAATCCCTCCCTTGCATGGGAGCATGCTTTATAAGGAGACTGTGATTAAAGGCTTGTCAGTTATGCTCCTGAAACTGTGTGTCGTCCAGTTATTGGGATTGCTGTTGGGATATTGCTGTATTTTACCTGCTGGAAACCCTGCCTTTGGATTTACTATTTACTTGTTCCTGAGTCTCACTTGGATTATAAGCGGAGATAACCTGGGTAATATTGCATCTCCGCTACATTGGTTGGCAGCGCTGGGATCCAGACTCACAGAGGAACAAGCCTAAATGGAGTACGGATGGAGATTGATTTTGCCACACTAAAACGCTCCACGCTAAAAGACCTTCTGGAGGCAAGGGGTATACAAGCCAGCAATAAGACAAAAGCGGCACTTATCACTGAACTGATGGCGGAGTACCGAATGGAAGGCGATTCGGTTCCCGAACAGGGGAATTCGGGAGAAACACCGGAACAAAGGGAGTTCCAGAGGCAGGTACAATTTCGGCTGTCTTTCTATGGGGAACACCCTCCAACAGAGATTATTTCCAAAACGATAACGGAGGTCCAGGAATTTATACTGAGGAGTCAAACAGCGGCCCCAGAACGCAGCTCTGCAGTAAATATGCCACATGAAGGTAAGCCGAAAATACCGTACCAGGCTTTTAAAACATATGTGGAGGCAGAGGAAGATATAGACGCTTTCCTGCAAGATTTCGAGAGACTGTGTGCACTGCATAGAATCAGCGCAGAGGACTGGGTACCTATTTTGGCAGGGAGGTTAACTGGGAGGGCAGCTGAGGCATACCGGACTGTACCGAATGATGAAATACGGAATTACCACAAAGTGAAAGAAATTATATTGGCCAGGTATGCTATAACACCAGAAGCATACCGGCGGAGATTCAGGGATTTAAAGAAGGTGGAGAAAGACTCACATGCTGAGTGGGCATGCAGACTACAACGAGCAGTCTTGGGGTGGGTGCAAGCGAGCAAGGCACGGTCTATGGAGGATGTATTGCAAATGGTACTGCTGGAGCAATTTTATGAAGGAGTAACCAGCGAGGTACAGGAGTGGGTAAGAGACAGAAACCCTACCTCCCTTACCGAAGCAGCCAGGAAGGCAGACGAGTACCTGGATGCACGCAGGCAGCAAAAACCTGCAGCTCCAAAAGTACCTTTTAAAACCTTTGGGGGAACCAACTACACGCCAGCTCTACCAAGGTCACTACCACCACCACCACCACCCGCTGCACAGCCACGTTTCCGCCAGCCCACGTCGGGCCCTTGCCACCACTGCCAGAAGTGGGGACATTATAAAAGGGAATGCCCCCAGTTGCGGGACCGTTCCACCTGGATCCGACCCGGTCCACCACCACCACCGAGAGCCGCCGCAGCCCATCACTACCAGGACATCGTGGCCACACCGTATGGTTCAGCAGTTCCCATCACAACCGTAGAGCAGTGGGAGGTACTGCACGAGGCAGATCCCGTCCAGGCTAACGCAGACAACCGCCAGCATCACAGGCAGACCGTGTATCTGGAGGGTAAAGCGGTTCAGGGGCTACGTGACTCAGGAGCCACCATCACCCTGGTAAAAAGTCACCTGGTCTCAGACCAAGCTAAACTTAGTAAGACTGTGGCCGTCAGGGTAGCCGGGGGAGCAGTATACCGGCTACCCACAGCAAGGGTACATTTGCATTGGGGAGCGGGGGCAGGGCATGTGGAGGTGGGGTTGATGCCGCAGTTACCGGCGGAGGTTTTATTGGGGAACGATCTGGGGAGGCTCACATCTGCTTTTGAGCCCCAGACACCCACCACAGGAGAAGCTCACCCTGTGGTCACTCGACAACAGGCCCGCACCCAGGACTACAACACACTCCCGGAGGTCCAGCTAAGAGATCCTTCCCCTTCCCTTGACTGTGTTCCCTGGGCCCCTCCTAACGAATTTGCAGCTGAGGTAGTGACTGACCCCACCTTGCAGGTGTATAGGGACAAGGTGACAGCAGACACGCCTGGGGGGGAGGGTGAGAGGTTTATTTGGGACAACCAGCTGTTATATCGGGAGACGGATAAGCAGGTATCCGGGTCAGACCCGATTGTGATGAGGCAGTTAGTGGTACCTCAGCGGTACCGGGCGGAGTTACTACGGATAGCTCATGACATTCCGCTATCTGGACATTTAGGGGTCAGCAGGACCCGATACAGGTTAACCCAAAGTTTCTTTTGGCCGGGAATTAGCCAGGAGGTGCGCAGGTATTGCAACACGTGCGATACCTGTCAAAGGGTGGGGAAAAGGGGGGACCGGCGCAAGGCCAAGTTACATCCCCTCCCCATAATCGAGGAACCCTTTAGCAGGGTAGCAGTTGACCTAATAGGACCCCTCAACAAAGCAAGCCCGTCAGGTAAAAGATTTATCCTGACCGTAGTAGATTATGCCACTAGATATCCAGAGGCGGTGGCCCTGACGAATATACAGGCTGAGACAGTAGCGAAGCCCTGATGAAGATATTCTCCCGGGTGGGACTCCCCAGGGAGATTGTCTCCGATCAGGGCACCCAGTTCACCGCCGAAGTCACGCAGCGCCTCTGGAAGTTTTGTGACATTAAGCCGGTCATTAGTTCCCCTTACCACCCCCAGACGAATGGGCTCTGCGAACGTTTCAACGGTACATTGAAACAAATGCTCCGAACCTTCGCAGAGACCCACAAGGACTGGGAGAAGTTCCTGCCGCACCTCCTCTTTGCTTACCGGGAGGTGCCGCAGGAATCCACTGGGTTCTCCCCATTTGAACTATTGTTTGGCCGCAGGGTACGAGGGCCTTTAGATTTGATCAGAGAGCATTGGGAGGGAGAACGGAGCACTGACGGTACCCCCATCATACCCTATGTGTTGGCATTCCGAGACCGCCTTGAGGCCTTAACTCAGACGGTACGCGAGAATTTGCAGGCGGCTCAGACACGCCAACGCACATGGTATGATCGGGGCGCCAGGGACCGTAGCTTTCAGGTCGGGCAGAAGGTGTTAATCTTAAAACCTGTCCGACACGATAAGCTGCAGGCCGCCTGGCAGGGCCCTTATAAGGTGGTGGAACAACGGTGTGACACCACTTATATAATCGGCTCGTGCGTTGGTACTGGGGGGCGACGCATGCTCCATGTGAACATGATGAAGCCCTACCAGGAGCGCTCGGAGGAAGTGACCGCTATATGTGCGCCTAACTCCGAGGAGTTTGACAGTTTACCTCTCCCGGATCTGCTGGGAGAGGGTCAGTTATCCGGGGACTTAGGGGAGGTCACCCTGGGGGATCGGTTGAGCCCACAGGAGCGGAGCGAGGTACAACAGCTGTTGAGGGAGAAGCAGGATATCTTCTCTAATGTACCTGGTTACACTCCTCTGGCCACTCACCGAGTAGACACCCCAGGGCAACTTCCCATGCGTCAGACCCCGTACCGCATCCCAGAAGCGGTACGGGCGAACATGCGCAAGGAGATAGATGAGATGCTCCAGCTGGGGGTGATTGAGCCCTCGGACAGCCCCTGGGCATCTCCGGTAGTACTAGTACCAAAGCGGGACGGCACGACCCGGTTTTGTGTAGACTACCGGAGATTAAATGAGAAGACGGTATCGGACGCCTATCCTATGCCCAGGATAGACGAACTCCTGGATCGGATGGCAAGGGGGCACTATCTTACCACAATTGACTTGTGTAAAGGGTATTGGCAAATACCCTTGGCACAGGACGCCATCCCTAAGTCGGCCTTTGTCACCCCATTCGGCTTGTACCAATTTAAGGTCATGCCGTTTGGGATGAAAAACGCCCCGGCTACTTTTCAGCGGATGGTGGACCGCCTCCTAGATGGGTTCCAGGATTATACCTGCGCATACCTCGACGATATTGCCATCTTCAGCAATACCTGGCAGGAACACCTGACCCATATAGGAGCGGTCCTAGATAGGATTAGGGCCGCTGGTTTAACGCTGAAACCAGCCAAATGCAGCATAGGAATGGCTGAAGTACAGTACCTAGGTCATCGGGTAGGATGCGGCAAGCAAAAGCCGGAACCCGCCAAAGTAGAGGCTGTAGCTCAATGGCCCACCCCTAGGACTAAGACCCAGGTGTTAGCGTTCTTAGGAACGGCCGGATACTACCGGAAATTTGTCCCGAATTACAGTGCCCTGGCCAAACCTCTCACCGACTTGACCCGTAAAAACCTACCCCGCCAAGTAACCTGGACCCCGGAGTGTGAACAGGCATTTCAGTTGTTAAAAGATGCATTGACAAATGCCCCTGTCTTGGCCGCTCCCAATCCAACTAAACGTTTTCTTGTCCACACAGACGCTTCTATGTTTGGATTGGGAGCAGTATTAAGCCAAGTCGGGGCCGATGGCGGAGAACATCCCGTGGCTTACATCAGCCGGAAACTGTTACCTCGAGAAGTAAGCTACGCCGCCATCGAGAAAGAATGCCTGGCTGTGGTGTGGGCCCTGAAGAAATTACAGCCATATTTGTACGGACAAGCTTTTTCCCTGCTCACGGATCACAACCCGTTAGTATGGCTAAACCGGGTGGCTGGGGACAATGCCCGGCTGCTGCGCTGGAGTCTGGCGCTGCAGCCCTTTGACTTTAATATCCAGTACCGCCCGGGTAAACAGAATGGAAATGCTGATGGGTTGTCTCGACAAACTGACCTAGAGAAATGATCCGTGAGCCTCCCCGGACATCCCCAAGCCGATCCGTGTTGGATCAGACTGTGTATGCCGGCTTGTGGGCAAGGGGGAGCAGTGTAGCGGATGGCACCAGGCGACCCTACAAAAATACTGTATAAAGCTGCATACGTGTATCTGCTGTAATTTCTGTGTATTTAAAAAGAATTGTATTCCTCTGATTGTTCGGTAGTTTCATTCCCTTAGTTTATTCGAATGAAACTACCGAACAACCAGACCTCCCTGTGTGAAGTGTGTCCTCAATTACCCGTTGCAACATTGTTGCGAACGGGTAATTGAACAGTAAGTAGCCGTCCTTTGTTCTCGGGGGTGGCCGCCATTCGACAAACGAACACGTGGCGGCGGCCATTTTAAAACTCCCGAACAGCGGTGTTTTGCCGTCGAGTGTCTGGAACTAAAATCGGACACTCGAGTAGGCGAACACCGCTGAGACCTCCACAGCCCTGGTCCGTTCGGTTCCAAACTACCGAACGGCCCCTCGTTCGGTAAATAGAGAATACCGAACGAGGGGATTCAGGCGAACCCCCCTAGCCTCTATAGCTAGAGGCTTTCGTGTATTTTATTCCCTTATGCCAGGACCGACCGCAAGGCCCATTCACATGGAACCGAATTCGGCTATCTCTGTTCGTGCGGTCGGTCATTTTATTCCCTCCATACTTTTCCCGAACCCCTGGTCCGATCTGGGTGATTTTTGGATATGTTGTTCACCCAGATCAGGGCTATCAGGGGGTGTAGGATTTAAAGGGGTACCCCTACGTTTAGGGGTACATCCAGAAACGGGGGGAATTGGTGTGCTGGATAAGGGGATTATGATGCTGGCTGAGGGGAGGGGATGTGTGGGAGGTTACCAGGACAGGATTGGCTACTGTAATAATTACTGTAAATCCCTCCCTTGCATGGGAGCATGCTTTATAAGGAGACTGTGATTAAAGGCTTGTCAGTTATGCTCCTGAAACTGTGTGTCGTCCAGTTATTGGGATTGCTGTTGGGATATTGCTGTATTTTACCTGCTGGAAACCCTGCCTTTGGATTTACTATTTACTTGTTCCTGAGTCTCACTTGGATTATAAGCGGAGATAACCTGGGTAATATTGCATCTCCGCTACAGTAATCACACACATTTTTATAAAAATAATAAAAAGCAATAAAAAAGCTTGGCAGTCCTGTCTAACAAATAGGTAAACAAGCTGAAGCAAGCTATATGTGGCTATACGTGGTGAATCTTGGAGATCAACAGTAAGTAAGGCTAACTAGGCATGTGCCACTAAACTGTCATTGCAATCTTGCTGCATATATAACTAACTAAATAGACAAGACTTCAGATGTAGAATGTGCTAAGTAACATGGTAACTTGCAAATACGCTAAGGTACACTGGACTAGCCAGATTTATGTCTACATACAGACCGTTAATAAATGTAAGTGATATCAATGAAGAAAATGCAAATTAAAAGGGAAATGAAAAAAAAAGTACACAGTAGTCTGCTGTAGACTGGGGCATGTGTGGTAAGTAGCAATATAGTCGTTCCCGACGCTGCTCTCAATCAGCCGATGCCTTGACTGGGACAGGGTCCTGAGTAGCTTCCTGAGACACGAGAGATGCTTGAGTTGTCAGATAGGAGTGTGTCACGTACCTCGTGAGTCAGAGTCCCGACAGAGTCCACGCACACCTGCAGTTATGGCATCTGGATAGTGGGGTCCTCGAGTGTGTGGACAGTGCTCCTGTAAATAAACCGTGGTGGCTCCCAGCCTAGGTAGTGAGTTGTCTCACTCCAGGATTACTGGCTCATCAGGGTGAACAATGAAACTGCGCTGTTTGTCATAGAAGTTTTGCCAGAATCTGGTGCACAGGTCATTGAATGCCTCCAGGAAGATACACAACTGCTGCTCAGGCAATGCAGCCTATGCATTCTGTCTTGAAACAGAGACGGTGGCCATCTTGTTTTCTCCATGCGGGCTCAGGCTGATCACTACACAGCCCAGAACAGGTGAGTGGGCACAGCTTCCTTGGTGGGGACCGGGATAGACCCCACCGGCCCACAGGGGAGGAGTTCGGGATCCTGGGTAGGCAAAAGAGAGGCCCTGTTGGACCAAGCATGGGAGATTGGCTGTTTCTTCTCAACAGTCCACCAGTCAATACCGCCGGCAGGACAGGAGCCTGCACTTACGCAGGAAGATGCTCCTTGGGATCCCCTTGCAGGCTGGCATCAGCTTGTGGCAATACCGGGAGTAAAAGGGTAAGTATATGCCTATTACGTGTGGAATGTCAAGAAGCCAAAGTACTCCACGTCTGTCTAGCCTAACGGCCAGGCCGTGCCCCCAAAAACTTGAATTAAAACTATAAATTTCCGCCGTAATTTAAGGATTTCTCTTCAAATGCCCACATACACACTATTTATCATTTGTTAAAGAAAAGAGAGGGCTTTTCTATGATGTGACATATACATAAATAACTTATTTTTTATAATGCCAAAAAAAAAAAAAAAAAAAAGGCAATCTTCTCCCGCCTCCCAAACAAATGATAAATAGTTGAAAATTCCATTATGGGTTCAGCTAGAACGATACCCCAATGTATGCCTTTTCATCGACCCGGTGAGGGGGGTGTTGTCAAGGCAAGGGTGCATAATTCATTATTGCACTATGGAATATTGTCCTTTAATGTAATTTGTGTAGTGCATTCATGACCTGCCAGCCTGGTAGAGATGGTATTGTCAATGTCAAAAGGGGTTAATTTGATTGTATGGAAGGTCAGGAGGGTTACATCCTTAATCCCTCTATTGAAGCTGGGATCCCCACAGAGGTCAGATGACAGAAGGGGTAATATAAATTGCTTAGGGATGTAAAAAAGGGTTTTACCATATGGATAGATCTTGTGAGGTGTGAGATTCTATACTGGAAAAAGACTTAATGTCTCTTCAGCCATTTGGCCTGTACCTTTTAATTATAGAGTTGATTTCTTTTGATATGTTAATGATCATTAGCTTTCAAGAAAAGAGAAAAAACAAGCCTTGGGTTCCAGTAACATATCCAAAAGAAAGAAACATTAATATTTACTCACAGAATAACAATTAAGCCTCATTTTTGTTATATTTGAAATGCGACCAGCACAATCTTCTAATCAAGCCCAAACATGGGTTGCATAACTTGACCATAGGGTAAGGAATTGTGAGGTCCGCCATATTGAGTCACAAGTACGGTTTGCGAAATATATATATATATAATGGCTAAATAATAAATTTGTAGCTGCAATTATTATTTATTTGGCAGGTACATAAGAGAAGAATGTTTCCATTTGGATTGATGTGGATCTGGACATAAGGGGGTGGTCACTTAGGGTCTCTATAGATATGCCTTAACTCCACCTCTGGGTGAGGCGTGGTAATCCAGAGGTTATATCTCTAATGAGACTAAAGTGTGCATGGTACTTGGGGTCAGAATCTAATTCTAAGTGAGTCACCATCTTTCCTACCAGAGACCCTCTGGGGCAGAAGTGTTACTTTGAAGAGCTGAGTAAGTAATTAGGACTTTCTGTTATTTTATCCCTTTTGTTTTTATCTGTTGTTGGTGTAAATAATTTGCTTATTATCTGTTTTTTTGTATGCACTGTGACTATTCTTTTTGCTTATAATAAATATTCTTTTATTAAAGGGACACTATAGTCACCTGAACAACTTCAGCTTAATGAGGTTGTTCAGGTGAGAACTATAGCTCCCTGCAGCCTTTCTCATGTAAACACTGTATTTTCTAAGAAAATGCAGTGTTTACATTGAAAGCTAGGAACACCTCCAGTTGCAGTCACTCAGAGTGTACCAGAGGGACTTCGGAGTTGATTGAGGCATAATATACCTCCATCCACTCAGATCTGCAGTCAGCAGAGCACAGGGCAGCACTGTGAACAGCATCCTGTGATTCAGTATCTCCTCCCTCTGCATGCAGACACTAAACCAGTGATGGCGAACCTATGGCACGCGTGCCACAGGTGGCACGCCGGGCCCTTTCTGTGGGCACACGGCCACAAGTTCGCCATCAATGCAGAGTAGGCGCCTGCCCGAAACGGCAGGCGCCTACTCTGCTTCCGGGTCGGGAGGCAGAGGGAGGGCTCCAGGAAGCAGCTCCCCTGTCCTCCCGCGCGATGCTGTGTGGAGCGTTGCCGCGCGTTACCATGGCAACGCTCCACACAGCATTGCGGGGGAGGACAGGGGAGCTGCTTCCTGGAGCCCTCCCCCTGCAGTGCTTACCACCACCGGACCACCAGGGATCGCTGTCCCCCCCCTCCCCCCCTACTTCATTAAAGGTAAGAAGGAGGGAGGGGGGATATACTGACACAGCACCCATACCCCCCCCAGCAGTAACCCCTACTCCCCCAGCAGAACCCCTAACCCCCAGCACCCTACCCCCCCAGCAGTAATCCCTCCCCTCCCCAGCAGTACCCCTACCCCTCAGCAGTAACCCCTACCCCCCACAGCAGTACCCCTACACCCCAGCAGTAACCCCTACCCTCCCCAGCAGTAACCCCTAACCCCCATACACAGTACCCCTACCCCCAGCAGTACCCCTAACCCCCAGCAGTACCCCTAACCCCCACACAGTACCCCTAACCCCCAGCAGTACCCCTCTACCCCCATACACAGTGCACCCTACCCCTCACACAGTGGCACCCCTCTACCCTCCCATCAGTACTCCCATTCCCCCACACAATAGTACCCCAACCCCCACACACAGCACCTCACCCCCTCACACCCTTAAGACATATAGCACAATAATATACAGAGACTCAATACTACACACAGTGACCTCAAACACACACACACACAGCACTCCCCCACACACTTCACACACACAGCACCCCTCACATACAACACTGACACACACGCTACACTCCCCCACCTCAATGCAGTATGTGTGGTATTCAGCAGTGTGTGTGTGTGCGGCCCAGCAGTGTGTGTGTGTGCGCAGTATTCAGCAGTTCGTGTGTAGGCCGCGTGCCCAGTGGACTGTGTGTTGGCGGTATTCAGTGGACTGTGTGTGTGTACTAGCAGTCTGTGTGTACTCAGCAGTCTGTGTGTGTATTCAGCAGTGTGTGTGTGTGTACTCAGCAGTGTGTGTGTGTGTGTGTGTACTCAGTAGTGTGTGTGTACTAGCAGTCTGTGTGTGTGTACTCAGCAATCTGTGTGTGTGTGTGTGTGTACTCAGCAGTCTGTGTGTGTGTGTGTGTGTGTGTACTCAGCAGTCTGTGTGTGTGTACTCAGCAGTCTGTGTGTGTGTGTGTACTCAGCAGTCTGTCTGTATGTGTATTCATCAGTCTCTGTATTCAGCAGTCTTGTGTGTGTGTGTGTGTATTCAGTAGACTGTGTGTATGTATTCAGCAGTCTGTGTGTGTATGTATTGCATTTGTTGGAGATACTAATAAATATAAGCTTAATTTTATCTATTTATATCATTATTTTAAATTTGTATCATTGAACTCTCTGTGTTCTTTTAAAACAAAAGTTATTAGTTCGGACAACAGTACGAGTTGTTTTTTTCTAAACTTAAACCTCAGTATTTGGGTTTAATTGCCGTGTTGGCACTTTAAGGAGAAAAAATGTTGGCATGTATTGCGGTTTGGGCACTCAGGCTCAAAAAGGTTCGCCATCACTGCACTAAACTTTACTCATAGAGATTCATTGATTCAATTCATCTCTCTGAGGAGATGCTGATTGGCCAGAGCTGTGTTTGAATCATGCTGGCTCTGCCCCTGATCTGCCTCTTTGTCAGTCTCAGCAAATCCTATGGGGAAGTACTGTGATTGGACCAGGCTACCACATGTCAGAGTCTAACAGCATGCAGATTTACAGCTTCTGGCTTGAATACAGTAAGGTTTTTACTATATTTATGGAGACATGAGGGGCCCAGGGGGGATAGATGGTGGTGTTAACACTATAGGGTCAGGAATACATGTTTGTGTTCCTGACCCTATAGTGATCCTTTAAGTTTTGCCTTTGTCTGGTAAAAGAATCACATTACCTGAAGAGACTAATTAGTATTTTTACAATTCCTTAAATATTGTGCTAAGTTGTATTTGGTGGTTTTTTTTAGAATTGATTTACCTGGGGGACTAAGGCACCTCATTTATAAATTGTCTTGGTGGTGGCAGCATTAAAATAGTGATAGTTCTATTATTATGATTAAGTATGGGTGGTGTTAAGGGGGATTTTGTCATTATTTCCAGTCTAGTGCAGACAAATAGTGAACTTTAACCCTTTCACCACCACAACTACTTCACGCACACTCTTGAAGTAGGGTGCATCATGACAGGTGTGACAGTGCCGCTTTAATCCTAACCCATACCCTAATTCCAAGCCTTTTTTTACAATCTTTATTTATAGCAGGAGTTTTCATATTTAATAAAGACAAGGTGAATAAAGGATTTTACAGATACAGGTGTTCAGCAATATTTTCTGTTGCAACATACAGACTTTGCACAGTTTATATGCAATTATACACTGCAAGTTTCATACTTAAATCCCTCAAACATTGCATAAATTTGTTCTTTCTCTTTCTCTGTTCCTTTACTTTTTGCATTTTCCCACTCTCTTTGTCCCTGCATTGCTTTAACAACTGTTTTCAGCTAATAATGTGAACAACATTAAGCAAATTTAACTCAAAAAGAGATTCTCCTCCCAGAGCATCACAGCCATATAAGCTCTGTAAAGATGGGTAGGTGCTAGACCTTTCATAAAATGTACTTTTAAAATACACAAATAGGCACCAGTTCCAATCACAACACCCAATCCAATGGCCATTCCAAAAGAGCATGAGGTAGACTCAATGAAAGAAAGGGAAAGAAGGAGTAAAAAAGGGGGTAGGGGGGTAAATGTACTCTCTTTTTTTTTTTTTTCATGTCTTGGAGGGAGGTTGATCTTATGAACGTTTTTAGAATTATTATCTATGTTGGATCCACCCTCCTGTCTATGTGACCCCAGATCATGATGTAGGAAAACCACGACCACGATCCAAAAAAACATGCTCCTCCATGGATCTAAATTTCTCAACCCTCTCTACCCAACTCTTGTAAATTGGCACTGCGTTGGTTCCATCTTGTGAGAAATTTGTTTCCTGAAATGTAATAATGATGGAGATTTGATGTGTCAGAATCATGATCTTAGACCCCTGTTGTTCAGAAAGGGACTCACCTAACTATTTCTCCCAACTAGCATGGAAGAGGAGTGGGGAGGTCTGAAGGCCTACAAGCAGCAACCTAAACATGACTCAAGTACTCCTAGATAGTGGCTCCCATCATGCACAGAAGTATTCCAACTGTGTGAGTGGTCTGGTTAACCATAGGTCCCCTTAACATGAAGAGGTCCATTTTAAATCTTAAATTGTACCAAGTTTCTAATGTAGGCCCTATCAATGGATGCTTGTGAATGTGTTCTGGAGATTTCAGCCTGTCTAGCCATATTGCCCCTGGTAGAACTTCCACAGCCTCACTGTTTACATTTTCGACCAAATTCCGGACCTTTCATTCTGCCTAGATATGTGACTTGATTGTATTTAACCAGGCTGGGCTGACCAATAGCGCCATGAGTTTTGGGGAGCATGAACTGGGTTGCCTAAACACAGGGTTTGTGACCTTTTCATTTAAAGGTTATGACTGCTTAAAAAAGCTCTTGGGAGATGGGGTGCAGATCGCAAAGACCACAGCAAGGTACTGCCACAGCACAGACAGATATAGGGGTAATGCTGCAAAAACACACCCCAGCCAAAATGGCGCCCGAACAGGGCCCAGACCCTCCACAGGCAGATATCCCTCCAACCCAAATCACCCAAGGGGAAACAAAGAAAACCATACAACCCACACAGGCTACACTCACCAAACCCACACCCCTCCTGGGGGCAGCAGACCCAGCCACCAAACAGAACCTGCAGCAGATGCAGACTATGCTACAAGATATACAACGCCTGCTGGCAGCAGACCTACCAGCGCTCAAAACGAGCATGCAGCAGATCACAGAAAAAGTGTCCAACACTGAGGGGCAAGTCAAAACAATACAGGGAGAAATCTCCACACGGCAAGACTCACTCCACCAACTACAACAAGACCACCAGCACCTGGCAATCCAATTAGCAGTACAGGAGGACAAAAGCCGGCGTAATCATATCAAAATTAGAGGCATCCCGGCCTCGGTGAACAAAGAAGACCTACCACACTACGTGAGGCGACTCACACAATCACTACTTCCTTCTGCAGTAACAAAGAAGCTCACCTTCGCAGGGATCTACTGATTACCTACTCCACCCAGAGCAGCAGCAACACTAGCTGGAGATGTCATCATCCGCTGCGTCCTACCCCAAGATAAAGGGCACATTATGAGCACAATCAAGGGCAAGACCCCGCTTGACCTTTTACCAGGACTTATCCAAAGCTACCCTCCAATGGAGAAAATCGCTTACTGAACTCACCAGCCAACTACGCACAGCGGGAATACCATACAGGTGGGGAAATCCACGCTCCTTGCTTGTCACCCACCAGGGGACCACACATAAACTCACATCTGGGACGGAGGCCCCTGAACTCCTCACAAGAACTTGCCCGCCAAGGGCATAACCCACGATTGGAACCCAGCAACCTCAGAAACATTTGTGCCAGGAAGACAGAGAACCAATGCACAAGCCACCTGATGGGGGGTGAGAGGTCTCTAGCTCCTGTCCGTTAATCGGCGACACTACCTCGCTATGTTTAAGGTTTAAAGGACCCCCCTCCCGCCGGGCTCTGGAGAGAGGAAAGGGGTTAAACTTACCTTTTTTCCAGCGCCAGGCGGGGAGCTCTCC